>OX596382.1:147494535-148164738 GCA_951394425.1 Tipula unca | reverse complement strand
TAAATTGTTGTAATACTGCTGCTACGGCAATATTTGATGCGTCAGATGTAATATTATACATTGTATTTTCTAAGGGATGTGCCAATAATGTTGCATCAGCAAGTGCGCGCTTAACTGTGATAAATGCGTTGTTGCATTCATCAGGCCAAGAGAAGTTCTTAGCTGTTTTGGGTCGTTTTGATAACGTTGCCAATTGCGCATGAATTGGTTGAAGAAATTCGGCTAAACGTGGGATAAAGCGGTGATAATAATTCACCATCCCGACGAATTTCTGAATGGTTTTAATTGAGGTAGGTTGTGGGAACTGATTTATGGCTTCTACGCGCTGCGGCGAAGGTTTTACGCCATCTTTAGATATGTGGTGGCTGAGGAATTCAAGTGATGGAACACCAAAAACACATTTGGATGTCTTTATTTTGACATCGTATACTGAAAGTCGTTGTAGAACATGCCTTAAGTGACATAAATGTTCCTCCTCAGTTGTGCTTGCCACCAATATGTCATCAATATAGACGAATAAGAAATCAAGATCTTTTAACACTTCATTCATGAAACGTTGAAAGGTTTGAGCTGCGTTCCGAAGACCAAAAGGCATTCGATTATATTCGAATAACCCGAATGGTGTGGTGATTGCCGTTTTAGGCACGTCTTCGGAAGCTACAGGTATTGCGTGATATGCCCTGATCAAGTCAATTTTCGTAAATACAGTGCACCCTTGCAGATGTACTGAAAAATTGTGAATATGTGGTATCGGATAACGATCCGGTACCGTAATGGCATTCAGTCGACGATAATCTCCACATGGACGCCAATCTGTGTTGTCCTTCTTTTGTACCATGTGGAGTGGTGATGAAACCGGAGAGGACGATGGTTGACATATACCTAATTCGATCATATGTGCGAACTCACTATATGCTGCCTTATGTTTTGTAGGATCCAGTCGGCGTGGTTTCGAAAACGGAAGTTGACCGTTTGTAAAAATATGATGAACCACGCTGTGTTTTACTGGAACTTTGTAGTTTGGGGATTCGGTGAGAGTAGGAAATTCCTTTAGTAATTTTCCGTATCCATTTTCAACCACTAAATGTTTTGGAGTGGGAGTATTAACGGAAACTGTCAATGCGCTGACAGTTAATTTCGTGGCCGGGTCGATGATTCGTCTTCCACGCAGGTCGACGAGTAGACCGAATTTTGTTAAAAAATCAGCTCCGATGATTGGTCGGTTTACTGATGCGAGCACGAAAGGATGAGTAAAGGTGCGCCGTAGCCCAATATCGACAGAAAGTAATTTTGTCCCAAAAGTGTTTATTGTTGTACCATTCGCTGCCGAAAGGCACAAGACTGGATCACGAGATCGATTTCCTTGGAAATTATTTATAGGAATTACAGAACGATCA
Organism: Tipula unca; assembly: GCA_951394425.1. NCBI lineage: Eukaryota > Metazoa > Arthropoda > Insecta > Diptera > Tipulidae > Tipula > Tipula unca. The sequence goes on along the minus strand of OX596382.1, from coordinate 148,163,341 downwards.
GCCCCAGTATCCACAAGAAAAAGGAGATTATTAATTTGATCTCTTAGAAAAAGACGGCGGTTCGCTTGTTCTCGACTATCTGCCGTATGGATAGTCGAATTTAACCGTTTAAAGAGTTTGAATTTGTGGATCCATCTTTTTGGGCTGTAAATTGGCACGGTTTTGTACATTTCTGTGCTCTACTACCGTACTTATGGTGATACCAGCAAAATCTGTAGTTACGTACAGAATTGCTGCGGCTCCTCGGTCTAAATCGTGGCGATCTTGAAGATCGCGGACTTCTCGAGCGATTTTGAGTGCCTGAAGTGAGGGCTGAGAATGATCTCTGGAGCTGGGGAATTTGCTCATTCAACTCTGCAATCTCTGATTTGTGTGTTGGCAGTAGTTGATTGCATGACGTTGATGTTGAGGGGGAATCCGTTTGAGAAATGTTGGGTATTTCCGTTGCTTCAAACATTCGATCCGCTTTGCTAATCAGGTCGCTGTATGGTTTGTCTTCAAACCCAATCAATGCAACTTGAATAATTTTTGGCATCCTTCTGATCCATAATCTCCTCACAATGCTTTCGTTGATATTTTCACCCGCTAGCCTTTTCATGGCCCTGTAAACCTCGGATGGTTTATCATCGCCGATATCTTTTTTATCGACAAGTTCTTCCAAGCGTTTTTCTTGAGACAGCGAATACCTCTCAATTAATGCCTGTTTCAGCGTATTGTATTTGTCTGTTTCTGGTGGTGGTTGTATTATATCGGCTATTGAGTCGAAAATATCAGTAGGTAATGAGCTAGCCGCAGTTAAAAATTTTGTGCGATCCGCTGAAATTTGGTAAAGTTGAAATTGCATTTCAATTTGCATAAACCACGAGTGTGGGTTGCGTCTATAAAAATCGGGGATTTTAATGCGAGAAGACGTCAGATGATTATTTGAATAATAATTTCTTAAGACTGATTTAACATTTTTAAGTAAAATATAATTTAGGATTTTTATGATCCGATCTATTACTGAATTTTCGTTATATGTTAATTTTTGGTCCATTTCGCATAGTACAATTTTCTTTATTTTAAGACGGATTCTGTATTTATTCAGGGCCGCTACATTAGACGCTGATGCTTTGCTCAAAATTTAGTCCATTATGTTAGATTTGCTAAATTTTTCATTATCCATTTGAGATTGGCTGTGTCAATACCAAATTGTTTATTATTGTGCGTTTTGAGGTAACATGTCTTATTTTAGGTTTTTTAATTTATTAGTTCTAGCGGTTATTTTAAATAACAAATAAATTTATCGAAATGAATTAAAATATTGATATGGCTGTTTTGGGACTGCTTCACTAATTTACTACACAACAACAAAACACAATTCCAAATTAAACGGAGACATTTTGGAACTGTATTGCACTTTTTACTAACAACAACCAATATAATAATTAATATTACTCAAATGACGAAAGGTGGGTGATTTCTGGTAGATTGGCATACCGTCGGACAAAACGATTCTCATCTCTATGACGGGTTATTATCTCTACTACGGTTTATTTTGGTTACTCACAAATTATGAATTTTGAATGAATGCGAATACCTACTGAAAATCATTTATTTTAATTGGTAATATGTAATAATTATATTATATAAAAATATAATTTTATTATAATATTACATAATTTTATAATAAACTTAAATATCTACACGAAATATAATTAAAACAATATATGTATGTACACAGAAATTATCGGTGACACGGAATCGAAAAATCAAATCAAATAAGTCGTCAAAATTCAAAAAGAGCAAACTATAATATGCAGTACATTTATGTTACACTGCGTATTACTTTTTACTGCGTATCTTTTGTCAATATTCAAAAAATTGCTCATAATTTAAAAAATAATTATGTTTTAGTTGGTAACCCTGCGGCCCATTTTGCTCAAAGATAGAATTTTTTTAACTCGAGTATGGCAAAAGTAGGAGGGGCTTATATCATTTTAAGCGATTTGATTGACCGAGAGACCGGGAATTATACTATGGTAAATTCTCCCGATGTTATGTACGCTGCTTGACTTTTAATTTTGTTCGGATATACAGGGTATCCTTTATAATTTGCAGTATGTCCTTCTTGATGTCAAAGAGCACATGAAGGTGCGCTATCTGGTTTTTTTTTTTTGCATTAAGTTGTGTGGTGATCTTCAGCACATTTCACGCATTTGGTTTGGCGATAGCAAAAATTCTTAGTATGTTCGAGTTGTTGACAATTCGTGCATTGTGGAATGCTCCTTGTCTTGTTAGGTGGCTCAATTTTAACTGTACAGTATGCAAGTTTCTTGATCTTGAATACTTCTTGTTGTCTTTTGATTTTAAATCGATGTAAAACAATGAAAAGTGTTTCCTGACTTTTACACCATCAATTGTGACCATTTTGAATATGTTGGTAACACCTGCGATTCATGTCCCATTTTTTCTAAGTCTGCTTTAATTTCATCATGACTAATGGATGATGGTAAGCCTTTTCACTCTTCAGCTGATAGATGTGATATTCGATATTTTCTAGTTGATTACTGGGTTCATTTTTTAATTCTTCCAATAGTTTTTTGACATTTCTGTAGTGATTTTCATTTTGAACAGTAATTTTAATGTCGCTGTTTGAAAGCGCCGTAAAATTAGTTGGTTCACTAATGGTTTTTATTATGTTTTGGCGAAAAAGTTCGAAATTGTTGATGTTGCTCACGTTAATGGGTGGGGGCAGTGGTATTGTTTTGTTTTTTTGTTCAGTGTTATTGTTCACACTTTCTGTAGTATGTTTTGGAGGCGTTTTCGATTTTGTGCGCCTACTTTTTTTTGGTTTTTCTGTTATTAGCACTGCCAACTTCGTTTTTCAGTTCTTCCCCATCTGTGCAATATCCCTCTTGACTTAGAGCATTGAATCTATTATTCTGTTGAAAGACTGGAAATTGCCGCAGCAACCAGTTGGAATTATTTGAATGATCATGTTGAATGGTTCATGGCTGAATATGGTTAGAAGACAGATTTTTAACTCGTGCTGAATCCTCAGCTTTGTTATTTTTAACCTTTTCTTTTAGTGTAGAGTTTTTTATCTTAAGCTCAGGAACTTCGTTGCTCAGCTGCGCGATTAGTTTCTCCATTTTTTGAAATTTATTCGACAGCTCCTGGTGTACTCGGGATTTGTTCTGACACTGAGGTTTTTTTTCAATGGAGACTGCGTCTTTTGCAAATATGATTTTGTTATTCTTCATTAGAGATCTGAGCGTCATAGAGCTTCTTTGGAATGAAAATTGTTCCTCGTTACTCATTTGAGCGTTGATATCCTTTAGCTTATTTTTAGAACCGACCACCGAAGAGAGTGCAGGAGTTTCCTTAACATCAGGTCTGCCACCTAGGGTATAACTTTTCTTGTTTGTTTTATCATTGTAATACATATATACTTTCAATTATCCATATTATCCTTGCAGATTCTATAGACTATAAAAATTCTTTGAACTTGGGACTTTATACATTTTTTTTATATATTTAGTTCCAGTATATTATGACTCTTTGTATAATATACATTGTGATTTTTTGAATTCTCTGGATTATCTGTATTTAGAATTGAATTCTTTGTGTCCTTTTAGCACTCTTTATAATTTGTGTCTGTTGAAGATTTTATTACAAAAGGTATTATTTAAAGAGATGAAGTTAGGTTTTAAAGCACCCACACGGTATATATCGGGCACGATGTTAATCTCGATATAAATATTGTACATACTCGTATTTTCGTTGGTAAAAATGCCTCGATAATTTTACTTAAATTCGACACATTTAAAATGTATATTCTAAACTTGAATTTAATTGACAAATGTGAATTTAACTGAAGTTCCAATGCAAGTTATTTCAATCTGATATAATCTTGATCAAGATACGTTTGGAGAGTTTGAGAGTTTTATAACGGAATTAACTTGTGAATTAACTTTAATAATCCTATATAAAAATGTATGTGCAACTAAAGTGAACGAAAATAATGTTGGCTTCCCAACAAAGGTTCACCTTTAATATAGAACAGTTTAAATTATGATAAACATCTATACAAATAAAGTAACCCAAATAGATTTATGATCTGAAACCATTATACATATAGGTACATATATATATATACATACATGTATGGACTTACAAAAATTTTCTTCTATAATTTTTTAATAAATTTATCAAACGAGAAGCGGAATATCAAAACTTATTTCCAAAAAAAAAAGATGGAAAAAAGTTTTTATTGTGCCTGAAAGGAGTATATTATACTTTTATTTTATTTTTTCAAAATAATGAAATCATAGAAAAAGGTTTTGAGCTTTCACTATATGAGACCAAAAATAAAAAAAATCTGATAAGGGACAACACATGACTTTCCCATATACATATGTCCACACATACATACATACATACTATTACTACAGCATCTCAGCAATACTAAATTTCGCTAAATTTGCTACCCAAAGTTCAACAGTATCGCTCGTTGGATCAAACACTCAAGATTTTATATGTGGTCTTACAAAAACTTGGCAATGTATTATTCTATATATGTATATATAGAAGGTGGCTAAATGTACAAATTTGTCTACTTTCATGACTTTCTATAGAAAGTATAAAAACCATTGAATTATACGTAATTCTATAGTTAAAATTGTTCTTATCTCTTTAATTACAAACGAGTGTACTGCGTACAGATAACTTAACTATACATATATGGCAAATGAAGGATGAATACATGTATTTCAATTATATTGTACATTGCTGTGTGAACTGTATAAATCACCTTTTTCTTTTATAAATATTATTTGTCACAAAATATGGGTAGGGTTATAATGTTCTGACATTTGATCCAAAGTGTATTGTGTACACAATAACAACATCAACATAAAAATAACATAATCAACATAGATATATTGTTAGGTATATAGAAGATATGTGTGTATATACAAAGTACAATGTAGATTTATCTGGTAGATACGCCAGTCTAATCTACATAATATATGGATTCAATTATTAATCTTAATTACAAGGAGTGTATTAATTAAAATTTGTAAATAAAGAAAATAATTGTTAGTACATAGCTTCATTGTTATATAAAGGAAAGTTTGTTTTAGATACACATTCGATAAAAAAAAATGATCGTATTTGATGTCATCATTTAGATTTGAATGAAAAATTGCCAAACTCTGTTGAATTAGTTTATGGGGTAAATAATTCAAAATAAAACTCACATTATTTTATGTTGAAGGAAACGCAACAACGAATCAGTTCATTTTGATTGGATTAGTTGAAAGGTTTAAATAGTTTGTGTGTCATTATACGAGTAGTTCTCTTCTGTATATAAGGACTGAGCACCAAATTAGCTATGTAATGGCTTGGGTTGATATTTATTTGGAAATTAAAATTGACCCCATGTTGATTAATGAGGGTGATGGATATGTGATCCAAATCATCAGGCTCTCTATCAAGGTTTTTGCAGAAAAAAACTGGTCTAGGATTCATTTTAAAGCAACATAAATGCCATGTCTCAAACCACAACAATCATCCAATTTTATTCTCAGATGTCAAAACATCGATGTATTCCGACCAAACACGTTTGGAAATTTAGGATATTATTCTTCATATTTGAATGAAATACTTTAAGCCTATTTTTAAATATATTTGGGTCTCATGTAGTTTTTACTTTAATATTATTGATTATTGAGTATGGCTCTATAATCGAATTTATACGATTTTGCCTGCTGTAAAATTGCCTGTAGGGCAGAGTGAAGGTATCCGGTTTTATAGGAGTTTGAATTCTAGTATGTTAGTACAACATTTTTTGCTCAATTTGTCGATGTCAATAAAGTAAACCAATCGATGTCAAAAATGTAAATAAATTAATGTCATTTTCAAAGCAAGCTTGATAATATTTCACATAAAATTGTGATATGTATGTATATGTATATGAATCTGATACAATACTATTGTTGAAAATTCCGTTGCACACTCATATAGTACCAATATAACCGTCATTTTGCAGAATCATTACAAACTAAATCATTTGTTATGTTGTCCATATAAACATTAATATTTTTTTCTAAAACTGCCAATGGCTTTATTCTTGAATCTTGTACGAAACTAACAAGACGTGTGCAAAGCTTACAATCTAAAAAATATCTTATCTAAGTCTATCAAATATGTAGCTAAATTAAATTTATCAATACATTAGATCTAGTGCCTTAATAGTTACCTTGCTAGTTCATTGGGGTGAGTTTCCAGTTTCGAAAAGTACTTCACACCTTGTGCTTGTATATCATATCTTTGACCGTTTTAATCCCAAAGTCTCTATGAATGTAACACAGCGAAGTATTTTTTATTGCGTTCGTTGTAAAAGATCTATATTTGATGCGCTTGTACAGCCCCATAGCTGAATACCATGTGTCTATGGAATTAGGATCATTTTGTATAGTAGAACATTGCATTCTAGTTGTGATTTGCTTCCAATCAGCCAGTAAATTTTTGAAAATTTCATTTTTATTTGGTTGAATTTTTGATTCAATGTGTTTTCGCCATGCCAATCTTCTATCAAGATGAAGACTCTGGTATTTTCTTTGAAACAAGTAGCTTTCAAGGACTGCATGCAATTTTTTTGGCAGACGAGTTTTAATTTTATATGCAAGGCCCTCGTGCCATACTTTGTTGAAAGCTTGCGCAATGTCTAGGAAAACTGCCAAACCATATTTCTTTTCTCTAATGCAAATTTAACTCTGTGCACCTGCCCTACAATACCGTTGGTCTCGACACCCAAATTGGTGGTGTGGTATAATCTGTCTTTCAGATAATATAGGTTTTAATTTTTGTATAATACCATTTTTTAAAAATGTTTAGAAATCATCGGATGTATACTTATTGGCCTGTACGACTTGTGTTTCGTTTTTTGAAAGCTTTGGAATCATTCTATTTAGCGATATTTTTCATTTTTTAGGGAAATACCAATAATCGCATTGAAGATATATGTTTTATGCATTTATCAGGTAATTCTCTGATCATTTTTCCGGTAATCAAATCGTGTCCTGGAGCTTTCTTTGGGTTTTACAATTTTTAATGGTATTTTTAAGTTTTTTCTACTTAAATTTTAAAGGGATTGGATTCAAAGGGTCCTCCGTAAACTTTGGTAGTACACTGTTATTAGTTTTTTCGTTTGGCGTGAACACTTTTTTCAAGTGGTTAGAGAGAGCAGAAGCATTTTCTACGTCACATCTGGCCCAATGTTTATCTGGTTGCTAATTGGTGGATTCGATAATATTGACCTCCTTAGTGATCTAAAGGTGTTAAATCACAAGATCTCGGTGGCCAATTGTGATCACCTCTTCGAGAAATAATACGGTCAGGGAACTTATCTTGCATAATTGCGATTGTTTCGTTGCTCTTGTGACACGAAGCGCCGTCTTGTTGAACATAAACGTCGTCCACATCAATATCTTCCAATTCTGACCATCAAAAATCATTAATCATACCTCGGTAGCGCAATCCATTCACCGTAACAGTTGCACCAGCCTCATTTTTGAAAAAGCAAGGTACACTCACACGGCCAGCCCAAAACCCGCACCAAACAATGACACGTTGAGGACGGAGAGGCTTTTCAACAATCATTCTTGGATTTTCTGAGCCCCAAATGCGACAATTCTGCTTGTAATGAAGATGATTTTTCGATGAAAATCCGGATCATTTTAATGCTTTTGAAGGACCCAATCAGCGAAGATACGACGTTTATGGTGATCGACCGGCTTGAGTTCTTGTGTTAACTGAACTTTTAAAGACTGATTATTCTCAGTTGTTATTGAGCGACGCACACGGGTTCGATTCTTCACATCACTAACTTGTCCCAAAAGCTCAAATTTTTCCACCAGTTTCACTATTGCCGGCCGACAAGGTGCTTCACGACGACCAACAAGGTCGGTTTTTTAGTTTTGCGAACTGCGTGACTGCAAAATTTTCACCATTTTTGTAGTGAATTTTAACAATTTCAATGCGTTGTTGAATCGTGTATCGAACCATTTTTAGTAATGGCGTAGTTTTTACTTGTCAAATGTCAAAAGATGACAGCTTCTAAATTGACAGCTGCCTAAATAGCAGGCTATTTATTCAAAATGAAACCTCTTATTGGAAAAGCCTATGCATTGTTTTTCGTTAAAGCTGGGATGAATTAAAAAAAATTCACCAAAATAATAAAAACTGTGATAAGTAGTTAGTGGTGCCATCTATCAAACGATTTCGTAAAACGTTTTTTAAGTACGATTTCCCTTACTGTATTATAAATTATTTACAAACGCTACTAGGTTACGAGAAACAATTACTTTGATTTTGTATGTATCCAATTTCACAAAGGCCGTTTGTCAAATTCAGAAAAAACAAATTTTTCGATTTATTTATTTTGTAGTGAACAAATAAAAAAAAAAATTTTCGGTCAACATTTTAATTTTGAAGTATTTTTTAACTAATTGGCACAAAAACCGCATCCTTAGATTTTGTAAAAATGTTGTAACCGGTAACATAACAACAAATGTACCCTATTTTGTATAGTGTGCCAAAATTCCGGCACCGCCATATTTGCGGTTTTAAAACCGCAATTTAGGTTTTTTGATAATCATAATAAATAATTCAATCATTTTATTTGGGAAATGTAACAAAAGGACACATAATAATCCGCAAACAATGTATATTGATATTCAAATTCCTTCCCTCTACCTACATGTACTCACATACAATAAGGCATGAATGACAATCAACGATTCAATCAATTGAAAATAATGCTAATAAAAAAAATAAAAAATACTGCTATTTGCAATTTTTATTGGGTTCATCATAAAAATACAATGAATTCGATTTTTTTTATGCTGGTATTTTTACAACAGGGGTACAACATTTTTTGACAACTATATCCAAAAAAAAACATGAAAAAAACTGTTCGTCGATGATAAATTTTCGTTGTCATAAAATATACATTTTTTATTTTTTGTGTTTTTTTAAAACGACGGAAAATCAATAAAATATTATTACGATAATGCAATGCAAACATGAATACGTAAATATAATGTACGAGTACTAATCCAGATACATTTGTATGTATATACGAAGAAAATTGTGTTCAAGAAGCATATTTTGGGAAAAACTATGAATTTTCTATTTTATGGAATATATGGATGGAACAGCACGAAACTGAATTTTGCTTTTAAATCTACGAGTAAGAAAGAAATCTCTTCATATTTTACTATCGTACGTATATATGTTGACGATATGTTTACGATCTTAAGAAAAAAAACTATTGGTTTGTTGAATTTTATTGAATATAACAAAATTAAAACTTAAGAAGGAATGTCGTAAAAAGCACAGCATATATGTAATGTATGTTAGCACTAACTATGCGCATTTCAAGTATTATTTAATTTAAAATCTTAAAGAACTCGGTATCATAAGATTATAGTTTTAATATGACCCAAATATTTGAAATAGAAGCTTGAAATGGATATGGTTAATCTACTTGAAAAAAAACTTTTAATTTAATCAAATTATACGAGTGGGATTTTATTGAAATTTAAATGTAATGCACTCGAATAGTTTGTATTTAACTCATTCAAATATTAATTCTTTTAAAGTGGGATGTGTTCCTTAAGGACTCTTAAAAAATTCAACGATCAAATCAGAAGATTTTCATATATTGAGAAAATATAAATAAAATACTTTCTGGAGAAAAATTATTAGGTTCACTTGCGGGCATAGATCAAAGGAATTGTGTCGCTTCTACTGTGATTGATGTGTTAAATTAGAATTTAAGAATTTTTCATACATTTTTAATGATTTTTCACATACTCTTTTTCAATTAGAAAAATCGGCAAAATACCTATTCGATAGTTTTTTTGATAAAACTGTTTTCGATATCGACTACACAAAAGTCTAAAAATGTCTATAAAAATGAATTTTTCATCACAAAATAAATTTTTTTGGATTTTGATTTTCAAGTGAATCCAAAGAACATTTTATTTTTTATTTCACAGTAAACAAAATATCACATGACAAAACCCATAAAAGCAGAAAGGAAATGGTTTTTCCTTAAATTTCAGTAAAGGTAATGTACTTGAAAACTGTTAAGATTTTGCCAAATGTTTTAGTGTTTGCGAAACATTTTTGTTGGTCGCCATATTATACAAATTTGATAACGGTTTAGCAGACAGCTTTTCTTCCTGTTTCTAGGTTTCTGTGACGGGAGTCTATTTGTTTGTATAGGTCACATTAAAAACACAAACATTTTTGTTCCAAACATTTTAAAATGACCATTATGTATGCTTTTTGCTGAACTCCAACTTGTCGGTAACTGAATTTAACATCGATAAATTTAAATCGACTACAACTTAGACGAAAAATAATGAATTTCCAGAATCAGTATAATGGACATAATGTTTCTACTTTTAAATGCAAGTCCCATATAGCATAGTCAATTGATGTCAGAGAAATTCTGTGTAAGAAGTTCAAAGACATCCATATATTGAGAGAAAGCAGGAATCTTAATGGAATGTCATATCATCGGAAAGAAGTTTCGGCTGTCAAAGATTTGTGATTTGTCGACGTAAAACACTTTCAATGTTATAATTTTTAAAACAAAATCAATTGGCCGTCTTTTAAATAGAAAGATAAATGTTGCAATATTATAAAATTAATCATGAATTGGTAAATTTAGAGAAACCGATTTGCTTCTTATGAGATCATATACATCGCAGGAGTTAAGAATCTAATTATCAGAATCAACATGATTAATGAGTGTATTTATTCTTAATTGCGTTCACCACATATATAAACATTAATGTGTTTGTTGCATAGCTATAAAGTCTATAAGCGATTATCAATGGAAATATTTTAGGGTATTTAGGATTTTAGAGGCCGTCGCCTTTTATTAGAAAATCCATAGGCATAATAAATATCAACATAAAATGTTCTAGAACATTGTTTCGTATTCTAAACAAACTAAAAACTATATAGATAAACTATCCACGTGGACCCTGTTCGCATATCTGAATTTGGTCGTAACCTAAGATAATGCTTGCAGAATAGCGCTTTATAAGTTGAAGCAACCCCAATCCAGCAGCTCCCTATGAAAAAATCGTACAATGAGCGTTTTTTTTATAACAACTAACACCGCTGAAAAAGAGATTTTTGAAATAACTAAGGGTGATCTGCAAACTGTTTGTTGAGGGAATAAAAATAATATAACCGTGGATTCTGCTATATCAACAGTCGATGAAATTCTTTCAGTACTGCCCATGCCACAAGTAATAGAAAAAGATGAGTAACTCTTATATATATGAATTAAATTTTGCTGTAGAAGTGAAGAAGATAGAATTATTTACTTCTAGTTTAACTTTTACTTTAAGTTTAACGTTTTGTTTTAAATTATACGAATGAAGGATGTATATACAATCAAAATTGAATTTAATAAATGTTCTGTTGCGTTTAAAAAGCATTTTCAGATAGTTATCTTCTTTCCAATAGCTATTTACTATTTTCATGAATTTTATCGAAATATCTGTCTTTTAGTTCCATTAAAATAGACTCCCTCAAAAACACCCTTAACAAAAGAATATGGAATATCTCAGAAGTTTGTTGACAGATTTGAAAAATCGGCTGGATATTGATATAGCTTACAGCGCAAAGTTAAGTATTCATGCCTATTTTGTAACTCGTTTCCACTAGAAAAAAATTCATTGGCCAATCTGCTATTCTGTATCTCGTTTCTTTGGAAAAATTCTATTGGAATTTTTGTAGAAAATTCTCCGTCAGAAACTTTTTTTGAAAATGCATTTTTTTGTGAAATTTTTATTTTAAATTTATATAATACATAGTACAATCTAATCACATAATAATTTATTACTAATGATATGATATGCACTTATTTGTAACAAATAAGTGAAACGAGTACGAGTTTACAAGGAATCAATATTCTGCTTCCAACAACGAATCTTCAATTATTAGGTGACTAGCACATGCGGTTTAATTCTTTTAAGGCATCTTAGTTCTTGTGTTAAGTCAAAAAATTGTATTGCTTCAGTATTGGCACGCTGCAGTAATCTTCTTTCATGTTTGATGGCAAATTCCTGGATCACATCATCAATCCATTTAACACTTAGATCATCATGTAATTCCTCGTTGGTTACGTAGCGGAAAGCATTCGTTATTGCACGTAGAAATGTGTTTTGACAACGTTGAATGATTAGTCGATTTGATTGTTTAGTACAGCCCCAGAGTTGGATACCATATGTCCAAATTGGTTTAATAATCGATTCGTAGCTAAGACGTTTACAGTACAGACTAAGCTTAGAATGTTTTCCTATCAGCCAGTACATTTCACGTTGTTTTATTTTAATTTGTTCAGCTTTTTGTCTAACGTGGTGTTTCGCATATGTTACATGTACAGATTTCAGCTCGTGCCTGTTGTAAGTCAGCTCGTGCTTGTATCAACTGCTTGATTCTGCGATTCTCTTCATGCCAACACTACAGTATCATCAGCAAAAGTTCCGATGAAGGTTATTTCCGTTGTCGGTATATCGGAAGTGTAAAGAAGATATAGGAAAGGCCCTTGTACGTTACCATGAGGCACTCCTGCATTAGCAGGGTAAAAGTTAGAGTATGTATCTTCATGTGATACTCTGAATTTTCGTTTAGAGAGATACAATTCGAGCAGTTGGCAGTAATTTTGTGGCACTAATTTACTTATCTTGTAGATAAAACCGCCATGCCATTTTGTGAAACTTGAGTAAAAATTGTAATCACGATTTTTTTAGTTTTTGTCATCTTTCAATTTTTTTTAAGTTTGGAAACATACGGCGGACTCAGGTATAATTAACTCAACAAGAATTATTTACAGTACATAAATATAAACTCGGTGGTTTTAGTTAAAATTTGCTTAATCGTTTTAAATTTTAGTAGTGTAGTAATATAAGTATTTTGTTACCAAACATTTTTTATGTCCAACAACAAAAAATTTCAACACACATTTCACAAAAATTGTTGGATTTCCTATCGGAAATGGTCAGAATCATGGTCATGTCCAAGGATACACGAAAAGAAACCAACAATAAATTATACATATTATACAATTGGAGAACGAAAACATTACTAAACTGTATGTAGGAAATTTTTTAACATAAATAACAATATGTTTTGTAATTATTAAACAACATTAAAAATAAAATTTGCTAAATATTATTTTTTCTCTATTTGTGAGTAATCAAACGAAGTGGAATTCTCATATTTTTTAGCTCCGAAAAAACACCAATCTGACAATCCCACAAAAAAAAAACAACTGAAATTTCCAGTCCAGCGTTATACAGAATAGCACATTAAATTTCAATGGTTTGTTTTTCCAGTGGAAATTTTCCAACTGAGTTACAGAATAGACATGATTAGAAATATAAATATTTATATGATAAAACATTGGGGTGATCAAACATGCTCCAAATAATGTTTGTGTTTCGAAATTTTTAATTGATGTATTATTATAATATGTTCGAAAATTATTTTACGCATTTTAATTTGTTCTCTATCAATTCCACCCCAGTTTACGATACTATAAAATAAAGCCCGCTTCAAAATATTACTCAACATAGAGGCTTTATATATTAAGATGGCTTTGTAAAAAGACAACGAATTCACGATCAATGCGAAAAAGAATGAAATTAGATAGAGATGAATATTTTATTATATTTGTAAGGATGTAATGTAATTACAAAAAAAACATTTGGTGTTGTAAAGCTCACAATTTCCAAGATAAGCATTTTCATGGCACGTTTTTTCAGTCACAAGAGAAGAGAGTAATTTTAAGCACACTTTTTAACCGACAAAGTTTAAGTAAGACACTATCTGTCCAAAAACATTAAAATACAACATTTCGTCTGATTCATGTGAAATATCAATTTTTTTGATCAAACCGAATTGGAAAGCGCCTAGTACCAAACATTTGCATACAAAACTGATTCTCTCCGAGTATAGTAATTTATGATGTTTCAAATTCTTTTACATATATTATGCATTCTCATATTGGATCATAAAATATATTACTTTATATGCACAATAAAAATACTTCTTATCTACGTCCTACATTTCCATTGCAATGCGATACATATATGAAGTGAAAATAATTGTCCAGAAATTCAATTTTCGATTACACAGAAAATATACGTTTATATTCGTGTGTATATACATATGTATGTATCCTTTCCAAGAACGATTTCTATGTTTCTAAATATCAAACCAAACTAAACGCCAACAAAATAATAAACGAAACAAAAAAACTTTATTTCAATTTAAAAGTTAACATAAAAATTGAATTTCAAGCAGATTTTCAATTTTCAATTTCATTTTATATACGAGAACACATTACAATTCAAATTTTCTTTGTCGCTAACCAAATTTCACTTCAGTCAATAAATTCAATCGACAGTTTATTATAACAATATCTAGATTCGTAATCTTTCATTTTTTTTTTCAATTTTATACAATGTTATGGAACATTTGCGGAAATTGAAATTCGAAATGTCTCGATATAAATAAAAGGTGTTTAATACTCATATCGGTACTACTAGAACATTAAATTTTATATATACATATATGTACATACCTATATATAGTTTTATTATCAATAGAACTGTAAATTGTGGAATTTAAATAGTTTTTTATGGAATGCCCAACTACACGACATGCAATAATATCAATGCAGTTTTATTGAATATAGAATGTATGTATATACATAGTTATGTTCATTTGCTATGATTTTGTGTGTGGTGATTTACAGCTTTCACACCCCATTTACTTGCAGCACACAAAAAACCATAAAAATCGATTCTGTTTAATTTGGTGTGGTGGTTTTTGGTGTCGAAATTTAGTTTGTCTGTGGTTTATTCTATATACACCTTGCTAAATTGTATGAGAGATTGTAATATTTAACTCTATAGTTTAGTTAGACAATGTTATACTTCCCGCATCTAATTCCATAAATTTGCATTGATTGGGAAAAAATATAATTAATTTGCGTGCAGATGACAGTGAAGTTCATACTAAAAAAAATAACAAAAACTTACACTGTTAAATTTGGCAATTTTTCCAATTGGAATTTTATTTATACGAAAATTTGAATTTGAGGTGTTTTGTAAATTGTATGCTGCCGATTCTAGAAATAATTACATACTCTCAAGTACATAATCTGGTAGCTTAGGGCAACTGCCACCTTTGCGTCCATAGGAATTAAATTAGATTGAGCGGTTAAATTTTCACAGAATTTTGAAGTTTCGTGAAATTATGTGGTAAAATGGCACTTTTCCTGAACATTAGCTCGTTTTAACAAGATTTTCCTAATTTATATCCTATTTATTCAGAAAACACCAATTTTAATCATTTTTACTGCCTATCTTAAGGATGTCCACGGATACTCATGTATATTTCCGGATAGTTAGACCACCTAGGATTTTTGTGGTCAATCAGATTAAATTCTGATGAACTTTTCTATTTGTTTATGGAATTTAAAAATTAGTTGATTTCGATTGTTTTTTAAAATTTTGTACTGCCGATCCCAGAGATGTTTCCAGAGATGTATTGTTCAATCTTTTCAAATAGTTTAGGCTATTTTGAATTTGTATGATCAAGAAAATTAAGTTCAGTATATAATTTTATGTTTTTTTTTAATGTTTTGCGCTGTTAGTGTCCAAGACTCGCAACCAAAGGTGATAACTGGCCTTATCAGTGCTTTGTAGATGTCCAGTATGACTTTGCGCGATATGTTGGGAGACTTAAAGACCTTAATGCTCGCGTAAAATGCTCGGTAGCGTGCTGCAATCCTTGATGTCGGTAGAAACGGATTTTTTTGCTCACTGATCAGGAACTAGATATTTGAACTCTTCAACTTTGTCATACTGTGTGTTTCCAGAAATACAAAACCCACGTAGCTGCCTTCTTTCAATCACCATGTATTTGGTCTTCGCTTCATTAATCTGAAGGCCAATTTGTTGGGCTGTCATTTCCAACGGAAGGAGGACTTCTTTCAGGGAGATGATGTTGCGACCCAGAATGCAAATATCATCAGCGTACGCTAATAACTGGGATGATTTGTAATATAGGCAGCTGCGTTGCGCTATATTAAGCTGACGAACGACATATTCTAATGATAAGTTGAAGAGAATCTGAGCTATCGGGTCTCCTTGCCGCACTCCAGATGTTATCTCGAAGGAATCCGAAATTGTACCTTCTATTTGCAACTTACATATTGAGCCATCAATTAGAACCCGACACAAAGAAACCAATTTTGACGGTATTCCCAGATAGGACAAGACGTTCCATAATGTATTCCTCTTAATGCTGTCGTACGCCTGCTGGAAGTCTACGAATAGACTGTGCACAGGGATGTTCTATTCATACCTATTTTTTTAGCACCATCCTCAGAGTGAAAGTTTGATCGGTTGTTGATCTATTCGGGCGAAAACCGCATTTATAATCACCCAAGATCCTCTTGGTGTATGTTGATAACTTTGCTGCAACTACTGTGGCCATAACCTTGTAGCCGGTCTCCCTTTTTATGAAGCGGACAAATAAGAGCTGTCTTCCACTATTCTGGGATACCTTCTGTAAACCAAATTACTGATATGAGCTCAAACATGCGGTAAAACGAATAATCGCCTACATATTTGAGCATTTCGTTGCAGACACCATCCTCACCAGGTCTCTTGTAATTTTTCACACTTCGTCATATGTTGGAGGAAACGGTGGATCCATCTCGACGTTAATATCGCGTTGAAGTAAGAGAGGTTATTGCTCGGAAGGTGGTGCTTGTTTGTAAAGACGTGAGGAAAAATGCCTCCGCCACACTTCGAAGACGGTTTTAGTGGCCATCAATAATTCACCGGATTCGTTGCGAATAGCGCTGCTACGCGGATGAAAGTCGGTAGCTAGTTCTCTTATGCAGCGATATCTATCTCTCAGGCTAGAATTTTGGATGTTGAGCGCCTGTTGTTCATGCCATTCTCGTTTTTTCATCTGCATAGCCGATGGAAAATTTTCCTTGCATTCATGTAGGTGTTGTGAGATTGTCTGGTTCTTTGAGATAGATTTCGTTGAAGTGCGCGATCTTTCTCCCGAATAGCACCTAGACAATCATAGTACAACCATAGATTCTTAGGTCTGGATGGAGTTCGGCCTTTAGTGGACGTTGAGGTATCGGTTACCGCCATTTTGATGATGTCCCACTGTTCTTGAACGGAGTCAGGAAGTGGTTTATCCCCCAAGATTTCCGATAAAGTAGTGTCCAAGGAAGTCCCTGTAACTTCGTTGTTCAATGTCGCTGTTTTCCAACGAGTGATACGCTGAAAACGATGATTGTACGTGGTGGAGAGGCGAAATTTTAATTCAGCTACTACCAGGAAGTGGTCCAAGTCGATATTAGCTCCACATTTGGTTCTGATCTCATTGAGGCTAGAAAAATACCTTTTGGACAAGAGGATATGGTCGATTTGGTTGACCGTTGTCCCGTCGTTTGATTTCCATGTGGCTTTATGGATGCGTTTATGTGGTGTATGTGCTGGCGACCACCAAGTTGTAGAGCAAAGCTAGCTCCGTGGTGCGCGTCCCGTTGTTGTTTGAGGTAAGGTGCAAGGAGTTTGGGTCGATGGTACTATGATAAACACTACCCGCACTGCCAATTTGAGCATACAAGTCACCCAAAACAATTTTAATGTCGTGCTGACAGAGATGAAATCAGCCACTAATTGACGACATCGGTTGCTAATCAAGAAAACAACGCCGAATTCATGTTTATTCATGTTATTGCTGCGGCAGAGAGTTAGTCAATAGCGACTGTTTCGGCGATGCCGTTGCCGATTAGACTTATTTCCTGCACCGCTATGAGGTCGAGCTTATACTTGGAAGTTTGTTCGGAGAGCTGATTGAGGCTCTCCGGTCGATTTAGGCTAAGTACCTTCCATGTTCCATATATAAAATCGTTGTCCTTATATCGTGTCCGAGGTCGTTATTGTGGATCCAAAAATATCCGAGGCTCATGTTGAGGTTTCGTAACAATAAATGTTGACAGGTTGGGCTGTTTACCCAACGCTAACCACCTATAGGAGGACCACGGCCCTCATACTCTAGCCTACTCCTTTAACAGAGTAGTTTCTAGCGGCTGCCACGAAGAGGCTGTGTGAGCACTTGCTGAACTTGTACGCAGATACAGCACATGAACCGAATCCTGTGTTTATCCCTCTGCATACAGAGTAGCGTTTAATAGCGCCGCAGGATTTCACTTCCAAGGATTTCAGATAACAAATGCATTTAAAAATTAATATTTAATTTAATCTCACGTACTAGTTTTACTGACCGACCGTATGTATACAAATTGTTGAAATTGATTTTTAATTCTTTTTATGAAATTAATTAATATCCTCGTCTCCAGTATGTTATATTTAGTATTTCTAAACAATATACATATAATTAAAACAATAAATGTGTATTCATTTTGAATTGTTTTTTATAATTTAATTTAAATATAAAAATGTTTAGAAATCAGTACTTTTTTCATTATATAACCCTCGTCAGGCAATTCGAACAAAACCTTATTAAAAGCTTGGAATGTTATTGGTTTACATTTTTAGCACGATAGCCAACAGGTTATTTTTCCAAAAATACAACTTCTTTTTCTGCTTAAAACTAACTAAACTTTACCGGGATTCTCGTTTGAGCAGAAAGAATTGCTTGAGTGACAAAAAAAAAATTGGGGTAAGATTTCTTTGTAATTTCTAGAAGTTTATTATATATTAAAAAAATCACTCATTGACACTTATTCTCATTTGGATATGTTTAACATATTTCCAAAACATATACATACATATTAAGGATATCAAAAAATTCACATTTATATACACGTAATCATGACGAATTTTAAGCACTTCAATTTACAATTTGGAATTTAAATTATCACATCTTTCATATTCACAATTTATACAGACATACACAATATCTACAAAAATCAAATTCCTTGGAATTATCACGAAAGTAATATATCCCAATTGTAATAAATTCCAAATAAACAAAACAAAAAAAATTGGATTTCTTAAATTCATCTTCGTTCAAAAATGAATACATCACCCTATAGAAATGATTATAAGAAGCAGCAAACAAACAAAAAAACGGATCTGTCATTATTAAACTACTTTATATACAGATATGTACAATAGACAGCACCAACGAATTTACAATTTTATTTATTTATTAACATTTTTTATTCAAATTTCCGTAAGTTTTAAATTTTCCTAATTTATTTTCCTTCTTTTCGTTTTCGTTTTTGTTTCGTAATTTTATTTTTTATTCTTCGCTAGAAGTTCTTTTTTTTTTGTAAATTGAAATAATAATACAAAAGATATTATTATTTATTTAAATTATAGTAAAATTCGAGGATTGTCAATTTAAATTCGAATTCTTCGGGTATAATTTTTGGCTATACGTATACAGATGAACACACAGTTACAGTACAAGAATAAGTTTTACGACAAAAAATACTGAAGACAGAAAACGAACTTATTTTTTACGTACACATATATCCGACACAATGGTTTATTATGAAAAATGCCCACGGGAAAATTACTATACTCTATTTTTTCAATAAACACTTTGCATTAATTAAATTTACTATACTTTGTAGCTGATGGTGGTAGCTGATACAAAGTCTCAATATAATATGTATTTATGTAGTTAGTGAAGATAAAAATGTATTATGCTTAATGAACTCACTCAACAAAAAAAAAATGAAATAGGATAGACTTTTATATTTATGATTTTCTTTTGTTTTTTTTATGATTTCCATTTTTCATTTAGAAAAGAGGAAATCAAAATAATAGACTTCATTTAAACCAAAATAACTTCTCATTTATTCGGCAGTTAAATAAATAAAATAATTGCACCAAATATCGTTATTGTAGTTCACGATCGTTTCAATAAAATAATTGCATGGAACAACGAGAACTATATGTGTTTATAGTCCCTCCTAGATATCACATGACCGGATACGGATGATTTTTCACATGTATGTTTTGTCGTAATGTTCGCAGTCACACATCTACGACATAAGCCTATGATCGCCTGTATTTATATTATCTCACTCTTCTTGATTTTCTTATTCACTTTTATACTTTTTCAAAAGTTTAATTTTTCAGTTTCAATTTTCATTTGTATATAAAAGATACCATAACGGGAACTTGTACCATTGTTGTTGAAAATAAAATAAAAATTTTTTGAAATTACATTTCAATATTTTTGAAATCAACAACAAAAAAGAATAGACGTTTTGAAGAAAATTACTTATGTATGGTTTGTTAAGTATAGCCGCAAAACTGAACTAATACATTTAACAAGTCATTAGGCAATTATAGAGCATAGATTTCTTTTCAATTACACATAGTATAGTAAGTCCCAATGCAGAACTATGCGAAAGCGCAAAAGGAATCGCATGCGCCTACGTAACAGATTGGAACGTACGTTGCTTAACCCGATAGCCGAGATGCCTGGCACTTTTCCTACTGTGTTTAAAAAGCCACGTACGCTGGCAGTTGTGGTCGCTGAGTCCACGCTAAGGAAAGCCGCGATGCGTGAGAACAATCCAGATATCATTCTGGACGAGACCAAATTTAACATGTTTCATTTGGAGCTCCACCGTAAGGTACTACCTACAGCTCAAACGGGTAACTTCATTCCGCAAATGCATGGTTGCTACCTGAGTGATGGTTGCATTATCTGCAAATGCGCCAACAACGACTCATACAAGTGGTTGTGTGAGGTCGTCTCGAGTACTAAAGATATCTGGAGTGGTTGTCAACTATCCGTTGGTGATCCTCCTAAACCTTTCCTAGTATACACTTGGGTTGCCGGTCCTCCGGAAAATCCCAAAGTTGTATTGAACAATATTGGTTTTAATGAACCCGTCTGTGTCGACAAATGGATGGAAGTTTGTTCGTTACAAGCGTAAGGCTAAGCGTCAAGCAATTGTATTTCGGGTTGACCTGAAACCATTTGAGACCATCACTGGGTTCCAGATATTCTTTGCAGTATGTACTGGACAGGATTAGCTGCTGGTTTTTTTTTATGATGTCCATGCATATGTTTATACAATTTAAATTGCACAGTTGTTAAGTCAGTTTCTTTTAATTTAAGGAAATTGCGTGCAGCATCGCAAAGAAGTTTTTGTGGTATTCAGGAATTTTACCTTCTTTTTGGAGTAGTTTCTGGATTGAGGTCTGTTATTTTTTATTTTACAGAGAACAACAACAAGCATTCTATATTGCTATGTAGAAAACAAGTTCTGGAATTCACGCTTACTTCTGGAATTCACGCTTACAATTCTCGCGAGTTAGAGATCTTCTATATGAACAATGTCTATTATGGGTAAAGCTAATCCAAGAAGTCCTACGAGTGGATTCATTCTCTTATAGTTTTTTGAGTTGCCAAAAAGTTATCCCAATCAGCTTGGAGGTTAGTTCTTTGAGCTTTGTTTTTGTTTTTTCTGGGAGTTTTCCATAGTTTTTAAGATCAGAACACTAAAAAATCTTATTCTGAGATTTTTGCTTAGTAATAAGAGTACAAGATTTTTCGAAGGCTGACGTGACTGCAGCGTCCGTCAAAGATGAAGCTAGCAATTCAATGTCCTCAGTCGAACATATCTCACCCAAAGAAACCAGCCGAGGTTCCAACTCAAGAGAGAACAACTCCCAGTTGGTAAGCTTTCTGTTACGATAAGGTTTAAGAGTAGGTCTTCTAAGATTTATATTAAACGAGATGCAACTCTATGGTCGGAGGTGAGAATGTCATTGGTCACCTTCTAATTGAAGATGAAATCTATAATCGACATGGAGCACAAACTATTGTCAATCACTTCCCTCCTTACTGAATTGATAAAGATAGGCTCACAACCTTTATTAAGGATTCCAAGCCGCTCTCATGCAAATGAGTCTAAGGTTTATATGAGCGGAACTGGAGACAAAGTCAACATAATAAAGTTAAATTATTTCCATCTCATTATGAAATATTTCAATAATTTAGTTTTGTTATGTTGTCTTCGTCATGAGCTCGTCTCAAATAAGCTTTAGTCTCATTCGTATGAGAGTGGCATGAAACTCAGATGTGCTCAGGTAATTAAGTAGAGATAAACCCCTATAGTTAATATTCGTGCTACCCTATAACGTGTGATGAGCATTTGCATCGCATCCTATCACTAAAAGTAAACGATTAGCTCTGCTCCACGAAACAAGGTTGCTAAACTCCTCGGAGGGAGGAGGTGAGACTGAATTGTAAGGCAAATGCACTGATGCTACCACCAGTGATCCGAATGTGTTCGAGGGGACGAGCACAGCCACAACGTCCGCTGAGCAACATTCATGAATTAGGGTTGCACTAAGATTGTTAGAAATAAATACGCAGGCTCTTATCTTATCATTGGACCCTCTGTAGAAGATTCTGCCAACGACAGGATCCAAACCAGAAACCACACCACCAAGCAGATAAGGTTCCTGAATTAGACAAATGTTTACCTGCGATTTAGCAAACTGCAACATAAGCTCAAGCGATGCAGCTTTGCTATGGTGTAAGTTGATCTTTTTCAGCGCAAGCATTGAAGTCATAATAATAATTACCAGCTAAGGAAACACTCGAGGATGGCAACCAAACTACGTCCATGATACGACCCAAACGGAGGTCGTAACTGGAAGCTATTTTACTGTTCAATATCGGAATCACACAGCTAGAGGATAGAAGCCGTACAAAAACGGTTAAATAAGTAAGAAGCAGTGAATTAATTCACTTCTATGATGTACTAATATGTATAACAGCAAAACATTAAGAATTGACAACTGGAATGCAAATGGGCTACTGCCCCAAATTCCGGAGCTAGAAATTTTCTTACACATGGAAAAGATAGACATATACCTAATATCAGAATCCCACTTTACAGGAGTGTCATTCGCAAGAATTCATGGATACCGCTACTACCATGTCATCTATCCCGCACGGAAAGCGAGAGGAGGGTCAGCAATATTTGTAAGGGAAAATATCAAACAATGCGAAGGAGTTAAAATAGAAACGGAAAATATGCAAGTATCAACCATTAACGTTCGACTAAATAATCAAAAGGAATATAGCATTTCATCTATATACTGTCCACCACGAAACCAACTGACTAAAGAAAATTATGTTGCGTTGCTTAAATCGTTTGGAACCAACTTCATAATTGGGGGAGAGTTCAATGCTAAGAATACATACTGGGGATCGAGACTATATCAACACGTAAGGGTAAAGACCTGTTTGCAGCAGGGAAAGAATTAAACTGTGTATTTTATTCTGGGGGTAAACCAACATATTGGCCTACCGATTATAACAAAATACCAGACTTAATAGACTTCTTTGTAACAAAAAGAGTATCCGAAAACTACATACTGATAGATAACAATGAAGGAATATGTTAAGACCACACACCAGTTATTAGGGCACTGAGTGCAACCATAATCAAGAAAGAAAACTTGCCTAGATTAACAAACAATAAAACAAATTGGAATGTTTTCCGAACGCTGATCGAAAAAAATACAGTATGTTTACAAGTACCAATTACAACTATTAAATAATAATCTATTGCAAGTAGCGTGGCAGAGTCCGCCCCCTAGTCAAAATAAAATATTGAGGTGCAATAACTATTCATTGAAAATGAGAGATTTGGTTAATGAAAAGCGGAAGGCTCGTAAAACCTGGCAGATGAATAGGGCCCCACAAAGTAAATCGAGACTTAATTATTTAAGCAACAAACTGAAGTTGCTACTCAAAGAAATTAAGAATAATTCATTAAGTGAATATCTAACCGGTCTTTCCGGCCAAAAAGACATAAAGGAAAAAGCAACAAAAGGACTTATTCAGGTCCCTCCTATCAAAAACGCTGATGGAACTTGGACAAGAAGTGCTAAAGAAAAGGCTGTCTTGTTCGCAGCCCACCTTGAAAATACATATCAGCCCCTTCCGGGCAATCAGCGGAGTTAAAAAAATGGATAATAAAAACTTCCAACCAGTAACATTACAAGAGCTAAAATATGAGATTACTAAAAACTTAAATTCAAAAAAATCACCTGGTTTCCCGACCTAATTTCAAGACAAATAGTTAAAGAACTCCCCGAAACGGGTTTACGAAAACTGCTTCAAGTAATAAACGCGGCGTTTCGACTGAAATACGTTCCATACCAGTGGAAGGTGGCAGAGGTGATTATGATTCCAATTTCGCTACTTCCTACAATTTCAAAATTGTTCGAAAAACTATTGCTTAAAAGCTTAAAATCAGTAATAGAACAAAGAAAACTTATTCCTTCACATCAATTTGGCTTCAGCTCTACGAAACGAAATACATACATGTCCACTTGACTAACAAACAAGTTAACTTCATACCAATTCATCTGAACTCACAGCAAATCCCGCATGCAAATGCGGCCCAATACTTAAGCATGACACATGCTAAACTCAAGTGGAAAGAGCACGTGAAAAAGAAAAAGAAAAGCCAAACATCAAATACAGGAAAATGTACTGGCTCTTAGGTAGAAAATCCGAGCTAACAGTACATAATAAACTGATATTATATCGGCAGATCCTTAAATCTATATGGACATATGGTATACAACTGTGGGGTTGTACCAAGAAGAGCAACGTTGATATAATTCAAGCTTTTCAAAACAAAGTTTTACGTGGCATTGTGAACGCGCCATGGTACATTAGAAACGACAACCTTCATAAGGATCTAAAGATTCAGTACGTTACCGAAGAAAACAAGAACCATGCAAAGAAACATATACAGCGACTCGGTCAACATCAAAATGCTGATATGCGCCGTATGCTGACCAACACAAACCCAGTCAGATGGCTTAGAAAGACGAAACCTTTAGATTTAGAGCAGTTAATGTATAGTAATCAGTTGTAATAGATATTAAAAAAAAATAAAAAAAAATTTTAGTAAATTTAAAAAAATTAAAGTTCAAAATTAAAAACTTAATTGATTAAAAATTCAGATTAATATCATCAGTTAAGTGAATTATATACTTTAGTAATTAATTATTCATTTATATAACATTTACGACACGATTTAAATCAATGCGAAAAACCAGAAGTTTTATTGATCGATGATGTTATGTACGTATATAGTTGAGATGAATACATTAACATCAAGGTTGTATTCTCAGCTATGTAGCTTATAATATATGGGCATGAGTTGCCTCCCCTGCAAAATGTTCAGTTTATATAAACGCCTTATATGTGGGCGCACTATACCACTTTAAACTATTAAACATTTCTACTAAAACATACGCTTTAAAATTAGCAGCAAACAAAAATGAATCTCAACCCTTTCGTTTGTATACATATTATGTAGATACATATACAAATGGACGAATACGTGAGGATATACGATATATGAATAGGGACTTATTACAAAAGTATCAGCATAATAAATTGATTTCGGTATGTACGTGCGGAGAAATAAACTATAAAAAGAATCCTCAAAAGTTTGTATTTTATCATGTACATACACAAAGGGTTAAGATAAATCTTAAAAAAATGAGATGAAAATAATAAAAAAAAACGAAATAAAAATTCTTATGGAATTAAAATCTTAAGTATATCTTCATTCTTATACAAATTTATATTTCTGTGCACTTTTGTACTGTTGCTGTTGACAATCTGCAGAAGAAAAAAAAATATAAAATTTCATATTTTTAATTTCGAAATTAGAGTGGTATATATGTAAGTATGTATGTATATAAATGTTGTTTTTGTGTATACCTTTTGCAACATTCATTTTGAATATTAAAATTTTAATTTTTTTTTTTTATCAAGGATAGTTTAGATAAAAGGATTATACAAAAAATGCGCAAGAGAGAATATATATGCAATTCGTATACAAAGAAATTCAAGATTTTCTGTTTTCACGTATATACTCGTATAAAAAGTGTTTGTATGTGTTTGGATGAATTTCCAACCGCTTATATTTAATAAAGAAATTATTGTACGATTCTGTAATTATTGTTTTGCATGAAGAGGTTGAAGAGATTTCTTATATGCACATATTTCACGCCTGTTAGCTATCAACAAATTATTTAATTTTCTTCCTAAGATCCCCTTATGTTTAACAAAATCACTATACATACAATGTTCACCTGGTATTTTGTGCGCTGTTGCAAGCACATGCATTTGATAATATTTTTAATGCTCTAGGAAACGAAGAACTTTAGTAATAAAACTTTTTATTGCCAGTAAAGCTCTCTATAAGTCTATAAGTATTGTTAGTGTAATCCGCTTTTGAATTTATTTCGTTTGGTTTATATCTATAAAATGGCGAAACTATTTTATTGTTTATAACAACTATTTATTTCAATGAGATTGTTGCTATTTTTCATTGAAATAAAAGGTTTACTTGGAGAAAATGGAAAACCATTTCATATTTTTAGATTTGTTTGATATTAATACACAGTAGCTATAGTTGGACAAACTATGTATTCTGTGCCCTAGAATTAAAAGGGCATAAGTCCTTTTTTTGTATTTTCCAAGAGAGCATTTCAAAGAAGACCTGTTAAGTGTTCCTGAAAAATTTAATAAATTTCGCTTCTTCTGTTTTTCAATTACACCGTCGTCACACTCCATATGAGTATAACCAACCTCCAAAAAATTGTGGTCAATCATTTCGACATGATGGTTGTTGCTGAGAAAAACCATAAACATTGATGCGACAAAGTTATTTTTATTTTGTCCGACACATGAATCGCTATATAAAATTATTCGTTTAACATCAAGGGGTAATGTTTGGAATTGACTTAGAAGACAAGATGCAACTTCATTATCGCCGCGATTTCCAATAGCTTCATGCCACATTTGGGTATACGCCTGATTTGAAACACAATCGTGGATTGTGACATTGTACGTTCATAATGCTCGAGTATAAAAGGAAATTGACGTATTCAAATAAGGCGTTGGTAGACATTTGCACATATCAAACGTATACAGTTGGATGGTACTACCTGCTTTAGCTGTGGTTTTATCATTATCTTTTTGTTTATAAGCTGTATCACCTGCTAAACGATGAACATGTCTTTCTTTATTTAATTATGCTTTGCCATCTCCTTGGGAAAATTGAATCTTGAGGTGAAAAGTTTCGCAGGTATTGCATTGGTCAAGTGACGGTTTCTTTAACTTAATATTTATCGTTTAAACTCTTGTGTATTTCCAAATTGAAACCGGGCTTTGTTGACTTTCCGCATATAGCTTATACATTTGGGCCAAACTGAGATCGGCATGCAAATATTTTTGTGAACTATCACGACAGGTTTAGTGTGATTTGTATGATGTGAAGCTTTTTATGTGTGCCTTTACAGCATCGATAATATTTTCAAGAAGACACTTAAACTTCGTGCTATACTTGCCGCTCCTGGTGTTAAAAATATTTTGTGGGTTATATTGCGCACGTATTTATCTGTTTCTCGCAAAGTAGATTTAAAACATTTGAGGCATACTTCGACACGTTTACCATTAATTTTTAAAATATATTTACATTAAAATCGGCGATTCCTCACAGGTGTGGCAGTCATCTTCTGGAATTTTTTTTCCATTTAATTCGATGAAACTACTTACATAAGCAGACCTCAGATTATAGTTACCCAAACCCCAATATTGTTAAAATATTTTTTTTTGGTAAGAATAATTTATTTTTGTATTGCATGGTTTTCTACAGTTGGTTAGAAGGCATGCATGCTTTTTATTTCTCCTCCATTTGCATAATGGTAAGATTCCCCAGGATTACGTTTCCGTTTTCTGGTTTTCTGAGTTTCTTTGCTCGTGCCTGCTCGTTTTTTAAATTTATTTCGAGTTGAACGGCTATTTGTTCAATATCACTACACATGTCCTCGTCTGAGGCGTTTTTTTCAAGTGACGGGAAAGGTTGGTAAGTGGAATCACTATCGCTATCGTCAAGTGGATCATCATTTTCTGAAGCTAAAATCTCATTAGTCTCTTAATGAACAGTGAAGTGATTTTTTATTCTTAATGAACAGCGCAGTGATAGCAATCTTACATTTTTAAAGCGATTTGGAAAGTTGATTCGAAAAAGTCATAGTTGGTATGTTGTGAAATTTTCGACTGCAGAGTGATACGTGGCATTACTGTTTCAACAATTTTAGTTTAAGATTTAGTTTTTGACATAGCACTCTACGTCTTTGTTTTCATTGTAGTTGGGGATAACTTGTCGATTTATAGCTTCCATTCAGGAGAAGTTGATCTTAAAGCACTTTGTCAACTGATTTCCAAATCAGACAGCGGTGGTAAAAATTAAACTAAAAAAAGGTGGAATTATATAAAATCAGAACTGTTATAAATTTCATAAAACTTGTATTCGTAAAGTGTGTAAATTTTTAAAAAATTTTTTTTAAATTTTTATAAAATTTTCTTTTAATTCAAGATCAACTGGGCTAGTAATCTTTTGGGTTTCAGTTGTTCCCAATTCATAAATTTTCTTCTCGAATAAATAAATAAATGCACATACACAAACTTTGATTAGTTAATATAATATTTATTTATATGTTTATTATTAAATTTATTTATTTATATTAATTTTATAATGTTATGTTTGTTTGTTAAAGTTCACAATTTATTTATTTAATTTATTATATATTTTATTATGTATTTTTATCACCACCAAATGGCTGACTTGTTGTCACAAAAAAATATCGCGTGTTGCTTCTTGTTGTATTTTGTTTTGGTTGTTGTTTTGTTTTTGGTTGTGACGTCGCCTTCGTCTTCGTTTTGTGAAGAGGGAACACATGCGCCGGCGACGGTCGACATTGCACTTATGTTAAGTGCAGTGGATTATTATTGCATCACCGAACATTGTTGTTCGTGGTGATGTTGTTAGATGGCGATGGTTTTACTGTAAATGTTTTATAGTAATGGTTCGGTTATTAGATAGTGTTGGTTGGATAGATGGATATGTGATGGGGTTAGTGAACGCTTAATTCAAATAAGTTGGTTTATATTTGAATTTCACTAATTGTTTTTGTATGTGGCAGAATCGAATATCGGTGAGTCGAATATTCGAGCTGCTACAGTACCCCCTCTCCAGATGAGAAACCATAGGTTTTGAGACGTTATACGTTGAACCGGACGGTTTTATATCGTTTGCTGGCTGATATTTGATCGGCCGTGTTGAGAATACCGTACGCTGGTTTCAATCTGTCGATGGAGATTGAGTGGTGTTTGTCTTTGATTGAGACAATGAATTGCTTGCGTAAGCGGCGTATAACTTTGTATGGCCCATCGTATGGAGATTGTAATCCAGTTCGAACCTTATCAACCCGGACAAAGACGTAATCGCAATTGTTGAGCGATTTAGGAACGAATATGTTGCTTTCATTCGTTGGTCTTGTTGCCGTGGGGATAAGATTTTGCATGGTGGTGCGGAGTTGGTCGATGACTGTGTCGGTTGTGGATGGAGACGGTAGAGGATGTTCGACGAAGAACTCACCGGGTAGCTTGATGGTTTGACCGTAAACCATTTCAGCTGGTGAGCACTTCAGATCTTCTTTAACCGTTGCTCGAATACCAAGTAGAACGATTGGTACTTCGGAGCTCCAGTGAATTGTGTTGCCTCGGGCCTTGAGAGCAGCTTTGAGCTGGCGGTGGAAGCGTTCAACCATGCCATTGGCTTGTGGGTGGTAAGCCGTTGTACGTATCCGATGTGAGCCGAGGAGTTTCGTTAACTCCGAGAAGAGCTTCGACTCGAATTGGGTTCCTTGATCAGTGGTGATGTCAAGTGGAACGCCAAATCGTGATACGTAGTTTTGCACGAATGTGGTGGCAATGGTTGCTGCAGACATGTCGCTCATGCTTCTGGCCATCGAGTGAAACGATCGACACAGGTGAGTAAATATGAGTATCCATTGGATGGAGGAAGTGGTCCTACGACATCCAAATGAATGTGCTCGAATCGACCAGGTGGAATGGCGAATTGTCCAAGAGGCGATTTTGTGTGCCGCTGGACTTTCGATTTTTGGCAAGATAAGCATGCTTGTGCCCAATGGGTCACGTCTTTGTTGATGCTTGGCCAAAAGTATCGAGCAGTAATCAATTTACGAGTTGCGCGGACACCAGGATGTGAGATACCGTGTAGTGTGTCGAAGATGGTTCGACGTAGTTGCTCTGCGATGTACGGGCGATTTGCACCCGTAGATGTTTCGCAGTAGATTTCGAGGCCAGGTAGTTTGAAAAGCTCCAGTTTCAGTGATGAACTGGCGTGACAAGCGGAACCAGAAAGTAAATTCTGAAGTTCCAAGTCTGCTTTTTGCGCTTGTGCGATCTTGTTGCAGTCGAAGTGAGTCTCGACTGTGGCCGTTTCGTTTGCTGTTGTGCGCGAAAGTGTATCCGCGACAACGTTTTCGGTACCTTGAACATGCTGGATGTCCGTGGTAAATTGACTAATATAATCCAAGTGGCGTGCTTGCCTTGGATTGCGTTCAGTTTTAGACTGAATTGCTCGAGTGAGAGGCTTGTGGTCGGTGTAAATTGTGAAGTCCCGACCCTCGACAAAATATCTGAAGTGTTTGATTGCTAGATATATTGCGAGGAATTCCCGATCGAATGCAGAGTATTTCTTTTCGGCATCCGAGAGCTTCTTTGAGAAGAATCCCAGGGGCTCCCAACACTTGTCGTTGTACTGTTGCATGACTGCTCCGACAGCAGTGTTTGATGCATCAGTAGTTATGCTGAGCTTTGAGTCGCTCAGTGGATGTGACAAGAGTGTTGTGCGTGCCAATTCAGCCTTGAGTGACGTGAATGCGTGTTGACATTCGTCAGGCCAAGAGAAGTTCTTGGCGGTTTTGGGCTTACGTAGTAGTACTGCCAGGTGGCTGTGAATTGGGTTGAGTATTTCAGCGAGCTTTGGTATAAATCGGTGGTAGTAGTTGACCATGCCGATGAATCGCTGAATACTTTTGATTGAGGTTGGAGCTGGGAATTCTTTAATGGCATTGATTCGGTCTTGTGACGGAAGAATGCCATTAGCGGTAATCTTGTGGCTGAGGAAATCAAGAGTGGATGCGCCGAAGACGCATTTTGAGCTATTGATGTGAACATCAAACTCGACAAGTCGTTGGAAAAGTGTTTCCAGATGGAGTTTGTGTTGCTCCTCAGTTTGAGATGCCACAAGAATGTCGTCTATGTAGACGAAAACGAAGTCGAGATCTCGAACGACTTCGTTCATGAAGCGCTGAAACGTTTGTGCGGCATTGCGTAATCCAAATGGCATTCGGGTGTATTCGAAGAGGCCAAATGGTGTGGTGATTGCCGTTTTGAAAACGTCTTCAGGTGCCACGGGAATGTGGTGATAACCTCTGATGAGATCAAGTTTGGAGAAAACTTTGCAGCCATGCAAGTGCATGGTGAAGTTTTGAATGTGGGGTATCGGGTAGCGATCCGGTATCGTAACCGTGTTTAAACGCCGATAGTCCCCACATGGCCTCCAGTCTTGATCTTTCTTCTTGACCATGTGTAGTGGACAAGAGACGGAAGATGTCGATGTTCGACAAATCCCTAATTCCACCATGTGTTGAAATTCTGCTTGTGCAGCTTTGTGACGCACCGAATCTAGTCTGCGTGGTCTCGACACGGGAAGATGGCCTTCTGTGACGATGTGATGAACCACGTTGTGTCGGACTGGCATTTTGTAGTTCGGCTCTGCTGTAAGTAGTGGGTACTTTTTGAGCAGAGTGCCGTAGCCGTTGTCGATGTTAAAATGGATCGGTGTTGGTGTGTTAACACGAACCATTGTGGCGTTTATTGACAGCTTTGTAGCTGGGTCAATCAGCCGTTTGTGTTTGACATCGACAAGAAGTCCGAATTTGCTTAGAAAATCGGCGCCAATGATCGGACGATTCACTGCAGCTAGTATGAAAGCGTGCGTGAAGGTTCGTTTGAGTCCGATATCCACGTTAAGCAATTTTGTGCCGTACGTGTGGATGATTGAACCATTGGCAGCCGATAAGACTAGATCTGAATTTCGATTGGCTAATGAGTATTTCATTCTGAAATTCATTGCTGGAATAACCGAAAGATCAGCGCCAGTGCCGACTAGGTAGGTGAGTTTGTTGTGTCTATCGTACACAAACAAACGGGTTGTATAGGGTGTCAGGGGAGTTGCGTAACTCTCTACCCGTGACTTTCCTAGTTTTTTGAATTGTTGTTTGAGGTAGATGGGTAGGGTTATGTGCCGTATGGAAGTTGCATGGCTGTGTGCATTTCTGTGCAGCCGTTCCATATTTGGCATGATACCAGCATCTACCTTGCCGCGGGTTGCTTTGTGTTCGGGCACGTGATTGAGATCGTTGTCTGCGTGACCGGCTCCTGCGTCGGAGCAACCCATCGAGTATCGATTCGATTCGCGATAATCGATCCTCGACAGTAACACCAGGCCCTGTTATTCTACGCCTTGTTGGTCTAAAATGTGAATGCGCGTCGTTGCTCATTATTCACAATTTAATTTTAAATAAATGACCAAAAATTATTAACAAATAATGATAAGGCGGAATGGTTACCGTGTAATGAATGGTTTGAAGGCCGGGATGTTCCTTCTTCTTAACGCCCGATGCGAGATACCCCCGAATATGGAGTTCCTATGCGTCCTACCTTATATTGGGGGGGCTCGTTGAAATTTGAATGCAACCAAAAAAAATTATATTAAAAAAAAGAAATGCAAGAAAAATGTTTGCGACGGATTGTGTGTAGTCACCGTTGTGGTTGCGGTTTTGAGAAAAACCTTTTATTATTGTTTTTTTTATTTTAATCCACAACGGTGATGGCGGGAGGGCGTGCAGCGAGAAACGACCGGTGTGTGAAGTATGGATGGGGAGCGATGTGGTGGTGAAAAATATATATAAATAAAAATTGTACAATTGAAAATGTTTTTATTTTTACCACCACAATACACTATATATAAATATCACGTCGGGATCACCACTTTTGGGTGGGTGGGTTGTTCCCTTCGCCACGTGTTTCGTTTTTTTTTAAAATGTAATCCCTCGTTGGTGAGTGGGTTCGCCCTACACACTTGCTTCTTTTGTCTGTTGTACCCACGTGATTTTACGTGGTTTGGTAGCTACTGGTGGTTATTTTGTATGTACGATTATTATTAATTATTGTATTTTATTTAAGACGCGGTAAAAACCGACGTCGAGGTCACCACTTTAGGAGGTTGCTCCTATTATAAATGTGTCGTCCGGTTTCGGACTTCTCAAATTAAATACACAATAACACACACAGTTAATATGGCAAATTATTTTATTAATTTATAACTTTGTTATTTATTATAAGTTATGTATTTATTATAAATTATTTATTTATTATAATATTTATTTATATGTTTATTATTAAATTTATTTATTTATATTAATTTTATAATGTTATGTTTGTTTGTTAAAGTTCACAATTTATTTATTTAATTTATTATATATTTTATTATGTATTTTTATCACCACCAAATGGCTGACTTGTTGTCACAAAAAAATATCGCGTGTTGCTTCTTGTTGTATTTTGTTTTGGTTGTTGTTTTGTTTTTGGTTGTGACGTCGCCTTCGTCTTCGTTTTGTGAAGAGGGAACACATGCGCCGGCGACGGTCGACATTGCACTTATGTTAAGTGCAGTGGATTATTATTGCATCACCGAACATTGTTGTTCGTGGTGATGTTGTTAGATGGCGATGGTTTTACTATAAATGTTTTATAGTAATGGTTCGGTTATTAGATAGTGTTGGTTGGATAGATGGATATGTGATGGGGTTAGTGAACGCTTAATTCAAATAAGTTGGTTTATATTTGAATTTCACTAATTGTTTTTGTATGTGGCAGAATCGAATATCGGTGAGTCGAATATTCGAGCTGCTACAAATCCTAAATTTGAATAAATTTGTACTCCAAACTATAAAAATCATTAGTTTTAAAATTCGAAATATGATTGAATTAACCTTTTAAATTCTGTACTGATAAAATTAAACTTGAAATTTTGTTAAAACATCCATAACATTTCAAAAATCCTAAATTTTTTAAATTGATTAATTCTTAAGCTCTAAATTGATTCGAATTAAAAATTATCAACTGTACATTGAAATTTAATATTTGAGAAAATGCAAAGTTTTTCAAATTCCGATAATTAAAATTAAAATTTAAAATTGTTAAATTCGTTTTCAAAAGTTCAAAGTTCGATAAACTCAAATATTAATTTCAAAAATTCTTAATACTTTCTAAAATTTGAATTCAAAATTTCCTCAGACTTTATCGAAATTTAATAAATTGAAAGATAAAAAATTCATAAATCCGAGTTTGAAAAGTATATGTACATAATAGTGAAATCTTCATAATTCAATAATTCTAATTGATATTTAGAACTCACAATTGTAAGTGGCTTTTATTGAAATTTAATGAATTAGATGAAAAACGATTTGTTATTTTCAAAATTTGAATATTTTGAAAATTATGAGAAACCTAGAATGATCACAAACTTTAGAAAATTTTCAAAATTCAACTTTTTAAATTACAAGTTCGGTATATCAAAATTTGACTAAAATTAATTTCACAGTTCTAGAAAGCTTAAATTTCGGTTTTGCAAGAAATTTGTTTAAACCTTTGGTGAATACTTCATTTTGCCCTGCTAATTTTTTCTAGCTTATATGCACTCCAATAATCATTCGAAATATCGGTAGAAAAACAGCTAAGACTACTAAGATTCGACTTGGTACGAACAAATCGTTGTATATATTAGGCTGGTTTATAAGTAATTGTACTCGGCCCTTCTGCATTATATCGTCGTCGTTTCGAATAATTCACTATCTGTTTCTGAAATATCTTAACCAACTGTCTCATTGTCAGAGATTTTTTGGTGGTACTGCTTGCTGTATACTTCGCTCATTGCAGTTAATTGGGGCCCCGGGCTTCCTACGTCAAAAAACCATCATATTTCAACTTGCTTTCAGAAATAATTACCCATAAACCCATTCATTAAATTCGATTAGTTTCTGTATTATTGTTATGTGACCTTCCGTCTTTTACTGGGCTGGTTGTGGCTTAACTACGAATACTAAATCAAGACAATTTTCGAACGAAATTTGTATGTAGTTATTTTATTTTTCTCGAGAAATTTAATTTTATATTTTTTAAAATTTTATTGAAATCTATAGAATTTAATGAAATGTAACTACATACATTGTTTTTAATTTTCAAATTTTTCGGACATCTGTTGTTCAGCACAATACCTCGATTTTTATATTTTTTCATCGTAATCGTTACTATGTTCATTTTATTTAGTTTAGTTATATTGATGTCAAAAAATATACAGTTATAATTTGTTTCAATTTATTATTTATTTATTTCAAATTTTAACAAAAACCATTACATCATCAATAACAATTAAATCATAAACATAAATAGATTAATTGATTCGTAAATAATCAATAATAAAGTTAACTCAATTAAATGTGAACAAATAGACAATTTGGTAGTTCTCCGAGTTTTACAAATTGTGTTTTAATGTGCATTTAGGCGTAAAATTGATAACGAATAATTAATTTGGCAAGAAAGCGATACGGTTCGTAAAGGGTAACATTTAGGGTTATAGATTTGTTTTTCTTTATTTTGGAGTATTTGTACTAATATAACCACGGCAATAATGAATGAACCCCGGGCTCGACGAAAATTATAATAAGACATTTAACACCCCTATTCCGTTAGTCGCGTCACTTCATTCGACATGACCACTGTCACATCACTTAAGATATAAATTGGTATTCTTTTATTCGCTCAAAGTGACGTGACACGACAAATAGAATGATCTGGCAGCACCAATCATTTCTAAATTTTATACGGAACATTGATGTTTGAAATATACATATGAATATCTATAAAAAATCCTTCAGTTAGCTAAATATTTCAATATTTGTCCTTTGTTTACAATTTGTAATTTTACAGAAACACAAATTTAAAATAGATAATAAAATATATAAATAGATTTTAAATTATTATATTTTGATGCACTAAAAATATTCAATAATTCTATTTTGAATAAAATGTATAAAAAAAAATGTATCGTTTGAAACGACTAAAGGTATAAACAGGACACAATATGCAACGACCAAATACACTGACAAACTACATTTGTCTTTCGGCGATATCGCTGGAGTAAATAGAACAAAGAGCGTTAACGATAAAGTGGAGAAAGGATTCTGTTTTAATGGGTCTATTTTTAATTCAACCCGAGCGAGCAGTGCGCTGTCAAAAATGTGCACTACGTTTTTTAATTCAACCTGTGTAATTTTACTCCACACACTGTATTTTTTAATATGAACTGAGCCTACTAGGTGAACATTTTTGCTCTGAAATGAATGTAAGTGTCAAGAATGAGCAAACCATAACCTTAGTTGTAATATTTTTATAAAAACAAATTACAACAAATTTATTTTTACAGAGTACACCGACCAATATGACACTGTACTCTGTGTTGAGTAAATCCACTCGCTCGGATTGAATTAAAAAATAGACCCAATATGTACATAAAAAATGACAGCGAAAAATATAGTACCAACATAGCGAGCCAGAAAACAGTTGGTACCAAGGCAGTACCGTACGGCAAAATTAGAAATAGATAATGTCACTGGCAACACCAACATGGGATGTGTGAGCATCGCATACTTTCAGTGTATTTTAATTTGACAAGCGTCATCGCTGGTCGATGTATCTTTGGTTCTGTTGATACCTTTTGGAACTACGATGTTTGTCACTTGAAACGACAATTGTCACTTCAATCGACCCAGAGAGAATCCCAAAATGTAACTGTCGATACAAGTGACAAGTGACACGACTAAGGGAATAGAGGTGTAAATGTTGCTCGTAAATTAGAAATGAGCGCAACAGTAGGCTTTTCAAAATTTCCAACAACCAATCGCCAATGATTAAAAATTAATGGGAACCGATATAAAATTGCAATAATTTAGCAAATTTAATTCAAAAATAAGCATTTCATCGCAATGGGGACGAATAAATCGTTTCTAGAAAATGTCCAAATTTTTGTATTTAATTATTAAGTTAAGTTATTTTGTATGATTTCCCAATAACTTTAATCGTAAATATATCAATAAAAGTACAACATTTAAAAAAAAATGTTCAACGATAATATCGCTGTTAACACCGACGTTGATTGTGCGAGCATTGTATACTTTCTGTGTATTTTAATTTGACAGGCTTCGTCGATGTATCTTTGGTTCTGTTTATACCTTCAGTTTCAAACAGAAAGATGTTATTTGAAAGATGCATATGTACATACTTCAAAAAGCTAAATAATTTAGCGACTGGTTTTAATAATTTAGCGAATAGTGGTGAATGCAATCTTCTAACAAGTGAAAACGTTCCCTCTTTTCCAGCTGCAGTAGAACAAAATACCGTGATTTGGTATTGTTGACCATATTACAAATTCCAAACACTAATGAAGAGACGATTTTTCGAATTGTGTCTTAGTTGAAATTTATAAAACTTGCAAAACCGATTATAATTGACTCGATGGATTCACTTTAAAATTATATTTTTCTCAACTATTTATTTTTATATCTCATTTCAGGATTGACAGGACCACGAGGCCGTTTGGGAAAAGCAGGTATTAATGGTATTCCCGGTATTCCGGGCATAAACGCATGGAAAGTTAAATTATCAAATGGATCAATGTCAAATGATTTAATCATTCCGCCAAGCATAACCGGTAGGTATTAACTTAATTAAATTTTCTGTTTTTGTAATATGATTGAAGTCTTTTTTATTTCATATTATTACTGTAGCATTCTTTAGCCTATTTCCGTTCCTATTGTTTTGGTAAAAATACAAAATATGAAAATTTGTTATTCTTATTATATATGTAAGTATACGCTATGCGTCACACATTTAAACTCAGTGATTTTCTAAATGTAAAGTGTGTTAATTTTATTGTTTTGTTCTATGTTAGAGTTGCAGGTATGATATGAGATCACAAATGCTGTCTTACAAGAAATACGAACGAGTTATAATATGTTTTATTTTTTCAAAAATAACCGTATTTAAGTATGTGACGCAGAGTGTACGTGTATTATGTTTTTGTGTAAATTTTATACCATTCCGGATACGAGAATTTGTTAAACCATAAACTAATGAATTTGCTTGTATAATTAAAAATTAATTATACGAAACAAAAAAAAATTATTTTAGTCTTAAAAAAGGATTTCGTATCAAAAACACATATATATACATAATAAGACGAGAGAAAAGAAAAGAAAAGCTAAGAAATTGGTTAACCATTAGAAAAAAATAAACCAAAAAACATTTTACTTTAGGATGATTTTTTTTTTGAGGGTGCAAAGAAAATTTTGTAAAGTTTAGTGTAAAAAATTAATTCTTAGTGCTTCCATTATTGAAAATGATTAAGTGGGAAAATCATTTTTAATTGTGGTTTTTTTCTATTGTTGTGCGGATGCGGGTTAGTGGTTTACTGGAAAATTAAAAGTTTTCCGTATCTATTTTTGGGATATTTGTTCAGTTATTGTTGAGTTGTTACACCCATGGGTTGCGATTTTTTTTTTGCACATCAATTAAAATAGAAATAGTTTTTAAAATATTTAAAGATTTTGGTCTATTAGGTGTGCGGTTCCAGGTAACCACATAATGAAAATAGTAAGATATTTAGTAAAAATATCTATACAAAAACAAATAATTTTATGGATATGATTTGTGAATTCTTTGGAAAGCAAAACATGTAATTGGTATAAAAGACTTAGTTTTGCAACAATATACTTGAGTAAAGTATAGAAAATCTTATTACTATATATGGTATTCTTTTTTCTTAAAACACTTAAACGTGTTTGAAATTTAATATATGTACATTTATATTCTGATGTAAAGTTGCCAGAAGCGCAAATCAATTTTTAAATTTAAACTTTATAATTTAAATTTAGTTGCTGTATTTATGTAAATGAAAGTTTTTGCTATCGTACTATCTTCATCAATAATTACCAACGTGTTTCTCGTCGAAAAAGCATTAAAGAGTTCAGAGTTCAATTTAGTCAAATATGTATAGTTTTTGATTCGATGTTTTGTATTTTAATTTTTTATATCAAAACAAACCAAAAACAGAGTTTTTTTTTTTAAATATATAAAATCAATCGATTATGCTCCTGTCAAAATAAATTTTCCAAGAATAAAATCGAAAAATTTATAAGTCTTATGCTTAAACACGTTCTTATGTATTTTCGTTATTTTTATTTATTTTGCCCTTTCCCTCGAACTAAACTAAAGGGGCGCGAGCGTTCGATGATGGTGTAAACGGAAACAACAGTGTGGAGTGCGGATGCTCAAGAGTTTGAGTCTCTCCCGTGTATGTTGTGTTTTATTTATTTATTTATTTTTTGTGTAAATATTATAATTTATATATTTATTTATATAGAATTTTTATTTTATTTTTTTCGAAAGAAATAATATTTTCTTCCATTCTTCTTGTGTTTATTGTTGATGGTATTATAAAAGAGAAATATATACGTTATATAAATTCATGTATACATATATAAAGATATCACAGTGGTATTTATGTGAAAGGTATTTTTATCAACAGCTTAGTGGTAAATCTTTTTAAAGCATTCACAGTCTTACCAATTTCTTATTATCATTTTCGTCTCCTATTTAATATACGAGTATACACATATGTATATAATACGAGTATGTGGGTATCGCCAAAATGGATTAGATTAAAGAGGAACATAAACCATTTTCTATCTTTCAGCGCAACTTTAAAATCAATACATATAAAATGTATTTTATTTGTAAAATCATATAGCAAAAAACAAGGTTATGTATTTCTTGTAAATATTATACAATGTACATATATTTCATTCGATTTCCACAGAAAATTTCAAATTCATCTTTTTTCGTTATATTCGGGAAAATCAATTTGAATAAAAATCAACCCCTAACAGTAAATCTACGATATGTACATATACATTTATATATATGTATGTATATAAATGTAACCTTAAACTTACCAGCTTATTAGTATTATGGTAAATATTTTACATTTTGTTGTATCCTGTCAATGGTAAGAGCAAAACCAACAAAAGAAAAAAAATCAGTATTCTTCATCGAGTTTAATTTTGTTGTTTTCCGTTCATGGTTGAAAAATTGGTTTTTTACTCGTATAATTACTTTAACATAATATAACACGCACTCAACACAAAATTTTCAATGGAAAATGATCAAAATAATGTTGTTTTCACTCTTTTGATTTCAATACATATGTACTTATACATATACCTAAACGGGGGTGTAAACAGCTAAAATTAATTTCGAAAAATTCGAGTGGTTTTTGGGGTTAGTAACGCAAATTACTTATTTTTATTTTGATTCTATTACAGTCTCAAGGACAACTGGCATTAGTTTATAATTGGATGCTGATGGGTTCCTTGCCGGGCATTTAGTTCTAAATCTTAAATTTAATGCTTCAGATCAAAGGCGTCCAGCCCATTTTGAATGCGGCCCGGTCCTACTTCATTATGATGTCTGAAAAAACCACGGAGGCGACTTAACGGTTGGATTGCTGGGCTGACCGACTCGCATCTGTAAAAAAAACAACCTCTTTATAAAGTCAACAAAAGGAAAATCGGATACCGCAAAAAACACCGGACACGAGATTTAGGATCGGCACCTGGAACCTTCGGTCACTTAGAAAACCTGGAGCGTTGGATGGCCTGAATCATGTGCATGAAGGAGTATCGGCTGAAACTCATGCGCCCACAGAAGTCAGCCAGCCTCAATTTTACAATGACTTGGACGATCTGATGGGATCTATACTCGAACACGATGCTAGAATGGTAATTGGGGACTTTAATGCTAGAACTGGCCAAAATCAGGCCAACTTGTGTGAAATAATAGGTCCGAACTCCCGACACGAAACTGTGATCGATAATATGGTAAAACAATGATATACTTTGCAATTGCTCACGATCTTAGAGTAGCCAGCACGTTCTTTTCTCACAACCAGATACATTATTTTTTTGTCTGATGGTGATAAGTTGGAATTTGGCAAGATATCTGCTTGTATCTTCAATGCTATCCCAAAATACCATTTCACAAAAATTAAAAACGTTCCATATAATGGGCATCTAGTATTGCATGATGAGCATTTTTTAACAGATACAATTGCATTCGATTGAAAACCGAACGAAACCATAAGTAAGCATATACAGTATGATCTGTAGAATGCTATACAGCGGCCATATCTCGGGCTGTGGTTCAGATATTTTTGTTCTCCAAAATTGTGTGGTTTTGTTTTATTTTTTCTTCAAAATGCAAAATTTAATTTACTCTAAGGACATGAATGGCTGAACGACAAATAAAAAAGTTCACTTACATCTTCGTTGTATATATTCCACCGGAATCTTTATTACCTTTATACAGGTATACCACGGCTGGTGATACAATAGTTGAAATTAACAACACAGTCAACCCAACCGACACAATTTTAATTACGGAAGATTTTAATCTCTCTGGACTCATGCCGCAGAAATATATAGATGAACTGCTGCCTCTCAATGCTGATGGGATCTCCCAAGAGATGAGCATATAACGTATCGATACAGACACCGTAGATTGCTGCCGAGAACATTCATCCATAGAAACAATCGGAGATGGATGTGATCCTGATGGCATACCTGCAGTTTCTTTATTAAGAGTCTACAATTTGGTAATTCCTCTATGTCTATACTTTTCAATGAATCGTCACAGACTTTGCCAAAGCCTTTGACTCAATCATTTATTGTAAAACATTGCGAATTTGTATAAATTTGGCTTTTCCATCGTTTTCGTGGACTGGTTTAAATCTTATCTGAGCGTACTAAATTTGTTGAAATCGGCAATAAAAGATCCAAATTATTTGAAGTTTCTTCTGGGGTTCATTAATCATTTTCATCAGAGTAACTGATGTTATACAGAATTCCATGGTCCATGCGAATATTGGATACGATCCAAAAATCTATAAAAATCTTTGAAAATATCGACGATACCATCAGTGTGCAAAAAGACATTGACAATCTGGTATAACCATGGTGTGAGTCCAACCTGCTTTATCTGAATATCAATAAATGTAAGACCCTATATCGTTCCATCGAAAAGTAAATAAAATCTTTTTTACAAAAACTATTCAAAACTAAAGACCTACAGGTTACTTTTGTTGGAACTAATTGCTTCACAAAATACATCGAACAGTCCGTAACTTCAAAAAACAATATACGAGTATACTATAATTGTGGCAAATTTTAATAATTTGATGCTCTACCCTGTAATTTACACTGTAGATGTGGCCTTGGAGTCAATTTGATTTGAAGTACAGAAAAAAAATGTAAAACTTTTAATGGGACTTTTATGTTTTATAGAAATCAATAATCTTATAAAATTGTTATATAAATCATGATATGATTGCGAGTTAAATCTTTGGACCGAAAAAATATATTTTTTTGTCGAAAATTTTAAAAATGGAGATACTCGTAAATATGATAACAACTAT
This sequence comes from Tipula unca, assembly GCA_951394425.1. Classification (NCBI taxonomy): domain Eukaryota; kingdom Metazoa; phylum Arthropoda; class Insecta; order Diptera; family Tipulidae; genus Tipula; species Tipula unca. The sequence continues at coordinate 148,120,656 of OX596382.1, read as the reverse complement.
TAGAGCAAACCTTATACAAGTTTACAAAATATTATCGATTACAGTTTTAAAAACTGTTAAAACATAAATAATTTCATATATGAAGATTATACTTGGCAGCATTGTACATATACATGGTTTAAAATTACCGAATAAAATCGCTAACTGTTGCATGGAAATATTAATAGACCGAGTTGGTCATCACAGAAATGGCTACAGATTATTCAATCTGGTATTAATCCATAACTAGGACCCGTTGAAATCTTCAATATATTATGTAGATCGGAAATTTTTTCAAAATTTCTTATAAACCTTGCAAGCAAAATTTATGCTCGAGAATATTTATAACAATGCGTATATACTCGTACATACATAGGTTAAGAGAGAAATTGATTCATAAAAAATTCTCTTCAATAAATATATCGTAAGGACGAGATTATAAAATTTCGTCATGCAAGGTACAGTTTTGGTATAGTATATCCCAATGTGGTATAGAAAAACGGTTAGATGGAATTAAATTCCTTGAGACAATAGTGAAGTTCAAACATTGATTGGACTTCATAGCAGTGGTAATTTCTTTGAATAACGTTTGTGATGTGGGTCAAAACAGGTTTTGCTTTTGGTGGATCAACTTTGTTCAAAAATTGAAACAATATTTTAATTCGTTGTGTTAGTGATAACATGGAGGTCAGAAGAATATAGAATTGAAAATTACATGATTTGCCTTGCGACAAACAGAATTTGATATTTGTATTGATAATAAAATAAAAAGGTTTGTCATTCCATTTTTTTCTCAAAATTAGGAATTTCGGTTTTCTATAATCAAACATGGATACTGTTTCTAACTTCTAGTCAAGGATTGGATTGCTGTAGAAGCACTTTTGGTATTAAACTCTTAATTCACAAATGGCTTCATAAAATTTTTCATTTTTTAAAAAAGATTTCCAACTCATTTAGTGTACCACAAAATTACGTTACGGACATTCGGCGAATAAGAAGCAGAAACAGGATTATAACCAATAGCGCCAATACGAATGTGTTTATGTGGAATAGACCAACATTATTATTTGTTGATTGATTTCAAAAAGCGTATTTTACTTTAAGCTTGACTGTGATTATTACGATTCTGTTGCTTGCGGTATTTTAAATTGGTACGTTTTCCTACGCCGATCCGAGGAATTCATATAAATACGAGTATTTACCAAGCCGTTTTGTAAATTTCACTTGAATATTTATGATATTTAAATTGGTATCTCTCGTTAATCCTCAGATTAAGCTTATACGAAAGTTCACACCACATTGTTTAATGTATATATAGTGTAACTCGATCCATCATGGAATTGTTAAATTTCCCTCCGGCATTTATGCGGTTGTTATACAAAATTTTATGAATTTTGCCTTACCCAAATCATAACATTGTTTAACGATCGGATTATTATTATTTTTTTCGTGTTTGTTGAATGTTGTTTTAATATGTATTGAGGAGGGGTTGGTGTAAATTGTTTAACCCATCATAATATCGATTGGCCCTATTCAAATATTATACATATATGTGTGGCTTGAGTTATGTTAAGGGCAATTATGTTTCTGAAATGTTATATCGATTCGAATAATAATTTATTTAAAAATGAACTACAATAAGCCGCAAGATTAAATAAACAGTTATACAGTTGAAGAACTTTCCAAAACTCTCAGAAGGATATTAATAAAAAAATTACTAATTTTATTTTCAAGTTGTGCGTGGGGGTCACGCGTAACGTTAAACATCCTTACTAATTTGGTGCAGAAAATTTATTTTATAAAATAAAAATGTTTTAATTACAGGACATTTATTATTATTAATAATATCGACCGAAAATGTATTTTAAAAAAACTCCTTTTTGTGGGACACACGTACGCAACCGATTTCAATTAAAGTATTTTGTTCTCTTGTATTAGGCTTTATTCATAATGGTAATAATCACCCATTTATATATATATATATATATATATATATATATATATATATATATATATATATATATATATATATATATATATATACATATCATTATAAGAAGCATCTGGAATTTGGTACGAATGAAGTTTTTCTTCAAATTGTCCTAAATTACGTCATTTAAAAGTATGACACTATTTGTAAAAAATTCACTCTTCTATATAGGCGAAGGAAGTTTTTCCTAAAACTGTATTAATTATTTATATCTGTACATGTATTTGTGTTGCTAATAAATAATTCGCATTCATTCGAGCAGATAAATTGTATCGTATATTTTAAGCATATAAAAGCTATGTCCATCCAATTAGTAAATAATCATTACATAAATAGAAATAAAATTTATATTAATCTAATTAAATAAATTACATGGCCATTTAATTATGATTTATTTTGATGATCACAAACCAGCTTGGCTAGTATTTAAACTTACGATTAAAAAAATACTAATTTTGCATCAACAAATTATTATTATTAGTGTAGGACAAATTATAAATAAAGCACAAAACAACCCAGTTTGCCGATTATAATACAAAATATATTAAATTTTAAGGCCATTGTGTTCTTCATTTTCTAGCCGTCCAACAGATTTTTATCTTGGATATTTCGTATCCAAATATGTAAAAAAGTCCGAATTAGTACGAATTGAGCAGTTTATGGAATAATTTTTAATGAAATTGGCCGTGACCGCACTTGAGCTACTATTTGTTTGTTAGGCCATTGTCTTCTCCATTTTCTGGCCGCACAACAGGATTTTAACTTGGATATTTCATATCCAAATATGTTAAAATATTCGAAAAAGTACGAATGTCGTAAGAAGTGAGCTGTCTATGGAATAATTTTTAATGAAGTTGGCCGTGACTGAACTTGGGCTGATAGTTTTTGTTACGCCACTGTGTTCTCCATTTTCTGGCCGCACAACAGATTTTTAACTTGGATATTTCATATCCAAATATGTAAAAAATGTACGAAATTTACGAATTTCGTAAGAAGTGGACAGTTTATGGAATAATTGTTAATGAAATTGGCCGTGATCGCACTTCGGCTACTATTTTTTTTGTTAGGCCATATTACGGGTTGGTTTAGTATGGTTTTTTATACAATGATGAGTGATATTCTTTCCAAATGTTAATTATTTTGTATTATTTAAGGTTTGTTACATTAAAATAAAATCTGTATTCAATAAAAACATATCCTGTTCATTTTGTAATCCATTTAAAAAAAAATTATTTTTTTGTGATATAGTCATGCTGAGTTAAACATTTTCTCTTTTAACATTAAAGTTTCGTTATTTTTGTTTTTAATCGTCACAGATGCCGAATCACCTTTAAAATCGATTGTTATCAATGAAGGTGATCATTTACGTTTAAGATGCGCGGCTACCGGACATCCTGCGCCACTTATCGTATGGCGTCGATTGGATGGTCGACCAATACCACAAGGTCAATGGCAAGGTATATAGGCATTTATTATATATGTAAACATACATTTAATTTGCTAACATTTATTTTATATGTTTGTTTGTTTGAGACGAATTGATTGATATGAGTGTTGATATAAACAAGAAAAAAACAAAATTATTATTTTTCTAAATGTTTCTATTTTATTTACACACAGTTCTACAGATCGTTGGACCAATTTTCAATTTAACCAAAATAAATCGGATCCATATGGGAACATATCAATGTTTTGCTGATAATGGTGTACCTCCCACTTCAAATCAAACATTTGATGTAGAAGTTCACTGTAAGTCATGATTTTATTAAACATTAACTTTTTTTTTGTATATGTGTACAATATATGTACATATATCGAGTTGCCGAATGCATTTTTTTCTTATTTAATTGAATTGAAAAAGTAGAAATCATGTGCGGTATGTAACATACATTATATGTATTACATTAGAGATTTATATGTTCTCGTTTTGTATACATACGAGAATAGTATAAAACGAACAAAAAAAAATATCAAACAACTCAGTCCCTGTTTTATTAAATTTATTTTTCTGGTTGTGCTTTTACTTCAATATTTTTCCATTAAAGCTCATGTACATATTTACATGTTTACTATATAAATAATAAGAATAATATTGGAAACATTTTCCAGATAACTATTATTGTCTCTTATATAGCAATATTGTCTCTTCGTGTACCTTTATTTCTGATGTATGTTTACATTATTGAGGATCATCATTACAAAGCTTTTTTTAATAATTAGTCTCTCTTTTTTAGCCTACCTCCTAGCTGTCTCCTCTTTATGAACATAACTTCCAATATGAATAGTGCCTCGAAGTAATTAACATTGTGATAGAGTCGAATGAAAGATTAGGGTAATTGATATTGATCATTTCTCACCCTGTATATTTTAGGGTGTTGAAAGTTCCACAAAAAAAATATGTTTAGTCTTTTGTTTAGTGATAACGTACTTGAAATTTTATTAGAAACCCAAATAACACGGGGATTAAAATCTAATCATACAAAGACAAATGCCTCACCTACATTTTTTAATTTCACTATAATCAATTATTGTATTTGCCAGATGGCTTTTAAATTCCGAGCAAATAGCGCAGTGATTAAAGCTGCACCGTTTGGATCTGGAGGTACCAGGTCCAAATCCCATCATGGTAGGATGCAAGAATGATTTTTCATTTCTCTATTTAATTAAAACAATTTAATAAATTAAAATTAATTTGATTATAAATGGTAATTTAATTAAAACATCTATGACCCCTCTATTGCAACGTAGAACCTATGGTCCGTCCCAATGTTCATGTTAGTATATGAAGCTATGCAGTGTACGGAAGGCCCATTATAAAGGTGAACCTGCAGCCTTGTACAACATAGAGCTACTGTTCAGCTTTCAAAGGACAACTTATCCACTAATCGCACATTCTCCAATAAATTTGTTGGTATTCAAGTGTGATATTTATGTGTTGGTATTTAATTAAACAAATTTCAAAATCACCAAATAAACAATTACTAGAAAATTTTTATTTTCAAGACTAAACAAGTTAAATTTACCAAATTGATGTTATTCAGAATTAGAGAAAAAAATTTTCAAATTTAATTTTACAGAATTTCAGTTCTATAATTTTAAAAAGTTTCAGTTTAGATTATTAATCTAGAATTTTTAAACTTTAAAATTCTGGAATTTAGATTTTAAAAATTATCTTTTAGAATTTAGAATTTTTGTTTAGGGCTAGTAAATTTAAAAATGTTAACGAAGAATTTCAGAACTTGGAAAAGTAGAATCTAAAATTTGGAATATTATTAGCATCTCTAAAAAATTAAAATTTATAATTTCAAATTTGGAATTGTTAGAATTTATACATTTTTTTAAAATGATTTTTTGAAATTTAGATTTTAAACTTAAAAATTAAATTAAATTAAATTTTTTTATTGGGTATGCCAAAGTTGAAAACATGGATATGGGCATAGTCCAATTAACTTGCCTTGAGCATCTTTGCATGTGCCACACACGTAGTTCTTTAACCAGTTTTGCAACACACAGCGCAAATGTGCCGTATTTGAAGTTGAAGTTCCAAAACGCCTTACGCTCCTTTGCTGGGCAGAACTTTGGCCTTAATATGAGGCTATAATTTTTTCTCTAATTCTAGATGGGACAATTGTCGCTTTTGTGTTTGCTAAATATCCAGCATGAGTTCCATATGGCTAAACCCAGTCTGTAAAAAAAATCGTTCATGTGCTGATGTACAAATTATTTGATCCGTTCAATCGATAGTGGTTGTAGTCTACCACTATTTTTGGATTTAGTACTTCCTTATTCCTTTTTGTAGTCAAATTAACAACCTCGGCGTTGTGTCTGGTAGAAATCATCAAAATATCTCGCTTGTCCTTCCATTTTAACACTATTATATTTTACGGTTTCGCCGCCATGAAATTTGTCCTGGCTTTTATTTGGATTTTACAACATGCGAGGGATTGCGTTCCGGTATATATAATCAGATTTATTAAGAATAGTTCGGGATTACATAATTCGTAGAACTCGATTCCGTACTTGTGCCTCTTATTTGGTATATATTACTGGATTGAAAGTTTTCCTCGCCATAAAAGGAGAGCTTTATCTAATGAAAGATTTTGTGGTGGGCTATACATCTGTTTTATATTAGACATATAAATTAGACATTTTATATTTTATACAATTTATTTGGTTTGACGGCGTGTTACTCGTAATAGAAACACATTCTGGCCGAACAAACTTTAAACTTAAATCCTAGTTTTGGTTCAATGTTTTAGGGTTGAATTTCTGGGTTGGTTTAGTAGACATGAAGCTAGCATTTGTTTCAATCCACTATCGGTCACATGTTTCCATCGACGAAGGTTTGAATTTGCTGATATTGGCTTAAGCTGAATGATGGATTTAAAAATTCCATTTACAAAAAATTTATTTTAAATCAAAAATATCCTAAATTTTTCACAAAAACACCAAAAATTCTACATAAAACTAATTTAATACAAGCAAACCACCTCTTTACTATACTCATATATGCGACATGAGTCTTTTGGGAAACTTGCTTGACACATAGTTATATGTGTCGTTGAGGGGCGAACGTGTTTTAAAATATCTAAGAACACAGCGGTTGGCTACCTCTAAAAGTGGTATGGCGAAGAACTTCAGTAGAGCTCATTTTGAGGTTTACTAAGTATGCTTTATCTTTAAAATAGGACCAGCTGGTTTAAACCAATTTAATTAATAATAAATAACAAAAAATACTTTTCAATAAGTGGAACCTTGCGAAATATATACCCATTTAAAACATGAAAGCATTTCAACTAACGAATCCAGTGATAAACTGCCGATATCAACACTCAACTAAACATCAAGCTGACAGACAGATTGGTGATCTCATTAAAAGAATCAGTGAACATACTAAATAAACTGGCATAGTCTAGATTTATTTTAAAAGCACTCTTGAGCTCGTCTGGTGAAAATAATTATCAATATTCCAAAATTGATTATTTAAATTCTTCTTACAAAAACCAAATCTAAGCTTTAATTTATTTTGCCGGACGCAGAGTACCTCAAATTGTTCTGGGCAATTAACAAAAGATGCAACCAACCAGCTATTTCCTTGCCAATATAATGGATTAATTATCGCATCTGGGAAGTTCTTCGACACTGCACAAGATGCTCACAAAATTATTGAAACATATGTATAACAACAAAAATTATGTGTAACTATTTCTGCCTATTTTCATGTAGGCTAAATATGGTTTGAGACTTTATCTCTAACTATTTCCGTGCGTATAAAAGACTTGATAAATCCGGTCTCAGTTTTGACACTAAAAAATGAAAATTCTTTATTAAATGTTAAATTATGAAATATATTATGATTTCGTTAATAACGTTAACTCAATAGCAGCCCGTGGAGCTTAAACCAGTGGGGGTAACATTTCATTATTGTTTAAATATTCTTTCTAGATACTAATAATTTTCTAGTCATAGCTATTGGAAAATCTCTCGAAATCAAGCCGTCTCCAGCTTAACACACTATAGGCTGAATATTTATAAATTTTCAATTATTTAATTTAATTAACATTTAATGGAGGGTCTTTCAACGTTTCAAAAAAAACTTGCATTTTATAGCGTACAAAATATTTACTAGTTGGTCCGAGACCAGTTAAAATTTTTGTGGTGAATAACTATTTTTTTTTTAACATTTTAACTTTTTATGCGCTTTTTATTTCGATTGGCACACAATCGTGTATAACTGCTTTTATGCCAATATAGTTGCCATATTCCCTATGTTTGTTGAAATGTAATTAAATATTTGAAATTATTTGCCACAATACATTATATATACTGTCCCGGGGATAAGAGTTAACCATTAATTAATTATTATTTTCATACAAATCGTCTCGAAAGCATGGATTGTGAAATATTTTGCCGACAAATTTTTTACTAAATAAAGCAACCAATAACGTTTATAATCGAATTCCGATTTTATTATTAAGTCATTCATAAATTTGTCGTTCGCTCGGTACGGAATAATAATATTCCTGTATAAAATACATATATATATATAAATTGAAAAAGGTACTTAAATTTTAGCCGTATACCTACAATACTATTTATATATTCTGGAGTGCGGAGTGAAGTGGATAAATATTTTTCACTTGACCCTCCCATCACCAATCAATCCGCATAGAATTTTGTTATATCGTTCAATAATTTTCAATTTTTTTGTTTGGTTTTATGTGTTTGGTTTTATTTTTGCATCTTTATTATGTTCACTCAATTTAATTTTCCGACCAGCAAGACGATAAGGAAAACTGCAAAGAAAAATACAAACATAAAAACACAGCACATAAATGTATAAAAGATAATACGTAAAACAAAGTTTTTGTGGGGAAATATCCTTCGGTTGTTGTACACTGGGATATAATACATAATTCTCAATGTACATAGATATATGTGTATATAGAACGTCTTAAATATACATAAAATAAAAACCAGAGCAGAAAACTTTTCTTAAGTGGATATTCTATTTAATTGTAAAAAAAATTTTTTAAATAATACTTCATTGTTTTATTTTAATTTGATTTTGTATAATCGAAAAGTTCTTGAACAGAAATTGATTGGTATTTATTGGAAACATGGTTTCTTACTAGACACTTTTTCTGTTGTTCTATAAATTTTATGTACAGATTGTTGAGGTTGAGATGAAGCATACAAAACGAAAATTTAATTTTAAATGAAATTATTTTCATTTTGATATACATACATATGTATATATAGTTTCCTTCCATTTGGTTAGTTTCTACATACATATGTATGTAGAAACTAACTTGAAGTGTTGTAGCTTTTTCCAATTCATGTTGTTTATTGATAGAAACAATATAAATTTTGTGTTAATTAACACAATTTGTATAGTTTTATCTGTCGATATTATTGAAAAGATAATAATTAAAAAGTTGTTGATTTTTTGAATTTCTATCTCGAAAAATAACTACCCATTTATACGCCTCGTCTATAATCAGTTTGGTTTAAAAATGAGTTAGAAATCGATTTTTTATATGGCAATTTCCATTTCCATATTGTAGTTTAATATAATTTTGATTAACTGTAGTTATCATTTATAGGATCGCTGCACATAGTATGTACAATTCATATTTTATCCAAAAATAACTTTCCAATTTGCAACATTATTAAGTATAAAAATTATTATAAATGATATTTACAACAAAAATTGAATTTGCAAGTTTAACAAAGTCTGTAGAATCATTTAATTTGAAGAGAATTGAAACTAATTTTTTGACTATATCTATAAATCAGTCGAAATGATAAAATGAACTTTAATATTAAAATGATTTCATCACACATGACATGCTTTAAATTGTTTACTCCTCTAGCACCAAATCAATCTAAATCACTTGAGGCGATGAACTAACTTGATAAATTGAAGCCATTTTAGCCTATTGGGTAAACGAACTTGATTAAATTTTTAAGGCTGATAGATGGTTTTGATTATAGCCGCACAAAAAATAATCACATATTAACGATGGACCTTGCCTATTAGGATCTCTACCGAAATCTAGTGAAATACCAAAACAACCACAACCTGCTTCCCCAAAGGAACCCTTGCCACCACCAATCAATGTGAGCAATGTTAGAGATTTCAATATACCCAGAGCTGTAGTGACGTATTGGTAGTGACAGAGAAACCTGCTTAGTTTAAAGCAATCTCCAACAATGATATCAAAATAACAACGCAGTCTAAAAATGAATACAGTAAAATTAAAAAGTACTCAGCGATATAAAAGAAATTGAATCCAATAACAAGGATAGTACACTATATAATATGGAATATCATACTTAGCAGCTCAAACGTGAATGATAGTATCGAGTCGTAATACGAGGTTTACTGTCTTCTACCGATCGCGAAGAGCAGCAATCGAGGCCCATGGTCATAAAGTAACCAACATTATCAACATACATTAAAAGTCAACAATTAATAATGAGAAAATTACTAGAAACTTCCCATTGGTTTATGTAGATCTGTAGAAAAAGGTCAGCCGGCTAGTTATAAAGGATGCCAGGTGTATCAGAATAAGTTAAATGCTCAGCTAGCGAAACAAACAACAATAGTCCACCGCTTACAGCAAAAGCCAAACAAACAATAAGATACAATTAGAGAAGGGGTCTCCTAAGCCCAGGTGACCAAACCTTAAATAACAATCAAAATCAAGAAACCAGGCCGAAACCTCTGCCCAACGAGTCAACCATTAGTAATATAATCAGGGATGGGCGAGGTAGATTACGCCATGTAATCTACGCGGTTGTCGACACGTAAAATATAAGGTAGATTACTTGACAGAGTTTTTTGCAAACGTCGTCAATTAAAATAATGTCAACAATACTGTAAATAATCTTAACAATACTGTTTACAGTATTGGTTTAAAAAAAAAATAAATAAATAAAATTGAGCGGATTATTCCAGCACCCGGACAAACACATATACTTACACATTAAAAACAACCAACCGTGATTTTTGGTCACCACCGGGAATCGAACCCGAGACCCTCGAGCAAGGACGCTACTTACTGTGCTAACGAGGGCGGCTAAAAGTATTGGTTTGGTGTGGTTTATCCGCCTGTGAAATCATTCGTCCATATTTCTTCAAAAAAGAAGACGGCCAGGTCGTACCTGTGAACAGTGCTCATTATTGTGCCATGATAACGTTCCAAGAAGCCGGCGCTATTTGCCATATATAGCGCGCGGAGCAATCTACTAAAAATGTTGGCGAGCAATAAATTTCACAGTTCGGATAGTTGAATTGGCTATTTAGTCGTGTGATTTTCTTTGGGGCTACGCAAAGTCTATGTGAATAAATCAGTGTCATTCGCCAAATGCCATTCGATATTCTCGAACGCGTCATCAAAAATTGAACTTTGAAAAAGGAACATCGCAGTTGCGGCCATCATTTGAAAGAAGTAATCTTTAAAAAATAAATGGCAAGAAATGTTCTTTCGAATGTTAATTAAGTTTCCATACGATTAAGTTGAATTTTTGAGTATTTTTAATTTTTGCACAAATCACATCTATGGATTAACTGCAGGCGTGGCTCTTGCACTTCAGCACTCTTTCCATACCCCAAAATTTTTCGATACACCTGTGGACTATTTGAGATAAAATTGATTTGATTAATCTCGTGCAAATTTATTGCTTCTGTTGGAATTAGAGTCGTATGAACGAGGTATATTTCCAAAACTTTACTGTTGAATCGTGCATTATCGACGTTATCTACGTTGTTGACGTTACCTACGGGTTGTCGAGACGTCAATGTAGAAAATATCGACATTATCGACGTTATTGACGTCATCTACGGGTTGTCGACACGTCGAAAATAATAGATTACACGTAACAGCCCATCCCAGTCCATGGATCTTTATTGTGTTCATTGATGGTATAGTCAAGTTAATAAAACACTCAAATATTCTAATATTTGCCGATGATGAAAACCTTTTTCATACTATTGAACATGAATTTGATGCTGAAAAACTGCAAGATAACCTCAATAGACTTAGTGGTGTGTCCACAATCCAATGAATTTAAATACTAAGAAATATAAAATTATGTCGTTTCATCGTAAAAGAAACCCAATAATTACGGCATATGAAATAAATGACACAGAAGTTCCTAGAGTACGCGAGATTATTGATCTAGGGGTCACATTTGTCGAGAACATTAGTTTCAACAGTCATATCGATAATCGTATTGCTAACTTTACTTTGATTCACTAACTTTACGTACATTATATTACGCTTTTGTAAGATTTCTAGTGAAACATGCTGTAATCATTTAGAACCCCTATTATGCTGTGCACATTAATAGAATAGGAAGTATATAAAACAAATTCCTAATATTCCTGTTGAACAAAACTGCCTGGAATTATGTAGCTGGCTTACCGCCTTATTCTACAAAGTGCAAAGAATATAAAATGTGAACTCTGGAAAACAGACGTCTTTTCCACATTGATTCATCTTACATATTGGGAAATATTAAGGAATTAATGTTCCAAGCAGGACTTTGCGTAAACATTAATTTTTGGTGCTCGAATACCACCCAACCAATTATGGTAACAACACTCCAATTAATAGTTCAGCAAAATTATGCAATACCGTAGAGGATCAATCCGATTTTAATTTATCAAAAAACAATTTAAAAACGTATTTTCAAAATTTGTAAAAAAAATCTTTTGACAACTTCTAATCTTAAAAACTTCACTTTTAATTTTTAAAACTGTAAATTTTTTAATTTTTAATTAAAATGAGTACTAACTCTCCTATTGCTATATAAAAGGAAACAATCCTTTTTATTCCATTACCCTTCGCGTCTGTAATAGTAATATGTATTCGGTTAGACATACATCCTTGTATTCTTATGCATAGAAGTGTCCATCGTATTAAACGATTAATGTTTTGATTTAAATGGTTTGGTCTGGTATCGCCCGCATGGACTTACCTATCAGACAATTAAATTATTTTAAGGGAAATTAAAATTGAAGACAAATGTAAGGGTAATTCCAATGATCAAACTATTATCAGCGCTGGCACTGTGGTGGGTAAAAGGGTAAAAAATAGCCGTCTTTCCAACGACAAAAGAACCAAAAAAATTGTACATGTGAAAAAAGTCTGAGATGAGTATTTTTTTACCAACTGTACATATTTTAAATTATGAAAAGGTCTGGGATGGTATAAATGTAAAAAATCCTCGGATGAATCAACTGTCTAAATTATATATTTTTAAAATCTGGAATGGATTTTTTACGTTCATCTTGATAGAGGTTATTTTAAATTTTCCTGGGATGAAAATATTGGATAACTCATGGCCGTCCAGATTCCACAGTGTCCTATAAACTTCAAATTACTTGTGTCGAAACTGAAAGAGGTACCGACATGTTGGAACAGGTAGAAAATTGTTTTACGAATTAATTAAAATCCCCTTAATAAGGAAAAATATATTTAATATTTTTAATAAGCATCTCAAAAATGTGTTCATTTGGATTCTAGCAAAATACTTCAACAATTTTTAGTCAATTTGTTTATTTTCCTTAATGCAAAAAAAAAATTATGAAGTTAGTTTATTCGTCAATAAATTTTGGTCGAGCCCAATTTTTTCTGTTTTGCGAACGCCGATTTATATATTAGAAATTAGTTGTACAAATTTCAAAATATCGCTCATAAAATATGTACGAGTACATACATAAATATTTAGAAATGTTGTTAGAATTATTTCTATAGAAAAAACAATTGAATTAAACAATTTTATTTATTTCAGTCCCACCGATGATCAAAATCAAAAATGCCAACATATATGCAGCAAACGGATCGTATGCCATATTAGAATGTGAGGTAAGCTAAAGTACTTTATATAAAATCACTCATTAACTTTGAATACAAACATTTTTTTAAAAATTTTATCCATAAACGAAAACGTGACTAAGGAAAACTGCTGAATATCGTTCATGATAAAAGATAATTTTCCAAACGATAAAATTATATGAATAAATATCTAGATACGAATCGACTCCGTATATATATTAATATGTATGTATATATATGTACAGGATATATACCAAAATATAAAATAATAAACCAACACAATAAAAAAATGTTAGCGATTCATCATCGCTCCTCCGTACATTATTTTACAAGCAATTTTCTATCATTTTTTTTTTTTTTTTTACATTCAATCAGTTTTTCCATAATAATTTCCCTTTTTCAAAATAATTGATTTTTATATGTTCTAAAAGCATTTGAATATGTCATATCCTCCTACTAAGGGTACGAATATATAGTTAGATGGAAAATGGATTGTTTCAAATTAAATTCTGAAGCATCAATCATAGCTCATCTACTATGTAATTATGGGTTGACTTGACAATCCATTATGATGAATTCTTCATTTCAACATCAGTGGCACAATATAATAATTCGAAAGGATATGGAATAAAGACAAACGATGCTATATATGTATGCGGGATGATATTGTTATAATAATAATCATATCAAAAGAATTTCTAACATTTTTTGTTGTTGTTGCATGAAAAGTATTAAAGAAATTAGTTTTCTTTGTTTTATCCACGCTGTTACTGTGTACTGCTGCATATAATTTCAAGAATTCTTTGTTGGAACAATAACATTTATTTATATATTGTCTGAATAACAGAAGATAATATTGTATTTGTTTTTCAGCTGGCACAAAAGAATATCATTCTCTCGGAATCATCATCTTAAATTGAATATTCAACAACTGAAAAGCGCACAATTTTCTGTTTTGTTTGGTTCTGTACGTCGTATTACAAGAGAAATTAATCTTATGGCCTGACTGACTGAATATAAATTCGTTCTTGTAAATCATTGGAATATATAAAAATGAATTAAGTTGGAAAGTTTTACATTTTTATTTTTATTTTTACACAAACATAATTTATCAAAGTTATGAGACAACTGAGAATTTAAAAATATCCTTGTATACCATACATATTATATTCTAGAATACGAACTAGGAAGGGATAATAATATATTGATGGAAAAAACAAAAGACACGAAGCAAATGGGAAAAAGACATTTTTTTACATACTATACATTATGTATCTATCCAATCCATATGATGAGATATGATTCTAACATATATATGTATATAAGTTATTAATTGGGATTTAGTAGTTGAACCCATGTGGAAATACATATATATTTGTGTGTTTTTTGTATTAAAATATGGATGGATATTGTGCTTGTTCTTTTCTTCGAGATTTGAAATTAAATTAGTTTGCTACATGCGGTTCGAATTTTAAGCAATCAATGTACAGATGATGGGAAAATCACAATACATACTATACATATGTTTATTAGTAAAAACATACGTACATGTTATGCATCGTAATATCCTATAATATAGGAATTCGAAATCGCATCAATTTTGTAAGTTCACCAAAAACTACTGGTTGATTTACGCAGAAGGAACACGAATATCCAGCGTTGCTTAAAATACATTTTTATTTTGACTTTAAATTAAATTTTAAATCCGATTGGGTGAATTTACATGCCCAATTTTGTTTTGCTTCAAATTTTGCCTAGACTATACTTTTTACAGGCTTGCATAATCGAACTTGACTATGAGTTGAATTTAAATCTTCAAAAATTCATAGTTACATTACTTTCCCTTTACAAATTACCTACTTACGCTGCGAACCAATTCGCGGGTAAAGTCAATTTTTGCTTCAATTTTCGGTAAATTAATTTACCCTATCAAAAATTAGGGTAAACCGAGGACACAAAAAAATTTAACGTTAGGATTGTTCATTTTTAAATAATCTACGGATTGAGTAAATTTAAAATAAACAAAAACGCGTATTTGAATAAAACAAAAATACCAAAAATTGACTTTTACCTTAGTAGAAAATTTTAACTGTGGTAAAAAAAAAAATTACCTCACTTTTTAACTGTTCCGCCAATTGGAACCAGCCAAAAATTTGTGACGTTTAATAATTTTCGCGATTTTGTTCAAAAATTCATTTTAGTATAAGATTCTTGAATTAAAATAAAGTTGGAATCTTATAAACATTAAAATCAACAAAGGTTTTATAATATATGTGCCTATACTTGTTCATATGTGTATTTATTAAATTATTATTATTAAAGTTGGCTGGAACCCAAGCAGGTTCCAATCTCGAAGATCTTCAAGACAGTTGTCACACAACGAATCTTGAACAAGTCTCATTCTTTGTAAATGATGTGTAAAACGGCCATGGCCAGTCAGAATAGCGACCAGAACTCTCAGTAGGTCTTTCTTCTTAGATAGAGCATACTTTGTGAGCCTCATATTAGGTTCACAAATGAAGTACTTAGCCACTCGGCTTGTAGTGGAAGCTAGCCAATTACGCTTAGCCTGCAAAAACATGTAGTCCTTAATAGCTTCCTTACCACAACTAAAGGTCAGGGGCACTGCCGGTTCAGGTCCAATGAATTTCCTACTTGAGCCTGTTTTAGCTAAAACATCAGCTATCTAATTAAAGTTCTTGACCAGTTTGGAAGTGATAGGTCATGTGCAGGACAAGACAATATAACCTGCACCAAAATTAGAGTAAGACCGGTCAACAAAAAGACGGCGACTGAGCCACCCAGTCATTGAATTCTTGAGACAACCACGAGTTCCTCGCTGGATAAACCACCGAGAAAGTGATATCGAAGCAGAATTCTGGCAACAATTTGTAATTAACCATATTATTACTGGTATATATGAACTGAATAAATTGTAGATTATAGTCTAAGCCCTGTAACCACGCCGAGACCGTTCCACGCACCAATACACCGCATAGGCGAAAGGCAGCGGAGCATGCTGTGCCTAGGATGACCGACTGACACTTAAGATAGCACAGGTAAAGCTAGAGATTTGTAAATATACATCAGCATTTTGGGGATCAGACCCTACGACTTCTCAAATGCTCTTCTACACTGGCAGAAAATGGAAGTGACCTTTTGCAGTTTAATTTCAATATGAGATTTCCAGTTTAGTGAGAGTTTACTGTCCAGAATGACACCCAGATGCTTTACTGTGTCAAATTTAGCGATCGTTTCTCCAAAAAGAGAAGGAGCAGATAGCTCTCCAGTATCCCGACGTCTGGTTAAAACTATCAGACTAGTTTTCGATGCACTAACATACATTCCCTTCTCTAGACACCACATTTCTACAATTTGGAGAGAGCGTTGCGTTAAGTCTGATAGTACATTAAGGTAGTTACGCTGAACCAGAACGACTAAGTCATCAGCATAACTCTAAGCAATGAAGACAGATTGCTGTAGTTTTACAAGTAATTCATCAATAACTAAGAGCAGGAGAGGTAACTGGACATCTCCCCGGGGGGTAACCGAAATAGAAAGGGAGTCCAGCTCAGCCACAGCAATACGCAAAGATCCAATCCAAGTAACAATGGTTTGGTCAATTCCAAAATTTGAGTAGGCTTCAGTAATGGACGCGAAAGAAGTACTATCAAAGCCACCCGCAATATCGAGGAAAGTGCCCACAAGAAACTCCTTATTACTAAGCAATCTTTCGACCCTCGTAACAAGTTCATTCTACTACTTTCTGTTCATATCCCTGCGTGCAATGTTATCAATCATGATTATGTTGCTGACGCCCAGCCCAATGGTACTGATTATTATCCCGACTGGGACTTAGCCTGTAGGCTTTTTTTTTTTTTTTTTTAAACAGTTTTAAAGGCCATTACTGGCCCCTTACTGAGTCAACAATTTGGCTCCAACGGTTTCGATCCCGAGCATGGTCTTCATACTGTCTAAGACAATCTGAAGAGGCCAAGTCGTTCTCTACACCGTGGAGCCATCGTCGCCTGCAACGACCTCTGCGCCTACCATATGGTGGCTCTCCTTTCAGAGATCGCTGCACAATTCGTGCCGGATCAGCACGCAGAACGTGACCGAGCCAGCGTACTCGCTTAGATCTTACTTCATGTACAATATCGGGGTTCTTCAGCAGATCTTTGATCTCGATATTGTACAGAGCTCGGTATGTACCATCTATTTCACGTTTTGGGCCGTACATCACACGCATGATTCTTTTCTCAAATGTAAGGAGCCATCTCTCGTACTCATCCGTCAGCGCCCAACTTTCACATCCAAACATAACAACGGGCCTGACCAACGCTTTGTAAAGCTTCAGCTTCATGGCACATCTAAGTGTTTAGATTTTAGCAGTGGTCAATTGGAATATATACAGACAAAATTAATGTTTTCATATAATCAAAGTGAACTGTGATTTAAATATATCTTTTAAAAATTGAAATGTGAATGTTTTTTCCAGGCACAGTTGTACGGAGACATGTGCAGTCTGAATTTGATTTAAAATGTATTTTGTATATTAAACAGCATCCAGTATATTACCCTTAATTTGTCAAATGCATGTGTGTATTGGGAAATTTCCTCTAAACGCTTTTTCATATTCCAATTCATTTTAATGCTGACGGCAAATCTGCCGTGGAGGAAACGTTTAACATATTTTCTTTCATGTTTTTTCTCAAAACATGTAGCCCATATCGGTGTACTCGCGTATGTAACCATACAAAAACAAATGTTATGCAATCCAAGTATATTGTATATTATTTTATATCTTCTAAATCAATTTTAAGAATATGTACGTTTACAAAGAAAAGAAAATGGTTTTATAAAATGGTATCCCATAAGATATTTCATTTTAAATGTAATCCAAATTCAATCGTATTATATTTATTTAAAAATTGGGTTCTCGAGAATTAAATAAATATTGAAGAATGAAAGAAAAAATGTAATTTATTCTGTTTTCCAGGTCGAAATGTCACCAGACGCTGTTAAATATTGGGAACGCGTACCAGCCTATGGATTTTCAATGGCACGTCTTTTGGATCCGGGCGAAAAATATTTAATGGTTTCGCACACCGATGGATACAAATCGATAATGCAATTGAATATAACACGAATAGTGCCGACCGATTTTGGGGAGTACAGTTGCTATGCGAAAAATGAGTTAGGCAGTGTTAAAGCCACAATAACTCTTAAAGATATTAATGGTATTAAACCGCCGTATAATACAGCGTCAACGGCACGCGAAACTTTAATATTTGGTCACAGGAGGCCGGAACAAGTTACGTATGAGGAATTGTGTCCGCCGCAAGCCGTGTGCCCCGAGTGTCCAACGCCCAAGGATTCAAAATGTCGCGATTCAGTTTATATTCTGCACGAATTAACTGATGGCGGTCGATTTGAGGTGACCTCACTCACAAACCATACCTATCCAGGACTACAAAATCGTTCGATGAATTGTATTTTGTATGCGGTTGGGAAACCAGTCTATCATAAAAGTACGGAGCAAACTTATGGTTCATGGTTAAAAGATTCGATGCCGGTTAATGATTTGGTGGCGGAAAAAATTTGGACAACTCAAGAAAATGAATCTCGAAGTATATTAGAATATTCAAATAAGGCAACATATCGTAACGATATTGATATGAAAGTAATTCAACTGGAAACACCATTTAGGGTAAGGACCGCACATGAGATAATCCAGCATCGTGATAGTCGTAAATTTTTATGATGTTTCTTTTTTTTTTAAATGTGAACATAAAATATAATAATATGTGATTTTTTCCGTTTTTTTGTGTGTGGTTGGTGCGAGTGGTTTTTCTGTTTAAATTTTATCATTTTTCCTTTTTTTTCTAATCAACTAGGGAAATGCAAATGTTGTGTATAATGGATCATTTTATTATAACGCTCGAGATTCACCTACTATTGTGAGATTTGATTTAAATGCTAGAAAACAGCTTGGTGAGTATCTTTTAATGTTTTTTACTTTATTACCGTGTGCAGTTGTTAATAGTACATTTATTAAGGGGTGAGTTTCCATTAATCTAGGTAGCCACAATGGAATTTTTAAAATGTCTTTTTGTGTACATACATAACTTGGATTATTTTTGATCTATGCGTGTTCCCTTAATTGTAAAAATTATATATAGCCATGAAAATATACCAGCAAAATTTGTATATATTCACAGGATTAAAGCTAGTGCCTGGAGCATCGGTCGATTCTAATAACTATTTATATTCAACGGAACACAATTTCATGGATTTTAGTGCCGACGAGAATGGACTATGGGTAATATACAGTATGCCGGCGATTAACAATACAATTATTATTAAGGTAAATCATGAAAACAATAGTTTTTAAAAATTGTTAAAAATAAAATTTTGGTGCAATTCACAGGTCGACCACGTCACACTAGATATCCAGTATGGCTGGAATATTTCAATAAATCACCACAAGATTGGTGAAATGTTTATCGTGTGTGGTGTATTGTATGCGATCGAATCGGTTACCGAACGTACCACAAGAATTCGATTTGCATACGATTTATATTTTGGTGAGGTTATGGACGTATCACTTCCATTTACAAATCCATTTAAAAAGACGACAACGGTCGGATATAATCACAGGAATAAAGAACTTTACACATGGGACAAGGGCAATCAATTAACATATCCAATTCGGTATCATGATCGGGCCAATGGGACGAGTACCGAAGAAACTGCCGATGAAAATTTAAATCCTCAAAAGCAGTTGACAGGCTACGAAATTCGGGACGGCGATGGAGCATCATGAACATAGTGTTTATTTTGTTTAATGTCTCCTGTAACTCAAATCTTCCCACTACTATTATATACATATAGGACGCTATATAGTCTTTTATTTTTTTCTAACTGTAGCCCATAATGAACTAAACTAATTTTTTTATTTAATTAATATTGTTTGAGCCATTTTAACAACCAAAGAACTAACAAAATATATTTTAAGGCATGTAAAAAATAAAATACAAACAAAAAAATAAAATAGATTTTCAGCAAAACTAAAAGATGATGGGTGAATTTTTTTGTTGGTACAAGTCAATCATCGTCCAGTTAACGAGAAAACATTTAGAACAGTGTGACAGGTAAGTTAAGTTGATTGAGTTAACTTTTTGAGTACACAAAAAAATTATAAAATCATTCTTAATGCACGCTTAATTTTTGTCTAACTGCTATACCCTTGTTACAACAACATATTCGCTTCAAGTCTCTTCCCATTTGTTCCATTTCCTTTCATTATCATCATCTTTGGGAAATATTGTTGTTCGTTTTTCTGTTTTTTTTACAAAATCATCATTAAAATACAAAAAAAAAATAAAATGCATGAACTAAACACAAGGCGTTAATGGAAATCAAATTTCAAATTATGTCAAGTGGCTATCATAATCATCAACATGCAAAATGTAAATGACAACACCATTATATTTCATTGTAAGGACGTATCCAATAATATAAAGCACAAGAAATGAACGAACGCCAAAAATCGTGGAAAGACTAAACGAAAAAGGAAAAACTCTGATTTAGTTTTTACGAGAACATTTTGTTTGTGGAAGAGACGTTGTCACGGAAATTATTCCTAATTGGATTTCTGTCTCGCCTTTAAACATCTAAAAGAAAAATAACAAAAGAATTGATAAACGGATATTAGATTTAAATGGTTGATAAGTGAAATTTCTTGAATATCTATTTTAATTTAATTTTAACAGAATATGTCTAGTTTTTTTATTTAAATCCATGAGTATTTTTGTACGTTGTTTGTAAAATAATTAAATTTTTGAAGTTTGCTAAGCCATGTTCATTACAACCATTGTATGATTGAAATTGTGGCAGGCATTTCATTATCGCTGTGGCAGGCATTTTGAAATAAAACAAAATAATAGTAAAACATGACCTAGAACCAACATAAATTGAACTTAAGTAAAAGTTGAAATGAAATTTGACAGAGAATTCATGAGGCCATACCATATCAACATCCATTCCATCGGTTTCAATAACATGCTGGTACATGATATTATTGTAGACAACCAAAAGTGGTGGCGCCACTTTCAAAGATTCCATAACTGATCGTTTGGTGCTTACTAAACTTTTTACTATCGAGTCTTAGGCAACCATATTTTTATAGTAATATGAACGGCAATCATATTTTTAAAGTAATATGAATGATTTGTCTGCCGCACTTAACGTTTTTCTTTACTCCTAAAGAATGAGAATAATGAGCACTTTCAGGTTTCTTATGCATGTTACGTTACTAAAAGCATTATAATACATGTTCTCATCATAAATATAACCTGAATGAAACCGATTGATCATTTGTCAATTTTTTTTAAGACGTCGGTATCGAAAATTAGAATTACTTAAATAAACTTAATTGTACAAAAACAAAATGGCTATAGATGCCTCGATACAAATTTGTCGAAGAAAAAATTTATGTTTAAGCCATCAATGTTGCCATGAAATTTGTATGTGTCAATAATATTCACAAGTAAACTTTTTAGTTTTGCTCAACACGTTGCTAACCAACAGTTGGTGGAAGTGAAAACGCCGATTGTCTTGGCTTCCTTAGTTTTAGTTGCCAACTCGAAATATTGGTCCTAACTTCATGTGTTTTTACTGTAAAATTGCAAAATCAAACAAAATTTAGAAAAATATAAATTGATTCCGATCTGACATGAAGGTTCTATTAGGAAAAGATAAACTTTTTGTAGAAAAGGTTTCTTAAATTAAATTTTTGATAATTTTAATTACCTGCTTCTTTTATTAAAGAGCAAATAAAAATAATTTATTAGATTCCAATCCGACTAGAAAATTAAAAGTTTTGAAAAACAGTTTAACAATATTGTTCCATTGGAAGTAAACATTTTGATATTTGTAAGCACTTAGTTGGTGCTTTAATTAAAACACAACTGGAAATATTTCTGATTTGCTGTAAAAGCTATTTTATGAAAAGTTGAGCTTTTTTAAAATAAGTTTCACAGCACTATTGTTATTCGATTTAGAAATTAAGTTTTTTTATTTTTTTTATAATTAAAAAGCAAATATTTGTTTCCGATCTGATATAAAACTTCTTTTATTACAAAAGGAGCTTTGTGAAAAAATTATTTGTCCTTCCAATAGGAAATTAAAATTTTGAAATTTGTAATCATTGGTTTCTTTAATTAAAGAATAAGAAATTTTTTTGATATGATCCGCATTCGACGTAAAAGCTCATTTTTGAAAAGTTCTTTTTTATAACGTAAGCTTTTCGATTCAAAAATTATTAGTTTTACCTTGAGGTAGCAGTGAACATTTAAAATCTAAAAGGTTATTACGAAAAGTTTATTAATTGGTGAAAGGCTCTGCTAGATGGACATTTCAATCAATTTTTAAAATGGATTTTTATTTTTTGGTGCCCAAAAGATTGATAACGAAAAGGCAAAAATTCAGCTCAAAAATTGTATTTATGGTACAAGGAGGTATACGTATTATGTAGAATTGTACAATTATTTTAAATTCAAATCACAGTTCTTACAATCATGATAATTGATAAAATATAAAAATAGACTGATGTAAAAATTATGTAATCCAGACAGTTACTTAACTTTAAATATATTGTGTCTAAAACTTTGTTTAATGGTGTGTGAATTTGATTTAATTTCTTTTGCTAAAAGTTATATTCATTCTGAAAAACGGTTTTATAGTTTATATATAATTGCAATCTAATAAAATTATTAAAAATAAACCGAATCCGAAAACAGTTTTATTCGATTTGAAAAAGGTTGCGTTGCAATTTGGAAATATGTAGCTTCACTTAGGTAAGTACATAGTAACTTTTTCCACATAAACAAATTCAATGGAACTAGAGCTATAGAATTTTTACACTTTGTGAATCAGGGCCTAAGTTTTGGTATAGAAATTGTTTAGCACTCTATACTGTCAATCTAGCACTATTTTGACATCAACCTGGCACCCACCAAAAATAATAGTAGGCAACACTGATTATCACTTCGATTCGCTTCGATAGACATTTGTGTCTCTTTTTTTACGAACAAAATTGTATTCTATTTCGCAATTTATATTGTGATCACAGCCTACTCGATTCTATTTCTATAAATTCATTCGATAAAATATCACCAATATTTTTATTTTCGATGGCAAGTGAAAAGAGGAAAAATAGATAGTTTGCAAATTTATTCTAACAGGCTGAGATTGCCATAGACAAAACGTACTTCAAAAAATGCAATGGAGCACAGTTTTGTTCGTAAAAAAAGAGACAGAAATGTCTATCGAAGGGATGATAGAACATCCCAGCACTGAACGACTTGTTTTCGATTATATTTATCAACATGAAATGTAGAGCTGCGGTATCGAAAATATAGTTTAGAATTTTCTGATCAATGAAAAATAATTTAAAAACTATGCATGTTAATTTTTAACTATGCATTTCAAAATGAAAAACAATCAGATCACTTACTTTTTTTTATAAAATTTTATAAATTTTTGTATAAAACCATTTTTTCTCATTATTGAAAGATATTCCTACCAAATTACCAATTGCAACCAATATAAAAATTACATGAATAGTGGCTTCTGCTAAAGTCAAAGTATACCAAAATCATTTTCCTCTCATACTCAATTACAATCGATAAGATGATTAAAGGTAAGAATTGACTACGTTTTTGTGTTCAGTCATGTATTTGTAAATCTTGGCTTCAATTTAAGTCCATATACATATGTAATCTTGTCAATTTTGCTCAACCGCAACATTGTAAGCGGTTTCAAAACATAACCTAATTTTTTGGAAATTACTTTAATCTACAGAGAAATAGCTTACATTTTTATAAATACATTTTTGTAGTTTGATGGAATTTTAACTTAACTTTTAAATTCGATCAAACTCTAAACTATAGTATTTTTAATTCTATTTACATGTCACTAAAATATTACAAAGTTTAATGTTATTAAAAGTATGTTATAGCCTTATATTTATATGCAAGGTATATACATCATTACGTGGCATAAAATTAAAATTATTAATTGAACTTCTCAATTACCAAAAATAGTTAATAGGTACTGCTACTGCATATCATAAACAAGAAAACAAATAAACTATTTTTGTAATAAATATCCCATTTCCAACTATTTCATAACGTTAAGAAAAATATTAAAATTTAAAAGCAATATACAGTGACATACTTTATATTGCTTTTAAATTTTAATATTTTTCAAAACGTTATGAAAAAGTTGGGAATGGGATATTTATTACAGGCTCATACAAAATAAATTACATATATGTATCTACATACATATAAACTGGCATGTACATATTTATAGAATATTATCAAGAAACTATTGAATTATAGTAAACTTAAAAAATATAATGTCGTCTTTCTATTCCTATAGATATACGAAAAGATTATATCTCTTGAACAAGGATAAATATATACATATGTAGTCTCAACATTCTTATAAAGTAAAACTAACAATAGAAAACCATTACACGGATAAAACAATAGACAATAGAAGGATTTAGAATTAAAATTTAGAATAAACTTTTTATTCTATATTTATATACATATGTGTATTTGTGTAAATACCTTATTATACTTTCTAATTTTGTTAAATTAAATATGGAGAGATACTCAACAAAAATCGAATAATTGATTTTGATTTTAAATTACAATACTTAGTTTAATTGCCACTTGGCGTTACCTTTACTCAGTTTAATGGATGTATACTTATTATTTATTAAAGTGATACCTTAATTAATAATATCAGGTACGAATTGATCAACGAATTTGAATAAAACAAATTTTCATTCCGACAACGCAATATTCATTCCATAAAAAGTCTAACTGGCGTCGTTACAGAACGACAAACATCGATATTTAACAACTAGCTAGCTACTTAGATTGTTTTTTCCATTTTCAACTGTCTTCGTTCACAGGAATAACACAAAATTTATCATGGACTACTATTTTCAAAAATATTTATGCAATGTTCCGTCATTTATTTTCCACTGTGATCGACTATACTGGGATGGGAAGTAATAACGTCACCATTTTCGATATTCGATAGACGTTTTTTATCTCCTTTTTTTTTTTTTTAAATTTAGAATAAATCTATTTATCTTATTAATCAGCATTCCAATTATATTTAGTCATGAGATGCAGAATCCGGCCGGATTATAACCTTAAAACACTATATTTACATCATCCTAATGCCAGATGTTTTTGATGAAGCTAAAAAACATTTTGATATAATTGATCCAATTTATAAAAAAAGGATTAGATTTATTATGTCTGATTTACATTCAATGCCAAATCTCCGACAAGATGATCTTGTAAAAAGAAGAGAAACAACATTGAAAAAAAAGAAAGAAAAGAGCAGTCGAAACTTCATATTATTGAAAATCAACAGACGAAACCCCCAAAAAAGATTATATTTTTCTAGCACAAGATGACGAGTCACCTTTCTTTCATCCTTCTGCTAGAAAAAGTGAAAAAATGCACGTTCAAAACTGTTCAATATTATAGCACTTTTTAACATATTTTATATTGTTTTGAATTTAAAAACCTACTTTTGGTAGATTTTATAATTTTTAAATTAGTATTTAATTTTGTATTACTTAGGTATTGTAAAAGAAAATTGCTTAAACTGCTGCAAAGTATATTTATCTCCGTTTTAAAATCATGAACTATACCTAACCTCAAATATGTTGACATACATTTTTCCTACCTGCTATTCAATAGTGGAGACATATATTTTGTCCCGCTCGCTTCATAGTAATTTTTATTCATGATATCTTGCTTCAAGATATTCTAATCTGCAAAATTTCACTAAAAAATCTGCCATTACTCGTCAAAATATATCAATTGATATGATAGTTTTAAAAAATATTGAAAAACAACGCCCTGATTTTTTTTTCAAGCGCGCTACCTATAATGTTTTTATCAGTTGTAAATCAGGAACATATAAATGCTCGAAGCAGGTTTGCTGAAAAAGATACAGCGCACAGATTTATCATCCTGATATTTTATTTTCGATAATTTGTGCCGCAAATAATCATCCTGTTCCGAATCGATAACTGTCAGAAATTAAAAAAATTTTAAATTAAAGTGCGGCTGGCAGCTGGCAGTCGTTCTTTGTATCCTCTAAGGCCACTGCTAAAATCTAAACACTTATCATGTGCCGTGAAGCTGAAGCTTTACAAAGCGTTGATCAGTTGTTATGTTTGGATGTGAAAGTAGGGCGGTGACGGATGAGTACGAGAGATGGCTCCTAACATTTGAGAGAAGAGTGATGCGTGTGATTTACGGGCCAAAACGCGAAATAGATAGTACCTAACGAGCTCTGTACAGTATCGAGATCAGAGATCTGATGAAGATCCCCGATATTGTAAATGAAGTAAGATCTCAGCGAGTACGCTGGCTCGGGCACGTTCTACGTGCTGATCCGGAACGAATTGTGCAGCGATCTCTGAAAGAAGAGCCACCATATGGTAGGCGCAGAGGTCGTGGCAGGCGACGATGGCTCCACGATGTAGAGAACGACTTGGCCTCTTCAGATTGTCTTAGACAGTATGAAGACCATGCTCGGGATCGAAACCGCTGGAGCCAAATTGTTGACACAGTAAGGGGCCAGTAATGGCCTTTAAAACTGTTTTAATTAATTAATTAATATACATTTTTCAAACTTGTAGGTCGAAAAGGGACGTACAGCAGTATTCTGAAAAAAACGTGACGGGTTTCTATAACAGTTAAAAACGTGAATTGCTAAATTAAGGTTATTTCCTATTCTAACCGTCGAAAAACTTGCACGTGTAACACACCCACGTTTTACACGTAGAACTACGTCTTTGTTTTAGTTGTGGAATCACCTTACGAATTCACAACGTTCAAACATGTAAAAATGTAAACTGTAAAAATCAAACAAAATTCTAATTAAATTTGTGAGGTTAAAAACAATAAAACTACCAATAAGTTAAATTATACAAATTTATTTGGATCGTGTTTAAACAGTAATGAAGTTGGTCTAGCATCTGCGCGCCATTTTGTTTTAAAGGTATAAAAAAAAATTTTTTTTAATAAAATATTGCGTTAATTTTTTGAATATTTTTTTGTATATAGAAGTATCTGCTTTGCCATCATTGAAAAGTGCAGTTCCGCAAAAATCAGGTCGAAAACTGGTCGCATTTGTGAGTTGGGATTTGGGATTTGAAAGTATCGAACTGACCGAAAATGAATTTGATTTATTTTGGTTGAATCAAATGACATTAAAGTGACATTACTTGATGGAAATGAAACGGGTTACTAGATAAATGTAAATTAATAAAGGGTTTGTAAAGATGCGAAGTATAAAAAATTAGAATATTTTTTTGTCTAAAAATTGAATTTTATGGTAATGAAGTAATGAACTTGATCAATTAACTAATTAGCCCGCCATTTTGTTTCGTTAGATTTTGGAAGATTTTGGTGTACTACAAAAATATTCTAATATATATTTGCAATATAGTGCGGAAAACCGTTCATATTTAGATATTTCAAAACTACATACTTTGACAAAACAAGATGTGGCAAAATAGGATCAGATACGAAACGAGAAATTTCAAAATGAGTTAAAGTACAAAACAGTGGAATAGAACTAGGCTATTGCTTAACCGATTATGATGAAGAAATTCAACATGATGGATCGGTAATATGGAAATCATCACTTGATATGGTATTACATCTCGTATCGGCTGGCGAAACTGGTATTCAATTGCACTAGCTTTTTCAACTGGAATTTCTTGTACGATATTGTATGGAAATGGTATTCTAGAATGATATTTGGCAGTATGTCTAGAATATAGTGCCTTGAAGCTGTACCAGCCAAATCGGCCAGCCACAACAAAATCTATCCCATAATCTATTACAATTTTATTACACTTGCTGTTCGCGAGAAAAGCGTGGGTGGATTAACATAAATTGAACCTACACCGCTACTTTGTAACTTTTGATGTAATTGTCAGAATTTATTACAAATTAATTACAGTTCACTGGTAAGACGCCAAAAAATAAAATGTAATTATTTTTGGTAAAAATCAACTTAGTTTAATAGAAAACTACTGAAAATCAAAGAGAAATACCAAAAAAGTCGATTTTATCACCTGTAATAATTTAATACACCAGGCCGTCACCAAATTTTGGATTGAACTGGCCACTGTTTATGCCATGAGGTATACGTACACCTTGTCAAGCGGTGTAATTTAATTATTTTGCATAAAAATGAAATTAGTTTAATAGAAACCTACTGAAATTTAAAATATCATGTAATTCCAAATTTCTCTTTGAATTTCATTAGGTTTCTATTAAACTAAGCTGGTTGTTACACAAAATCATTTAATTTATTTTTTCGGCGTCTTACCAGTGAAGTGTAATTAATTTGTAATAAATTCTGGCATAAGTACCATCGTGATATGAGAATTACATCAAAAGTTACAAAGTGGCGGTGTTGGTTCAATTTAAAGTTACACCGCCCATGGTTTCCTCGCGAACGGCAAGTGTAATAAAATTGGGACCTGCGGTGTAATAAATTGTAATAAAATTGTAATATATTATGGGCTAGGTTTCGCTATGCTGGGATGATTTGGCTGGTGTAGCTTCAAAGCACTCTAGAATATGGCCAACTGGAACGGAACTACGGTGCTAGTTCTTAATCAATTATGGTGGAACTCGAATAGATGGAAATGGTGTTATAGAGTGGTTGTTAGATGGAAAGTTCTGGAATATGGTTAACTGAGACGGAACTAGACCATTCCTTGTCCGATTATGATAAAACTCAGTATAATATATGAAAATGGGATTATAAAATGTCTTTAATCAGATAAGTATGGATAAAGTTGTGTCATTATTGGCCAATTGGAACGGAAGTAGGTCATTGCTTGACCGATTACGATGAAACTCGATATGTTGGCTGGAAATGAGATTTTAAAATGAACTTTGGTAGTTATTCTAGAATATGGCCAACTATTCAATTTGCATGGTAATTATGTTTAGGTTCTAGATAGTTCTAGAATTTGGCCAACCCGAACGAAACAAGACCATTCCTTGACCGATTATGATGGAACTATGTATGTTGAATGGAAATGACATTCTAAAGGGTTTTCCAATAAGAGGTTTCATTTTGATATTATAAAACCAAATGGCCGCCACGGCTAAGCTTGCAGCGCCATATCCTTTTCATGAAATTGTCCATGACTAATTCGCACATTTGCGGCTGTATGTCCCCGATAACTTCCACGAATTCCATCTTTCAGGTCTTGAATCGATTGTGGAGCATTGGCATAGACCTTATCTTTAACGTGGCTCCAAAGAAAAAATTCTAAAGGTGTTAAATCACAAGATCTGGTGGCCAATTGTGATCTCCTCTTCGAAAAATAATACGGTCAGGAATCTTTTCTTGCAAAATTGCGATTATTTCGTTGCTTGTGTGGCACGTAGCGCCGTCTTGCTGAAAATAAACGTTATAAACGTCATCCAAATCAATATCTTCCAATTCTGGACATAAAAAATCATTAATCATAGCTCGGTAGCGCAATCCATTCACCGTAACAGTGGCACCAGCCTCATTTTCAAAAAAGTAAGGTCCAATCACAGCTGCAGCCCAAAACCCACACCAAACAGTGACACTTTGAGGATGGAGAGGCTTTTCAACAATCATTCTTGGATTTTCTGAGCTTCAAATGGGACAATTCTGCTTATTAATGTAGCCTCCTAGGTGAAAATGGGCCTCATCACTGAAAATGGTTTTTCGAGGAAAATCCGGATCATTTTGATGCATTTGAAGGACCCAATCAGCGAAGATACGATGTTTATGGTGATCGACCGGCTTGAGTTCTTGTGTTAACTGAACTTTAGGTTAGGTGGCCGCTTTTTACAGCACACTTAGACTGGCGACAGTCCGTTTTGATACCACATTTTTTATCAGACACTCATTCATTCAACTCATTCACACAAGTACAGTGTACCACCTGCGCAATGCATAGCTCCATGTCACCCTGTATAGTGACGTGGAAGGTGGGTCGGCCCATGAGTTCGAAATTCCAACGGTCATAGATATTTTACAGTTAGATTCATCATCTCCCCGTAATCGGAATGAGATGAAAAATCCTATTTTGCATCCCGCCTTTGTTGGGATTCGAATCCGGTACCTACCGATCCAAACGTCGCAGCTTTAACCACTGCGCTATTTGCTCGGTGACTGAACTTTAAAAGCCTTAAGACTTAAGTCTTTATGCAAAATACTGTGTAATGTCGTTTGTGGAATGTCTATGTCATCACACTGAGTTTCATTATAATGGAAGACGGAATGGACTAGTTGGCCATATTCCAGAACTTCGTTCAAAAATAATACAGCTGTTGGATTGTTCAACTTTACATTTAGTAAGGCCTGTAAAATTATTTTGACACCTATGCCGTAAACGTTGAAAACTAAAGAAATAAGATGATTACTGTTGAAATTTGAAATTACTTTAATGTGTATATTCCAATTTTCTTTTATATTACAATTTATTAACATTGATATCAAAGTTGAAAATATCGTATTCGTTTGCGAAAGTAAACAAAATTAATTTTTAATCATTTTGTTCAGGGTACATTCCAGAAATTAAAAAAAATGTATATGTATTTGAAAAAAGACATTCCACAAAATCCAAATAATTTGTATTATTTTTTTTTTTTTTTTGTGTATTTAAATAAGTAAAATTCATATTTTTTAATCAATCAAATTGAAAATTCATTCTGGGAATAAACATTCAAGAAACAATTTGTATTTCTTTTGTGTATTATTTATTTAGCGAACAGATCTTCCTGTATTGATATGAGGTTTTTTTGCAATATACAGAGAGCGAGCAGGAAATTAAATGCGCACACAATATATTCGTAGAAATTTAATTTCAATTTGTACAAATCTTCGAGTATTTATTACATACATAACATCTACATATTATAATATATTCGACCTACATTTTATCGTATGAGATGTTATAATTTTTAATACTCTTGTCTGTGGCCGCAATATGATTAATGAAACGGATATTTTATTTTTTATTTTTTGCGGTTTGTATAGTAGATCAAAGCCATCTTAATAAATCAAGCCTCCATGTTCAAAACGAACTTTTATTAAGATACCTAAACTGACAAAAATAATCGCTCTCTTCATACATTTTATATGGAGAGACATGATTTTCGTTTATAGAAATATTTGAATGAAAAGTAACTCAAAATTATAATTTTTTGAAATCAATTGAAACTATAAACATTGGTTTTCACCTGACTTGAAGGATTTTTCCGTGGGGTTTTCCATTTTATTGTATTAATTAAAGGAAAATAAGATACTTTATTCTCTAATAAAGCTCAAATAGAAATAGAATAAAAATTTGTAAGAAAGGGACATTGTGTACATAACCAACAAAATAATTTATTCCCATCAAACAAATAAACCAAAAGAAGAAAACATCAATGAATTTTTAAAAAATGGAACAAACATAATGATCATAAAACAACGCAAAAAACGAGAAAAAATATATGAACACAATTTTTTATTTCATAGCAACAATAAAAAATTATCGTATAAAAAATAATATTGAGAGCGTGATCAAATTGTCCCTCTCCTAATCCTAATTGACATATTGAATATAAATTATGTAACCTTTTGTAACCTTCAAAACAAAACACAACATTTTATCATTTATTTGATCGATCCGATCAATGTTTTTATTTTGGTTTAATGAGAAATTTCCCAGCGTTTATCCGATTAATCTCCTAAATTTTAATTTATCGTAGACTAGTTATCATAATTTTTATACATATTTTTCGATGTTTAGATTTTGAATCAAACTATTTTATTTCTGTGTTGGAGTGAATGCAGTGTATTGAAAGAGACTATTAGAATATATCAGATATATATTTGTATATACAAATTTAAAAGCGCAAATAAATTAAATTAATGACAATTTTATAATCATAAAAATTATGTTTAATTAATATAATTTCGAAAAATAACCCTGGCCATCACCTAATTCAATCCTTTATCTATTACTTTATATAATAAAATATTAAAAGCTCTCACTATTAATAGTTGAACAATTCAAAATAAGTTTGTATGTTTTGCCATGGGATTGCATAGACTTCTTTGTAAATTACACATTTTTTGGTTAACTAAAAAAAGCTCGTTTGAAAATATCGCTCAACATGGAGGCTTTATATATTAAGATGGCTTTGAGTAGATATACCTTAACTACCTACATACTTATGCATATATTATAGTTTGAAATAATATTTAACCAAAATTTTCACAATTCGTATTATTTAATTAAATGTTTTTTTTTATTTTTAATACAAAGCGTACAAAATTAAAAATTTTATTTAAATGGAAATAAATTAAAAATTGGGTATGCACAAATATATATTTTTAATATTTGATTTAAATTTTTTATATAATTTTTCACATCATACATATGTACTTACATTAAACATAATACCAAATTGCTTCGGGTTGTATATTAAAAATAATATATTTGTTAATCAAATGCCGTTGATGTTATAATTAAGAATGTATATTTTATGGTCAAATCAACGTCATAAAATAGAAGGAATATACAGATTTATTGGCAAACAACATTGATTGATGAGCAATTCTCTCGGATAACGCTGGACTGAAATTTAAATCTGGTTTATGTAAACTCAAAAAGTCATTTAATTTAATAACTTCAATAAGTAGTTCCTACTTCAAGTATAGTACCTTTCCCACAATTATAAAGGCAGGTAGGATAATCGAATTTTCAAACAGTTTACCGGTTGTTGGTCAGAGAATCGAGATGAAGGACAGTAACATACAATTTTTCGTTAATTATCAAATAATCAATACTGAGACGAAAAAGGATAGCTACACCGATGATCGTTGGGTGGAAGCCCAAGAGTTCCTGAAAAATGGCGTTCAGAGTGTATAATATGGAAACAACATTATAGTGATGAGAAATGTTTCAAAGTACGCCGGGTTAAAAAGTCTAAAAAATTATTCATTATTTAGAGCAGAAGTAAAATATTTGGTACCACAAATATGCTTGCCAGCCGTCCTTCCTTGTGGAGGACAGTCCTCCTTTCGCAAGAAATTGCCTCCATCCTCCACGAGGACAAAATGTTCTCCACTAGGAAAATTCGTCATGTTTCCAAATAATTTATAAGTAACACGTATTAAAGATAATCTCAAAAGAATACATATGTATATGCAAAGTTTATTGACGCTTTATATTAAATTAGTTTCATCGATTTATTTATTTATTTGAAATTCCGAAATAGAACATCAATTTTCAAGCAGTGAATTGAGAAGGATATCTATTTTTAATATTTACTGAGCTGTACGTTAAAGCAAAATAGTTTCAGATGCAATACCTTTATACGTATTCTTCTTAATTACTCCTGAGGTAGGTGAAAAAAGAGCACTAAAGTGCATTCAAGAAACCATTTTGGTCACCTCCTATAAGAAAAATTATTCAAAACATTAATAAAAAAATTTGATAAACCTCAATGATTAAACATGTCAATATGCAAAAGTTCCTTAATTTTTACAACGGTTTTCCGATTTTTTAAATCTCATATAGGTGGCAATCCTAACCACAAGGTACGACTAATCGAGTTTACAGATGAAAACCAGCGACTTTAACGGTAAAGGAATAGCCTAGACCAACATTTAGGAAGTTACGAAGTTTTCTTCGCGCAAAGCTTGAGAGCATTTTCATAAATACCTCACACGACGATGAGGAATCGCCGATGTGGATGAAGACGGTCATGTATCCGAAATCTGCCCACCTGGACTGCGATTGCAGACAAATTTCCTTCATTCAAGCCTTATTGGGTACAACGGATCCTCTAAAACGTCATGCCAAAGTCTAGAATTGAAGAAATATTGGAAAAGTATCACGGCAGAACAAGTCGGGTTTAATAAGACATTAATTAAAATACAACAAAAATATGCACTGTACGAATGCAGAGACTATATTATTATTATTATTAAAATTGGTTGACCACGATGAGGAATCCCCACTCCGTGCCACAAAGGGCCATGGTGTAAACCCACGATTCTATCCCAATTCGCAAATGCGGGGGCATCTCTATTTAAGTAAATAGACTACCGCAAATATTGTACTAAAGAGACGACTATTCTACGAACTAGAATATTTTGATGATCAATATTTTGGTATAAATACGAGATAATGTGGAATATGACAGTTAAAACCCAGATTAACTTTAACTTAAAAAAAAAATACATACAATTACACTGTGTACTTGTAGATCAACTAAAATCCTATCTTTATGGTGATTGGTGAACGAGACTCAATTCTGATGGATTTAACTAGTTTTGCAGAATTGAGAATTTCATGGTTTTGAATGATTTTGATTATTTATCTCAATTGGATTTTTTTGTAATTTTTGCTAATTAGATTTTTTATTTATTCTTTCCAATTGAAATACGAATGTATGTACTCAAAAAGACGAGAACAATTTTATATTGAAATAACTAAATAACCAAGATTTTGGAAATGGTCACAGATTCTGGATCACATTTTCGGATAGCCTAGAACAATTATTACCTTTGTGTTTAACGCTACTCAATTCTGATAGACTCTGCTCGCCTTAAAGATAGGATTCTGGACAGACTATCCGACAATAAGGACAAATTCCTGTGGAAATCTCTATAGGGTCTAATAAAAATTATTCAAATTGAATGATATTCTATTCTGTAAAAAATTGTAAAGTTCATCGGAATTGCATTTTCCTTGACCATTTAAAGATTTTAGTTGGTCCAAGCTATTCGAAAATATCGGCGTACCTGGTCACATCTCTAGGATTGGCGTTGCAATTTTTTTACAAACGTCCAAAATCACGTAACTTTTAAATTCCTTAAAACAAATAGTAGAGTTCATCAGAATTTAGTCCGCACAAAAATCCTAGTTGATCTAAACTATCCGAATATGTGCATACTCGTGGAAACATGCAGTAAAATTTATTAAAAATCACGAAACTTCTAAATTCTGTGAAAATGTAACAACTAACAGCCCATTATAATTTATGTATAAAAAAAAATTTAACAAATTTAACAGTGCAATTGTTTATTATTTTTTACTCTTAGCCTCACTGTTATAATTCACAATTACTCGAAAATCTAGTTTCTATACAATTGAGAGAGCACGTCAGCCTGAAACAGAAGCATACAAAAATAATCGATTTGGCTTTAATTAGCAAACAATCAATTAATCCAATAAACCTTATTTATTGTATTACATCTGATGTTGCCATCTCTTGCACAATATTCGCAGTAAAAAACATAGCTAATAAAGAATCCATAACGAACTATCTAAGATGTAATATGGCACAGCAAAGGCAGCTGTTTTAAAGATATGATCAGCATTGAAAAGAAAATTGCGTCAGACTTAGATTTTTCAAATATTGTAAACGAATATGCAAAAAAAAAAATTGGCGAGGAGACTCAATTCTACATAATTACATAAACTTCAAATATTTATAAAATTTGATTAATTTCCTTTAAAATCAGACCAACTCAATTTAAATTCGAATTCGAATTTGGTTAAAGTCGAAACATTATTTCGAATAACACAATGATTATCAAACTTAATTCAAGGTCAAATCAAATTATAATTTTTTCATCATGTATTGCATAATTATTTAATTATTATTGCATTATACGTTAGCTTATAAATTAATGTGATGAAAAATCGGGGAAAATTTATATGAAAGCCTCTACTGGATAGCTTAATGTTTCTACTTTCATACAATCATTGATATCAAATACTTGTCGAATTTGAATACAACTCAACTTTCTCTCTGCTGTGGGAAACTCATCTAGGAATCTCACATCGAAAGATGGCGAGGAATAGTGTAGTCAGCAGTATCAGGAATATCCGTGTTGCATAAAATAGATGAGTGCCCTATGTTGTTACAGATCCAGATAGGTATGGATTAGAGCCGAAGCTGTACAAAGCGATAGTTGCTTCGCCGCAAGATCCAAGAAGGTGATATTAAAAAGAATCTCCAAGGCTCCAAGGGTAGATGTGCTCCTGAGTGCACCTCTTATACACAAATACACAATTCTTTGGACTTTCATCAAAAGTTTCAGGTTAGCCATAATTTTAAACGCTGGCCACCAGGCGATAGTTTCAGTGTACTATGTGAGTCTTTATACCCCATCTCTTCCCAATGTCATTTTTAAGGGAGGAAGTCTAAGATGTTTGGTTTCCAGCTTATCTTGCCGTTCAAAAATAGAAACTTAAGGTATTTCGCTTTACTCGCAAAGATCAAGAGAGTACTATTTAGTAAAGAGGAACTGCTCTGTTTTCTGTAGATTCGCTCTAAGTTCACAGCTGCTGGCCTACTCAGAAAGAGAGGCAAGTGCGCATTCTATACTCACAAATGTACTGGCAAACGCCCCAACCAGATTAGCTGTTACGATTCTGCCTCTAAGCATTTCATTTATCCAGTCTCTGATTGACCCGTCTACCCCCAGATATGTAAGCACCCAAACGATTGCCGGCAGTTTGTTGTTGTTATAGGCCCCTTCTATATCCAAGAAAGTTGCCAAAGTATATTCCTTATATTCAAGAGAAATCTCAATAGGGCCAATAATCTTCTCCACTACAGCTGTTTCCAACTATCGTCCGCGTGTTGAGATTTCGACAGCCTGTCCGGTTTGATTGAGGTCTGTTGTGAGCTTCTATTTGAATGATTTTAATAGAAAAGAGGATCAGCTTATTGGCCTATTGTCTTTGGGATAGTAATGAGAGGATTTCCTTACTTTTACTTCATTCCATTTACTAGGAATGTTACAAAGTACTAAGGTATCTTAGAAGATAATTTACAGCCATAGGTATAGGGTCAATAGTCTGCTGGATATCTGCAGGAATCATCAGGCCCTGCCAACTTATATGGCTAAAAGCTGTTTATTGCCCACATGATTTTTCGCCTATTTACTATATGACTTCCGAGGTCTACACCCTTATTTATCGCGGGTCTCTCCGGAGCTAAAACTGACCACCCCGGGACGCCCGTTCCTATAATAGTAGCTCCAGGGATGAGCTACTACTCGAAGGTCATGATCTAATGTTGAAAAACCGTGCCAATGCTAAATAACGTAAAATCTGTATTTTGAGATTTTGAGTTGAAATTCAAGTGAGTCATTCCTATAGAATGGTCCCGATACTATATGCTAATGTTACCTAATCACTTTTAAATAAATTTACCATAGCTACGATATTAAGAAATTGCAAATCTCGTTTAATACCAA
Source organism: Tipula unca (assembly GCA_951394425.1). Taxonomy (NCBI): domain Eukaryota; kingdom Metazoa; phylum Arthropoda; class Insecta; order Diptera; family Tipulidae; genus Tipula; species Tipula unca. The sequence goes on along the minus strand of OX596382.1, from coordinate 148,082,955 downwards.
CATAATAATAATTCGCTGTACAAATTTTATATCCTCTTCTGTGTATAATAACACTTAAATTCCTATTTTATTCTAATTGTAAATAAGTTTGCTTATCGCAAATGAAAATCGCATTACAAAAAACTTAAATTCTTTTAAAACATTTATGTGTTGTATACAAATTTTATTTTTTTTTATGTTTACAGAATCAAATTATATGATCTTTTTGTGGAAAAAATAAAATAAAATCATAAAAACAACCGTACACCCCGGAAGGAAATGAGGGTGGTAAATTCTTCCTTTATATATGTATGTATGTATAAACGGTATATACGGTGCGCGTGTGAAACAATTAGAGACTGTGTTATTTTTCATGATACTTATCTAATATCATAGTTAAACATACCAATATACTTACACAGATTAAACCATTTCGATTTCCGTTTAGAGGTGCTTGTCTGCGCTCTCTACACTAGATATACGTTTATTTTGTATTACCCGCAGCATGGTGGATGGAAATTTGTTTTATGATTTTACTCGCGCTCTCGTTTTCTTTTTTATTTTATGTTTATTTCAGCAAAACCAAATTAATAATTCATGTCAGGTGGAAAATGGAAGAAATTCTGTTCTCTAATTTTTATTTTATTCTTATTTACTGTAAAGGTAAAAGGTATGTATATATAGATATACTCGTACACATACAATAAGAATAAACACAGATATATGCGCGAAACGAAGAAAATAAAATTTTAATTTAATTTTAAATTGATAATAGAATTATCATGAAGATGAGGATTATTATAGGGTAATTTTAAAACAGGAAATCAGTTTTAGGATTTAGAATTTAATGGGGTAAATATTTTTATGTATGTGTGTATATGTGTCTAGATGTGTGCACTCGGTGGAAGTGGAAGTTGATTGTATTCTGTAAGTTAATTTTAAATGAATTGTTGGCGCACACGTGACCTTTTTTTTTTTTTGTTTTTAAACAAAACATCGTGCTGAAATGTTTAATTTTGCGTGAAAAAAATGTATACCGGTTTTGTCTGCCACCATTCTTTTGGGGTTACATATAAAATCAACATTTACGATCTCAAGATTAAATATACTTAAATGTTATCCATTAATCTTAATTTACTAGTTTACAAAATTTTCTGCTTGGATATATTTCAAGAACATATACTCACTCATAGTTTTCCAAGTATTCTTGTTAAAGTAGTTTTCCAACAAAAACGTTTTTTCATATACATACGTATATACGAATATGAATTGCTATAGTATGTTTTTAGTTATGCATTTGCCGGGTACCAGAAAGTTTAAATTGTATAATGTTTTCTAATTAAAAATTCGAAAATCAATCAACAAAAGTTTTTATTTTCTGTTGTATCAAATTTTTAAAAAATTAATTTGATTTTCATTTGTGAATTGGATATATAAAATCATTAATTAAAATTTGTAAAATACATATATACACATACATACATATATAATATATATTCACACACACATAAAATAATACATAATGCTTGAAAAATTTTAATATATATAAATTAATTTCATTAAATAAAAACAAAATTCTCGTCTCGGAATAAAATAAAATTTTATTTTATTAAAAAGATTATCTCGAGATAAAATATATATATAACTATATATACATAGATAACACAAGATAAAATTCTAGGAACAAAATAAATAAAAAATTGTATTCAATTAAAATAAATAATAAAATTTACTAAAATAAAAAAAAATGGATCCATTTTAAACTTTGTTGCCTGGGTTGTTTTTGTATCTTTATAATTTTTTTATTTTTTGCTAGGACTATACCTTTAAGCAAGGTGAATATTGTAATGGGTTACTTCTACGTTTGTAATAATTTTGCTTGTATAATACATACACACAATTTTATAACAAAGGATTTCCTTCGCCTGATTTTGATATACACATTTGATATGTAATTTAGTAAACTTGATTACCAAACCAACTATAATACGTACTTATATGTATTACCAAAAAGGTCTTGTAAATCTTGATTTAAAATCAGGAAATGTATCATTACCATAAAGTTTAGTTTTTTAAATGTTCATGATTGTTAGAAAAATGATAAGGTAACCGTAACTTTTCAACATACATGTTCGTATACAAATATGTATGTACGGACGTATAAAAAGTTATCCCAGAATTTTATCCCAGAAAAATTAAAAATATACATCAGGTAATACAAGTGATAGTATCCATTATCTCTCATGATAGAACTATGCGTATAATGCAACTAAAAACTAAATCAGTAAATTCAAGTTATGAAATTATTACAAATTATATTTAAAGATAAAAAAATTAAATTAAATTGGCATAATAAACTGAAAAATACATTCAACATAAATTATTAATTTATTTACAAAATTTTTGAGCTTTTCAAAATAACACATATTATTCATTATTTTTAATTATTGCACCCGTCCCATCGTCCCCAGAGTCAATTAGGTAAAAGTGTCGGATTAGTTCGGGTGTTTTCCTAAGTTTGACATACTAACGCAAATTTATCCTGTTCGTTTTAAAAAACTTCCACGGTCGTGAGCAAGACAAACTATGCTTAAGCTAACTATTTCATATATTGACTGGAGAAATAATTAGAAATAATGAAAAATATATGAAATATTTAGATTAAAGCTAAATTGGCTCGCTCACGACCGTGGAAGTTTTTTGAAACGAACAGGATAAAGTGGTGATTTAAAAAACACCCGAGCTAGTCCGACATTGGCTCGAGTGTTTCGAAGTAGTTGCTTTTGTTGGCCCAGTTTAAAAAACACTCGACTTCGTCCGTCACTTTATCACAATCTTTTCTGAATCCGACTTAATAAATCAAATCAATAATTGGTTCGATTTTCGTTTTTTTATGATACTTTTTTGTGCATCTTTTTTTCGTGATCCGGAAAACGTTGAGCGTAAATAGTAACATCATTTTCAAGATTTCTGCCAGCTTCTCCATAAACCAGAACCATTTCAATTTTCTCTGGCACAGTTAAACGCTCCATTCTAAAGTATTTTGTCGTTTATTTTGCAATTACGAAAAACATGAAGATAAGAAATAACACAAACGTTAAATTTGATTTACAAAACTGAATAAATTGTTTTGATGACGAAATTCGAGTATTTCCAATGAAAACGTGATGTTTTTTATTTCAAACGTATTGCAGAATCGAATGCGTGTGTTCTAAGAAGGAGAAATTGAAAAAATTGTATTTCGTCGATTACAACGCCATCTATCATGAACCGAATAAAATATTTCATTCAAATCATACGTACTTTTAGTTGTAGAATCCGTATCTGCAATAAAAAATATGGCTTCCCATCTTAGTTTAAAAGTTACCCCCGCCCCACCTACAAAGCGGAGGGGGGGGGACTATTTTTTTTGCACTAATGTATTTCCCCCGCGGAATGATTAAATTTTGATTATGGACATTTTTTCCGTAGAGTGGCTATTTTTCGAGATATTTGATCGTCTCAGTTTAAAAGAAACACCCGGTATACTTGTTAGACAAAGAACTTTACCAATACTTTTATTTATAAAGGGTGTTCTTTTAAGCCTGATAGAACTTGAAATTGTAAAAAATAAATCAAAAAATTAAATTTTTATGAAAAATATACTCTGCATATCTCAGTATACTCGGGCAAATCATCATGAATAGTCTCACGCTTGAACAACGCTACAAAATTATTAAAATTTACTTTGAAAATCAATCGTCGATTCGCGCAAATTATAGACAAGTTCGTGATTTTTCGAACTGTAGATAGATTTCGTACCACATACTCTCTAGCGGATGCTATAACATCAACACGTCGAAGGAATGTGCGTACTGATAAGAGAATGTCGCCGCAGTAAACGAAAGTGTGTAAGAAGCTCCAAATTTATCGATTCGTCGTCGTTCGCAGGAATTGGGGTTCAATCAATGATTTTTTGTATGAAAATATGGATGACATTGATCCGGACGTGATGTGGTTTCAACAGGATGGTGCTACGTGCCATACGGCGGCCGCAACCATCGACTTATTAAAATTAAAATTTGGCGATAAGTTGATCTCGAGAAACGGACCTGTCAATAGGCCTCCAAGGTCATGCGATTTGACACCTCTCGATTATTTCCTGTGTGGCTACGTGAAGTCACTGGTTTATGCTGATAAACCAGCAACAATCGACGCATTTGTGGCCAGCATTGTTCGTGTTATTCGTGACATACGGCCAGCAGTGCTCGAAATAGTGGCCCAAAATTGGACGTCCCAAATGCGTTTCGTCAAGAACAGCCGCGGTATGCCCGAAATCATTTTCAAATATTAATGCCATCTATTGATCATTCTAGTAAAAAAAATTTTAATTTAAATTTTTGTGTTATTTCTTACAATTTCAAGTTCTATCGAGCTTAAAAAGACACTTTTATATTTATATATATATATATATATATATATATATATATATATATATATATATATATATATATATATATATATATATATATATATATATAAATATATATATATATATATATATATATAATATATAAATATATAAATATATATATATATATATATATATATATATATATATATAATATATATATACATATATATATATATATATATATATATATATATATATATATATATATATATATATATATATATATATATATATACATATATATATACATATACATATATATATATATATATATTATATATATATATATTTTATAGGTTATAGAGAATTTGTGGAGATGAAAAAATATGCCAGTTTGATCATAATTAGGAACTCTTAATTTACCATTCAGAGGTCACTATAGCAAATCATCGAAGAGTAAATGCGAATCGTGGAGGCTGTCCGCAGAGTGTTAATGAAGATTCAAATGTATCTACTCGTAAGACCGCTATCCAACTAAACATCTGCCATATAAAATACAACTGAAACAAGAGAAAACCCACTACCTAAATATTCAAATTAACGCCAAAAACTTAAATCAGTTATGCCAAATTTGTTATAGAAAGAGCCATAATCTGTTAGCAAGAGAATAGGAGTTATTTGGCAGATATCATATTCCACACATAGTTGATAAAACTTTGCACAAGTTATTTGCGTTTTACATCAGTCGTCTTTATTGGCATACACATTTTTTATTTGAATTGTTGATACTAAAGTAAGAAAACATGAAAAGATTGCTACCAATATCTTTAGGCAAGACAATACTATAATCGTTGTGTTTCTTGTCGGACATTTGATTGGACCCCTGACCCAAGGTTGTGTGAGACCCAGCAGTGGTTTGCTCGGTTCGGACTGTTGCGATTCTCAGAGGGCAGGTACAGCCGTTTCCCGTCCTCTTGTTGCGATTTCCCGAATTTTGCTTGCAATAATTACAATTTGGTTTTAATGTTCCTGGTAAACCACAACCAAAGCGAAATCTATGTTTTAAAGGCAGACTACAATTCTTGAAGACATGGTTCAAACGACGACAGTTCCAACACCCTAAAGGAGTAACAGAATTTTGTGTTTTATGGAATAGATTTGTCACCGGTCTAGCTTGAGGGTTACTGTTGAATGCGCAAACTTCTCCATGATAATTCACAGCAGGATTAGACACCATATATGACTCATTTAAATGCGTCTCGTCATTACTTACGTCTATTTAATTTATTTGAGTCCTAGACCAAGTATCCTCATATACGATGCATAACTTAACCATCAGCTCTAAAGAAGAAAAATGTTTATCGATTACGACGGGTAGTATACATTAATTGAGTATCGATAGACTGTAAATTGAAGTCAGATAGACAACATATCACTATATAAAAGTCCTAAAACGACTCTTTATGTCTCTGCTTTCTAGTATCCAGAACATGACGTAAATCGTCATCAGTTTGGCGATCTTGAAACCTTTTAATTATAGGTCTTCCTTAAGCTTTTCTCAAACTACACCAGGATTTCGCTCAATATACATCCAGTACCATTCTGCGGCAATTTCTTTAACAACATAGCTTATATCAGTGACAAGATGATCACGAGATACTTTATTCGCATTTGCTAGATGTTCGCGCTTAAATAAAAACCATTTAGCTGGTGAACCTTTCGGCGAACCATTAAAAGTTATATTCCATTTTGCCAAATTCCGCTGGAGGTAGCTGGACTTATGATCTACTTGTTCAGTGGTTTTCATTGTTGACCTAAAATTTTCATACTGAATTGTTTTATTATTCATTATGTGTAGGCGTCGCTCTGATTGCGTATAATTAGCTTTACCACCTTGATTTGTAGTAGATGATATATTTGAGACCTCCTGAATGTAATGCTTAGCCTAAATGTCACCGTTTGCAGTAATTGGTGTAACTAAAGGTTTATCTGATTGCTTTACTCTAGAACTTGCATGAACTCGAAATGATATTGAAGAAATATCAGATGCAACATCATCGACATCAATATCACCTTCCGGGATTTGCTCAAGATGTTCCAATGACACATTCATTTCTAATTCTTTGTTTATAGTTTAATTGTGGAGTTCTATTATTTTATCAGTTGTATCTAAAAAATCTTTTACGTCTCCCGAAATTAGTGGATTTATGAAACTTATACGGCTTAACCGAGATTGTACATGTTTTAAGCGAGCTGTAATAAGCTGTTTTAATTAAGTAACACACAAATGACATTTTGATTTTCTAGGTCCTTAATTCTTCATTTGGATCAAGTCGAGCAGATTCATGAGGTAAATTTGGTTGGTTTAGAAATGTTTAGTTTCTATCTCTATTTGTTGTTTCTATTTCTCTAAATTTTTCTAGTTTTTCTCTCTTCAATATTGACACAAACTCTAGATCGATGTTACCGACCGTTTGGAAAGGAAAACTGCAATTAATTTACCTAGTACCGAATACTCACATCAATTCAGGTTCCCATAAAGGTGTTACTATTCACGACATTATTTGAATATTACAACAAAACGCAAATATTTGAATGAATTATGTACATTTTGTAAATGAATATCTTAAAGTTCAGAAAACACCAGAAGCTTCCAAAATTTCTACTTTATTACGTCAATTTGTTTTCTCCTAAAAACAATTAATTAATAATTCCTATATCACATTACGAAAAACATAAACAAATTGTAATAAATTAATTATACAAATTTTCAATGAATGTTTACATTAATATGTGAATACGTCATTCATGTTTATGGTTTCGGCAACATCAAACAAAAATGTCATTTGCCCATGATGCCATAAAATGAAAATTTTTTTTAAATATGTATTTTAGATTATAATTTTGTGGGTGTAGCGTAATAAAATTCATCTTGACTTGTTGATTTTTATCAGTTTGAATCGCAATTTATGTATATATATATAAGTGTATCCCGCATTTATTTACAAGATATACCTACCTATAATACATAACATATACATATATTTCATATGTTAGTTATGGAATTATTATTATATGTAATTCTATGTTCGTTTTTATGATTTACATAATTTGATTCGCTTATAAATTAAATTATAATAATATTATATTGATATGTATGAACATAAAATATACCATAAACACACATATATAAGACATTTATAGAATTTTCAAATTGCATTTATAAATTAATTTCATATACATATGTATGTACATACTCGTATATCTCGCTCATATAATGACATGAAATTTTAAATTTAATCAACAGATAGAAATCAACAAACACTTCAACCTATATAATCCGCATACAACATAGTATTATTATGCGATCTACTTAAACTGTATATAGTCGCTTATACATAATACACAAATTCAACCACCGTATACTAAATAACCACAAAGGGAAATTATGTAATCAGAGTGGATGTATCAAAGGATTAGTGTTACAAATTTATTAAGCAAACCATAAATCATTTTTCCGTATACCTATACATAAATACTCCCCAATACATAACACATACATATTATACATTACACGTACACATATAAAATATTATGTTGATTATGTACGAAGCATAATGTACATTTTGACTTTGATTTCTGTTTTAAAAATTTAAATTTATTACAAACATAGAATTTTATTTTTAATGTTACTTGTTGTTGGTGTTATTTTTTTTCTTCAATATGATTGATGTAAATCATTCATGCAAATATGCAAATCGTGTATTATGTATGTGTAATATGGCTGAGGTTATAACATAAACAAAAATTTACATAAATTTCATTCTAGAAATTTTTTCAATTTACAACTCTTGAACAGTTAGTTATGAAGTTTATTAAGTCATTTTTGATTGATAATTAATTTTATTGTTTGTTATTGTTGCTGTTATAATGTTTTCTTTGTGGAAATTGCAATAAATTTGATAATTTTCTTTAAATGTTTTATTATTTAATTAGGTTGGTTTATAATATATTGTATATTAGTATAGGTAGCAGGTTTAGCGGTTCATTCAAATAATAACTCATACAGTTAAAAAATGGCAATGTACTGTATTGATTGATTGGTAAAATATTACTCTTAGATATTTGTATCTTTTGATAAGATGTTATATCTGCAGGTTTTCTAACAAGGAATCGGATTTGTCACTTGCTGTTAGCTGATTGGACTTTTGTCTCTAGCATATTTAGATCCGAACAGCTATTTGGTAACGCATCTATAGGGGCGAAATTTTTGTTTTTGACATGCCACTGACTATTTGAGTGGTGGGGAGTGTGGACCAATGTAATGAGAAAACAAGTAAATTATACCAGTTTGAAAATTCGTAATTGGTTTATTCATTTTTCCTTTTACTATTTTTAATCATAATTTACCTGTACAGTGTACATATTTACAAACAAACCCAATTAAAAAATAAAATGTGTCGTCTGGAAAAAAAAATTATAATCCAATTGGAAAAAACATATTTGTGTTCGTGTAAAATTCTTGTGGCTTAATTTAACACTTTAAGATATATATTTTTAGAAAGTTTCAATTGTATGTGTTGAGCAAACAATATCGAAGCAAAATAGTTAATTTTGAATATCGACCTTGCACCCCAAGATGTACTTGATTTGATGTATTTTTTCAATATCATCATCTGCGATGAATGTTAGCATATACATATTCAGAGGCTCCTTACTTCTCCGTTTTAGCTTAATTGATGCTGATTTAGCCATTACCCTAATGTTTGTCATTTCTCTGTAGGTTTCACCATCTTCTAAGTTTATAATTTTGATGTTGTTTCCACTCATCAAATTTGTATGAAACTTATCTGTTTTATTTATTGTTTTAATTTTATCATACAGTAGATCATATTTTTTAACTCCATCTATATCTATTGGGGGTGGTGGAGGTAATATTTTTGGATTGTTTTGGATTATTTTAGGAATTGCCTCTTTTAGTTGAGGAGGAGTAGGTGTATCATTCCTTCTCTTTTGCTTCTCTGGCTTTTGACTCTACTCTTCGTATAGTATTCTTGTTTCATTACTTTTCGGGTAGCAGGAGAATCAACGTTTTCCTTTGCTTTAAGGGCTTTAACTTCATTTTTAACTTCGTTTAAATTAAAATATTTCACATAAACAAAACAGCTGAATCAGCATACACGACAACTAAAAATATACTAAATTTACTAATTTCAATTAGGCGAAAGCTAGCTACATATGTTTTAACGAATTTAAAACAAAAGAGCCTGTTCCAAAACAAATATTAAATAAGACGCCTACGATGATTTTAATTTGTAAATTTTATATTGTAACACTCTTTCATTTCGACATGATGTAAAGAAAAATTATTCACTTGGAAATGAAAATATGTGGTGACTGCTTTAATATACATACTCATACATATTCATACTCATATATAGTTAAAACAAATTAGTACTTTTTAATAATATGTTTGCAAAGCCAAATTTCTAATTTCATAAGAAAATCGAATAAATATAAAAAAAGTTACTTGTTTGTTATACCAAACACACAAACTTTTCAAAACATTTTCCCAATTACATACAACAAGAACATGAATAATGAAAATACATTTTATCATTTACCTGATTTGTGTTACATGATAAAAAGAAAACCGACATCCGAAAGAAAAACAAAAGGAAGAACCAGACCAACAAAAACAATCATTCACCACATCATCATTTATTATGCCTTTTCGAAACCATATAAACAAGTGTGTGTGGGGGGGAACGGGAGGGGAGAGGAGAACTAAATAACTGTAAATCTCATTATCTTTCATCAAAACAGACCTAATACAATACATAGTAAGACGTATAGAAAATAATGTATATAGTATATGTATTATAATCATAAGAATTTAGTCTTATTGTGCCCCTCACACACTGTATGTATGTATGTTGTATGTATTTCACATCCCAGATTCCACCCAAAGCGAGAAAAACCAAAACAAACCCTAAAAACATTAATAGACATTACGATTTTTTTTATAGACGAGTACATATATAGTACATACCATACATATCAGTGAACTGAAATTGAATTACAAATCTTTTGCCCATTTTCTTCTTGCGGGATTTGTTTTATTCTTCAGATGGATATTTTTTGTATTTAAAGAATGGAATAATTACCACATTTAACTATTTTTATTACACAGTAGAAAAGAAAATAAAGCAATAATAATAATTAGTTAAATGTAATGTAAACCACAGAAATGACCACATTTTTCATCCCGATGATATAATTCTGGCCTTCTTTGTATATACAACATAATATAAGGGCTGGGGTAGTTCGTAAATCATACTGATTTAGGTTTTCTTCTTGTAGATTTTCGTAAAAAATATTATTGTAACATAAATTTATGATAGATAATGGTCGGTGTAGAATTTTTTTTTTTTTTTTTTTATAAAAACGCCCTATACGTTAATTTTGTTCTGCGGTCTAGTATTCGAATTTAATATGTTACGTTTTTACAGATTAATTAAATTATAACCGAAAAATATTACATAAATAATTCAATCAAATAGGTAATTAAATAAAATTTTAACGACCAATATATAATTTATGACATTAACTTATTTTAATTAATAAATAATAACATCAACAAATTTTATTATGTTTAATATTTATTGATTTTCGAATGGTCGTATAACAATATAATAACATAAAGTTTTACTTAGTTTGTTACATTATTTTAATATTTTTAAGAGCCATAAATTTTATGTATAAAAAAAACTATTCAAAAATAATTTCTTTTGTTTTATTTGTTTTATAATTATTTATTGTTAATTAAATTATGGTTTAAAGTAGTTTTTTATTGTTTAATTATGTTGTAGAAATGAAATTCTAATTAATTGTTTAATTTTATATACACAATTCTAGTATTTTGGGACATATGGCAAACTATAAGCAAATTATTAAATTAATAACGTTGTACATATGTATATCTGATTCTGCATTTCGTTAAATTCGTCACCAATATCAATAATTATCTATAGTATCGAAATATAAAAATTTAATTTGTTTATAACTAAATTTTAGGACGATTGTAGGATATATATTGTTCTGGAATATGGCCAAACTGAAATATGGAACTAAGCTTGCCGTAACACTTGAACCTAATTTTCTTTTCTGAAAATAAAACATGAAATTTGCTTCATGGAATACAGAATAACGTATAGAGATATGCACCAAGACTACTTAGTTTTTTTTTTTTTTTGATTGTCAGAAGTACGTGCCCTAACTATTTAAATTTTTTTGGATTGCTTTATCCACAAAAAACTGAATAATCATTTTTCTTTAGAGCCCAAGGCAATTGTAGAAAACAACACCAGAAAATTTTTCGTTGGCTTTTCGGACGGAAACTTATATTTTAAATTTTCGATCGGTATCATTAAAATTTAATTTTATAAATGAATTAATGATTTTTTTGTTAACAGAATTATGATTTTTAAACTGTCTGTTATTTTCTATAACTATAGTTAAAGAGGAATTTAGCTGCGGTTGTTATGTTGGAATTATACTGAAAACGCTGAAGCCAGTTTTCTTGTCGGTTTGGTGCGGTTAAATCCCATATAATGAGCAAAAGTTTTAACAAAATGATTAATATCGTAATTAAAAAACATTATTTTTAAATTTTAATTTATAGGGTTTTATTTGGGAATTGATTTCTATAAAATTCATAAACAAATGAAAAAAAATCCTGAAAGGTATTTTAACGAGCATATATCATATATATTATAGCATTATATTAGCGAAATCGATTTAGAATTGAGTTCATCGGTGTTTTATAGATATGATAGGGTTAAATTAAACCGCATATACATTACGAATCAGATTTTTAACTATTTTCGCCCAAACATTTTATAGCACATTCAAACCTCGACTTTTGTAAAGGGTCAATATTAATACAATGAAGCCAGAAGCATTCAAAAATTCATTGCAGAGTTTCCTATCCAGAAGACTGGGGCCCTACTATGACTTTTGCCTACTGTTTTCGACGGCTATCGTTTTTCTATAGCAGGCAAAGGCAGTAAAATGTAAAGAATAATCATAATTTTTCTTCTTTTTTTTAGTATTGAACATTGCAAGAAGCAATTTGCACAGTCGGCCAACTTTCATATGGACCCAGATAATTTAACATGTAACAAACTCTAACTCCTAAGAACTTCCGAGGCCGGAAATAATTCTCTATGTTGTGAGTTGGCCATAGTAAGGGCATGCTCTCGTAAAATTCCCTACACCAGCCGTATGGTGCAACTTGCACAATCGACCAACCATCATATAGCCTCATATAATTTAACATGTAACAAATTCTAACTCCTAAAAACTTCTGAGACCGGGACAGGGATTTTGGTCATACTGTATCACAGATTATCACAGAACAGAACCAGATCTTCAATGTCTTTATATGCGAAATACACCCTAGAACATTTGTTTTTCACTGGGGTGTCTATTCTCAGGTTTACACGTAGCATACAAATTAAGCTCCGTAGAACTTTGGCGATTCATAAAATATGTTTCCTATAGTCTAACAGCTAACATTTTCTATTAGTTTATTCAGTAATAATGATTCCTGTTCTAACTACGTTTCGTTCGCCTTTTAAAGTCGTTAATCTATTAACCTAGTTGACCTATGATCTCTGGTGATATTTTAGAAACACTGGAAGCTGATTTTCGCAGCATTTGATTTTTCTTTTTGAAACAATTTTTTGGCGTACGAGTAATTCTATCGAACGTTCTAATCCATTTGGATATAACCCACAGAGAACTTCTAAAAACTATTGAAACCATATACCAAATAAATATATGATAATCATATTAAACGTGTACCAATGAAATTCCAATTGAATTCTACATACAAAAAGCAGTGCTGAACAAAATTGTACATTTACATAATTAATTTTATAAAATCGACAAACAGTTTGCATCATAAATTAAAATTCCAAATACTTTGCACATGACGTATTTATTATTTAGTAGGCACTATCTGTTTATCTGAGTCACCATCATAATTTATTAATATGGATTTTGATTGGTCTTTCATACCTCCTTGAACCTGCTGTATGTAAAGGATTTACGAAAGATTCTCGAATTCTGAAAATATACTGTTAGCACGAGATGCAGTGGCCCGTCGTAACCTATATAAACTATAGCTCTCTTCAATTTTTTAATTTAGTTGGGTTGGTTAAGAAATATTGCTATATACAATTGTTTCTAACACAAGCATACAAATTTATTTAGTAAGCCTACCTTCCAAGTACATCATAGTACATCGAAAAACATTTAATTCATTGTGTTTAAGCACCATTGGTTTAATGTTTAAATACATATTTCAAGGTAATTTGTATTGCTGCCGAACCACAAAATCTTAGAGTGCGAAATTGGGTATGTACTTCCATTTCACTAATGTATGACAAAAAAAATCTCACAAAATGTAAACATGTCTATTAGTATAGACGAAACCTGACAACAGTTGATATTGAAAAAGTATTTATAAAGTAAAAACCGAATAAGCAAAACTATAAGAATGCAATCGTATTATGTGAATCCCATAAGGCATGATTTGTGCCACAAGCGGAATATGTATGCGACCCGTCAAACATTGATACTCTAAACTGTGTTAATATAGCTGTTTAATTTCATTTTAATGTCGTTCTGCCGTGATTTGCCTAATCAGGTTATCATGTATTCTGGAATGTACGTTGGAGAATCGGCTTCTATCAGTTTTATTTACTTTATTATGTAAGTACCCAGCTCTACGTATGAGACAAATAAAATAAGTTCATTCCACGGCGTGGTTTTCGTATACATAAATGTTATATCAATGCTACCAGTAAGCCGATCTCCAAAGTTGTTATCATTAAAGCACATAAAAATTTAATTACTCAACAAATCAGTTATTTCAACATCATATTTAAGTACTAGACCATGAACTTTCCTTTATTTATGTTTATTTCAACATCAACTTTATATTTAGTTTCTTACAAAAAAATCTCCTTAGAATAAATTTAAAGTTAAATCTGAAGAAGAATGTCCAACAGAATAATAATTTTAAGTAAGAAAATGTAAGTACAAAAAAATTAAATGGAGACTCATATACTCGTAAATATATAGGATAGGGTGATGACAACATTATACACAATATTTGATATTACTGTGGTATAATATTTTTTGCGGGACACCCAGTTACATTGGAAAAACAATCTTCCAAGTTTTGTTCAGCATAAATGAACTTATTTGTTGATTTTGTACTATATACTGTATAGTAAAAAATGAAGAAAAAAAATTAACATTTTTCCTTCCTCCTCTTTATTTTGGCTTTAAAATTTAATACCGTTTTGATTGAGAAATCTATCTAATGTTTTAACAATCAAGACTCTTGTTCAAAGTCTGGTATTTGAGATAAACAACAAAAAATCTTAATGTACGAGTATACCGTATAAAGATTAAAATTTTGTCGACATCTTTAACACTAGTTTATCGAGTATCGTTTAGTTGATGAAATAATTAAACATAATTATGTTCACTGTAGTGTCGAGATAAAATATTCGTTGCAGGTTCACCAATATAATTCAATTTTATTTTGAAAATCCCATGGAAATATTGATTTAATGTGTGTTGGCTAAATTATTTTTTCTCTTAGCCGCACATTGATGTCACTTTAACAGAATTGAAACTGTAAAATTGTTACATTCAATTTTCAACACTTGAATGTAACAATTTTACACATTTGTTCATTTTAAATGTTGCAAATTTGTCGTATTGATCAATTTATTCCAAAGTTTAAAACGTTGTATGTTTTAGGAAGGAACCGTAGCAGAATAATAAGTTGGTGAACCTTAAAAATAGGATGGTTAAAGCGTATAAGAAATACCATATGTTTCCGAATATTGCGAAATATAACTCATTCGATATCCTTCACAGGACGTATAAATATCTTAAGCGTTTTTTCATTCTCACCAATTCAACCTAAATATTATAGTACTTTGAAGCTGCACCAGCCACATCAGCCCTAACTAATTTATTACAAATTTATTACACCAGTTCAAGATTTTATTATATAGTTGCCGTTCGCGAGAAAAGCGTGGGTGGAGTAACATCAAACTGAACCTACACCGGCACTTTGTAACTTTTGATGTAATTGTGATATCGAGATAAAAGTTGGGCTAGAATTTATTACAAATTAATTACAGTTCTCTGGTAAGACGCCAAAATATAAAATGTAATTATTTTGTGATTTATTTATAACTGATTAAAGTTTAAACTATACGGTATACGCACACACGGACACGGTGTCAAGTGGTGCAATTTGACAATTGTTTGAAAACATCCACTATGTTTGATAGAAACCAACTGAAATTCAAACAAATATGTATACCGAAAAGTTGATGAAAATCGCCTGTAATAATTTATTACACCAGACCACCACCATATTTGGGATAGAACTGGATATTGTTTGAATTTCAGTAGGTTTCTATTAAAATAAGTTGATTTTTTCACAAAATAATTAAATTTTATTTTTCGGCCTTACCAGTGAACTGTAATAAACTTGTAATAAATTCCGGCCGAAGTCCCATCTTGATATCACAATTACATCAAAAATTACACCCACTCTAATAAAATTGGGACCTGGTGTAATAAATTGTAATACATTTGTAGTAAAATCTGGCCCAAGTCCCATCTTGATATCACAATTACATCAAAAGTTACAAAAGGCGGTGCAGGTTCAATTTTAAGTTGTAACACTGCTCGCGGTTTTCTCACGAACGGAAAGTGTAATAACAACGGGACCTGGTGAAATAAATTGTAATAAAATTGTTATTAATTATGGACTAGGTTTCGTTATGGCGTAATGATTTGGCTGGTCCAGCTTCAAGGCACTACAATTAAAGATAATTTGAAATAAAACCAACGACAGCTGAAATTTTGCATGCAGCTTAACTCCGATAACAATATAAGATTCTAACATTTTTTCGAAGTAAAAGGCTTTGAAAAACATAAAAGGCTTTTTTTCATCCACTTGCGATAGTCTAATTGAGCTGAAATTTTGCATGCAGTTTTAACTCCGATGACAATACAAGATTCTAACATTTTTTCGGCCTAAAAGACTTTGCAAAGCCTAAAAAGCTTTTAAAAGCTCGAAAAAATGTTAGAATCTTGTATTTTCATTGGACTTAAGCCTGCATGCAAAATTTCAGCTCAATTGGACTATCGCAAGTGGTTGAAAAATTGAATTCAAAATTTGACAAAGACTTATAAAAGTTGGCTATAATAAAACATAATCATATGACATAGTGCTTTCGGTACGCACTGTAAAAGGTAAGGTCCAAAGATAGATATACCATCTATCTATTTTGGCAACTTCCTGACAAATGTTACCATGGTCGAAAAATTGATTGCAAATTTCGATGACTAAAAAGTTTTTTTTTTTTTGTTTCTTTACATTACGACTGAGTCTTATACCCATTTAGTAATTTACATTGCATAATACAGTATTTTGAATAGTCGGCGTAATCAAGTGATTATCCCCATTTTAGTGTAACTCCTCCCTCGGATTTTTCGCCACAGTAAGTCTACTGACCTCTTGGTCGCGATAAGTCCAGTGGTTTGGTTCTTTGCAGTCTTCTTTTTGGAGATTTAGTCAGCATACAGCGTATGTCCAGATTTTGATGCTGGTGCAGACGTTGTAGGTGTTTTGTTGCATGAAGCTTAATTTCATCCGCGACAAGCTCAATCTTGAGATCTCGATGGAGGTTGTCGTTTCGAATGTACCACGGTGCATTAACAATACATCGTAGGATTTTATTTTGAACTGTTTGTATGATTTTGATATTTGTCTTCTTGGCACATCCCCAGAGTTGGCTACCATATGTCCATACAGGCTTCAGAATTTGTTTGTATAACAGCAGTTTGTTATGGATCGCTAGTTCAGATGGTCTCCCTAGGAGCCAGTGCATTTTTCTAAATTTTATGTTTAGTTCTTCTCTCTTCTTTTTTATGTGTTCCTGCCATCTAAGCTTAGCATCTAAAGTCATACCAAGATACTTGGCAGTATTTGGGTTATGGATATCTATTTTTTATTATTTTTGTGTACTTTTATCACTGTTTAATTAATGTATATTAATAAAACTATTTTTTATTCCTTATTTTATTTTATTTTTATTTTTCTTCCTTTTAGTGATAATATTTTTTGTTTTTATATTTTAATTTTAAATATCGAATTCGGATGTCTCCTTCTTCTCTTCCTTACTCCTATCAAGGTATATTTATAACAAGTAGAAGTTTAAAATTAATATGACTAAAAATAAAAGCTTGGGGCGCTCCTTCTGAATGTATATACTATCTCTCAATATATCATTTTTACGTTAATACAGAAATGCTCCAGCAAAAAATCTATTCTTAGGATACATCAGAATAGACTGTTCCATTAGTGTTACTAAAAGACTTTACTGAGACTTTATTTCGTGTGTCTAGTAGTCTTAAATTACTAATGCCGTAAAGGAGCGCCCCACGCATATATTTTTAGTCATATTAATTTTAAATTTCTACTTGTTATAAATATATGTACCTTGATAGGAGTAAGGAAGAGCAATTTTATATTCTACTTTTCAAAGCCTTTTCAAAGCAAATATAAGCGTGGTTTTTTAAAAAGTTTTTTTTAAATATATTTTTTACTTATAAACTACGTATTCACAATAAGTGGATAGTTGTGGAAGTACTTAAGAAGTGTGTGGTCCAATTACAATTTTTTTGACATATGTTTCTGTTTAGATACATACATATATTCACATCGGAGCTTTGTAAAAGCCTACTACTTAGTCATCACATGAAACAGTATAATTTATCTTTAGACAATCATGATTATTAATGAAGTTGAATATAAATATACAGATGCGATCCTGTCTGTTACACATATGACCAGCTTAAAACTGATTTTATTTATGAATATGGTAACTGTATAGACCATAAAATAAACTCTCTATAATATATTATAAATAAACATAACAGCACACAAATATTTTCTTATGTAAATCTTCAGTTGGATGATACTTAATCGTCAAGTCGTCACTAGAAACAGTATACACATTTTTACATCCTATATACCATTTATCAAAAACTGTAAACGCATGATTTTCCCATTAATTTCGATATATAAACATTTAATTCTCCATACCTAAAAATTTGCTACATTTATACATCATTCAAAGAAACAGACATTTTTATTTTTTTTTTTATTTCAGCCAGATCATAAATCAAACACTTAATTCATATATGTATGTATGTATGTACGTATAAAAAAAATCCTTTTTCGTAAACAATAACAAAATGAATAACTTTATATATTCTGTCATAACAACAATAATAGTAACATTCATTAGTACTACTATATGTATTCTTTAAACATTAATTTATCAAGCAAAATTACTATAGTTAACGCAGGGAGTAGAGTTGTAGTGTAGTCGAACGCCGAAATAAACAGCGAAGTGAACGAATATTAAACCCCAACAAACCATATTATTGATTTTTCCATATATTATAGCATGTAACCAGTGGGATTTATCCATATTTTAACAAATATACATATATAGGATTTAATATGGGGGGATATGTCTTTTAAATATGGTCCATATATTTATGTAACTTTTATTGTTTTCCATTAAAAGCAAAAAATTACACACACACACACACACACAGAGACAAAACATATTAATTTATGCTTTTGTAATATAAAACAAAAAAATGTTGAAGCGTTTATTTGTTTTTTTATATAGTTTCGAAAATAATTTTATAGACCGGATTTCTTTTGTTTCTGTGTGGATTTAAAACAAAAACTTTAAAAAAAAAATCCAACAAACAATTGACAATTTTCCAACTGAGATGAAAATATTTTATTTTAGTTTTCCGTCCACATCTATTACTGTGTGTTTGGACAAAAAAAAGTTCTTCGTTGAGTTCAGTGAAATTTAGTACATAATACTCGACGTATATACATATATTTATGTATGTATGTGCAATACAAAAATGGATTATGATTGTTCAAAAACATATATATGTAATTATGTTTATGTGCTTGGGGTATGTGTGCGGTTTTCAATTATTTATGCATGTGTGAATGTATATAAATACTTGATGACGGTGGTATTATATATTTGGTACAACTATATGAAGTGTTGGACAAATATAATAAATAAAATGATTGAATAAATTCAGATAACTAATGCAATGTGCGGTTGTCGAGAGTGAATAGCTGGTATCTATATATGTACGTATGTAGAAGGACCATTATGATTTTCCGATTAAACTATTCACTTTGAAATATTTATTTTAGAGAAATAACGCGGCCAGCCGTACATGCCAGTTAAATATTTGTAGTGGTAAGTATATGGTGACAAAACTGTTTGATAGAAATGCATTAATCTAAAATAAAGTTGGCCAAGGTTCGGAAATATGATCAAACTGAACGGACACTATTTGGTAAATTGGTAACCGACATGTAAAATCAACCAACATTTAATCAGCATAGTGGCGGGGCGGCATTATGCACCCGCAAAACTCTGCATTTCGGATGTTCGTCAGCAAAATGGGAACAAAAACATTCAACAATTTTGCGTTTATTAATATATTTTAATTAAATCCAAGTGGGTGATATTGGATGTATGCGACCTTGCTGACCTGCCGGTAATGTGTATCGTTGCTTCTACCGTTTAATTATTGCCTACGAGCTCGTGATTGTGGTGCCGGTGTAGATTTTAAAAATTACTTGTTTTTTTTGTTATTTTAAAGAATGTGGAAATTAATTAATTATTTTAGAAATTAACAATTTGTAATAAAAAAATTTAGGAATTAGGAAATTTTATTAAATTTCATTAGTGTTAGATAATTATAATTAAGATTATTAAAACTAAAAAATTTGGAATGTTGAAATAAAAGCTTAAGAATGTACCAAACTATTTCAAAGTTCAAATTTTAAGTTAGAACTGAGGAATATTTATGCTCGGTTGCACAAAATATTTAACTAACGGTTCTCCAGTTAAAGTTAATCGGTCGATTTTTCAGAGTTAAATATTTAACCGAGTGTCAATATTTTGATTTAGACTTTTTATTCTATAGATAGAAAATATTTATATTTAACAGTAAATTAGCAATTTTAGCATTTAACCGGTTGTTAGCTAATCTCTAGAGTTAACATTTTTTGTGCAAACTGGTAATAGTAATTTTGAGAATCGTTTAAAATTGTGAATTTAAAAGCCTTACATTTTCTCTGAAAATTCTATCTAATATTCTGAAAACTTTGAATAATTTCAATACAAATTTTATGTTGAACAGCTCAAAAATAAGTGCTTGGTACTCACACTATTTTTCTGCAATATTTGTTAATGCAGTAATAATGAATTAGTTTCTCCTAAGGTTATGTTGACCAATTTTGGTGCGTATAGTAATTTTATTTTAAAACGCTGTATATGATTTATCTTGGCATTAAGATATATAATTTATAAGATTTATTAATAACTTTACCATAATCTGCTACCTAGTTCCATCCTAATTGATCATATTATAGTCTTGGATTTGTATCCAACATTTTGTTTTATTCAAATGTGTTATTTGAATGGAAGGGATTTGTTAAAATTAAGATATAACGTCGAAATTACAGTATTTTTTAAAAATTGATTTAACTTGCTAACATAACTATCGAAATATCAATATAAATTAATTGCAAACCAGAATGCAGAGATAATGAATAAATTCAGATGATTTGCTTACAATTTTGTTTAAAGATTCCTTCCAAAAAATGTTTTAAACACTTATCATACTTTGTAAAATGCTTGTGCTTTGTTTATAGGAACATACCAAAATGAACGTCCGTATATTAAACCTTCTTATATTACTTCAGCTATTCTATGCTCTTTTATTATTGAGTTATCTAAATATAAACTGATGGTCCGAACTATATGCCATTGGTGTCTGAAACGTTGATGTTTGAACTATTGGGAAAAGAAAAGCGTAAATGACCGTTAGTTAAAATGTAATGGAATACTGAATGATTGACTGTAATCGAACATCATCGAGATCTGTTCGATTGAGATCATGATTGTTCGGTTTTAAAGTAGTTTTTGATATAAAATATAGTAACATCCATCATGTGGTCCCCGAGTTAGGGCATATAAATAGAAGAGCTGGGTGCTTATAGCCTTAGATATCATGAATACATTTAACTCAGCAAACTGGGCCAAAATACTTAGAGCTCTTTGAGATTTTGAACTACCACTGTACTGCTCTGAAACCATTACTAATTACTTTTAAAAATGCATTTTCTCCCGGAAAGGGAGTAAATGAAAAGAGTTTTATATGACAGCGATTATTACGATAAAATTAGTGGTAAGTATAGCATATAATACTAAACGATCGTCTCAAAGAGTGGTGTGGTTGATTAAAGAGATGTTTTTAAACGATATGGTCAGTCATAGCGTTCAGTATCTTTTAAAGGAGCCTACCTACCCCTATTAACAAAACACAATTTTGTAGGATTTCTCAGTTAAAAATTAACAAACTAAATAACTAAAATATTAGATTTTTACCAAAATGGCAGGACACATTGAACATTTTGTGGGGATAATTTTCAATAAAAATGAATGGAGAAGGTGGTTCGACCCTGGGTAATAATACCTCATTTGCTAGGTATTTTATTTTACGGAATTTATACAAATTTTACAAATTTTAAAAAAAATTTAGCAAGCAGATTAACAGTTTGACTTTTCAACATAAATTATCTATAAAGATACAAAATTGTATGCAAATAGTGAATCGAACCTAAGATATTTGAAAAATGGTCATCAACTTATCTTGAAGCTAAAAATGCCATGAATAAATTTTGTGCTACCTATACTTCCAAATGCGGTGAACAATTCTTTCCATGTTGATATTGATGAACTCTGCCAAGAATATGGAATACACTATATCCTAACATTTTTACAAATTGCCTTAAATTTGGAAGGTTTCACTAACTGTTCTTTAAATATCTCCTTAAACTGTTAAATAGAGTGAAAAAAGTCAGCCCTCGCTTTTCGACTTGAATGCAAATTTAAAAGACATCTAATAGTCCGATAATACTAATTCATTCTGTATTGCTGATTATAATTTCATTAGTATTCGAACCTGAAGTATCTGCTTCAGGGTAATGTATACGTATATCACTTTTATAAGTTGTCGATTCATCTGATTGACTTGATCTTTGATAACTGTCTCAATTTTTACTTAAACATTATGATAGTTTCAGACCAATAAAAAAATTTGTAGGAAACTGATATACGGCAGAATGAAACTACCTCGAGGGTATTCCAGTATTCGATAAATAAATTTAAGTTAAAAATTTGAATAATCAATTATCCATATCGTATAAACACATTAAAGTCACAAAACATTTTCAATGTCCTTACTGCAATCATCTTCATTAACATTCATTTGAGTCTTCTTTTATAGTGAATAGTAATTAGCCAACGAACAAAAACAATCTAGTATAAAATAATAAAAACACTTATCTCTTAATTACAATTTAATCTTGTCTTAATAATAACAAAAAAAAATTATAAAAGTAAAATAAATTAAAATTAAAGGAAAAATTACAAATGAACTAACCGAAAAAAAAGCAAAGTTATTATAAAAAAAAAATTCAGGAAATATTAGTGGGAAAATACTGTGGAAAATTATCGGTCTATTATTAACCCAAATACAAACTTTATTTCCTTCGGTTTTTCCTTTTCCGTTTTTTTTTTGTGATTTTGTTTTATTTGAATTTCATAAAATCAAGTAGAAAAAATGTGCGGGAAAGAAATTTTCCTTACCGTTCCCTTATTTTCCCTAAATTAATTTTTTTTTTAAATATTTAAAGCAATTTTTTTCTTGTATTTGTTGTTGTATTATATCGGAAAAGTTTATTTTATTGATTTTCGCTTAATTTTTAAGTTTTCTATTTTGAACAACTTTTTGTGAGTATGTACTACATATATGGATATTTTCTTCATCATGTGTTTATTTTAGTCTTCCTCTCCTTCTGCTCTACGATGTTTTACATTTTTGTTTTTGTTGATGTCCATTTATACATAGATAGTTAATTGATTTCAACATTTGATAGACCAAAGTAAGAGTAAAATTTTAATTAAATCAAATGCAGTAAATTAATTTAAGATACATACTTTATTTTATTTGTATAAAAACTTAGTTTTACGTTTATAAATAAATGTTTGAACAAGACGAGTAGATATATATACAAAGGGTGTTTCAACAGGTGCGCTTCAACTTTTTTCCGATAGGGACGGCGAACGACGCCATATTTTTTATTGTTCTTTTGTCATTTGGAAACTTCATTAGTATACATTTCATCATGGAACGCTACACACTTGAACAGCGATTGCAAATCGTGCAAATTTTTTATCAAAATAATCGTTCTATTAAAAAATAAAAAAAAATCGTTAAACCGAAAAATCATCTTCAGCGATGAGGCTCACTTTTGGCTAAATGGATTTGTCAACAAGTAAAACATGCGTTACTGGGCAGGAAGCAACCCACACGTGATTCATGAGGTACCGTTGCATCCCGAAAAAGTCACTGTTTGGTGCGGATTACATGCCAGCGGCGTCATTGGGCTATATCGCCACGTTACTGTTAATGGAAATCGATACCGCGATATGATAAACGTTTTGTTTGGCCGCAATTGAATGGAATAGACTTGGGCAACATGTGGTTTCAACAGGACGGGGCCACATGCCACACAGCACACGATACAATCGCGTTATTGAAGACTAAGTTCGATTCGCGTGTTATTTCGCGAAATGGGCCCGTCCAGTGGCCGCTGCGCTCGTGTGATTTGACACCTCTAGATTATTTTCTTTGGGGTTATGTAAAGTCATTGGTCTATGCCAATAAGCCGGCGACGTTGCAAGATCTCAGAGCCAATATTGAACGTGAAATTGCTGGAATTTCGGCCGATTTATGCGAAAGAGTGGTCGAAAATTGGGTTCAACGATTGGACTTCGTAAAACGTGCACGCGGTGGTCATGCAAAAGAATTCGAGTTTCATACTTAAATGTATATGTTCAAGTTCGTTAATAAAAAAAAAGTTAGCTCAAAAGTCGAACAGTTTGTGTTTTATTCAAAAAAAAGTTGAAGTGCTCTTATTGAAAAACCCGATATATATATATATATATATATATATATATATATATATATATATATATATATATATATATATATATATATATATATATATATATATGTATATATTTGCGAGGTATAGACACTATGTTTCACTGTTAGTTCTATCAATTGTCAATATCCAAGAAATTTTTTAGATTTTGGTCATCGTTCTGGATTGGTCAAACTTCGCCGCGAAACAAGTGGTTATTGTTTTATTTGATTTTCTCACTTCAACTGAATACTATTTCAGAATTTGCGAGGTAGACATCGGTGCCAATATGTTTCATTGTTAGTTCTCTCAATTGTCGATACCCGCAGGAAATTTTTTAGATTTTTGTCATTGTTCTGGATTGGTCAAAAGTGGCCCCGCAATTCGTAGTTGTATTTACAATTGAATTTATCTTCACGAATAAACTGAAAGAGATTTCGTCTTTTTGCCTATAGTTCTTAATTTTGTTTAAGAATTTTGTCCTAATTGTTTGCTGTTTAAAACATCCACGAAACTAGCCTTCATAATACTAAATAGCTTAAATGTCCTAAAGAGATAAATACTCTTTAGGACGTTGTTTAAGCTACTTTCTCATATGAAGGCTCTAATCGCGGATTGTTTTGTTTTATGGAATAATGTGTTTTCGGATAATCATAATTTTTTTGAAAGTTGATGCGTATTATTTAACGCCTGGTTTCGGGAAAATTCGTTTAGGAGGCCCTCTTTTGAACCAAGTCATTTTTCAAGCGATTGGGATTAAAATCGGTTTAATATTATGAAAATGGGATTCGCAAAATCTAGATTAGTATTCAGTTGAAGTGAGAAAATCAAATAAAACAATAACCACGTGTTTAGTGGATTGGTCAAACATCCAGAACAATGACAAAAATCTAATAAAATTCCTGGGTATCAACAATTGATAGAACTAACAGTGCAACATAGTGGCACTGGACTATTGTTTAATCTTAATTTTATAATTAAATAAAACTCATAAATTTTAATAATATGTATTTCATAATTTTAACATAATGAAATATCGACATGAAACTTTAAAATTAGTATTTTTAGTTTTTTATGAGTTCAATGTTTTACTTTTGGTAATTTTAATTACTAGTAGAACGATCGATTTAATTATATTAAAGAATATGTTCGCCTAAATGTTTACTTAGTCTGCATTAATTTAAATAGATACAAATACATTCACAGTTTTTTTACTTAGGAATAAGTTAAGAAATTTTTCATATCCGTAGAAAAACAGGTATTTTTAAATTTATATTCATTTGTTTCACTTAATTTAAGTTTTTATTTATTTTATTTAAAATTTATTACGGGCGGATTACTCCAGCACTCAATGCCACAAAGGGCCCACGGTGCAATACCCGGACAAATACAAATACTTACACATTAAAAACACCCAACCGTGATTTTTGGCCACCACCGGAAATCGAATCCGAGACTCTCGAATAACCAGGCAAGCACGCTACTTACTGTGCTATCGAGGGCGGCTAATGATTTAAGTTAGATGCTTAACTTTAAAATTCAAATATTTTTATTTCTGAAATTGAAAATACGAAGACTTAATTTTTTTAATTTCTTAGCTTCTCTTAGTATATTTCAATTTCATTTATAAAATATTTAAAATATTTTTTAAAATCTAAAATTAATAAATCATTAAATTAATGAAATTTTTAATTTTTTGTCCAAAATTCTAAAAATAAATCATTTTTGGAAACAAATGGAAAAAGTGTAAACAAACGTAACAAATTTCCGAAACTACATTGTGAAAGGCCCAAAATTAAGATTTTTTAATGAAATAAAATTCTAATAAATTAAAATACTTAAAATTACATTTAATAATTTTAAAATTTTATATTAAGAATTTCAAACTTTTGGTTTCAAATTTAAAGTATATATATTAAGGGGCTATACATAAGAATAAAATTTCAAATCTGGAATCTTTAATTTTTATTGAATTTTCAAACCTTATTAAAAGCTTAATGGAAATTCTAATAAAAAAATTCAAATTTAAACGAGATTTAACAGTTTTGTAAATTAATTCGAGGTAATTTAATTCAAATTTAATTCCGTTCCCGGAATTCCATGTGTAGATAAACATAAATAAATTAAAAAACAAACAAATGGCCAATTCCACAATATCACCACCGTGTGAGTAAAGTTAAAAAGTTAAGTTAAGTTGACGTGGTCGCTTTTTTACGGCACACTTAGACCAGTGATGGTCCGTTGTGATTAGGCTTGCCACCCGTCCTCCTTTGTGGAGGACAGTCCTCCTTTCGTAAGAAATTTCCTCCATCCTCCACGGGGACAAAAATGTTCTTCATTAGGAAAATAAATCATGGAACTATATCAATCAATCAATTTTGAGATAATTTGGAGAGTTGGTATTATTTGATGGAATATCAATTATGGATTAAACTTGTAGACGCTTTCAGAGTATTTAAATAATTTGAAAATAACAATGATTTACACAATTTTAATTTAGAATTAGATGGATTTTGTAATGTTTAAGATCATTTTCTGAATTTTCTAGGGAAAATCCTAGGAAGATAAGATGTCTTTCGGTTTAAGCTAACCGAGAAAAACATCTATTCGGTATATTTCTTCTTATTTATATGAGGTCATAACAAACTTGTTTGTCCGAAACGTCAAAATTCCCTACTTTATCCCAAATTGAAATATTTTTCGGATAGCTTAGACCCAATGGCATCTTCAAATATACATCATTATAGTGTTAGCTTCCTAGGGGTTTCCCAAGAAAATTTGACGACATATATGAGTTACAGAAAAGCCACATAATCGGGATTTAGAACAATCTTCACCCGTCTATATGGAATTGTGAATTTTGTTTTAAAAAAATTCAAAAATTTTGTTTTTAGAATAGATTTAGTTTAAAATTCACGTGAATGATTGTAATTGATGTTCGATTTTCTTTAGTTGAAGAAAGCATCGTCATATTTTGCATAAATAAGAAGCTGACACAGCACCTTTTCACTATTTTATTTAAATTTTATCACGTGCCTCGATTTCAAGTCTACGGCAGTTAAAATCGAATTCGCTTTATTTGTATAATATAATTTAGAAATATCACACGTCGCTTCAATAAATTAGAGACTAGAATAGAAAATTTAATTAACTGAGCCTTTCAAATCTAAGAATTTAAATTAAGTTTGATGAAAAGTGTCTTGAGTTCGGTTTTCAACAGAATTTGATTTTATAAAATTATAATTAAAACGAAAAGCAATCTCCACGAAGAGGTTAAATTAATGGTATGTTTTAGCCTTGTCATACAAGGTTCGATAACTGCGGATTGTGAATAAAACAACCAATTTAAATTCTAGATAACACTAAATTAATTTATTTCCGAATTATTACACCAAACACTAATTTAATTAATTCACTAATTCAACTTTCACATACTTTTCCTTTTTATTACTACTAGCACTATCACAATTAAAACACAACTAACTATTTCACTTTTTACTTCTTACTAATAATATCACTGTTAAAACCCAACTAACTAACTCCTAAAATTACTCGTATTTATATCACATATTCTAACCTACTAGAATATTCCACAATATTCGAGAGTGTTTACTCATCAGTTTACATTTACGGTGGTGTCTCTACTCAAATAAACATGTTGCCACGATCGTATCATTACCATAAAAATTCACCTCCCCTGTAAGCGCTAATCGCTCTAAGTCACCAACTTGAGTTTTCTTCGCTGTCCATTGCTAATCCGGTAAACTGCTTCGTTTATCTTTTTGAAGACGATGAACGGTCGATTCCATGAAGATTGCAGTTTCGGTGATAAATCCCGCTTCTTTTGTGAGTTGTTACGCCATACTAAACTAAAAATATTTTTAAATAACACATATTTAAGGATAATCGCAATACATGTTTATGAGAAGTTTATTGACTCGTTATATTAAATTAGATTCAACGATAAATTTGTTTTAATTTTGCCGACGCTACCAAAATAGAATAGCATATATCCCTTTTATGATAATGAAATCATTTATTTATTTTATTATAAATAAGTGTGTACATCCCTGAAAAGTTATAAATGAAGTTATGGACTTGAGTGTAAGTATTTTAGGAGGTGATTAATTTGGAGCAAAACATCGTCCTTGAGGAGAATGTCCATTTTCAAAATGTACTGCGATACAGTACGTTAAAGACTAGTAATTTGAGATGGAATACGATCATTCATATTATCCTAAATTACTGCTGAGGTAGGTGAAAAAAGAGCACTAAAATGCATTCAAAATAGAGCAGTCCATTTAGAGAAACTGCTATAAGAAAAATTATTCGAAACAACAATAATAATCTTAAAAAAAGCTGAATGATTAAATTAAATGCATTTTAGTGCGCTCAAAAGATCTCTAAGTTTTACAGCGGTCGCATTAATGCAGTGATTTAGATTTTCTAAATATCAAATAAAAATCATTAATTGTACTGTCCTCCTCTGACTTTTTCAAAAGGTGGCAAGCCTAGTTGTGATACCACATCCATTCACACACACATTCATTCAACTCATTCATTCATTCAACTCATTCACCCTCATTCACACTTTTACAGTGTACCACCTGCGCAATGCATAGCTCCATGCCACCCTGCACAGTGACATGGAAAGTGGGTCGGCCCATGGGTTCTAAATTCCAACTGTGGCTGATGTAAGGCTTCGATTAGTCAAATTCTTTCCTCCCGTTTGCCAGGAGGGATGAAAAATCCCCCACCTCGCATCCCCTCCTTTGTTGGGATTCGGACCCGGTACCTCCCGATCCAAACGTCGCAGCTTTAACCACTGCGCTATTTGCTCGGTTGAGTAAAGAATGCTTTAAAAATAAATTTCACTTTTAAACAGGTAAGTAAATCATACGCGATCAAACACGTGATAAATGTAATTGAATTAAAACACAGAAAGTGTTATGTCGAAAATTGCTTGCCATCATTACAGCTTCGAATATATAAACTTTAAGCACGAAATCTTCTTTTACATTTAACATTCGACTAAATCTTATAATAATACATTTTTCTCTGCTGTTCTTATCAGTATCATTTATCTTAAATTGGGTTTTGTTTTTCTTGCAATTGTAATTTAATTAAAAAATACATAAAAACAAAAAAAAAATAATACCAAAATTAAATTACATAAAATAAATTGAATTTTAAAGTGATATTTTATACACGAGAGGAGCGTTGTACATATCCAAGAGAAACAGTCAACACACACACAATGTGTACAATGGAGCTGAAAAACAATTAATCGTTTCAATAAGAGCAAGCAAAAAAAAATTATTTAATTGAGAAACAGAATTTATCTTATAAATGAAATTAAATAAATAAAATAAAATAAAAATTGGATAGATAAATGAAGTTCATTTCGAATAATTCTGGATGAGATATAAAAAAAAACGTCAAATATTCAATTTATTTCTTCCGCAAAATGTAAAAATTGATGTTGTATGGCATGTTCATTTCGCTCGTTCATAATACCGCATGTGGGGAGGAGGATGGGGAAAGTTGGGAAATTAATAGGATATCTCCATTCCAATTTTATACGGCTATGTATGTATGTGTGTATAATATGGTCCCCATTATATTTAATATAATATAGCTAAACAATTTTAATTAAAAAATTTATTATTAATTCCATTAATCAAATTTGACTGTGTGTATATAGTAGCGCAATTACGCTGAATAAATTAACACTATAAAGCTCCTCGACTAGAAATAATTGTTTTGATTAAGACTTTTTTGATAATATTAAAATATCGTTAATTAAAAAATATCTCTTTTCGTAATAAACTAAAAAATTTCAAAATCTATTATTTTATGGTTTTCTTAATTATTTTTGTGTTTTTATTTGAGACGAAATTCATTTTTATATTTTTTATTTAATGTTTGTGCGCGAAATTACGGGGGTAGAAATAAAATAATAAATTTACATTTTCATTTAATTTTAATATAGAAAATTAAAATAAAGAAATCCAAAACACAGTATATACACATAAAAAAAAAAAAAAAAAGTTACGTGAATTAATTATTCGAAGGTGAAAATACTTTTAAGCAACAACAAAATTAAACACCAACCAGCACAAAAGGGAAGAACGAAAAAATAAAAACACATCAACACGTAAATGTAACGAATTCGTAATTAATGATGATGATTAATTCATATATGTATAGGAATATAATATAGGTACTCGCATAGCAAACACAAAAAAAATCTCAATGATGCTGATGATGATGGGTTTATTGTGTATGTGTTCTTGTGTTTTGATTAGTTAGAAAATTACTTCAAAAAATAAATAAAAGTTTTACTTCTTATGATTAAATTTTTAATAAAATGTTGATTTTAAAAATAAATAAAAGTTATTAAGTTTTTATTTTTATTTTTTAGAAATTAATTTACATTAAAGATTAGCATTAATATTATTTTTATTTAAAGTTATAAAAAAATTGAATTCTAAGCGTCGTTTAACTTTTAAAAATGTTAATAATATTATTTTAAAATATAGATTTGTATTCCAATTTCCAATTAAAATTAACAAATAAATTAATTAATTTAACTTAATTGTAAAGTCACAAGCTATGTATAGAAGTATTTTCTGCACCCTTCTACATTTGCTTTTGAAAATGTCAAAAAAAGAAGAAACGAGGTTTGTTTCAATGAAATACCTTGTTTATCCCGGTGTTGATGTTGGGATAAATGATTTGCTGAGTTTAATATAAATGGATTAAGTTACCACTGGTGGGGCCTAACCAGTTATTTATTTTATTAAATCATATTGGTAGTTGTGTTAAAAGTCATCCTTGGTTATATACAAAAGTACACAAAATACAATTAAAACTAATAAAATTATAAAGTCTGTTGTCATCAATAATGGTATATTGAATATACTTGTTACTCGGTAATAATGGTATATTGAATATACATGTTATTGCGCATAACATTCTCCCCCCCCCCCCCTCTCCCCCGTCACGAAGTCTACAGATTATACAATGGATTCTTCTTGACCTCGCCGTGACACTCTTGGTTCGGAGAGCTCTTGATTCCGTTGTTTCTTCCTCCATAGTAAGAACATAATAATTATTCCTACTATTATTGCGCAGTTCAGATAAGATATGCTGTAATGATGAACGTCGTGACGAGTTGGGTTGGCATTCCAATGGAGTTCATTATGCTGTTCCTGCATCAGTGTTTCCAACTGCCAGCTAGCATTAATGGTCGGAATAAATGCAGAATTCAATTTAGAAGTTGTTTTAAATGGACCGGGTATATGAAATTCTGTGGTTTTACCACAAATAAGATCAAACACAAGTTCATTTTTTACGCTAAATATCCATTTGTTGTGTTCATTAACCTTTGCTCAATGGCTGGTAGAGTTGAATAGTTCAATCTTGCAGCTGTGATGAAGATCACTACTGTGTTGGAACATATTCATTTTGCACATACTCGGAGCAAGGTAGCATTATCGGGGTTGATAACAACGCACCTTTTTAACTCGGTGTCTTTCATTGGTGAATAGTGTTCACGAGAATTGCTCACTGCCAAGAATGTTGTTGATGGTTTGATGATGTACAGCTGCCCTTCGTGTTCAAATTGTAACGGAATTATACGGTAGATGTTGTATGCATTTGATTGAATTAATGGTATTTGAATGTGGAATATAACCATATTTGTCACAACTCTTGCCCTTACGATCATCACCTCGTAAACGTCAGCTAGAGAATGAGTAGGTAGGGAAACTGTGGTGGCTGTATGATACTTAATTTTCCATAGTTCATCTTCCAATTGTGCAGGAGAGATCAATTGTCAATTTATTATACCGTTATGCGCGTGGGTGAGTACTTCGATGATGATTCTCTGAGTATCCTCTATGTTTTTAATGATCAACATAAGTTATATAGCTAACATGTTAATCATTTGAGTTTTATGGAGTTTCGCATTGTCGGATGTCAGATTGTTCACTGCGTCAATGAAATTATTCATGTGGTTGCTCATAGTATTTATTTATTGTCCTGTTTGTTCACTATTATGCTTTATAATATTAAGAGTTTAATAAGAGTTATTATAAGAGTTGCATGTTTGGTTTTGCATTAAGTTGAGCAATGGTTCACTTCTATCATTCAGGTTTGATATTAGTTGTTCGTAATGTTCTGCATCCCGTTCATTTAAAACACCGAATAAGTCACCCATGACATGCCCTACTGCGTCACCGAAACCTCGTTTAACGCGTCTTCGACCTTTGTTAGAATTCTGGATTACTGTGTTTGCCTTTTTAATGTTTTCCATTTGGTGCCCGAATTGTTGGATAAGAGCCATGCATATACTGTACTGATCTGTGTGTTTAGTAGGCTCTTGGCAAACTTGTTTTAAGTATTTGTACTGCGTATTCACTTGTTTCAGCTCCTCGTCAAAACCTCTGAGATCATAGTATAAGATTATATTCCAGGTCGAAGCTAACGGATTCATTTCAGCTTGTCTATCGAAGTAGAATCCCGGCTGGTGGTTCAGGTGTTCTATGCTATACCCTGTTGTATTGGTCCACTCCGCTACTGTATCCTTGTAAAATAGGCTCGGGTCATTATCTTATGATTTTTTTTGGGAGCCTGTGGACCAGTTGAAACATCCAGTGGCCTACAATCCTGCGGTCCAGAGTCCTGCGGTCCAGAGTTCATAGGAAGTGATGTATCATCTGCCAAATCGTTGCAGCTAATTGGTATCGGACTAACTTCAGCGATGGATCTTTTCAGAGTTCCGTTTTGAGTTTTTAACGTAACGACTCTAGTTAATAGATCGTGTTCTGGATGCGTTTTTATCACTCTTCCCATTATCCACTTAATGGGTGGTATATTTTCATCCCTTATGAGAACTAACTGGTTCCTTTGTATATTTGGCTGTTGGCTTGTCCATTTCGCACGATGCTGCAAATTCTGTAAATAATTTTTACTCCATATTTTCCAAAATTCATTGTGCATCCTTTCGATTAGCTGCCACCTAGTTAATAATTGTGGTTTTAATTGAAGTGACTTGTTATCAGGTGGATCAAGCATAGAGTTTCCGATTAAAAAATGCCCTGGGGTCAAACATTCAAGCTCGCTGGAGTCATCCGTTAACGGACATAGTGGTCTAGAGTTTAACGATGCCTCGATTTGATATAGTAGCGTAGTCAATTCTTCGAATGTTAGTAATGCGGATGAGGTGGTTTTCTTCATATGTTGTTTTACTAACTTCACTCCTGTTTCCCATAAGCCCCCAAAATGGGGAGACCCTGATGGGATGAAATGCCACTGTATCCTTGATTTGACAACATGTTTGAAATTTGTTCAACTGCTTATAAATGGACTGCAGATATTTATTCGCAGCAATAAAATCCGGCTCGAAGGACCAATTTTACCAAAAGGTAAAAAGGAACCTTAATATAGTGAGAATTAGTTGTCTGTCTTTGTCTTTTTAATGTCACAACCGATTTTACATATGCCAACTACAATAAAAAGTCAGAATCACAAAATATTTTTTTGTCCATTTTTGGATAACTCCAAATAATTAATAGAGAATTATTATTCTCACTTTACCTTGAAAAACGCCACCGAAATGTGAAATTTGTTTGTTCGCACTTTCGATATTTTCGAATGTATACAAAACAGGACATACATAGCGTGCGCCAAACAATCAAACAAATATAATTTATATAAGAAACTCACATCACAACCCTCTTTAATAACAACAGGCGATGTTAAATTTCATTGAAATCCAATGATCGGAACAACGACAACGACTACAAAAGGGAGAAACAACATTTTTATGGTAACATGAAATGTATTTAAGTTTATTTAAAGTGTGACAGCAATGAGACAAATGATGGATGAGTTAACGAAAAATAAAGAAATTAGCTGCAAGAATTATGGCGAAACGGGAACAGATGGATAATATGACGTTTGCGGCTCAGATGTTCGGATTGTGATGAAAGCGGTATGGAATTAGGTATCGACTATGCTTGCATGCCTTGACACTAAAAAATCAGATATAAAAAATGGTACAATTTTATATAATTTAAATTTAAAATGTCGGTAGTTCTATTTGCGACATATTTCCAGAATTTAAAAATTTTGAAGAATTAAGAAATATTTAGATTCCAGTTTTTCGTGACATATAGGCTCGACCAACGATATTGAGAGGTGACATGGTTTTATACCGAAATTAATGTCAGTTTAACGTTTTGAAATTTTCGATCAAAAACACGTTCAAATTTCCAATATTGAGCTTAATTTGAAATATTTTAAACTAATTTAACCCATATATCGGTAAAGATACTGGTAAATAGATAAATTTTTCAATTTTTCTTAATTCAATTCAAATCTATCAATTTTCTATATAAAAATCTGGTTTAAAATGTGTATGAAATTAAATTAAACATTACTCAAAAATAATTATTTAAAAATTATGGAATAATTTAATAAAGTTGTGGGCACAAATTCTTCAAACTAAATGTTTAAACCACACATCCGTTTTGGTTAAAACCACTTAGCGTAGGAAAGGACTTTTTAATATCAACTAAAGTTTCCTTCAGAATTCAATTCTCGGTATTTAAGAGCAATATAACAAAATTATTTTGATGCGGATGAAAGAATGCGTATTTGGTTGAATTAAATGTGATAGATCGTATAGATTAAATTATATTTACTGATAGATAAATATATCTCAACATCGTTAGAAACATCTATTTGTACAGACATTCAAATGTTTATTTATGTACTATACCGTTGCTAATTAAATTAAACTCGAGTCTAATGGAAAAATGGTAGGTATACATGAATCGACGAACGGAAAACCTAAAATACGATATAAAATTGAATTTAAATTTATATGAGTACAACACACATATCATTGACCTATCCCTTGTCTATATGTTCGCTCCAAAATAAAATTATTTTCATTGAATTCAATTATTATCGATATTCGGTTATATACATACATACTGTACAACAATGTACATTTAAACCAAACGTTGGTTTGATTGAATTCAGTACATTTCCGAAATTTAATTATTTTCATTCAAGTTTTATGTTGGTAATTTTTATCTGTATTATGTACGAGAACAGAATGAACAACCACCACAATATATAATAAATATATGTATATATTTATATATAACACTATATAGGACGTTACAGCACTGAATAGAAACCAGAGCCAATTTGCCAAATCAGGCCCTCGCAAAATAAACCTCCAAAACTACCAAAAAATTGTGAGAATGTTAGAGCAACTATATACATATATCTCAAAAATGATTACCATAATTCTTGGAAAATTCCAAATATTTTCTTAACAGAAATTTCAATCCAGGGAATTCCAGGAATTTTGTTTAACACAATTGTTTGCATTTCCCAGGCTAAAAATTGATTTAAAAAAAATTCTTGAAGTTTGATGCAAGTTATTATGTATTTATATTAAGGAAAATTATTGTAGTTTTTTATAGATTGAAGATGATGTAAGAAAAATTTGTGAAATATAGTATTTCATATTTAATAATTAAAAAATTATGGATTTTCGTTAAGATATTCAAGGGATACGAAAAGATTTATTCCTTGTATTGCAGAGTGTTTTCACAGAATAGTAGAATTCACCATCTCCGCATTGTTTGTCGTAAATAATTATTTACTATAAGTGTTCTTTGCTACTGTCGGTATATACCAACCGCTTCTGCTTTTTCATGTATAAAAGTTACAGTGCGAGCTGTATAAATCTTCATGTATAAATCTAAATAAAGTGTTAATTAGTTAAAGAAATTGTTAAAAATTAAAATTATGACACGAAAATCTAATTTATTTCTTCCCTTTCAAAATAAAATCCGTGTTTTCTGTCAACATTTTAAATTTTAACAATTTTTTAAACTAATTAACAAATTTTAACAAATGAAATGCGTTGATTTCGAATTAACTCCATCCGATATTGGATTGCCGCCTGCTAATCTACAATATTTCTACCTAAAAAACAACAAGCAAAAATGTAAGGTTGCCTATGTAGTTTCCTTCTTTTATACATGGGATCCATGGGATTTTGGGCTCCATGTTTTTTGAATACTTTTTCGTATAACTAACATATATTTCCGCCACTAGATGGAGTTAATAGAAATGTTTGTGAATCACAACGTATTTTCTGCCTCAATTATCAAAGGACGCAACACGTTTTCCCCATTAGAACATTTGAAGTCGTTTGTACAGCAAGGGAATTAATTGAAAAAGCAAAGGTTGCTACGATATTTTGTTGTGTTCATATTAGTATTACGAACTTGTTTGTTATTATTATAAGGCTATTTTATATAGTTATAGTGGTTCTCATCAGTGGGATGATAACTTCATTTGTACTAACTGATTTTTAGAATTATTACATCCCAGTTTTTTACATACAAATATCAAATAATATGTATGTACGTGAAGATGTCCCAAATTCTAACCCAAAAAAACATATGGCAACACTAAAATAAATATTTTCACCATATTTAAGAGTCACCCAACAAAAAAAAAATATCTATCACGACATTATTTACCAACACAGCCCAAATAAATTACTGTCATGATAGCAAAAACTTTCGTGACAGATATATATATATATATATATATATATATATATATATATATATATATATATATATATATATATATGTATATATATATATATATATATATATATATATATATATATATGTATATATATATATATATATATACATATATATATATATATATATATATATATATATATATATATATATATATATATATATTATATATATATATATATATATATATATATATATATATATATATATATATATATATATATATATATATATATATATATATATATATATATATATATATAGATATATATATAGATATATGTATATGTATATATATTGTTCTCTCAGCCCAAAATTGACACTCGCGCGTTAAAAAATATTTGAATTTAAAGCAAACACGAAATGAAAATTTGTAATTGTATACAATTATTTATTTTACCATTTAAATACAATTGACAGTCATTTTTGCTCCGTTTATTCTACAATTAAATTTGCAATGCTAAACAAAAATTACAATTGCATAAACGACATCTCAAAGAATTACCATACTGAAATACATATTAATATAATTGTCATCAACATTCTATTCTCACTATGATTTTTCTACGATGTCTGATATTTACCTATAAGCGTGAAAAGTTTTAAGCGGATAAGATAGGAATAACTAGAATGACGATTTTAGCTACGTAGTCATTCTAGGTTTGATATTGAACCTAAACGATATCAAATAATATACAAATCTAAAAGATTTGCGTTTACAACTACAATAATAAAGGAAAATATAGAGCATAAGGATATTCATATCGGTACTGATTATTCCATAAAAAAGAACTGGGCTCTTATAGTGATAAATATTCAAACAAAATTTACCAACATCAACGAATTGTGTAAAATAAATTCAGATATACTATACCAATTAACTCTAATCTGAGAGATTGGCTCATATAGAGACTTTAATTATCAATAAATAAATCCGAGTCCATATTACCACCACCGAAAAGAGTAAAAACTGATGAACCATAACAGTATGGAAAAGCATTTTTACGGAATGGATCTTTGAACGAAAGGTCAGTTTAAAACACAAAAAATACCTGTGCATTTGACTCGTTTGTTCATTGTATTTTCAACAGGCTTGATAATGTAAACTTTTCAAATAATGAGTTATATCCTATTCACATATTGGTTAATGCTATGTGTGGAAAACACAAATGGAATCAATTAGAAAAGTTGCGACATGATGCTTTATTCGATATCAAAAAATATTTACGATACGATTTGGGACTCAAGGCAAACTGTGAGTCAAATATTACACTCGTATCAGATTATCTGTAAAAGAAAGACCCTAGTCTCATAGCAGAATTTTATTGTTCAAATTGTTGTAAAGAAATAATAGAGAAACGGCCTTACATGCAAATAGGCATAAAATTGTTGGAAGATACTAGAATAACAAACTTAGAAAAATACCTTATTCCTTTTCCCCCAAAACCGTGCTGCAGGTACTGATTATTTTGAAAATTTGTCACTAGAGCCCAGTACTTTTTAGAGAATAATCAGTACCGATATGAATAGTTTATTGGGCCCTGCTTCCATTCTACATAGTCACTATATGAGCCAATCCCTGAGATTAGTGTTAATTGGTATAGTGTATTAGCACTTATTTTACATAATATTCGATGTAATTGAACTCAAGTCAATATTTTTTTGAACACCAGTACCGGTAATGACTATCTGAAATAGTCTCTTCCAAACAGTCAAGAATTTGACAATTTTTAGAAAACATTTTCTTTGATTAAGCTAATGGGCTTTAGCATACCTGTTACCTAGGGTTAAATATTTAAAGGAAAATTTTTATTGAAGCTAACCGAAATTCAAATTTTGGTATTTTGTGGTTTACAGTTTACAAACTCATTTTGAATATTTTAATTTATGTTATGGAATTAGATAGATCTGACTTTTTCTGCTTTTTGATTATATTTTGTTAAATAAGATTTAAAATATGTACATATTGCCAGTGGTATTGCCAGCGTTAAAAAATTTAATTTTTGGGATAGAATTTTGGACCAACTTCACAAAGGTAACTATAATGTTAAAACTTCATGGTTACTATGACAACTACGAAAACCAAGTAATTTTCATTTCACAAATCAGTAACAACTACTAAGCCAACTTTGTTGCACATTTTGTCGCATGTATGTATATATGTATAGTTGTAAAACCAATTAGTATTCGCAAATAGCGGATAATAACTAAACAACCAACTGTGACCATAACTAAGCAACCAACTACGAACCGATATACAATTAATGCTACATAAGTAATGTAATGCAGCTCCAAATTTATCCACTTTAAACAAAAGAAATCAGTTTCTGTCATGAAGATCTGGAAGGATGAGGAAAGTGAGAGTTTTATTTAGCGATGGGTTGGATTTGATTCGAAGTCGAATTATTTACCGTAAAGGCAAAATTAATTAATTTTCGTTATTCAAAAAATCCGTTATATATAGTATAGCTTCATAACTTTAAGGAAATCTATGATCAAACAACGACAAATAACTAATGCATCGTTGAATTCGAATAACCTGGGAATCGACAAATTAAATTTAACTAAATCATCCAGCCAACAAACAATGTTTACAACAATATGGTTACCATTGCAAATACTGTAAACAACATGTAGCCACAGTTTTCAGGATATCAAAAATTAATAGATTCATTGAAAACTGAACGAAAAAGTATCTCGAAAAAGCTTGCATCAGTACTAATTGCATCAGGCAAAATAAACATCATTTGATAGATGAGATTTTGCAGATTGGTAAACAAATTAATGGTAATATCATCGCAAAAATTAAACAAAATCGGGAAAAACGTGAGTGATTACATTTCTATAGAGTGATAATGAAGAGTGAAGACAGACATTGCAAAGCCTGAGTTCCTGGTCGGATTTCAAAAAGGTCATACACTATGAGGCTGCTCCGTCAAGGAAAATATTTGATTTTACTCTGGGCTAGCAACAATTATTACGATTATTTACGATTTATTTACAGCTCTATTTGTTCTTGGTTGATGTTTTTTTGATTTGTAGCTTGTTAGCTAAATTTGATGGCTTTTGTAGTCTGTACTCAACTATAATACGAATTGAGTAGAGTTCAAGTGCAGATTATTCACTCCTGTTCATTCCTTAATTTTGCATTGATTATAAATATGTATATATACATATGTAGGTGAGATAAGCTCAATATTGCTAATAGTTTTATTGTTGTATTAAGCAAGGCCCTCGCAAATTTTTCAAGTCATCTTTTATTTCTATTTTATTTATTTCATTGTATTGCTTGTTCTTCTAGTATTCGTTTCTGTAATTGAATCCTAGCCAGTTTCCAGGAACCTATTGTTCGTACTAATTACTAATATAAATAATAAGAATCAATCTTAAAAAAACCTACTTTATTGCAAAAACCAATATTTATAATTCTCCTTTTTCACAACTATACTGCACAACCTTTCAATAAGGATACTTTTTGCTGATGTCGTCTTGCGGTCGACCGAATAAGTAAGGAAATACTTGGGAAACAAATAAAAATACTTGACGTCAGACGCCTATTTAAATCGACTTTGTAGAATTCTCTTAAGAGAGATAATTTGCATGACTTTCAAAAATTACTTTGCTTCCCGTATTCATTCCAGATAATCACAAAGAAGTACAACAAATATTGCAGTCAAAGTTAGAAAAAACGAGATATGATCAATGAAACAAATATTTGAGTTTTACTCCTGAAAAATTAAATCATTCCAAATGGCAACAATTATTTTAAACACAGTATTTATTTGATGAAACCTTGGGCTTAGCCGAATCAAATAAAAAATATAGTAGGAGAAAGGGAGGGGAGATTAATTAGTTACCGAATAGGGAAGATATCCAGAGAGTGCTACGAGTATATACACTATATAAGTAATAATAAGATTTATCGAGATACAATAAAAACGTGACATAAATCGTGGTTACAGTTAAACGCGTCATCTGTTTCTTTACAGTAATTTTAACATGTGAAATATATCTATAAATATACAGCACTTACATACATATGTTGTTTTAGTGCAGTCCAAACTTATCCAATTATTTACTTGTGAAATTTTTATTGTTCTTTATCTAAATCGTATCGTACAATATACAATCCCGCATTCAAGATTTTTTCTAATTTAAATCATAAACACTTGTTTGCCCAGCAATAGCGTGTACATGTACTCGTATACATAGATAAATACTGCAAAAAAAACATTTATAAAAGGTAAGTGAAAATTTAATTTCCTCAAAACAATAGGATATAGCAAAACGACTAAACGAATAAATTAAAATGAATAGCAAGCAAATACAACAAAACCTATTAGTTGTTGTAGGACAGTATTTTTTTGAACACGTATATAAAACTAATTCAACTGTGAAGTAGTAGTTTCTGACTTTTTCACAAAAAA
This sequence comes from Tipula unca, assembly GCA_951394425.1. NCBI lineage: Eukaryota > Metazoa > Arthropoda > Insecta > Diptera > Tipulidae > Tipula > Tipula unca. The sequence goes on along the minus strand of OX596382.1, from coordinate 148,041,288 downwards.
ATTAATACTTAGCCATACATACATATGTATGTATACGTATATTTAGTGTTGTAAGCATACAAAAACTATTAATACGATAAAATCCTTATAAATAAATAACTAAATTGATTATTACCAAAAGGTAAAGCATAATGTTGTATATACATATGTATGAATACAGTACAATAACATACATACATATAAAATCATGTTCATTCTGTTGTCTAGACATGAAATATATTTTTCCCATTTTCATTTCAGATTTTTCGTTGTAATGTTTTTTTCCGTCATTTTCTGTTTGATTAAATACACAGGAAAATTCGTTGTAACTAATAATAGTCACAATTATTTTAGATACAAAAATTACATTTCAACTTTGTACTTATAGTAAATACATTATATAATCCTGTCCCATAAAATATGTTTATCTTTTGTATGACATATAATTCTTTTGGATTTGTGGTAGGGCTAAAATTATGTTTATTATGTTGTTCATGTATATAGTAGTTAGTATCTAAGAAAATAACAATGCTTTTCCTCTGCCGAATGTAGCTTTATACCAAAGATCAACCGAATATAGTATTATGCTGTTCCCTTCTTTTTGATGTTCAAGAATAATAAACTTTGGCATATAAAAGGCCTTAACTGGCACATGCTTCATACTCCATTTCGTATACGACTGCAAGTTTGTATCTTCACTTTAAGTTTAAAAAATCTGAATATAACCAAGATCTTAATAAACATCCATTTAACGGATGCATTAACATCCATTGATGGTGCTGTTTCTTGATTGAATTGTAACAATGGCAGGCTTTTCTATAAGAATTCTGTCAATAAAACTCGGGAGTGCATTTTTATTGGCAACAACATTAATGCGTCCCTCATTCATGAGTGTAACTCGGCTGATCTTTCGACAGTGCACATCACTTTAATATTGAATAATTTCTGTACTAACCTGGTGCTTGCATTAGTTTATTTACCGTATGACTCTGTCTTACCTGCTCCCTCAGAGGAGCTGGCTAACCTTGTATCATGGAGCAAGCATAAGCACATCCCTCTTGTAATCGGATGTGGTGCTAATGCCCATCACTCGATATGGGGTAGTACGAATATTAATCAAAGGTGATATTCTTTGTTGAACTTTTTAAGCAGGTGTAAGCTTGAAGTTCTAATTGTAGGCAGCGAGGCGACGTTTGTTAATTCCATTCGACGTGAGGTGATTGACATGTTTATGCTCTATGTCTATCATTGAATTAATTTTTGATCAGACGGTGACGGATGATGTTCTCACCTCTGATCACAGCTTTATCTCGTTTAACATTAACTTTAAACGACCACCTGTAAAGCCATATCGTAACAGAAAATTAACCAATTGGGGACTTTTCTCTCTCGAGCTGGCTTCTTTACTTAGCCCACCGAGAGTAATCCGGTCCAGTAACCACATTGAGGTACATGCATCTTCACTTGAGACGGCTCTTTTGAAAATTCTTGTCCCCTTATTACGAACCAAAAGACTAATAACAAATCGTAAAAGGTTAAGGAAATCCACTAGGAAACTGAAAAATAAAGCAAAAAACTTCAATCGTCAGATTGATTGGGATAATTTCCTAGCGGCACAGAGCCTCGTGGTTAAACTTCTGCGAGGAAATTAATAGCCTGTCAGCGGTGGCAAAACTAAATAAATCTCTATGAAGTTTGTAAACCTGATATTCTTCGTCTACCTGACGGTCAGCTTACCTCCTGTCATAGAGAAGTTGGTGGGCTGCTTCTATCTGTTCATTTCCCTGGTTGTACCATTGTCAACTCAGATGATGTTAGTACCGAATTCACTAAGGTTTCTTCTGTGGCTCCTTATTGGGATATGGGTTACAAGCTGATCAATCTCGATGTTCCTGGCTAATCCTGGAGCAGGAGTAGAGTCGTTTTTATTCCGAAGGCTGGCAAATCCGAATATACGGATCCCAAGTCTTTTCGACTTATTAGTCTGTCTTCAACTTCTCTTAAAGCGTTACAAAGAATCATCGACAGATTCATTAGAGACAAGCACCGAATTACCTTCTCACTCAGTAACATGCAACATGCTTACAGAATTGGTAAGTCCTGTGAAACTACTCTACATGAACTTGTAACCTGGATTGAAAGATCCCTCTTTAATAAGGAGTTTCTTGTTGGTATACTTTCCTCGATATAGCGGAAGCTTTTGATAGTACCTCGTTTATCTCGATTACTAATGCCTGTAATAAATTTGGTATTAATCACACCTTCGTCAAATGGATTGAACCCATGCTCAAGTCTCGCACTGTTGAGACTGAACTAGTTCTTTTGGCAGTCTTGGTTCGCTGTGCACTATTTTCCAAGCGGAAATATTAGCGCTGACGTATACTGTTATGGAGGCTTTGAATTTCACTGTTAAAACAAAAACATGATTCTGTGTATACTGATAGCAAAGCTGTTCTCAATTCATTGAATAATCCCTTGACTGTGTTCAAACTTGTCAAGGATTGCAAACACTTCATTAATCTTCTTTGCTCCAATAAGACCGTAACGGTAATGTGGGTGCAAGCACATTGTGACATCGAAGGGAATGAGATCGCAGACTGTTTAACCAAATCCGGTTTCCAGCTAACGCTAATTGGACCTGAACCCGCGGCTACCTTATCTTTTAACTACACCAAGAAAATTATAATTAACCATGCTTTGAAAGATCTAAGACTACAGTAGCTTGCTACTTCTAGTTGTCATATGGCGAAGAACTTCAATTGCGAGCCCAATTTAAAATCAACTAAATATGCTCTATCTTTGAAAAAGGACCAACTAAAAATCTTGGTTGCGATTCTTACGAGTCATATGGTGGCTCTCCTTTCAGAGATCACTAGATCCAGACTCAATCACATGTCTCATAAATCTAAATTGATCGAACAGGTTTTCCAAGAGTGCCACCACGGTATCCTATATATACATTAAATTTTAGTTTTCACCAAATTGCCATTTTAAATTCTAAAATATTCTAGAATAGGATTTTGGACTCCTGATCCTGATATAAATGGAATTTTAAAATAATTATTATTAGTGAATTTTCATAGAATCTAGAATTCTGAAATTGTTATAAAATTCGAAAATATTCTAATTAAACTCTGAAATTTGGAATTTACGTCGTTTTTCAATTTTTGTAAAATCCGATATGAATTATATTGAAATACTGTCAAACAGAATTAAATCTGTCAAACAGAATCCGTTCTAAATTCTGAAAGTTTAAAATCTCAAGCTTGTGAAAATTTTATCAAATTCTAAAATTTTAACAAATTCTAAGGTATTACCGAAAATTCTGAATTTTTGAAAGAAACGTTTGCATTTTCTTTTTAAATTATAAAATTAAAAATTGTTGTGTGTGAGATACCTTAATTTTTTTTTTTACCTTAATAGGACCGCTAAATTCACTTCCTGAGTATAGTCAAAATGTTAAAGTTTACGGTCTCCACTGTGTACAGCTACAGGATTGGGCTTCTATTTCGCGCAAATTGAAGATCTTTTATTATGCCAAAATGTATAATTTTATAGCACTAGCACTATGTTAGGATATAATTGAGAAAAATTAAAAAAATTTAATTCAATCAATCGTATTTAGAATTGCAATCATTGTAGTCAGCATTCATTAAAAGTGTAATATCGGCGCCAGATGAGGCTGACAACGACATGAACAGCTAATTTACTTAGTACGTTCCGAGAGATGGATGAAACGGAGCGACGTAGATGTAGATGAATTTCCATTTACAGCTAAAGAAATAAAAGACGCATTATCAATTGCAACATAACTAGCTCATTCATTTTTCAACCGGTACAAATCTATTGCGTAAAAAAATAAAGACAGGAAAAAATCCATAACTTTGCAGATTTTGAAGGCTGAAATAATTATTTTAAGGCAACGTACAATTAAGATCTTTGCTTGGGACACTAATATAAATCAGGGTGATTATTAGGCACATAATAGAGACACTACATGTTGATGGCAATGAGTTATTAAACTATGTTGATGACATAAACTTGACTTGTGTGTATAAATTATTGGGAGCAGTTAGGCGGAATTATTAGTAAGTTCGTGTTAACAAAAGAATCACATAAGTTAGTTCATGTACGCCACTATAAGCCTTTATTAAAATAAAAATTAAAATAATCGTGATAAATAAAATTGATTGGTAAATTAAACAATCTCGTACAGTTCTATAATAACTTCAATTACAATATTTGTAATCAACTGTTAAGTTCGAAACCAATATTAACATTACTTTTCAATATAACATGCAAATCCATGTACTTATGTACTTTGATTTCATAACATTTCGAAAAAAATTTAAGTCTACAAAATGTACTTTATATAAAAAAATAAATCCTTTAAGATGAATATCTAAAAAATTTCTTAATCTCATCAAACATGAAAACAATAATATTGAATTTCTCCTGTTTCTACTGGAAACCATTGAACGGCTTCTTTATACACATTTAACATACATATATACGAGTACATAAAGACAAGCACAAATAAATTATTTATCTTTTGGGTGAACAATCAAATTACTTAACTCTCTCAAAATGATTTTGTAATAATGAATACATATTGTTGAAATGTATGACGAACTAAATAAAATCGGATTAGCTGGTCTTATCCTATTTAAAGGCTTATATAGAAAAAAACTAATTAATTTATTTATTGCAAGTTCATAAACGGCTCAAATTATTCACGATTAGGAATTAAAGTGTTACTTTATCCTGTTTTATTGGTGCGTATTATACATAATCAAATTATTTTAATATTCAAATTAATAATGATAAACTATCAACAATCATTTAGCTTATGATGGTAAAGTAAATATTTTACGATACAAACATTTTTAATTTATAATTAATTTCGTGTCGGTATTTAAATTAATTTCAGTTTTATAGAGAGGCTATGACACCAAAAATTATAGTCTCTGTTGATAGACTTGTGATATATGTACATATTAAATTATATATACCCAATCCTCCTCGAGTGAAATGTCAACATAAATTTGATATTGTTTAATTTCAGCAGAAAACGTAATTTTATTGAAAAATAAATCATGTACTTTTTTCAAGAATATTTCAAAACTTCTGGCTGACTTCTAAATTAAAAATATCCACGAATTTGTGTCACAACATATTGAAAAATGAGATCGCCTTTTGGTGCGGTGACGCTTCATTTGAGAGTTTTGTTTATTGCAAATCCTGAGACTACATAATGTATAATATACACATACGAAGCAAAGTAAATAAATCCTATTTTTAACGTCGAGTTGTAATTACACAAACTAACCACATATAAGAAAAGTAAATAAAACCCTACCTAATTATTTTCGAAACAAATTAATTCGCACTATGTACTATAAATGAAAAAAATAACACACACAGCCACACAAACGTTACCTCTTCATCACCGTACATAATACATTTAAAGCCCCACTTCCTTTCAGTAAACGTAGACATTTATTCAAATCGAAATAATAACTGTTTCCATAGAAATTCATAATACTTATGAAGAAATGAACTAATTCGTTTCCTCATTAGACCATAATTAATACGATTTTAATTATTCTTCGCAAAACTTATTGAATTGAACATAATTTTATTTAATAAAAATAATACTAAGACGACGAAGAATAATGAACAGAAAATAATAAAAAAAATCTCAGAAGAAAATCAAACTAAAACATTGTAGAATTTATTATAACCTCGATGCAATGTACCGAAAACAAGTTAAGAGATTTTTTGTGTTCTATAATCGCCGAGACTACATACATAAACCTACATATAAATAAATGCGAATTTGCAAAATATATTTTCATCTCAACAAACCGAATTTTAAGTTTAAGTAAGTCAACTAACTACAACACGACACGCAAATTTATTACAACAACAAAAATGAATAAGAAAATGTTGATAGCGAATACACCAACCGTGTTGAATAAAATTTGTACATAATGGAATAAATTTATTAATTATTCGATACTCAAACCATTAGAAAAGCTACCAAAAAATTGTGATTTCAATTAACATACATATCCATACACAGAAACAGAATTAATTTAAAACTAAAGAAAAATCCAGGCCATGATGGCAATTGGAATTTTAATTTTATTTTAGACCATACATTTCTACATTTTTTCAATAGGCCACAGTTTATTATTTATTACAATTTCAATTTAAGATGTAACACCAATATCGACTACCAAAGTACCAATATCAGACATCTCCTTAAATTAATCGGTTTTAGCCTGGATTATTCATAAAAACTTTCAAATTCATATAAAATTGATAAATTTAAGATATTTTATCATATGTAGTTGGCTATCAAATCTCCAAAGTAGATAAACAAACTATAGTGTGTTAAGAAAATATGGAAACGTATGGCCTAAAATAAAATATTTATTCCAGCTGCCATCATGTGGTAGTTTTTCAAAAGAAATTCCTGAACTTCCAAATACACATAAAATTTATAATTTTTAGACATTTTATCGTATTTAGATTTCAAATCTTCAAGGTAGAAAAACTTTGACGTATTTTAAAAATGTAGAAACATATGGCCTTAAATAAAATATTTTTTCCAGCTGCCACCATGGATGGGCTAGATTTTTCATAAGAAATTTTGGTTTTGTCAATTTGTGGCCCAAAAATATGGATTTGGCAATGAGGGTTCGTCTAATACTAACACAATGTAGAAAGCAAAAGCTAGGATTATTAAGGTGTCGTTGGGAATTAAGGGATTGTAGCAATCCATTTAACATTTCCGATGCTAGATTTAAAGAATTGTTTCGATTCCCAAATGTTGAAACAAAGAAAATGTTGTAAAATGTTTTATTCATGAACTGTCCAATTTTATGGATCAACACCAAAAAATACATGGATTGCCATGTTATCTGCGAATGTTAATAGGAATTCGAAATCAGCCAAGTCATAATTGACCGCATTTTAAGAAAATATATTGAGAAAAACTTAAAACTAAGTAAATGAGTACGATATATCGATTTATGTAGTTAAAATACTATTTTGATTTTAGATTATACCAACACCATAAATTTCCTTGTGTTATTGGGTGTATCAAAGGCTACACAAGTAACAATAAAGAAGCCAACTAAGGACATCTAACACATCTACATACTTACGTGTGTCGAAAAGGGGTCATTCAAAATATATTCAAAGAGGTATTTCATTTATTTTTACATTAGATGTGAGAGTATGAGTATAGTTAACCAAAAAAATTACTTTTTATGGTTCCTCTATAGATATGTGATGCCGATCTAATAAAATTATCCGAAAATCCAAAATTTGATAGAACCGCTCATGACGCGTTTGTGTGGAAGTCGTTACTTCTTCAAATTCACAACTTGTATTAAACAGGCGAAAGAAACTTTTAATTGTTAGGTAAGTGAAATTATATATTTTTATTATACAATGAACTAAACAATTATTATGAGAAGGAAGATAACTACAACGTCGGGCATAAATATTCACAAAATTACGTAAAAAGGTGTGTTGAAAGGGCGTTTTCGTTGCTTATCACGAGAACAATTTTTGTGTTATTCACCATCAGAGTATGGTTTTATCATCAATAAATGTAGTGTTCTCCACAACATTTTCATCAGAAACCGGATTGGCCTAGATGAATTGGATGTTCTTGGCGATAATCACGAATATAAGGTTCTTAATGATCCTAAATACAGCAATGAGTGATCAAGTAATCTAAGCGAAGGAAGACAAGAAAGTTTCGAATTGGTAGAGCAGTATTTTTAAAAAATAAATAAAAATTTAACAAAAAACTAAATTTTATTAAAAAATAGTTCTGTTTTCTAAATTATATTAAATTGTTTGGGTTGACTTTCTCTATTTCAATTTCACGTGTTCCGCGCTCCTCCACGGTATATTCCTCCATTATTTCTATCACAATAAACGCAGTCTGTGTTTTTTCGGCGCTACATTTGAAGAAAGAACGGATATTTTTTGGCGAATATTGCTTTCTGCATTGTGATTTGAATCCCAATTTGTTACATCAACGTTGTTGCCGATTATACCAGCTCAATGATAATATCAAATATATTTTCGTTGACTTCCACGATATTTGATGATATTGAGGGGATAGTGGTTGGTTCCTTTTGAGGTAAGTTCTGAAATATAAAATTCTATCAGTATAGAGGCCAAATATTGCGCAGCCCATCGGCAATATTGCGCAGCCCATTCAACCCAACGACAGTTTGACACCGCTTCTGTTGCTAACAGGTTTTATTTCTCTCGCTTTATTTTTATACCAAATACAAATAAGATATTACATATTTAGTGTGCTTGTGCTTGACATCCAAATATAAACGCTATACCAAAATTTAACTTACCACAAATCGACCAAACTTTTTTCCATCTTTCACCATCCTTAGACGATCCTCCTCCAGCATTCAACATTTGACCTGTTTATTTAAATGTATTTAAAATATTTCGAGTATTCAGAGCTAATTTCCGATTTTTAAATTCGCAATATATTAGATTGTTTCCAAACCTACATCTAAATATTGGCTTTGCTGATTCAAACTAATAATTTATGAAAAATATTATGTTCCTAACTCAGCCTTGGGTCTTATTTCTGAACACATAATAAATAGTTTTACAATATTGTGAATCTGACAATAGCGATATCGGTCATGTCAAAACCACAATTACAGAAATAATTGATTCGTACAAAAAAAAATAAGCCGAACATGTTTCACATACATCACAAGTAAATAAAACAAAAAATTAAATCTTACAGAAGTACAAAGATTTGTATTCTGACATTGACAATTTTGAAAGAGTTTACTCGAAAAACTTCTTTGATCTAATAAACAATTACTTAATTGTGTATAAAGTTTAGACCAATGTATCATATTATTGTTTGACGTATGTGAACCAGATTGGGTAAGATAACAAAGATGACGTCGTCGAGCACAAAACATGCATTGGGTTCAGGTTTCATTAACTTTTATCTTACATACAAAAATTATATAATATCTCTGAATACGGATAAAACTATTTTCTAGAATAATTTTCCATCTGCGTATGGAAACAAATTATTTTTAGCCATAAGCCTATACCCGATTTTTTATGAAGACTATTCTTTAATTCATTGAGTAATCAGGAAAGTTTCCCAAAACAGAATCAATATGCTCACGTTAATTCGTTGGAAGATGATCTTTCAAACAATATTTTGCTAGACTATGTTTAGAAAATGAAGCCGTCGATAGCCATTCGGGTGACTATAGATGATGCTTGCTTGGCCAACATTTAAAATTACTAATATGTTAATATGTTGCATACTTTTAAGGCAGCCAGGAGCGGTTGTTTAGAGATCTTAGGTAACATGCCATATTTGCTAGGATAACCATTTTTTATACACCTACTGTACTCTTTATCTTTATTTTTGGAATAACTACCTCTTCGGCATGATGTATTAAGAAGATTCTTAAATTGGAATCACATAGGTGTACAGCTAAATATTTTGTATTGTTACAAAGATTTCGAGATGATCTGCACCACAATTTGCACACTGTGTGCGAGATATTTCAATTTTGTAAAAAGAAGGCATTTTAGTTTTATTTATTATTTCAAACTAAAGAAGACACACAAAACTGAGAAAATAATTTTTAAATCAGTTAACTCGTTACAAAAATATTTACAAGAAAAATTAAAAATTATTTTATTCATTCACAACACAAGAAAATGTTCTCACTTAACAAAATGTATACTCAAATTTATATCCGCCTAGTCAGCTTTGCGTTTCGAATATACCGATTGTTTTTTTTTCTTCAATGGAAACATTAAAAAATTTTAGTATGAATTTATTCATTTTACGTTAAACATTCGAAATTGTTCGTAAACATTTTTATTTATTACTCATAATGTCGTGTTTCACAAATACAGAAAAATTGAAATCAACATTTTAATAATCAGCGAGTGCCAAAGAAATTCCTCAGAAACTTCGTGCGTATGTGGTGCAGGATGATGAGAATCTAGTTAAAAAAACACCATTTTTGATGCATCCCAAATCCGGTATGTTTTTGAAGCAGATTTTATATGTACATATATCATTTGTAGGGCAAAGTCATAACGGCTACTTTTTATAGAATTGAAATGTAGGTCGCACACAACCAATAAGATATTGCTTGCTTGCTAATCCAGTGATAAAACTTTAAATATACCAAATTCTGATTATTTGTTAAACGTTTAATTCTATATCATTTAAAGGTTTTAATTTTTAAAATAATTATAGAACATTTATAAACTAGTAATATTCTAAAATAAACATGTACATACATCATTTCTAAAATGTAAAATTTTCAAAATTATTATAATTTTAAAAATATGTCAAATTTACAAATATCATAAATTCTTAATAGTTTTGCGTTATAATAAATATTAAGTTTCTTATTAATTCCATTGGTTCTCGGCAAAATTGTTATTTAAATTCTAACTAACTCATCAAACGTCTTTGACGCTAAATACACTAAAATGTATTTTGCAGCTAACTACCATATAAACAGTTTAATATTATATAAACAGTATTCTCCAAAAATTAGTGGTCGAATTTGAATTTTATAATTATGATTAAAACCCAAAATTCCAACAATATTTTAATATGTGAAATTCGGTTGAAGTTTGAAAAGTGGTGGCCCTGGCAATGCCAAAACGTAACATTAATCAAATATCGAGCACTTAACAATTAAAATTGTATCTAAATACGCAGCCTTGTATTCATGAGAAATTTTAAATTTGTTTAAAATATTTTATAAAAATATTTCCTAAATTAACTGAAATAACTCTGAAATAAATAATTACTTATCTCATTCAATTGGAGTTTAAATTAATTTCAGTTACTTCAAATTTCTGACAACTTGTCTAAATTCCGTTAAAAATTTGGTGCACATTCAAAATTCGTCATCACGTCAAAAACACGAAATTAACAAAATCCAAAACATTATACTTATCGATTTTCATCAAACTTGTTGTATAATCATAATAATTAATTTTAATTAAACACATCCACTTTATATAATAATTATACAATTTTACTGTTGATTAATCTATAAATTTATTTTTATAAAAAATTGAATAACTGCCAAACCAAAATTAAAACGGAACAAAATAAAACGATTAACTTCAATTTTTTGGTTTTGTTTAATTTAATTTTTATTTTATTTTAAATTCAAAAAATTTAATTATATTAAAATTAAATATTATTATTTTTTTTTAAAACATAAACAATCACCATAAATTAATATTAAAAAATAATAAATAAATAAATAAAATTTTATATATTTAAAAAATTATTTTAATTTTAATTTTAATTTATTAATAATAATAAAAAGAAGTGATATAATTTTTTTTTATACAGTTTAGTTATATAAGCTTAAAATTAATTTACTTTAAGAATGATTTAAAAAGAATATTAATTATTTAAATAATTTAATTTAAAGATTTCGATTATGTTTTTTATTTTTATTTTTTTTTTTTTTTGTATTATTAATTTCGATTTAATAATTTATGTTTTGTAAAAGTCTTTCAAATTTCATAATTTTAATTTAATTTTTTTTTTTTAATTCTTAATTAATTTACAATACGCTTGAATATTTGCGATTTATGTAAGCTCGTGTATGATAATTATGAAATTTAATGTTGGACGTGAAAGTTTTAATGTGTGATTCATGTCGTTGCTTCTCACATAATTCAGCGAAAGATGGTCGGCTGTAAAAATATATAAAATTAAACTGTTAACCAAATAATTCAGAAATTGACGACAACTATTATAAAATCATTATCGGTTTAACAGGCATTTGTTGTTAAAAATAAAAATTAAAATTAATTAATATGTATACCTATTGTATGTTCTCAAGACACGTTCCGCCCAGTATTGAGCTTTTGGAATCTCAACACTAACTCCTCTGGATCGTTTGTCCAAGTAATCGATTACGTCATTATAGTAATTCTGTCTATAATCGTATAAGTAATTGTATTGTAAGAATTTTGGTCTGAAATTAAATAAATTGTGGTAAATTTTGTTTTCGATTTGAACACCATCGCTATTTGATCGATCGAGCTTACCTAACCCAATGTTTATACAATGTTACTGGTTTTCTGTAACCATCATCTACTGGGGGAAGATGATCTTCTGGTGGAGCCTCTTCGGGTACACCTGATGATGGTGGTTGTAAACCACCACTTTCGATTGGCTGTGCTTCTGCTGATGTTTCTTCGTTAAGAACATCATCTAAATTTCCCCATGGATCATCTTCAGCCATTTTTGCTTCGTATCAATTTAGTTTAACTTCAAATTTAAAAACTAAAAATAAACGTAATTTTCGTGTTTTTATTTTATAAATTCAATAATTAATTAATTTCAATGCGGAAATAACACAATTAACTTTGTCGACACATATACACGCACACACACATTCAATTATACAAAAACCAACTACATAGTATATACATACAATAAATATTCACTTAGGTAAATTTTACTGATCTTATTTCGTTACGTTTCAACATTTAATAGTTTTTATTTTTATTAATTTATCACGTCACGTCGCATCGATCAATAGCCAATTTTCTATGAATTTTTCAGTTATTTTAAGATCAGAAAAATTTATATATTATACTTTTATTTTCCGCAGGTGAAAAAATTAAACAATAATAGTAATACAATTATTAATTATTAAATTTAAACTATATATCCACATATATTTTTACACACCAGTCACAAAAAATTATTACTATTAATTATTATTTAAAAATTCACTTTATGAGGTTTTTATAGTTATATTATGTTCTATACCTTTTGAAAGACTTGCGAATCCTGAGGAATAAACGTTGAGACTAAAGTTTATTTAAAAGAAAAATTTTTACTTGACTTGACGGTCGGAAAATTTTCTTTTTCTTTGTCTTTCGACATTAAGGTCTTTTGTTGTTTTCTTATTACTTCTCTCGCTTGTTGTTATTTTAAAGGCAAACAATTTGGCGTATTGTAGTTTTGTGTACATACATACATTAAGAAAATAAAAAATGTATCGAAAAGAAAACAAATAAGTAAAGATCATTTAATTTATGTATACATATATTAAATGTTACCGCGATCTCAGTTTTCATAAGGTGATCATAAAAATAAATTCATTTTTGCGATGTCATAATTGTTATGACGTTAACCTTTTTAATTTATTTTAAACAACAATAATAATATTAGTAGAATGTTACCGATGGTGGTGTCTTGTTAAAAGGCATATATGCAGGTTATGAGTGGTCTCCTGGATTGCTTTACTATGCTTGTGTCTTTGATGTTCCAAACTGATCCACTTGTTGATGGTTCATCTGTTCAGCACACTTTTAGACAATCGATCTGTATTTTCGTTCTAGAGAAATTTAAATTAAACTTTCAAGCGGACTAATATTGTTTGATTGTTGATTTCATAAGTTGTGATTTTATAATAGGATGAAAGGCCCGTGGTTATAAGAAAGATATGCATGATTTTGTTCTAGTTATTTCAAGACCTAACCAGCCAGTGGATTGGTGTGAAGTCTTGGTAGACTATTTGGACGCAAATATTTCTCCAAGGTCCAAAAAAAAATTAAATCCCAATAACACCATAACTCTCTTCAGATGGATGAAACTTTTTTGTGAATACCTCTAACATTTTTGACGATTTCTCGCGCATCATGCACACTCCATGTGGTAAATTTTTACTATATTTATCGCATTTCAATAATTGATGAATGCCTTCAGCGTCCTGGTGCCAATTCATTATATTTGCTTCAGAAATGCAATCTCAGCTTGGTTTCTTCATCAATTTTAAGTTTATTATTTAGATTATACCGAATAGTAAATACCGATGCTCAGAAATGATTTGCCTAAATGTTTAAATGTTAGAAGATTCTTTTTAATTGCCATTATCTTCAAATTGACATCTTCTTAGACCTGAGGGTAGATGTTGATGAAATGGAAATTTTCGTAATATTTCTTATTAGAACATAATACTGCTACAGAAAATTTACAATTTCAATAGATAACTGACATTGTAAAAACTGTAGTTTTTTAGAACCCGTGGTTTTTTGCCTCTCTTCCTATTCTCATATATTTATGTGCTAGAATTTCATATTTTGCAACACGAAAATTTGGTTACAGAAACATGACTTTGTTGTTCCAAAACAGATATGTGTACATTTGATATTCACTTAGGAGGGTTGATGCAAATGATAAAATTGCATCTCTAGATAGCAAGGCAAGATCATATTAAACGTTGTACTCATCTTTGATTTTCATCCAAAAGTCGCAAAAAAATTTTTTTAATTAAATTTACCACTTATCATTTTCACTTACTATGCTCCAGGAATTTTAATTAACGATATATGTTCTATACGTAAGTTGAAGTTATCCAAACAAATGGCTGCGTAATACCCAGCAGTAACTTTTTTTATGTAGTCTTATTCTGAATTATAGATTCAAGAGGTCTGTGGTACCAACATCACAACCCACAGTTTATAAAACAAGTGATGAGATTCAAGCGAAGCTTGTCCAGTAATAAAACAGTAATAACCTTCATTAGTCAGGAGATCCAGAAGCGTATCCACTACAAGGTTCTACAGCGGGGGAAAAGATGTATCCAATACCATATACCACCAATCGGTTAGCTATATGTATCATAGGCCATCCGTGTTGGCATCTGGATAGCATACCATAGTACAGTGAGCATTCTTTATAAGCAACCTTTACACAAGAAACATTCTATTATTGCATTAACCTCTGCATTAGCAACTTTCTTGATTCCAAAATTTCTGTACAAGCAACCATGATTTTATTTTTCATTTTTACTTTCATTCTTCCGTAAAAATGGTGAAGAAAGGCAGAGTATCAATTTCTTTGAAAACAAAATTATCAAATTTAAATGAACTCCAAGATGGCAAGAAACCAACAGAGATCTGCAGAAGCTACAACATCCATAAGTCGACTTTAACAAAGATAAAAAATAATAAAGAAAACGGAAGAATTCGCCTCAAAATCATTTCAAACGAGATGCTCAAAGTAAAAGCACTAGATTTAAAAAGGTCACTCAATGACACCAAGAATTTTCAGCTAGTGATGGCTGGCTTGATAAATTCAAAAATCGCCACGGCATAAGAATTTTGACAGTTTCCGGTTCCACTTGCAACTTGCTACCTTCTTGCAATGCTAAGTGTGCTACCACATTTACAAGCGATTTCAATAGGATTATTGCCGAAAATGGGTTTTTCGCCGGAACAGATCTACAATTGTGACAAAACCGGTCGGGTTTATATAACGATTTGTTCATCCCTGAAGTTTCTTGTCACTTGGAAGCTAAAGGCTTACGAGTAAAATCAATTTTATCAATGCCACCTAACATGGGACAGCAAACACTTTTTCCGATGATGAAAACTTCAAGGTTTTTTTTCCCACCCAACAATATGCAACCACTTGTCCCAAATGTCATAAAATCCCTTAAGCAGCGGTATCGAAAACACCTTCTGTCAACAGTCGTGACGTTATGTGTAAACGACATGAGCTCAGCTCTTAAAAATATTAATTTAAAAGACGTGGCGTTTTTGATAGTTGAAGCCTCACGTAATAGAATTTAATATACCGGGTGATTTTGTGGAAGAGGACGATATCCCCCTGGCTAGACTGTACAGTTTGGTAATCAAAAATGATTTAACTGAGAACGGAATAATGGTAGACTGGTAGCAACCAGAGAAGCGTACTTTTTGAAATAGCAAATGACGAGAGCATCGCGAACAAAGAGGGTCGTATGGAGGATCAGCATCGATAATGTGATAGATTCTTTCAACGTCACGTTAGAATCGGCAGAGAAAAATAACTTTACAAGTAATGAGATCTTGTTTTTGCAACGAATCAGAGAAAAAGCAGTTCTTAAAAGAATTAATTAATATTATTTTAACTAATAAAACTGCTTATTTATCTATAAATCACAAAACTGATTTTTCTTAAAATTTATACTCGTTTTTTAAGCAACTTATTCTATACATAAGAAACTTTTTTTTTAAATTTTTTTCAGATTAGTTGCTTGTATAGAATGCTCATTGCCTTATGTTTTCATATCCACCTTTATGTACTTACCTGTGAAATATTGCAATAAATAGGACCTATATAGGATTCAGAGGATTCCTCAACAAAACAGAATTTCTAGCACTATTAAACTATTAATTGGTGAATGTATATATTCCTCCTACTAACAAGTTGACGTTTCTGGTGTAACTATTAAGTTACAACTGGAGGACTATTATACTGATGTATCATTATACTAATTTATCATTATTCACAGATTCAAAAATAACTTCAGACTGATTGTCAGCAGATCCTAGCCGATCGACATTAGTCGAAATTTTCCTGCATTTGTATTGAAGCCCAATTTGACCAATTTGGAGTTCTTGACCGAAAATATTTATGTCTTGTCTGTTTTGTCAATTTTTTTGAAATTTTGAGTTTTTAATAGTTTTATTTACGACAAAGAACATTCGAACAGTACGAGTCACGACACGAGATCGGAGAGAAATATTAGATTTCATTCGAGAACTGCACACTTTGGTATTGCTTTCTATGTCAACTCATCTGACAGCCAACACTTGAGGCGCCGTCGTCAGCACCAGCAGGGCTCTCGTAGTATGAGCTTTGAGAGTGAGCTCATACTTTTATGTTCTCTTCAGGTGGTGTAGCTTTGCTGCTTTTCTCCGGGTACGAGTTAGTAAACGACAATTTGAAAATTTCTATAAGTAATGACAAGACATGAGATTTTAAAATTTTAGAAATTTCAATAAAATCGGCCAAATACAAGAAATTTTTCTAAAATTCCGAAAATCTATTTCATACTAAATTTATATTTTTATCAAAATAGGTTGAATATAACTTTATAACGAAAAAACCTAGTTTCAAAAATGATTTCTCGGATTGAATGTTACTCGTACTTGAGAATTTAGCATGTGTTCAAATTTCACCAGTTGAACAAATTTTTAGAATGGATGATGATAATTTGTCAAAATCCGATAGATACTCATAAAATTATTTATACATTTTATCAAATCCGTAAATTATACTTAAAAGTATTAAGTTTTTGAATTCAGTGAAAATAAATTAATAATCGAAGTCTGAATTAAAATCCTAATGTTAAATCCGACACAGTTAGCCATAAACTCCACTAAAATTAGCTCACCGACCAAAACTCCTACCAATGAGTTTCACAATTCAATGTTAACAGTGTGCGTTGGTTGTCGTTAGGTTAATATCTGTGGGGTATCGTTGACATAAATTTCATTGATATACAAAATCTTTAAAATATTATATAATTATTAATATTAGACAGTTAAATTACAAACAATTTTTTCCACTTATTTGTTTATATATTATGTACTGTCGCGTGCAATTTTTAAAAATTCATCAAACATTTATATGATCGACCAAAATTTTCGGCCGACAATCCGACATCATCGTTATTCTAGCTTTAGTCACTTTTACATGTAAGACAAGTAAAAAACTGTCTCCCTGTACAATTTACTCGTACACAACAATGTCAAATGTATATATATTTGTGTTTGTATACGAAATACCCATGAGACGCAAATCTATCAACAAATTAGAAGTTGTATAATTGAATCAAAGAAAAGTTCAAACACGATGCATCAAATGGCATTATCAAAACACTCAACAAGTATATTGAATTACCAACAAAAATGTTTTTTGTTTCGAATTTTCGAATATTATTTTTAATTACCTTATTACCTAATTTTCATGATAATGAAATATTTGATTAATTGATGGCCACCAATCAAAATGTGCTTGTGTTATCAATTTCGCAATCGCGCTATGAGCCAAAAATGCATTAAATTACACAATCGTGTAGGACCTTGGATTGTAAATTTTGGAATGAAGGAAATCGTTGTTTGCACAGTGAGAGACGAATTTGTATGGTATTAGTGGCGTTTTTACACACACAAAATGCCATCTCGGCGCATCAGACAGTCATACAGTTTCATTTTCAATGTACATTTGTATATTATACAAATTGTATCAAAAACCTAATTTCAAAATCGATTTGCCAATTGTTACAATGCCATTCGATTTGTTCGGTTATTGAAATACTTTTCTTATTTTAGAAGTAATCCCGTAATTGAATTTGATCTTAGAAAATAAATTAAAATTATATTTATAGAATATTTGGGTTGATGTTAATTTCGACACATAACAAACAATGTTTATTATCACCTCGACCGCGTATATAAGATTTACGTTTTAATTAATGATATAATGATAATAGTGCAAATGTTTAGTGATTGCGGATAGTTTATATTCAGTTTAGAGTGTGCATTTAATAAATTCATTTTTTTTCAATTTTCAAAAGTGAACACTATTTTAAACATTTCAGAAGTTTATTTTAAATAAAAAACTTTTATTTTTGATTTTATAGTTTAATTCTTCCTTATGGTGACAATTTTTATTTTTGATTTTTTCGGTAAATCGATTTCGACTTGCGTCTTCCTCAGTACCTTGTTAACTATTCTATTCTATATAACTAAAATAGTTAACAAGGTACTGAGGAACACGCAAGTCGAAATCGATTTACCGAAAAAATCAAAAATAAAAATTGTCACCATAAGGAAGAATTAAACTATAAAATCAAAAATAAAAGTTTTTTATTTAAAATAAGTTATATAGTGACAAAAGATTACACAAAAACATTAAAATGAATAACATTCATTTAAACTCAATTTCAGAAGTGGCTAATTGGTTTGGCATATTGTAATAAATGTTTGTAAATCTGAACATGCCAAATCAATCCATCACCACGAAACCTAATCGTTCAAATTTTCTAAATATTATTTGATCATTAGCGTAGATAGTGGTGCACATTCCCAAAATATTAAATGTTTCGTGAGAGTTTACCTTTCAAATGATTTTTTGCAACGTTTTAATTGTGCGTCTTATTGGACATCGTTAGATATTTCTAAAATGTTGTTTGTTTTCGTATATAACAAGTGGTTCACGTCTGTTAGGTGATTTTGAGAAGTTTAAAGATTCTTTACATTTCAAACGAAATATGATCTAGCGGAAACTATATATAGGTATATAGAGTGACATGTCAAACTATGAGGTAGTTCTGCATATTATAGTAAATTATTATTAATTATTAATTATTATTAACAGTCAGTTTGTGTTCAGGAGACCTCAAATCATGTGAAGAAAAAAAAATATGGGAAACAAATTTGGATATACGTATATTTTAAAACATGCTGTCTAGTCTAACATTTCAATTTTATTACAATTTATTACACCAGGACCCAATTTTATTACACTTGCCCTTTGCGAGAAAACCGTTGGCGGTGTAACTTCAAATTGAACCTAAATCTCCACTTTGTAACTTTTGATGCAATTGTACTATCGAGATATAACTTGGGCCAGAATTTATTACAAATTAATTACAGTTCACTGGAAACACGTCGACAAATAAAATGTAATCATTTTGTGTAAAAATCAACTTAGTTTAATAGAAACCTACTGAAGTTCAAAGTAAATATTAAAATGTCGATTAAAATCACCTGTCGATTAAAATCACCAGACCGCTACAATATTATAGATTGAACTGGCTATTATAGATGCTACTGGCTTGGCACTATACGGTATACATACACCTTTTAAAGCGGTATAATATTATTATTTTTGGTAAAATCTATTTCAAGTCAACGAAAAATATCAAAAAAGTCGATTTTATCACCTGTAATAATTTGTAACATTTTAATTTTTATGCTTTATGCAAGACTGGTTAGGAAAACCCGACTTTTAAACTAGAAACCGGTTTCAATTTCCTTATTAGGTTATGTACTTTTAAAATAATTCGTTAACCAAACTGAATAAAATAAAGCCTGCATACTTTCATTAATTAGATAGTAAAATAAAGCAACTGTACTCAAAAACAAAAAACAGTGACTGTGTAGCTAATTCTGAATAGTCATTGACTGCAAAACTATACTTGGCTATTGAAACCAATCTAGCCGAATCAACCCAGAAGTACTGAAAAGGAATACAATTATAGGAAAGAATATACGTTATATGGAGCATCAGTTCAGTAAGCATAGAGTTTGGAAGGCAATTCTAACAGTCTAACGAACTTCTACCGGCTATTATTTGTCGCAACGAATTGAATTTAAAGATAATCATCTTTAGTATGATGTTGTCCCTTTTAGAGTAATTTAAATTTTAAATAAATAAAAAATCAATGAAATAGTGGATGTTTGGGGGTTTTAATGTAACTTAATGTTAATAATAATAACTCGGTATCACTCATAGCCTTCCTGAACTCGAATTCGTTTTACCATGGAGTGGGGTGTGTTACATTTTATGGCACGGTCATAGTTAAATTTCCCCGTTTTTTTAATGAAGGTTATAATCTTTTTGTAAAGATTTTTATCACTTGTGCCATTGTAAAGATTTCTATCGTTATTCAGCACCAATTTTTAATACGCCAATGGTCGAGTAAGCAGAGTCAATGCTCTTGAAATCGTGAACTGGAGTTCAAGACTCGTCAGCGCCAATACTTTTTTAATTTAATTTCTGCTGCAAAATTGGTTCAACATAGCTTCTGTTGAAATCTACATTCAATTTTTGAAGTATAAGAGCCATCTCTAGTGTATGACCGTAATGAAAATATACGGTAATGGTCAAATAAGCATAGCCTATTCCTGATGCTTTCAATTTTCTCTATTGAATTGGCAAACATAAAAGATTTGTATGGTATCAAATTTATATACGGTGGTGGTCCAGCAAACTCGGTTTGGTATTAAATAATTTTTAATGATTATGAGTATAGCGGCAAATCTATATATGGAAATGGTGAGATGGTAAAGTAAGCGGTGTCATAGGATTTGGAGTCGTGGATGTTGTGCAGTGTTCGAACCTCGATTAAGGGTAAAATTTAATTTAATTTTTAAAAACTCGCTTTTTGATTTAAAAAGGACCAATTTGCAATTATAAATTAAAAATATATATTGAGGCTTGAACTTGTCATGATAACAATCCAATCACACACAGCTTTTTTTACCACCGAGCCACCGCCATACATGTAAATAGTGATATTCTTATATCATTTATAGCTACCATTTAAATAACAAAATTGAAAATTTTAGCAACGGCCATGGACTCTGCTTATTTGACCATCGCCGTATAATTTCATTACCGCTCTATTATACCCATACCCATCCTTTTTATTTGCCACTTTTACATGGGAGGATATTGAAGTTTTGAACAGAAGCTGAGTTGGATTTGAGTAATTTTTCTTTCACCATCATTAATTTGACAGGAGAAATTAAATCAAAAAATGTTCGAGAATCGAACTTAAATCGATAAATCCAAAGTCACTGACATTGCTTACTGGACCACCGCCGCATATATATTTCATGCTATAGAAATCTTTTATATCTGTCATTTGAATAGAAAATTTTGAAAATTTTAGCAAAGACAATGGACTCTGCGTTTATTTCACCATCGCTGTATACCCATCGTATACAAGATGCCACTACTTGAAAAATATGAAAATGTTTAAAAGAAGCTGTGTGTTGCACCAATTTGGATACAGAAGAAATTAAATTAAAATAGTACCGTCGCTAATGGGACTCGAACCTAGGTCCACGAATCGTTGGATGTTATGCAAATCTTTTATACTTTCTTTTTCGGACAAGCTATTCCTCCTTTGTTATGCAAATCTTTTATATTTAAAACATAATATACGCATATGTTCGCATGGGCATAGATAATTTATATGTATGTATGCCTGGATCATTTTCCACTTTTAAATTTTTTAATTTTCATTTCTTTTTTAATCCAAATTTTAGTCATCATATTATGTATAATTATTATTTTTTGTTATTTTAAACGGAAAAGGGTTATTCTAAAATAAAATCATCGCACTAATTTTTTTTTTCATCCATTCTTATTAGGTAAATATATTTTCATAAAACCTTATATGACATAATTTTTATTTGTAATTTAGGACAATCTAATTTTAGTAAACATTATCCTTATTTCTTTATAAAATTAATTTAATTAATATTATTACGATCGTGGCGACATCTCTATTTGAGTAGCGACACTATCGTAAAAGTAAAACTGTTAGAAAGTAGATAAATGTGTCTAGACTATTCTAGACAATCTCGAATATTGTGGAGATTTCTAGAAGGTTAGAATATTTGGTATAAATACGCGACAAACATTTGGGAGTAAATTAGTTGTGTTTTAACTGTGAGTGTGCTAAAAGTAATAAAAAGGAAAAAGTGAAGTTAAGTGTTTATAAAGTAAAATACAGTGTTTAAAAGTGTAAATAAAGTAATTATTGTGCAGTTAAATAATTATATGAATAAGTGAATTAATTAAATTAGTGTTTAGTGTAATTATTCGGAGATAAATACATTTAGTGTGTTCTAGAATTTACATCGTTTGTTTTATTCACAATCCACTGATCGAACCTTGTTTGACAGGGCAAAAATCTAACAATATAAAAAAATTAGGGGCCGCACAGAATGGATTGCTTATAAAAAATGCCTTTCATCTGATATATCAGATCAGATCACCCATAATGAAATTTAAAATTGAAATTGGTCATCTACCATCAATGATCCAGATAATATTTTCAAACCATTCTATCCTCTAAAGTCTAATCCATTTCTACAGATTTCCACGATTTATGTTGATACGTGAATTTTTTAAATTCTTGGGTAGATTTCTGACAAAAGTTTATCAACCGGCATTTTAACACAATAATGCTATATATGCATATATATATATATATATATATATATATATATATATATATATATATATATATATATATATATATATATATATATATATATATATATATATATATATATATATATATATATATATATATATATATATATATATATATATATATATATAGTTATGGGATCGAAGCACATCGGTTGATATGGTTCGAGCGAAAGTTCTTTTTAGGTCGTGCCGCGTTTAATTTAAATTAAACTCCAACTTATTTATTTTATTTTGGGATTTTATTTAGCAACGTGTTAATCGTTGAAACTTGAACTATAATAATGGTGAAAAAATAATAGGTTTGTTTTATTTTAACCGAATTTTGTTTGGAGCCTTGAAGACATGATGAAATCAATAATGGTTTGTATAAAATATACTTTGCATTATATTTAATAATTCTACTGATGCGATAGATTTGGAAATTATACGTTGTTGTCCTTGTTGTTGCTGGTACATTCCGGGTATGTAACTATATATATATATATATATATATATATATATATATATATATATATATATATATATATATATATATATATAAAATCTTATTCAAAATTGTCGTATAGACAATGTATCACAAACACACAAATGATTTTTTTCAAAAACAGTCAATTTGCGTTCAGGAGACCTAAAATCACGTGGAGAAACAATGTTTGGATATGCGTATATTTTAAAACATGCTGTCCAGTCTAACATTTCACTCACTTACAGGTTGATCCAAATAATATATCCTTTAGTAGACAATTCCTTAGAGGTATATGTATATAGTTATGAACCAAAATGCATTTAGCTCACTAAATCAGTCTTTATAGTCTATTCACAAGACAATTTTGTAAAAAGCCGTGATTATAATTCCATTCCATACCAAACTACCAAAAAATCAAAAAAAAACAATCTCAATTAAGGTTTCATTGTGTTCGGGAATAAAATCACATGGAAAGCTCGTTACAATATTTTTTGTTGTTGGAATTCTCATTCGGCTCAGAGACCAAACATTGGTGTGTGTGTGTATAATGTGAATGTACAATGTACAATTTACGCAAATGAAATTATTTCTTCGTTAGTTTTTCATTACATTTTTTTTTGTTCTATGTTTATTTGTAAAGCGAGAATTGCCAAAACAAACATTATTTAAAAAAATTTTAACTACAAACAAAGTTTTGTTTAGAAAATTAAAAAAAATAATGTACATTTAAATTATACAAAAAAAAAATCAGAAAATGTCAAAAAAATGTGAATCAATTTTCGTACAGATGAGATGTGAGGTTTTTGCGATGATGCGATTTATTTCTCTATATATGAAATCATCATCGCGTTATATATGATTTGCACATCGCGACGGAAGGTGGTAATAATTTACATTTTATTTTTAATATTTTTATAAATTCTAGATGAATATCGTTCTTTCATCACAATTTAGGTGAGTCAAAATTTGTTATGACCTGTTGTATCGTTGCAGTTTAGTTTAAAAGCACCTTATAAATTAGTAATCAACATACATAATTATTTGACAATAAAATCTAAATTTATATAATCGCAAACAGTTAAACTTTCACTTGTCAGAAAATGAACTCGTTTGCCAACAACTCAGACAAAAAATGTCACAAATATGTTCTTTGTATATATAATGACAACACAATTATCTAGCTATTATACACATACATACATATGTAAGTTGATGAACATATTTCAATTCTTCTTTTTAACCAAAAACAATCATAATTCCAATTTATATATACATACATACATATGTTACATGTCATAATTTAAACCTAATACGTGATTTTTTAATGTATGTAATAATTTGTCATAATATAGTATTTAAATTAATAACTATATGTATTTATTTAATAATTGAGGTTTTATTTGGGTTCACTTGTCATGAAGTTAATTCAATACGTACGCTTAAAATTTTTGTAGGCCTTAAGCCGCCTTCACGAGACCGAATTCAAATCGTAAGAATTTATATCCGATCTCTCTCCCAACCAAATCAACTTAAATGACAAAAGCCCCTCTTTCTCTTCTTGAGTTGAAATATTTTCAACTTCCTAGTACGATTTTTGAATCCTAGGATTTGAATCCGATCACGTAAACCGAACTTTACCTTCTAAAGTCTGAGTTCTTTGGAACAGCAACCTATATACGAACATTGATTTAATATTAATTTTTGGAACCAGTTAAGTTGGCTGTTTAATAATTTAATAAAAGAATCAACTGCGTTGTCAATATCAGTGTATTCGTGAAGACATTGTCCCATTTCACTTCAACTATGATGGTTGCATTGAGTTATTATTTGCACGTGCGTAATCAATACAGAAATACTTCTGGCAAAATTATCATCGATCAAGATACTGGTGTGAAAAATACTCGAGCAACATTGTTATCTAACCTCCAATTCAAGTCCGGAAAATCAAAATCATCAGGTCAGTACTCTCGTCAATAAAAGGTAAGACTGAATAATAGTTCTTTGTAGTATAGACTGAACTATAGATTTACATCAATAGATTTATAGATTTACATACAATAATTTATTCTAGCTTTGGTATAGAGAATGATTTCTATACTACAATAACTCACGCACCAGAAAACCAATGTCCGATGGAAAAGTTATCAGGACAATCGAAACCAACAATTAACCATATCACGTAGTTATACAGCCACGATGTGCCATTACCAAATAAAAATCTATTGATATCAAACTACCACTGTAATTAAAAAATATATTGACAAACAATCAATAAATTTGTTAGTACTTATATATTTTCCTGTAAACGTACTCCTTTCAAGCTATTTATCAACGCCAGAAGACATTATCTATTATGTTTTCGTATGTGACTATAGAGTAACCCGTAAGTAGTGTCAGGATCTCCAATCGGGCTCATCCCCAGGTCGCGGATAGGGAATGCCCTAACCGGCACGCCAGCGGGGAATAAAATACTATCCGTGGACAGAAACTGATAGGGGAAGGCTACCCCGAATAAGAAACCAAGAATGAGTGAAAAAAAAGAAAACTCGTTTACGGCGCAAAGTGTGATTTAAAGTAAAGGGTGACCTTAGTGCCGGCGTCTTCGGAGTGAGCAAGTGGGCTCCCAGCCGTCGGTATCTTACGACCGAAGTACTACAGTAGTGGGAACCTTGGCTACTGAAGTTCATAAAAATACAAGTGTAGGAAGTTTTTTTGAAGAAGAAACGGAAGCTCCTCAATACAAGAAGCACCTATGTATGTGGCAGGTAGCGGGAACACAGACACATTTAGGAAAAGCCATATGCTCCAAAGATTGCCTCCCAATATCCAAAGGAACATGTCCCTGTCGTTTTCTGACCTTGCCGGGAGAGGAAAACACATTAACGAGGTCATCCCAAAAAAGGAGTAGCTTCCTCGATCGCCTTCGATGTTACGTCCAAGCTCCATACCCCATCTCTTTCCAAAATTCCATTGGAAAGAGATGGGGTATGGAGCCCCACATAGTACACTGGCTCTACGTCTCAGTGGTCAAGCCTATACTGCTGTATGGGGTTGTCGTCTGGTGGCCAGCTTTAAAAATTATGGCCAACCGTAAACTATTGATGAAAGTCCAAAGAACGGCCTGCTTGTGTATAATTGGGGTTCTCAGGAGCACACCTACTCAAGATCTGGAGATTCTCTTTCATCTTACTCCCTTGGATATTGCGGCCGAGCAGCTTACATCTTGCACAGCCATTCGGCTCAAATCCATATCTATATGGACCTGTAACAATGCAGAGCACTCATCTATCCTATGCAACAGGGGTATGCTGGAAGCTACCGACTACGCTATTCGTTTGCCATCTGTTGAGATGAGATTCCAAACTGAGTTTCCCACCAGAGAGGACTGGGTGAACGAAACGGTTATGGACAATGAGGCGCTAAGCTTCTTCACGGATCGCTCAAAAAGTAATAGAGGGGTTGGCTGCGGTGTATTCTGTGAGGCACTAGGGGTTAACCTCTCTTTTCGTCTTCCCGACTTTTGCAGCGTTTTCCAAGCTGAACTGATCGCGATAATGGAAGTCATGGACTGGTTGAAGTATAATGTAATATCTACGAGGGATATTCTCATTTTTACGGACAGCCTGGCTGCTATTAAAACGCTACAATCATACTCCCTGACGTCGAAGGTAGCCCAGAACTGTCTGACATCTTTAAATGAGATGGCTGATCAGTTCAACATCCGCTTGACGTGGGTGCCAGGGCATTTTAATATCGCAGGGAATGTAATGGCAGATGAGTTGGCCCGCAAAGGTACAGCACGCCTAATAACCAAAGGCAGGCGGGATATAAAGATACCGCTTGCTTCATGTAAACTGCTGCTTCAGGAAGAAGCCACAAAAGAAACGAACGACAGATGGTCTAAGGCCAGTTCGTGTGTAATAACCGCAGGCAGATCTGGCCTGGACTTGACCGGAAATCCAAGAAGCTTGACAATGTAAAGGATGCCCTGGCTGGCAGGTGGTGGCGAAAAAAAAGAGGAAATACGTGAATTCATCGTCCTGATGCTATTAATATAACCCAAACTGGAGCAATGTCGTATGCGGATATGCTTAAAAAAATGAAAGAGGACCCTAATCTTAATGACCTTTCTGGTAAGATGGATCGGATTCGTAGAACCAAAAAAGGCGATCTTCTACTAGAGTTAGAGAAAGATGTACATCCTAAGGAACTTGGATTTTAAAGTGCAATGGAAAACGCTGTTGGTAGTCCAAATCCAAACACTTACGCAGATTCACGAGGTTGTAGTCGAAATTAAAGATATTGATGAGGCCACAACAAAGGAAGAGGTACATGAGGTGATTACATCCAAACTTGAGGTTCGAAAGACTTGCCAATAAAATGTATCAATTCATTGAGAGCTGCCCAAACATCACTGCTGGAGCCCTAAAATCCTACTTTCGTCAAGGGATTTAAACCAACTAAACGACACATATTTTGGCCCAGTATCGCCATAGAATATCTACAACTTCCATCTGACATTTTTCTGGAATAGTTGTCTTGTATAGATGATTTTTCGACAACCCAACTATTATCAAGGAACTAATTTGGTTATTAAGTTCAATTTATAGAATATGTCCGAAATTAAACGCACACACAAATTGAATTAAATTTTTGTTATTTATATTTGTTTATTATTCAATCAGGTTTGCCTTTAATGATTAAATTAATTTTATTTATCTGTCCACAAATGAACTGTATGAGCAGAAGTAAGAAGGGTAATGGCCGAAATATTTTTGTTTCCTCGTATTGAAGTGTGACGTTTTCAAAAATACGTCTTGTATTTTAGAGAGGGAACAGATGCGCCGGCGGTCAACATTCGGCTGTCGAGATTGTTACAGCCAGCACTGATGTTTGAGCAGCTCTCAGTGAGTTGATACATTTTATTGGCAGGTCTTTCGAACCTCAAGCTTGGATGTAATCGCCTCATGTCCCTCTTCCTTTGTTGTGGCCTCATCAATATCTTTAATTTCGACTACAACCTCGTCAATCTGCGTAAGTGTATGGATGCAATGCAATAAATATTTATAGTTGATGGTTCGGCTATTGGATGTGTGATGGGGTTAGTGAACGCTTAATTCAAATACGTTGATTCATATTTGAATTTCACTAATTTGTTTGTTGTGGCAGCTTCGAATATCGGTGAATCGTATATTCGAGCTGCTATACAAACGCTATGCACAAAAGTACAAATAATATACACTTCATTTAGACGTATAGTAAGCTTTTGCGAACCCGAATTATTCACAATTTACATACTGAATAGCTGGCCTGATCATTTTTAGGTTTAGATGTAATAGATATTTTAGATGATATACATTTTGTTTTATTTATTTATTTACTATCTAAGTCTACAAATAAGACTTCAAAATGTATACAAATTTAGAAAACATAAAAAATATTAAACTTGAAAATTAAAAATCAAAAGTTACAAAAATGATAAATATAGATAAAACTAAACTCGAAGTAAGATCATATCGATGCATAAAACTCCTTCAATCCATGCTTAAAATTATCTTTGTTTGAACAAAAATCAAACAAATGGTCAACTTTATTGAAACTCCTTGGACATCATATACACTGGTTCATTGTCACCATCATGTGTGACTATCTATGTGGAGGAAACACGATCCCTTAACTGCCGACTGAAAGCATTGATTACAGAATATAAGATGCATAAATCCGATCGAGTAGCAGATTCCCAACAAAAGAGCACTGTTCCTTAACTCGCGCCTATTTTCCAATGTTGTCATGTTATAGTTCTTATATTCAGTTAAATACAGTGGTAATTGCTGTAGGTTCACGTTTCATGGTAGATCATGATCATACACACATCCATCTTTCCATGTCAAGTAGCGTAAAAATTTCTTCTGGATTTTTCGATTTCTCGTAAAACGGACACCACACAATAACAGCGCATTCAAGCTGGGATCGAACGTATGCACAATACAAGATCTTAATTGCCTCCAAATCCAAAACGTCGCCTGTCCATCGTTTATTAAAACCGAGCATAAAATTAGCTCTAGCGACCCATTTCAGCTCGATGTGCTTAATATGCACTTGAGAATGTGCACTTGAAAATGTTGAGACTAAGTGAATTAGACTCACACAATTACTAGTATGTCGATATCCTCTTGCAGTTTCTTGGTATCTTCAAATGTCTCGATGGTTCTGTAGATTTTCAGGTCAACTACGAACATTAGGATTTTGCAATGTTTTTTAAATTCAGTGATACCATTAATAAAAATTATAAAAATTCATGAACCAACGTGGGAGCCCTGTGGACAACAGAGGTAACTTATATTTTTTCTGATCTTTTTTCTCATAGATCAATTTACTGTATGAGATTACTTAAGTATGATTTAAACCCAGCAACAAATTGGCTTGAAACCCAAGCTCTAGACTTCTAATTCTACTTTTGAAAATTGGCGTTACTCCGCAGGTAATTTATCATTTCTGTGGAATTGATTGAATAGCATAACTTATTGAAATTGCCAATATTGCGGATTTTTTCAAAAATGAAGCGGACATACCATCCGGACCACTTCCTTGTCCAAAATATTCCAATGCTCGCTGAATATCCTCGAGCTCGATGTTTGTGGGGTGGGAAGTAGCTGGTAAATATTGATGCACTATACTCAGTAATGCTTGGATACATGTATAGTTATCTACATATATTCTGGTTTATAAACTAATTGGAACAACTTAGCAAACATATTGGATATAATCAACATATTGGATATAATCAACGGGTCAATAATCAAGAGTCTTGTTCTTTAAATGTCACAAAGGCTGAGTAACCATCAATTTCGCGTTTGGTTCTATTAGAGATCCAAAAGTGTTTGGGATCTCTTCGTATGTTCTCCTTTAAGTCGCACATATATGTAGCTCTTAATTCGAAATAGGATTCAAAATCTTGGTTACCCATAGTGGGGACATAATTTCAGCCTTATCTTTCTTATTTTTAAGATTGATTAGTTGGTCATCATACCATGGAGGGTATTTGTTTGGTCTGCTCAGGGTCACGGTTAAGAATAATTCAATGCCTTTAAATAGTATAGTGTAAAATTTCCTCCACGCTTATATCTATGCCATTGCTGTGTTAAGTCCATTTTTCCAATTTATTTGTTTAAAATATTGACATAGGTGTTTTATATCGACTTTTTTGAAGTTGTAATTGGGCTTTCGAATGTGGCAATAGCTTAAATCATTAGTCCCTTTACTTGTAAATATTATTTTAAAGGCTTTATGGTGAGCATCATTGATAACGAACCGCGTTGGTGATTCATCTTAAATAAGGCTGGTTCGTTATAAATAAGGCTGGTTGATTAGTAAAAATTAAGTCTAATATTCGGCCAAGTTCATTTTTTAAATCACAGATTTGGCTTAAATTTGAATTAAAGACAGCGTCAATGATCTAAGTACTCATTATCCGAGCTCACGTTTAAAGGCATAATCTCGTATATTTCTTCGCCATATGTCCATTTAATATCTGACAGATTAAAATTATGATGGATCAGCCGCATTGGTAATTTCCATAATTGTATCACAGCATGCAGTATAAGATGATATAGGTAAATCCGGGATGTATACGACGTAAATGTATGTGACTTTTTATTATCACGTAATTGCTCGGTTGATTGATCTGGAAATAAAACGTTTGCTTCTTATGTAGTGTCAACATTGTAAAGAATTCAGTTATATTAATATTAACAAATTTTACAGTGATGTGGCGGAGGTTTTTCTCACAAGCATTTAATGAGTTATCCGAGTGCTCCGATTGGTTTAAATATGCCATCGAACTAGACGTGTCCTAAGAAGCATTTTCTTTTGACGCTAATCAAATTCGTTTACTAATAATCCCGCGGGCTACAGGGTGTGGAATATTGATTTTATATGATACGTTATCATATTTCATGCCAAAGCTTGGTTTTGGCACTATTCGTCGAGTAAATAGGATTTCAGTATTCACGATCTGTGTTAATAATTTTCGGGATTGTTCATCAGTAACTGAATCATGTATACGACTCACAAAAAACTTTTTCCTTTAACATTTAGCTCGTCAGCTTCCATGTTAATATGGTATTCATCCTCTATTTAGCAAGGCTGCAGAATCGTTGACTACAGGATCGTTGCACTAATTACACTAAGCTGTCAAAATATTAGATATAGTATACATACCGCGGAATTCCGATATTATTATTGTTAATATTGGAAACACTAATTTAAAATTCATTTAATAGGTAAGAACAACAATAAATATGTATAAGAAATGTTTTCTTTGACCATTGACATTGAAAAATTACACGTTAGAAATTTTAGAGCAGAAATAAAAAATAACGAAATTATTATTGTTGTCTAAAAATATAATTAGTTAGATCTTTCAATTGTCAGGGTTCGTGTATGGTGATTTGGTCATGAGCTTGAAAATTATAACACATATGGTACATACACTGTATTATGTATATAAATGTTGAATATTATGTTGTGTGTATGCATGCATATTCGTATAAATATACAAACATATGTAAATATTAAAATTATGTGCGGTTTACCACTTGCCAACAAAAAATTGAATATCAAAAAATTAAATCTCCTCTAAATTAACTTTCATGATTGATAAAAATCATTTTAATTAAAAATAATTTAGCATTTTTATATATCCATACATACATTTAGGTTCATATATAATTTGTACATAGCATTACGTTGTGACATACCTGATTAAACACCACCGGTAATAACATATCCAAATTAATGTTGACAAGTTGTGACAAACTTTATGCAAAGTATTTTTTTTTTATTTAAAACACAAATTTGGGATAATTCGTGCCGAATTCCTGTATGGTGTAATACATAACTAAATAACTAATTCGAGATGCTATAATATGGTATTTTTAATTATTTAAATAAAATGTCCCCCGCCTTAATATTTTTATAACCAATATTATACTTTTGTGTATGTGTGTGAGTGATATGCAAGCACAATTTATTTATTGTAAATTATTTTTAAAAATAACTATAACATAGCATCGAATCGAAATGAAAGAAAATCGTGGTTCGAAAAATAAAAATTTTAAATTATTTTCGACTACACATAGCTAGTATATAGCTATTACATAAATTAATGTATTGTTTCTATTTTTTATTGACTACTTGCAATTAATTTAATTACTGATCTTTGATGAACTTTTCAGTTTATTTTAGTGTGATACGATTATGTTACATTAGTTTATAAAATAGCGGTCTGTTTTGGTTATAAAAATATAATATAATCGGGCTCTGTATACTATTTAAGTAATTTTTAATTCCTGGGTCAAAAGTTGAATGATATATTTTATATTTAGGTATAATTATACCTAATTAGTAGACCTGAGGCCCATCACACTTAGCAACTTTACACTTATCATTTTACAAATTTTTGATAAGTGCTAAGTATTTACAATTGTTGTGATTCTTGTTTTTATACAATTTTTAGTTATTAATGATGTCCCGTGGAGTTGCTAGTCTCCTATCGGGCGCGTCCCCGCTCCAAGTTAGGAGCGGCTGTTATTAATACCTGGCAGTAGGTTTAAAATGCTAGAGGAAGTGGTAAAGAAGGAGAAAAACTTCCGGATCCGGAAACCCAGTACCGGCGACATGGTGGAGGGTGGACGCGGGCTCCCAGTCGTCGATATGTAAAGTACCGAGATCAGCAACATCCTCAGTTAGTAGCTATGAAAAGGAAAACGAAGAACTTCGTAAACAATTAAGTAAAATAGAAAAGATCCCATCTCAACTTAGTATAGAGATTAACATATTTAAAAATGGAAAGCTGAAACAAGCACTTCAAGCCAAAGAAATACAGAACCAGCTGAACCAGAATTCTTCACTAATGAAGAGGAGGAATGACTAGACGAAACAGACTGGATCCTTAAAAAAACAGAAAGAAGCGACCTTCTAAAAAAAATGAATCTTCCCCATTAACTGCAGGTTCAAGCCAATCCTCAAAATTAAATGACAAGATTGAAATTCAACAAGAGAGCATAGTCAAACCCAAGGATAAGGCTCCGCCTCCAATCAATATAATGGGAATAACTGAATATGGTACTAGTCAGTCTCTTAAGAAATCAATTACTGATAAAGAATACAGAATCGTGTCTTCGAACAATAATATATGGAAAATCAACACAACAGACGTTGACACATATAGCTACAAAGCTTACAGAAGAAGGGAAAGAATGGTACATTTATGAAGAGAAAAATGACCGACCGATAAAAGTGATGGCTAGAGGTCTTCATCCTACCCGTAAAATAGCGGATATAATAGACGATTTTAAGGGCAAGGGGTTGAAGATAGAAAACGCCGCAAACATAATTAAAAAAGAAAAACAGAAAACTGATCAAGAGGTCAAAGTTAACAGGAGAGAACTCTGTTTAATATAATAATAATAATAATAAAGAAAAAGTAGAAAACATTTTTACCATTAAACCTATTCTCAATATGAGGGTTAGAATTGAATTAAAACAGACCACTGGTTTAATACCTCATGTATAAAATGCCAAGGCTTTAACCATACCCAGAAATATTGTAACAGAGAGCCTAGATGTGTGAAATGCTCCGGAAGACATCTAGCACAAGCCTGCCAACTGGGGAAAACTATACCACCCCTAAATGTGTAAACTGCAAAGGAGATCATCCTGCAAACTACAGAAGATGCGAGATAGCTAAATTACTGCAAAAACTGAGGAATAGAAAAACTCAGTTTAAGCAAAACCGTGAAATACCACCGAAAAACTTTGATACTCGCAGATTGTCCAGCGGCAACAGGAGCCATTCAATACTAAGGAAAATCAAGACACTACAATTCTTGAAAAAATACTTAGGAGAATAGAAGCGTTAAACATGGAAAGCGTCCTCCTCGTTGTTGTCGCCTATTATCCAGCTGGATTTTACATGATTCCTGGACATGCGGCTTTGTTCCTACCTCAAGTTCAATTCCGTCAGAATTCTTTCGCTACTCATCTCTGATGCAAGAACTGTCTGCGTTTTCCCGGCGGGCTTCAACCATCTCTATCTTGCCCTCCAATTGTTTTATCCTGTTTGTCATGTCTGCCTCCAACTTATCCAGCTTCTTATTTTGTTGTTCCATTTGCTGATTTCGCATTTTGCTGTATCATTTCAGAGTTTAGTTGATAAATTTCGCATTTCGCTGATCAAATTTCGAATTTTGCTAATCAAATTTCGCATTTTGATGATCAAATTGTTGGCTCGGTTGTTGCGTCTGTTGATTAATTTGTTGTTTCATTTATAATAACAGGCCGTTAAGAACAGCTCTAATGTTTGTCAGTTCCTCTAGTTCTGTAATAGTAGCCAAGCCATTACTATTTCTGCTTGTTCTTCTTTCGCTATGTAAAATACCACTTCTCACACTAAATTTTTGCGAATTTTGGGCTCTTGTATGGATTCGTAAGGGATTTTGCAATAAAGCACTCAAACTATTTATTAACACTGCACAATTTAATCGAGAATAAATTAACACTTCTTTTCAGCACTTTCAGCTCTTTACAATTTCACTAGTTCACTATTTCACTTTACCTTACTTGTTCACTAATCACTGGTTGAATTTAATCTTACTCTGCAATTTGGTTGCGCTTATGTCCCGGTTCAATGCAACTCTCGAACTTTTCATATTGCGTCGTTGCATGCAAATAGTCCAAGTATGCGTGTATTTATTCGAGAATAATCTTTGACGTAATATCATTGCAACTTGCACATTAATGGCATTCTCTCTCTCTCTTTCTTCGCGTCTTTGCTCATTTCTCCTCTGATGTTTGTTCATGCCTTGCTTCTCGAACATTGTGGTATTTTATTACTACGGAATAATAACAATGTTGTAAGGCGGGCGATTCTTCATAAAAAATATCTGTCTTATCCTATACTTCAGAAATTGTTGATCTGCTATTATGAAGTTTTTGTCAAATCAATCTTACTATCTTCACAGATTTTCCATTTAGTTGACCTATCGCTAACGAAATTGATGGATCCTCATCGAGTAAGATTTTCAACGAAAAGTGTGTGAGTAAGTAAAGGTTCTGTACATCGAAACTCTCCGTATTTCCATGCAATTCAAAATTGTCCTTACATTGGGAAAGTTTTATCTGAAATCTATTGTATCGCCGAATTTGGCAAATTCGTTGTAGGAAATGCACCTTTCCGCCTTCGCCAAGTAAACTTTATAGACGGAATGGAGTTAAGAAATATTTTGATCGTTTATATTTCGATTGAATTTGTTTATGACACAAGAACAAAATTTTTATTGTAATTTTTTTTGGGTAATTTATAAAACAACCACCAATTATACACCAATAATACATTACTTGTCACTGAGAAGTCTACTCTAACCGTCAATACACACGTAGTATACGTAATACGGAGTCATATTTTTATTCCAATAAAATATAACGTAGATTACTTGGCAGTGTTTTTGGTCAACATCGTCAATTAAAATAATGTAAACAATACATTTTAATTAAATTTCTGCTGTAAAATTGGTTCAACACAGCTTCTGTTAAAATCTACATTCAATTTCTAATGAAAATCTACGGTAATGGTCAAATAATGCATTCCTGTAGCTAAAATTTTCAGTTTTCTCTGTGGAATTGGCTTTGTATGGCATTTTGTATATGGGCGATGGTGCAGTTAACAGAATCATTGCATTCGTGGACTCGAGTTCAATTCTCGTCAGCGTCAATACTTTTTTTATTTAATTTCTTCGGTAAGTATAAGAGCCATCTCTTGTGAATAATTGTAATGAAAATGTAAGAGCCATCTCATGTGTATGACCGTAATGAAAATGTAAGAGCCATCTCTAGTGTATGACCGTAAAGAATTGTAAATTCCTGTTGCTAAAAGTTTCAATTTTCTCTATTGAATTGGCAAACATAAAAGATTTGCATATCACCAAATTTATATACGCCGGTGGTCCAGTAAGCAGAATCGTTAAATTTGGAATTCTGAACTTGAGTTCAAGCCTCGGTTTGGCATTAAATAATTGTTAATTTAATTTATTTAATTTCTCCCTTCAAATGTCAAATATAAAGGATGAATATAGCGGCAAATCTATATATGGAAAAGCTGAGGTGGTAAAGTAAGCGGTGTCATAGCATTTGGATCGTGCATGTTGTGCAGTGTTCAGACCTCGATTAAGAGTAAAAAAATTTAGCGGGCATCCACACATTCCATATTAAATTTAAAATTAAAAATGACCAATTTGCAATTAAATTAAAAATATATATTGAGGCTTGAACTAGTCATGATTAAACTTCAATCACACAGCTTCTTTTACCACCAATCCAAAGCCATACATATAAATATTGATATTCCTATATCGTTTATAGCTGCCATTTGAATAAAAAATTTGAAAATTTTAGCAACGGCAATGGACTCTACTTATTTGACCTTCGCCGTACCATTTCATTACCGCTCTATACCCATACCCATCTTTTATTCTTGCCACTTTTACATGGAGAATATTGAAGTTTTGAACAGAAGCTGAGTTGGATTTGAGCAATTTTATTTCACCATCACCAATTTGACAGGAGAAATTAAATAGGAATATTGGAGATAGGAGAATAGGAGAAATAGGAGAATATTGAAGTTTTGAACAGAAGCTGAGTTGGATTTGAGCAATTTTATTTCACCATCACCAATTTGACAGGAGAAATTAAATCAAAAAATGTTCGAGAATCAAACTTAGATCTATAAATCCAAAGTCACTGACATTGCTTACTCGACCACCGCCGCATATATATTGCATGCTATACAAATCTTTTATATCTGTCATTTGAATAGAAAATATTGAAAGTTTTAGCAAAGACAATGGACTCTGCGTTTATTTCACAATCCTTACATACCCATCTTGTATACATGCCACTACTTGAAAAATATGAAAATGTTTAACACAGAACCTGTGTGTTGAACCAGTTTGAATACAGAAGAAATTAAATTAAAATAATACCGTCGCTATTGGGACTCGAACCTTGGTCCACGAATCCAAATTCAATCACTCTACTCCCTCGCCCACCACCGTATATATATTTGATGTTATGCAAATCTTTTATAATTTCCAATTGAATTGAGAAACTTGGGAAATTTTTTAATAGAAACTGAGTTGAACCAAAAATGTCCCAACATTAATATCGTTTGAAACTTAACTGAACTGCATAGTGCGAGGTGCAACATTTAATGCGATAGCATTCCAAGCAGTGTATTACGAAGAAGTTAAAAATCTTCAAGCTATTCCTCCTTATGTTCTTAAAATTTATAAAACTTCCGGTCCAGTCAATGATGCTTGATGCGGTTTTCTAGGCGTACATGAATAGTACATGAATAACGCCCAAATAAAAAATTTCCCTATACAAACTGAAAGTATAACAAATAGGTATAGCTGAGTTTAAGTCTCGATTAAAACTAAAAACTAATTTAATTTAATTTCGTACAAATTAATTCAATTCCGATTTTGTTAAATTTTCATTTTTCTCTATTTAAATGGTGAGCATAAAAGATGGATTTATCAGTTATGAAATTGTACGGCAATGGTCATGTAAGCAAAGTAATGGGTGTTAGATTAGTGGACGTGAGTTCAAGCGCCGTTCGGGCTAAGGTTTTATTAATTTAATTTCATCTTATAAATTAGTTCAACTGACAACATCTATTAAAATTTTCAAGTTTTTCCAATTAATTGCCAAGTATAAAATATGGATGTAGCAGCAATGAAAATGTACGGCGATGGTCAAATAAGCAGAGTCCAGAAATACTTTTGGTTATAAAAAAATCAGGTCAGGTATTTTTCCTGGGTCAGTTGGTTTTCCAGTTGAAATGGAACCATTTTCTTTAATGGCAATCAGTATTTCTTTTCCTTTAGTTGTAGTTAATATAGAACCCCAGTGAGTATCCTTTGCATTGAAGTCACCTATTATATGAACCTTTTTCCCAGACGCTTGAAGAACTCTATATTGGTTGTTTTTAATAGAATGTCTTGGTGGACAGGACAATCCTGCCACAATAATAGGAAAGTTGGTTTTTATATACATGAACAAGTGTTGGTTATCTGAACGATTAGGATTTTTAATAATTCGGTAGCACTTATAGCCTTCCTGAACTCGAATTCGTTTTACCATGGAGTGGGGTGTGTTACATTTTATGGCACGGTCATAGTTAAAGTTCCTCGGATTATTTTTAATGAAAGTCATAATATTTTTGTCCGATTTGTTGTGATCCGTTTTTTCCGATTTTTCTGGGAGCTGCTCTATACCGTTCCGCCGCTATAAAGAGGGTTCCACTCTATATCCACATGATGTCGATTTTTCCTAACACTATATATCGTTGTTTTGGGTCAATTTAATAATTTTATATTGGATAAACATGACACTGAAGTATATTTACGGCATTTAAGCACGATTAGTTTTAAATTCCGCTCTTTTTGAAAAGAGATCTCAATGCATTGACGGACATTTTATAAAACTATCACAATAACGCATTGTTCCTAAAGAAATTTGGTCACCCTTTAGTTTAGAACTAATTGACAAAACCACTTTAAGAATTGTCTACATTATCGACGTTGTCTACGTTGTTGACGTTATCTACGGGTTGTCGCCACGTCAATGTAGAAAATAATAGATGACGTGTAAACGCCCATCCCAATTGACGGGTGAAACAATATTTTAGTTTCTGTTTCCTATCATTTGTTAGTGTCACACAGGGTTTTGAATTTAATACAAATGAATTAAAAATTGTTAAAATTATAAATGTCATAAATTAGGTGTACTTCTTCAATTTGATTAGTTTTGTGATTTTTCTGTTAAATAGCGGGTGGGCCATCTATCGATTTAAATTTGAACCACCGGTTATTTCGAATCTCGCAATACTTATGTCATTCTATTCTGTCACAAAATTCAGTACTAAAGTAATGTCCACTGAACGAAATGAATCGATTTACGCTTGAGCAACGTTGGGATTTATTGGAAATTTATTTCCAAAACAAAGACAATTGATCGGAAATTTGGTGCAAAATTTGGTCGCAGAGAAGGACCAACAGTGCCCGGTATACGCAAGTTTATTGTTAAAGTTCGTGAAACTCGTTTCATTGTTGATGCGCCAAGACGTGAGCGTGCTCGTACAGTGCGTACACCCGAAAATATCGAAGCTGTGGCTGAGAGTGTGCGTGAGAATCCATCAACATCAACTCGTCATCGTTCTTGACAATTGAACGTTTCACGCACCAGTTTACGTCGAATTTTGCGAAAAGATCTCGGTATGACGCCTTACAAAGTTCAATTGGTTCAAGAGTTGAAGCCGCATGACCATCCGCTACGTTTTCACTTCGCTAGATGGGCCAACGAGAAATTGCACGAAGATGTCGATTTTTCCTAAAAAATCATCTTTTCGGATGAACCTCATTTTCATCTTGGTGGGTATGTTAATAAGCAAAATTGCCGTATTTGGGGCACAGAAAACCCCCACGTGGTCTTACAGAAGCCAATGCACCCATTACGAGTGACTGTTTGGTACGGCTTGTGGAGCGGAGGCATCATTGGCCCATATTTCTTTGAACATGAGGACGGCGCAACCATAAAGGGCAATGGAGACACCTATCGCACCATGATAACCGATTTTTTGCGCCCGCTCTTCGTGGTATTGATGTGAACAATGTTTGGTTTCAACAGGATGGTGCAACTTGCCACACATCTCATGTCACAATCGTTTTATTGCGGCATACGTTTGATGGCCGTTTAATTAGCCGAAATGGTCAATTGGCCAGCAAGAAGCTGCGATTTAATACCATTGGACTATTTTCTGTGAGGCGCCGTTAAAGACAAGTGTTATGCCGACAAACCAGAGACAATTGAGCATTTGAAGGTCAATATTCCTGATGCCATCGCCGAGATACGACCCCATACACTCGAAAAAGTGCTCGAAAATTGGTCCGATCGAATGGGTACTGTGAGGCCAGCCGCGGCAGCCATATGAATGAAATAATATTCCATCTCTAACCGGAACAATTGTACTTCACAACAAAAAAATTAATTTGGCAAAATTTCAAACCGGTTTTGTTTTATTGCAATTTTAAATTTAAACTTTTAAATGGCCACCCTTAATAATAATAGTGTCAAGTGTGCTGTGGAACTATTATGTTGTTGTGTGTATACATATACACACAATTATCATGGAACAAATAGTTCCTAATGAGAGGAAAGCCATGTTGCAATTCAGCAAGTAAAATCTCAACAGCATTAGATTTGTAGTTCAAATGAAAATAAACTCCGACACAGCATGCTCCAATCTGAAGTTTCAACAGAAATGTTAGTGGAACTACATAATTAAAGTGGATAGTGGCACAACCAAGAAAATGAATAGTAAAAGCCGCGTCAGTAACATTCAAAATTCGTATCTCGTATTGTTACGTTTCTTATTCGCTGGTTCCTTAGATAATGGCTAACGAACAAGTAAGTTTGAATGAAACTTGTATAACGTGCACGTTTTGCCACAATTATTTAAATCGAAGTATTTTCAACAAATAACATTTAATCATTTTATTTATTTCAATGATATATTTTATAGTTTTGGTCTTCCTCTTTTAGTTCCTTCCTTAAATTTTTCCACACCATTCGTAGTATCACAACCGGATAGTTGATTAACGGGCTTAAAGTGAATCACAGTGAATCATTTAAAGTATGACCGTACTCTCTTAATCAATGTTACCTGTTTTGTAAAATTTGAAGACATAAACTGGGTTTCCGCAATGAATATTTCATTTTTTTAATAGCAACAAATTTGTAATTCTCTATATACATACTCCGTACATTTATTACTTATTGGCCATGTGCCATGTGCGTTACGTATACAAATACATACATAATACTAATTTATAATCTTGCACATGTAAAAACTTTAGTAAAATTTCACTTTAAATAAATTCCCACTCGAACATACATACGAGTATATATAGGTACATAAAATATAATACCGTTAAGAAAATTTGCCAGAATGAGTATTTTTTTTTTTTTTTTTGCTTAAAACAAAAGAAATGAAAACGAAAAAGAAAATTCTAAAGAAAATGAAAAATGTTTTTATGATTTGGCCCATTTAAGAAAATAAATAGTGGATTAGCTGGCTGAATTTTTTTTTATTTGTTCATTCTGTTTGACAATTTCATTGGTAATGAACTTTGTCGGTTTTATTACACGGATATACTCGTACATAAAAGCTAATTAGTCTAATTTATACGGGTAAACAAAAGAAAAATTGGCACGCAAAACTTGCATATAACCTGGATAAATTGTATAATATATATTACCGACAAACAAGTAGTAATTTCGTCTTTATACAAAAATATCATGATGATGATGTTGATGGCATACAAGTTGGTTAATGATAATAAATATGACAATCAAACCTAAAATTTTACATTAATTTTGTTTATATACCCAACTTACCTGAATTTACGGTTATTGTCATATTTGTGCAGATATTTTAAAACAAAAGAATTATTTTCAATATCATTTTTTGTTTTATTTTTATTTATTTTTTGTTGGGAACATTTTTTGATCAACTGCCAAGAAATGTAAATTATCTTTCAAATCTAATCAATTAATCATGACAACCACAAAATATATTTTTCTCTGTTTTGCAAGAAAATAAAAATAAAAATTAAATAAAAATAAAAATAAATTAATTATACTAATTTAATTTATGTAATTACTTGAAAATTATTATTTAATAAGTGGAAAATTGTGGCATATATACATAAATTTGACAGTTGTTAAAAAATTATTTTCAATTACATAATTTTCATCACGATTTGGATGATAAATTTAAACTGTTGATTAATTTTATAGTCCTTATAAAGTATCTTTTTGCGTGACAAACTTTAGCCCATCTCTAGATAAGAGACAAGCATTGGTTGGTATCTTGTCACATAAGCTATTTGGGAATTCGAACAAAAAAATAATAAAATTTATAAAAATGTTAACTATAAATCACAACTAATTGAGGTTAAAAGCATTGCCATATGGATATTCGTTTCTAGGAACGAATTTATAATTAAAATTACTAGGAAATGAATGAGTTCCATTTTGAATTTTGAATAAATTTATATTAATAATTTAACAAGTTTAAATGAAAAATAAACATAATATCGTGGTTCATTCCTACGAATCACTCATTCCTATTTACATATGTCACGACATATTTATCGAATTAAATTTGACAACCTATTGTAAAATTTTTAGTTTAATTATTATTTTATATTATTTCCCATTAATTTAGAAATGAAAAAGTCGTTCCTAGAAACGAATGGCATGTGGTTTAATTCAGGACCATAAAATAAATCGAACAAAATTGAGATTGATTTCGGAAATCGGTTTAAAACTGGTCAGACTTTAAATAGA
Source organism: Tipula unca (assembly GCA_951394425.1). NCBI lineage: Eukaryota > Metazoa > Arthropoda > Insecta > Diptera > Tipulidae > Tipula > Tipula unca. The sequence continues at coordinate 147,998,488 of OX596382.1, read as the reverse complement.
TACATGTTCCACGAATTATTTAGTATAAAATCGAAAATAAATAAAGATTGGAGTTGTTGGAGCCTAAAATTAATTTTAGTTGCAGTAGCATCTCGCTAACTCGCATAAGCGCACTGCAGCCTTAGCAAACTGTAAAAGTTTGAACCAATAGATGTATAATATCTGATCTACGTTCAAAGATCTGTACGAGAACACTTGGGATCTGGCTTCGACAAAGGCCGGACAGCTGCAAAGGTAGTCCTCTTCCGAGACAGCCGAGGAACTGCTCGGGACCAAAAACCTCATTTCCCACAAGCCCACAATGAGCAGCCACCCATATGACCCTTACTCTCGAATTAGAGCAAACAAGATTAATGAAGTGTTTGCAATCTTTGACCAGTTTAGATGTAGTAAAAGAGTTTTTAAGGGTATTGAGCACGGCTTTACTATCTGTGCAGATAATAATATCGTTGCCTAAATCAGTTAACTTAAACGCCTCAATTGCACTATGGGTAAGAGCATATAATTCAGCTTGAAAACCCGTGCAGTGTTTACCCAGACTACCCGAGAATCTGAGCCCATACTTTGGACAAAACAAAGCAAACCCTCCACTGACTTCTGAACGAGAGCCATCCGCCAAAAAAAACTATCGACTCGGACAACTGTCTATAGAAATCCTGAGAGCCACAGTTCTCTCGAGGGGAAAACGACGGAGAATAAATTGGTGAAGTTAAATTCGGGTAATAGCCTGTCATTCACCATTTCAACCGCCAGAATATATTAAATAAATAGTGAAGCTGCAATTAATGCGCTACAATCATACTTCCTTTTGTCGAAGGTAACCGAGGACTGTCCCTCATCTATAAATTAGATGCCTGATCATCTAAACAGCTTGCCCGTTAGGGCTATACTATAAACAACATGCCTCATCTCACCAAGTAGGTTAGATATTGAAATGATGCTCTGAAATAATGATGGTCTAACTCGTGCATAATAAACCGGCAGATCTATTCAAAAATGGATCGGTTCAGATCCGGCCAGCTAATATAGCTTTGGCAGCATCATATTAGCATGGTCGTGGAGTTATAACGGGAAACTGTTTCATAGCTAAACATGTAAGTAGGTTTATTGGCGGTTTAGCGTGGGAAAATTTGTAATTTGACACCTGACCTTGAAATTTGATACCCTGACCTTGAAATTTGATACCCTGACCTAGAAATTTGACACCTGTGGGAAAAAAAAATAAAAAATGAAATTTGATACTGCGGAAATAAAAAATATTGAAATTCCATGAAAGTCAGTGACCCTAAAATTTACACAAGGTCATTGACTTTTATGGAATTTCAATATTTTTATATCCGCAGTATTAAATTTCACTTCCAGGAATTGGGGCGTCATATCATTGTGGGAAAAAATCTGATGATGTGGGAAAATTCTAAAAAAAATTAAAAAAAAATAAAAATATATCGATAAAAAAAAATAGGTACAAACTCGGTGCGGAGCGGCGGTATTATGAGTGTTGTACTTTAGAATGTAGTAAAGGTTTTTAAAAAAAAAAATAAAAAAATTGAAATTTAACACTATAGATATCAGAATATGATTTGTTGTTGTTTTGTATGAACACGATCAAACATGAATTTTTATTTCTGGAAAAGTGGGAAAGTATTAAAATTCTAAAAAAAAAATTAAAAAAATTAAAATATATCGATAAAAAAAATAGGTACGAACTCGGTGCGGAGCGGCGGTATTATGAGGTTGTACTTTTAGAATGTAGTAAAGGTTTTTAAAAATAAAAAATAAAAAAATTGAAATTTAACACTATTGATATCTGAATAATATGATTTATCGTTGTTGTTTCGTATGAACACGATCAAACATGAATTTTTGTTTCTGTAAAATATTAATGTATTCATCATAACAACAACAACGAATCTGTTGGATGAAAATTGAACTAATATAATATATAATATAGATATCGCATACACAAAAAAAATTTACATGTTTTCGGCATTGTATTGATGCGAATGAAATTCTATAAGTAGGAAAGATAAAGAATTATTATTTTTTTTTTAATTGCGAGATTATGTCTGTCTATCTGACTACAACCTTGATTTTATTATTGAAATTTAACGATAGTAAAAGGTTTAAAAATAAAAAGTGAAATTTAACACTATAGATATCAGAATATGATTTGTTATTGTTTTGTATGAACGTTTTGTTGTATATGGATATTAGAATATATTATGTTGCACACTCACATAGATAAATATCGGAAGCAAGATTTTTTTGTTGTTGTTTCTGTTTTTCGTATATGCATATCGGATGGAATGAAATACAAACAAACAAATGATCAAACAAATAAATACATATACATGTATATTACCAGGCTGGACATTATCATACAGAATAAAGATGATCATACAAGAATTTTTAGTTACAATTTCTGATATAACTTAAAAACGATATCGTTTTGGAAATTACTTTAAACTGATATACATATGTATGTAAGATGCATTGTACAAGTGTATATTTAGCACGAATAAAAATGTATCTATATAATATACATACACATATATATATATATATATATATATATATATATATATATATATATATATATATATATATATATATATATATATATATACATATATAAATTGTACAAATTGAATTTAAAAAATTAATAAAAAAATAATTTAGAAATAAAAATATTTTAAAACTAAAAAAAATAATATCTAAAATATCTGTTGGGTGAAAATTGAAACAATACCTGGAAATATCGACCAATGTGATCGTACAAAAGATGAATATGATTTGTTGTTTTGTATGAACACGATCAAACAAGAATGTTTTTTTTTTTTGATATTAGATCTTAGAGATTTTTGTTGTAATTTCATTTTTGTGTTTTTAAAAAAAATATTAATGTACATATTATAACAACAACAAATCTGTTGGATGAAAATTGAAGTGATATAATATAGATATCACCTACACAAAATTTTTATTTATTTATTTTCGTGTACATAGACGATATGTATTGAAATTCTCTATGTAGGAAAGATAAAGAATTAATTGTTTTTTAATTGTAAGATGATGTCTGTATCAGACTACAACCTTGATTTTTACTATGTATACTAATCCACATAGTTAGTGACCATAATTTATCAAAATTAATTTTTCCTATTAATTAGAAACATAATTACTAAGCATGAATTATAACAACAAATAATTTTTTGGTTGTTGCTGTTGTAAATGGATGTTAGAATAAATTATGTTGCACATTCACACAGGTGAATATCGGAAGCAAGATTGTCGTTTATGTTTTTTGTATATGAATATCTAATGGAATGAAATAAAAATGAAATGAAAGCTGGACATTATCATTCAGAATAAACATGATCATACAAGAATTTTTAGTTACAATTTCTGATATAACTTAAAAAAAAACGATATCGTTTAGGAAATTACATTGAACTGATATACATATTATGTATGTATGATGCATTGTGCACGAATAAAAATTTATCTATAGAATATACATATATACAAATATAAGTGTTTCGCGGGTTTTGGGTGAAAATTGAAATCATACAAAAGATCATACAAAAGATGAATATGATTTATTGTTTTTGTATGAACATGATCAAACAAGAATTTTTCTATTAAAAATTGTACAAATTGAATTAAAAAAATTTATAAAAAAAAAATACATATATTCTAAAAACTATATTCTAAAAAAAAAAAATAATTTAGAAAAAAAATTATTATTATTTCAAAAATTACTTTCAATTAAAAAACCTTCACAAATTTAAATTAATTATTTTTCTATATTACATTACATAAAAAAATGTAACATATAAAAATATGTAATATGAAATAATTTATTCTGTAAATATAATTATAATTTATTCCTTTTAGAAATTTTCCGCATATAATAACTTTTTTTATTTTTAAAAAAATCTTAAAGTGTGATATCATAACAACAATAAATCTGTTGGGTGAAAATCGAAACAATACCTGGAAGTTTCGACAAATATGATCGTACAAAAGATGAATATGATTTGTGGTTTTGTATGAACACGATCAAACAGGAATTTTTCTGTTTTAAAAAAAAAAATTATACAAATAACCTTATGTATACCAACACACTTCTTTTTAAATATGGATTACTTTTAATATACTATTACGAACGATTCTTAGTACAACTAAAAAGATAGTTACTGATCTAAATTTTTTCAAAATTAATTTTTCCTACTAATTAGAAACATAATTACTAATCACGAATTACAACAAAAAATTTAGGTCACTAACATGTATGTAAACTTATTTTCGTTGTGTATTTTAAGTTATACGAATAGAAGTGTCCTATTCAAAAAGTGTATCGTTGTTGAAAAAAAAAATACGGTACAAATTCGAAAACTTTTCTAGTTGTAAATTTTAACACCCGTTTAAAAACAAAAACATTTTTTAAGAGAAGACAACGAGTAAACTCATTTAGAAACAACCATTTACAGAGATCGGTCGCTTAAGAGTATTTGGTTCTGATTTTTAAAAATAAAAATATTTATCAAAATAATAAATAACACTCTCTTCATAATGTCAATCGATAAACATCAAGTTGCACGCCTAGTCTCGAAAATTATATCTGAAGAGTTTATTCGGGAAGGAATGTATGGAGTCTGTCTGCCTGCGTCTTTATTGCTCTTTGACCATTTAAAGAATTTTGGTATTAAAATGATGTATGGAAAGATGGTATACGATAATTTGGTACTTGCACCTATACATATATGGACCGAAATTGATAATGTGAAATATGATCCGACAATTGCTATCAATGAAACATATCTGACACAAGAAGAAAAATCATTTTTTGATGCAACAGAGTATAAATATTATTCAGAAGACCCAATTTTTACGAATCCGGAAGATCATGCTATAATGAATGTATTCTATGAAGTAAAACATACACAAAATGTTGCTGATTATTTTGAGGTATCTCCACCAATATTAAAAACTATTAGAAATAGAATTAATGATAGAGTTAAGATAATCTTAAAACAACACACAAAAACATAAAAAAATAATAAACTTAAATCTTAACTTATGTGTTTCATTTTTTTTTTTTTGTTTCGGTATTATTAATAGTATTATATTATGTTTTTGTTATTATTTGATTATTTTTCTTATAAATATTAGTTTTTAATTTTATATTGTTATTTTATAATAAAGTTTTTATAAATTTATTTCTATACTTTACTGAAATTGATTTGTGGAAAAACAATTTAAAAAAAAATTTTGTTTAAATTAACATTTGCAAATTCACGTTAATAAAAATTAATTTAGAAAATAAAGAAAATTCCGCACACACAATATTTTATTTTATTTTAACTATAATGAAAATGATTAAAATATTTATCGAGGGACAAAACAAATTATATAAAATAAAACTTATTTATAAAAAAAAATTAAAAAATTAATTATTTAAAACAAAAATTTGTAAAATTAGAAAATTATTCGTCGATTTGTAATACATGCTTTCTATATGTAATATTAATTAAAAAATTAGTATAATTTATTCTATAAGTATAATTTTAATATATGTATATGAAGAAATTTTCGGTACATAATAGTAGAAAAACATTATAAAAAAAAATTTAATAAAAAAAATTGATAATGAAAAATAAATAGAAAAATTATAAAAAAAAATATTGATAATAATAATTTTAGACAAATGAAGAAAATCTCAATGTAATGGAAAGGTGGAATTCCGTAACCAAAAATAAAAAAAAATAAAAAAATATAAAAAAATGTAAATAACAACACTAAAACGTTGTTTGATATGGATTTTTTACAGTTTGTTAAAATTCAAGATCTGGCAAGGCAGTGAGCAGGAGGATGAAGAGGAAAAGCTGCGAAGAAGAAAGAAAAGATTTTTTTTTTAAAATGGGTAACAAGAAACATGGTGATTCTAATTATCTTAAGCTTTGTAGAATTTAATTCTGAATAAAATATTAAACAGTATATGTACGCATGTTTGCAGTAAATAATATTAATAATAACAAAATATAGTATTATGTAAAAATAAAAAAAAAATAAAAACAAAAAAAATATATATATATCTGATTTATTATTTTTATTTCATATATGATATAAAATGCGTGTTTTTAAATTATTTTTTTTTTTACAAAATTATTAAATCATCCAATTCTGTCTCTATTACATTGCAGTATATTTAAGTGTTGAGCCCATCTCTTCTTGACACTAGCGACGAACCCAAATCCCTTTTCTTGTCGGAGAAAGCTGCATTCCGGGAACCAAAAAGCGTGTTCTTCCCAAGGGTTATCGGTGAAATTCCAATCACCTAGAACCCCACCACAGCTGAAACATTTCACTTTATCATCTATACCTGTGTAGTAAAATCCGGCCGACGATACTGCTTCGTGATCAATTAAATACCTCTTCCATGGAGATTGATGGAATGAATTTAACCGATCTTCTAGTTTCCTCATGTACGGAACATTATCATAATACCAAAGAAGATATACTAATAGAAACACTATTTGTATGAGAGAAATATACCCAAATAAAATAATTTCATATTATTTAAGTTTTGTTTTTGCAATTTTACGAGATACTATTACAATTTCGTCATGTCTCTTTCTTGCATTTACATTTTGAATAACACAGCAAAATAAAAAATAATAGTGAGCCAATTGGTTGACGAAAAGAAATTTCATAAAAAATAACATTTTAATGAATTATAATGTATTGGTATTGGTGGCAAATAGATCACAACAATAGACCAACAAAACATTTCAAAACGCAATTTGAGTTATTTTCAGAAATGTTACAGTACAGCACTCATACATGTTATATTGACATGTACGATTTATATGAGAGTATATATTTATTTTGGGGTCTAAACTGTATATAAACAAAATATCAACATAACAAATTATAATAAATCGGATAAAGTTATCCCTACCTTCCTCGATTGTGTTTTAATTTTAAATAATGAAATGAAAACAAACATTTTTTTCATTTTTTTATTGTTTTCAATCATCCTGTGAAAAGAAGGAATGGATTTCGTTTGTTTCTATTATATTGATATTTTAGTTATATACAGTATAGGCATCAAAATCCCCTTATGATAACATGGAATATCGCAATTAAAATTGTACATTTCAATATAATGTATGAATTCTGCACTGTAAAACTTCTGTAAATAAAATAGACTTGTGTTGTGAAAAGTTGTTGTTGCGTTGGTCTAAACAATTTGATATTTTCAAGTTTATTTCATCAATGAAAATCGTATTGTAAGAGAAGATCGATGAATGAGTATTTTGATTTTCACTTTTAGGAATATATTTACGCAAAACCGTCTATAGGTTACTTCCGGCTTGTATCTATAGAAGTATAGACTGTTTCTCTAGTTTAGGGGTAAAATTAAAAGCATCTTTTGATTTTACGAAAATTGTTCTTCAAATACTTAACGTAATTTGTTGATTCATTTGAAAGATAAATGTTTAATTGAGTCCACACGATTGTCACAGCCGCGACTCCTCTTTTGAGAAGCAGTCTTCCTGATAAGTTTGGAAAATCACCTCATTGAAAGAAAAAAGAAAATTTATCCAACAAAATAGCCTAACAAAAACCAAAATTATAGAATAAAAAATTAAAATTTGGTTTTTCGTCTGAAGCAAGACGATTCATTAATAATATTAGGGTATTATATCGTCTTAATTTCTATTGTAGTGAAATTTTTATAAATATTTTTGGTCTGTACAAATAAAAAATAAATAAAATTAGAAAACAGAAAATGTTCCTATTGTTGTTTTCGATCAATGCCAGATTTTGCTACATATATAAAAAATATATCGTCGGCGAAGAAAATGCGTGTCAAGTAGAAAACATATATCTATGTGAAACAAAAAATAATATAGCAGACGGACGATACGTATGATTTTTTTTAGAAAAAAAAATTACGATCATATAAATTTTTTTGTAAATATTTATTTTGAACAATACATGCATAATCCTTTTATAAAATAAAGTTCATTAATATATGTCTAGCATATTGTCTATCTATATCACTAATAGGTAATTGGAAATATGTGATTAATTATGTACTGATTAACAAGACATTCACTGCTTCAAAATTATTTGAATTGATTAAAAAAAATATAATCGTATGTCAGGAAAAAATTGGGTTAAACGTAATAATGTTAACATGTGATCAAGGGGCGGGCCATAAATGTGCAAGCATATAAGCAGCCCGGTATCACATTCTTATTTTATATTAGCTGGCAAAAAAGTTTTTGCACAATACGATCCTCCACACATCATTAAATCGACCAGAAATGCATTTGTTAGTATGTAACAAAATTTCACATAGTAAAATTGGAGTAGCTGATATAGATGTAATCAGAAAAATTGTCGAACGAGATGCAATCAACAAATGTAAATTATTACCTAAGTTCGGCCGGAAACACTTATCCCCAAATTCGTTTGAAAAAATGAACGTTTCGTTGGCCGTACAATTACAATTACAATCGTCAAATTACATCTAAATTTGTAATAAATGGTATGGATATCACAAAACAAAATGTTTACAACATTGCTTATGGCTATTTGCAACAGATTAAGAACTATTGAAATTAAGTAGAAAATCAGGAAGGCCAACGAAGGGTGGTGGATGCCACCTCTAATTTGAATAGAAAACGGACATGATCTTGATTATCAAATAATTTAATACAAATCCACACTATATAATCCAAGCGTGCAATATATGTAAAATATTCTGGCTTTCAATTATTAGATGATATGATTAGTGAATAGTAGACGAAAATTACAAAAATTTAAACATTACGTAAATTTTTATAAAAGTTAATAAAGCAGAAATGTATATAAACTATTGAGAATTCTAAAGGAATGAAAAACTAACACCTGTATCAAAATCTTCTATATTAACAAGTCCAACTATCTACATAGGCACACACAGATTATTGCCAAAACCGACTTTTTTCGACCTCAGTATTGGTGCAATAGACGGCAATGGTGTGTTCCATTGTGATCTATTTGTGCATAACAAAATAGTCAAAAAATGAAAAAAGTCGTCGTTTTTTGTATGTATTAGTGTTGGTTGATATATTTTATTCAAATAGATATTCATATTATTATACCACGTTGCAGTTTGTCATATTCCATAGTAAAATGCAAAACATAGTATATTTGTGTTTGTTAATTTTTCAAATTTGAGGCATGTACGTACACAACTAACACTAATATAAAAAAGTCGGTTTGTCTCTTTAAATTTTGTATAGTTGGACTTGTATAATATAGAAGATTTTGCCTGTATAGATACTTGGTTTCAAATATGACAATACATTTGTGTTGGTTTTGCAATATGCTACACATATATTAATGAACTTTTTTTATAAAGGATTATGCATGTATTGTTCCAAATAAATAATTACACAAAAAATTATATGATCGTAATTTTTTTTTCTAAAAAAAATCATACGTATCGTCCGTCTGCTATATTATTTTTTGATTCACATAGATATATGTTTTCTACTTGACACGCATTTTCTTCGCCGACGATATATTTTTTATATATGTAGCAAAATCTGGCATTGATCGAAAACAACAATAGGAACATTTTCTGTTTGCTAATTTTATTTATTTTTTATATGTACAGACCAAAAATATTTATAAAAATTGCATTACAACGGAAATTGAGACGATATAATCCCCTAATATTATTAATGAATCGTCTTGCTTCAAGAGTCAACCATAGAAAAATTATGAACTTAAAAAAAATTAAGAATTTTAACGAAACCAATTATTTTTGTTTTTTTTTGACATTCAAACCATAGAAACTTAATAATTCTTAAGTGACAGCATTTTGTTTACATTTTGCATAACTAGTAATTTTTTGTGTATTACATTATATGTTTAATATATTTAGAGTAATATGTAGAAAATAGCAGATACAATTATTATTATAGTTAATAAATAAAACTAATAAGTGTTTCAATCCATAAATAAAAAATAAATTGAAAATATTAGTGTACTAGCACTGCAAAATGGCGAATTTGTTAAAATTATGTGTATTCAAAGATTTTACCTGCCAACGATAAAATTTCCTCGAACTATTTATTTTTACGTATAAAAATATAAATTAATTTCACTAGAAAGCACTAAATCACAGATATATCTGAAAAAAATAAAATAAAATTATAGAAATATAATTGAATACGAAAAAAATAAAATTTAATGAGAAAATTAAAAATGGCACCTACCGCATCAAAATACTATTCACGTTTGTTTACCAAAAAATATTTGTTTTTTTCTATTCCCTTTTAATTTTTCTTAAGTTTGACCGAAAAATTTCGCATCCCTAATTTTTTTTAAGTGACAGATGAAATTTAACGAGGTTTCGTTGAATTTTTTACGTTACGTTATTTTTTCCATGGGCGAATACACAGAAATGCCATTTATCGCACTCTTAATTTTTTTTACGTTAATTTCCTAATTTTTTTTAAGTCATCCCTGGTTACCACTTCAGACGAAAAACCAAATTTTAAATTTTATTCTATAATTTTGGTTTTTGTTAGGCTATTTTGTTGGATAAATTTTCTTTTTTCTTTCAATGAGGTGATTTTCCAAACTTATCAGGAAGACTGTTTCTCAAAAGAGGAGTCGCGGCTGTGACAATCGTGTGGACTCAATTAAACATTTATCTTTCAAATAAATCCACCCTTGATGGTTTTTCACTTTGCAAAATAATAAAACAACAAATTATGTTAAGTATTTGAAGAACAATTTTCGTAAAATCAAAAGATGCTTTTAATTTTACCCCTAAACTAGAGAAACAGTCTATACTTCTATAGATACAAGCCAGAAGTAACCTATAGACGGTTTTGCGTAAATATATTCCTAAAAGTGAAAATCAAAATACTCATTCATCGATCTTCTCTTACAATACGATTTTCATTGATGAAATAAACTTGAAAATATCAAATTGTTTAGACCAACGCAACAACAACTTTTCACAACACAAGTCTATTTTATTTTCAGAAGTTTTACAGTGCAGAATTCATACATTATATTGAAATGTACAATTTTAATTGCGATATTCCATGTTATCATAAGGGGATTTTGATGCCTATACTGTATATAACTAAAATATCAATATAATAATAGAAACAAACGAAATCCCTTCCTTCTTCTTACAGATTGTTTTCAATAAAAAAATGAAAAAATTTTTGTTTTCATTTCATTATTTAAAATTAAAATACAATCGAAGAAGGTAGGGATGACGTTAGGTAGGGATAACTTTATCCGATTTATTATAATTTGTTATGTTGATATTTTGCTTATATACAGTGTAGACCCTAAAATAAATATATACTCGCATATAAATCGTACATCTCAATATAACATGTATAAGTGCTGCACTGTAACATTTCTGAAAATAACTCAAATTGCGTTTTGAAATGTTTTGTTGGTCTATTGTTGTGATCTATTTGCCACCAATACCAATACATTATAATTCATTAAAATGTTATTTTTTATGAAATTTCTTTTCGTCAACCAATTGGCTCACTATTATTTTTTATTTTGCTGTGTTATTCAAAATGTAAATGCGAGAAAGAGACATGACGAAATTGTAATAGTATCTCGTAAAATTGCAAAAACAAAACTTAAATAATATGAAATTATTTTATTTGGGTATATTTCTCTCATACAAATAGTGCTTCTATTAGTATATCTTCTTTGATAATACTTCAAATCACAACAACTCATGTTTACTTTATTGGAATCTTTTGAACAGGTTTTCGATGTCGTATGATCTATTTCTCGGCTACGATCATCAGGAAAATGTATTAAGTCAGTTTCGATAGTACTACTTCGAAAGTTTGTTGAATCTACGAACGGATTAGTAGACATCTTTGCTACTTCTAATTTTAAATGATTCACTTGTTTATTGTATCAGTTTTAACAATTTACTATAAATTTTATCAGGCTTGAAGTCAGTATTTATAAACATTTTAAACTCATTACCTCTATGATGATGACTGATGAGCACAATCAGAAACTCGATAAGATATTTAGTATAAACAACAACACAATAGAGATCGTATGCAAGTTTCTACAAAGATAATATAAAAACCTGATGTAAATATAAAATTTGAGATTATTCTTTCGAAAACATACATATATCGTTTACCAATGGTAAATAAAAAAAAAAGTTTTAAGCATGTTCAAAGATGAATGTTCTGAAAAATTATTCTCTGTTAATTAGTTTAAAAGCAAAATCTTATTGCTTATTACTTGAGGAGGATGATGTTGTTATAATAAAAAAAAATTACTCTCAGTTAAAGCTACATACACAATGTTTGATAGACCAGAGTGTTTGATGTCTTTTATTATGTTTGATAAAAATTGATGTAATCGTCTATAATTTATAGTTGAATCTATAATTTATACTTGAATCTAATGCATGATCATTGGTACCGTACGCTATCCACCTTATTTGCATTATAAAGCATTGACGTTTAAAGAATTAATTATTTTTTAATTGTAATATGATGTCTGTATAAGACTACAACCTTGTTTTTACAATGTATACTTAAAAAAAAAAATATTTGGAAAATGAGAATAGAAAAAAAATATTATAAAAAAAAAATTAATGTTAGAAAACAAAATATTCTTATATGAAAAATAAAAATACTTTCAAATAAAAACCTCAGGGAGCGATCGGATTCAGACGTTGGACATCGGACGTCCGACGTCCAAGGTGCGACGTCCGACGTCCGACTCCGACGTCCGATCGGACGTCCGATGTCGGACGTTGGACGGTGCAGTTCGTACGATGGAATTTGATCGTACTGTTAAGTTGGTCGCTTGAAATTATTTTATATAAAAAAAAATTGATATAAACGTCTATGATTAAGATAAAAATTGCTGTAAACGTCTTTAATTTATATAAAAATTGATGTAGACGTCTATGATTTAGATAAAAACGGATGTAAACGTCTATGATCTTTATAAAAATTGATGTAAACGTCTATGATTTAATAAAAAATTGATGTAAACGTCTATGAGTTATAATGCAAAATGCGGTCATGTGCGGTGTCCCCGAAGGGGACACCACACATGATTGTGGGTACCGTACCTGCGCTCCGCGCAGTTACGATACCCACCGCATTATATAAGCGCGACCCTCGGGGGGTAAGTTATCGATATTATAAGAAACACCCTTTACAATTAAAGTGTAGGAGTATCTTGGATGGCCATTAACAGGTAATCCTAGAGATGTCTAGATGAATCTGAGTATGCCATCTCATTGTGTGTAGTTTTATGATTATTCGTGGTTGAGATCATATTAACGCGACCCTCAAGGGGTAAGTTATCGATATTATAAGAAACACCCTTTACAATTAAAGTGTAGGAGGATCTTGGATGGCCATTAACATGTAATCCTAGAGATGTCTAGATGAATCTGAGTATGCCATCTCATTGTGTGTACTTTGAAGAATATTTTTGGTTGGGATCATATAAGCGCGACCCTCGGGGGGTAAGTTATCAATTTTATAAAAAAAAAACATTTATTTTTAAAAAAAGTGGAGGAGGGTCTTGGATGGCCATTAACAGGTAATCCTAGAGATGTCTAGATGAATCTAAGTATGCCATCTCATTTTGTGTAGTTTTAAGTTTATTTATGGTTGGGATCATATTAGCGCGACCCTCGGGGGGTATGTTATCGATATTATAAGAAACACCCTTTACAATGAAAGTGTAGGAGGATCTTGGATGACCATTAACAGGTAATCCTAGAGATGTCTAGATGAATCTGAGTATGCCATCTCATTTTGAGCAGTTTTATGATTATTTATGGTTGGGATCATATTAGCGCGACCCTCTGGAGGTAAGTTATTAATTTTAAAAGACACACTACCCTTATTTATTATAATATTTTTGTTTAATATTTTGAAAAAATTAGAATTGCTGGATTTATTTTGGTTGTTGGTGTTATTTCCATTGGAAATGCTAGCAGGTCGTCATGTTGCTCCCATTTGTTATTTTTTCGTTTAATATACGATCGGAAGTGTCCAGTCACATTTTTACTACTTGATCTTTCGTCATGAATTATGCCTTTTAAATGAAATTCATCTCCAGACAAATTAATTGTTTGACTTATTTCAATAATTTTTATATTGTAGTTATTATTAGTTGGCTGTACATCAGCAACAACTATGTCATAGTTACTAAAATATTTAATTTTCCGATTGGTTCGACATTGTGGACACACAGTTTGTTTGAAATCTATGGCGTTTTGTATATTACTTAATGTTCGTTGATTAAAATTTAAAACATTTTCAAAAGGAAGATAAAATGTTTCCTTCAAAATATCTGGATGTTGGGTTTCTGAACAACTACGGATTTCTGTTAATGGATGAGGTAAGACTTTCTCTAAAATGAAAGAAACACAACAAGTAGCATCTAGGTTTGTGGAATTTTTAGTTATAACGAGACTTGTGCTATTTTTATAAATATCCAACAATAAACGAGACCGTTCTTTATAGAGAAATGAATCATCGGCAGTTTTATTTATTCGTGAAACAAATTTAAAGAATGGGTTCGTGGAAGTAGTAAATAACCCTCTAAAATACTCAGAATCTATGTATAAAGATAAAAATACTTGAGTTGTTGCATCGAAAGCACAAGTATTATTTATGCTTATTACTTCGCTATTATTAATAAAAGAGTATCCATTTTTCAAAATATATACTTCTTCAACTTCATTTGATTGTTCTTTTGATTTGATTTTAGCCGGCTGCGAGTTTACATGATTTAAGCGAGTTAACACTCTTTTACCAAAATGCTTCGGAGAATCAATAATTTTAACTTTTTTATTCCAGGTCTCTTCATGAAGCTCGTTATCTGGGTCTTCGAATATTCGATTTATTTTTATTTTTTTTAAAGGAGGATTCTCAATTACCTCACTTAGATTAATTAATTTTGCTAATTTTTCTGTTTTATCCTTTAAAACACTTATGAATCTGCCCAATCGTAGGGACTGATGATTTGTGTAATGGTTCTTGATAACCGAAAACCAGCTCTCTGCATTTGCATTAGATATCCGTCCGGATATTCCTAGCTTTCTTGCAAAACACACTCCCCACAATGGTAGAAATGCCAAATATTTTTTTAATGTAAAATTCACAAAATCTGCATTATAATAACCATTTAAATTTGATTCAGGGTTCGAATTATTGTTTGTTTGTTTGTTGATTGATTTATTACAATCAATATAAATACTGTTGAACCGTACAAAATACGGACTGCTGCTAAAAGTAGATTTTTTAAAAAAGGAGGTTCTTTGAGGTAATCTCCACGTCGCTGTTTCAGATGGATCAATACTAGGATTACTTTCGTTATCGTAGATTTGAAATAAAATTTTTTTCACACTTTCAAGAGAGTTTGAAACATCTTGATTTACGACTTTTGTGCAGCATATTATACAGTAGAGTTCAAATAATTTATCAACATCGTCCAATGATTCACAGTTTAAAATTCCACAAAATACATCTAATATAAAACTTTTGGTTACTGTATTAGCATTTGGCCACTTTTCTTTTAATTGTGAAGATATAATATTTACAAAGTGAGCGCAACATATAAAAGTGCCAACTTTAGTTATTTGTTTAAATTGACTGTTTGTTTTGAGTATATCATATGTAAAATTCATGTACTCTGAAATTGTCATTGCATTGAAACTGAGCAGAATAGATTTTATAAGTGCCCAAGACCAATCAGTGACAAAAAATTTTGGGTTAAATTCTTTTGGCATGTTTTCTTTTAGATCATCTAAAAATCGTTTAATTGTTAAGGAATCATGCTTTGAAGAAATTAGCTCTCCTATCGGGATTAAATGGTTGTTAATATTGACTACGCAGGCATAGTAAAGAATGCGCTTATAACTATGGTACGGATGGCAAATCGGATGTTTGGTTACTTTACCGGTAGCGTCAAAATAAATTGCGTTTACTGGGTAATGCTTCAGCAGCTCGAATGTGGATTGTCTTAGCAAAACTACTTTTAATGGATCTGGTGATAACTCATGAATATATTTATTTTTTTTTGGTTCAATCAAGTTCATTTGACAAATGTCGATAACGTCACAATCACGAACAAGATCGTCTTTCTTTAGATACTCTGATTTTATTTTTCTAATGGTTGTAGAAGGAATAAACGATTGAGTATTACCTCTTTTAAAAAGTTCGTATTCAGTTTCATTTGCTAAATCAAGCGAAAAATTATGACAAGAAGTTACTGCTAAGCGGTTTTTCATAACTTCACGCCTAACGCCTCTAATTTGTCTGTACACTTTTTGTTCTCCTTCATGACTTGTGCAACGTTTACTATTTGAATAAATTTCAAGCCATAAATTTTGTCTAATGATAAATTTATACTTTTTTTCTGGAATTTTTGCAATGCCCGTATACTGTGATATTTTCTGAGTTTTTTATAGAAATAACTCTCACTGTTTTAAATGAAATAACACAAGGATTTCCAATTCCAATTAAGTATCTATCAATACTATTACGTATTTCTTCCCGACTAAGCCCGGAAAATGTGGAAGTAATTTTAATGTTATCTATTAATTTAAAACGATTATAAAACTGAGGTTTGTTAGATTCAACTTCATCTTTGTTGCCATTACTCTTTATTTCTGAATTGATAGCCTGATATAAATCGCCATCTGATTTACTAAAAGGTAAATCTTGTTTGGCCCAATTGTAAATGAGATCGGGATTTAAATCGTGATTCAAATTAAAGTTTAAATCATAATCTTTATGTGCAGTAATCGGTTTGGCATTATTTATCTGATTATCTAGATTGTCAATTGCATAACTAGTGCTTTTTATTAACATTTCAGATTTACTTAAGTTAATTAAATTCAATTTTTTCCGCCAAATCAAACAAATATTTGTACGATTTTTTAGCGAATTTTGTAAACCTAATTTACCACAAATAGCTTTCATTTCTGGACTATCAGCGCTGGTTAATTTTTCGCTTTCAATGAAAAGCTCCTCTAAAGCAGTTTTTAATGCTATTACCGAAATATAATTTTTCTTCTTTTTATAATTATATTTATTTGAAGTTTTAGTAAACATCTTATATTAACAGATGTAAAACTTTATAAACGAACCAAAAAATTTTACAAAATCGATTAAAATGATATAAGCAGCAATTAGCTCTTATAAATCAAGTATAAACAGTTTGTAAATATTCAATAAATAAAATTAGAACCAGTTAAACACAAATCCAAATAAAGCCGAGGTCGATAATTACAATAACAATAATTAATAAATATTGGTTTAAAGAATGTCCAAAAGATAGCAAGGGTCGTTTTTAAAATAATGTACAAACAATATAATCAGTTCTAAAGGGTATCCAAATGAAAGCGAAAGTCAATAGTTTTAAAAAAAACTTTTAATGGCAAAAAAAAAATCACAATAATAAAATTTAAAAATACACGGAACGATAATAACACGACAAAGTCTGAAAACGTATTAAAACAAAATCAGAAAAAAAATCCTTTATATACTAATGCGAAAAATAAAATATTTTTTGTTTCCTTTTTGTACATAAACTTCAGCAGTTTAATATTTTTATAACCGTTAATGTTTGTCAATACAGTGAAAACACTAGTTTAATATATCAATGCATTTTGAAAATTGATAAAGGTAAATTATAAAAACGATTTATCCAGACACATGATTTTACAATGGCTACTATTACGTGATAGTGGTTATTAAATATCCTCCGACCGCAAATATTTTATAGTGAAAAGTGTTTCTTATAAATCGATAACTTTATCTCTGAAATTCGCACTCATGTAATCCCAACCAAAAATATTCTTCAAAGTACACACAATGATATGGCATACTCAGATTCATCAAGACATCTCTAGGATTACCTGTTAATGGCCATCGAAGATCCTCCTACACTTTCATTGTAAAGGGTGTTTCTTATAATATCGATAACTTATCCCCCGAGGGTCGCGTTAATATGGTCTCAACCAAAAATAATTTTAAAACTACACACAATGAGATGGCATACTCAGATTCATCTAGACATCTCTAGGATTATCTGTTAATGGCCATCCAAGATCCTCCTACACTTTCATTGTAAAGGGTGTTTCTTATAATATCGATAACTTACCCCCCGAGGGTCGCGTTAATATGATCTCAACCATAAATAATCTTAAAGCTACACACAATGAGATGGCATACTCAGATTCATCTAGACATCTCTAGGATTACCTGTTAATGGCCATCCAAGATCCTCCTACACTTGCATTGTAAAGGGTGTTTCTTATAATATCGATAACTTACCCCCCGAGGGTCGCGTTAATATGACCTCAACCAAAAATAATTTTAAAACTACACACAATGAGATGGCATACTCAGATTCATCTAGACATCTCTAGGATTACCTGTTAATGGCCATCCAAGATCCTCCTACACTTTCATTGTAAAGGGTGTTTCTTATAATATCGATAACTTACCCCCCGAGGGTCGCGTTAATATGATCTCAACCAAAAATAATTTTAAAACTACACACAATGAGATGGCATACTCAGATTCATCTAGACATCTCTAGGATTACCTGTTAATGGCCATCCAAGATCCTCCTCCACTTTTTTTAAAAATAAATGTTTTTTTTTATAAAATTGATAACTTACCCCCCGAGGATCGCGCTTATATGATCCCAACCAAAAATATTCTTCAAAGTACACACAATGAGATGGCATACTCAGATTTATTTAGACATCTCTTGGATTATTATTGTTAATTCATATACAAACCAGAAAATCCTTTTAATAGCTTAACGTATTTTAACGTTTGTGATTATTTCTAGCTAGTATTTAATTATAATTACAAATTACGTCATATTAGATTTGCACAAACGCATATTTTTATTTAAAAATAGTTATATTTAATTTATTTATTATAATCGTAATAAATATAATTTACTATGTTACATTTTTTTGGGGATAGCTGCACTTTTTGTTAAATTGTGTAACTACACATACGTTATTTGTTATATTGTGTAGCTACACTTTTGTTATTTGTGGAAAACTTCACACCGGTCTTTCAATTTTTATTTTCCTATTTACTAATTTTCCATTAAAATTAATTTTTTAACCTAAAATTGTTTAAATTCCACACTCAAAAACTTCGAATCATATTTTAAATTTAAATCCGCAAATAACTTGAGGAATTTGCGGATGAGCAATCACTGCGTATGTCGTGTTTGAATAATATTTAAGAGCAAGAGTGAATTATGGATTAAGATCAAACCGCACGATCTTGAATTTAAATTAATAAAATTTTGATATCATTCATGAATTTGGTGAAGATTCCAACATGATGTAAAATGTAAACTCTCTTTAAATTTCTAAAATTGATATCATTGAAATTTTTGAAATCCTAATCAAGAACCTTTAAGTCGGATTTCACAATTCAAAAGTCAAAAACAAACACTAAAAAAATCATTGAAATACGACATTTTGACAGATTCAAAATGCATAATATATCATAAAATTAAGTGACGTTTGAAAATATTTTGATTTTCGCAAATTAATAATTAAACCAATTTGAGCTGAATTTTTCAAGCTGAACTTATCGCGATAATGGAAGTCATGGACTGGTTGAAGTATAATGAAGCATGTGAAGTTATCCCAGTTTTTCATCCCAGAAAAATATAAAACATTCATCAGGCAATACTATTTCATCCCATCCCAGTTTTTTTCTTTTATGTAAAACAAATAACATAAAATGATTTTTTTTTATATATTCTATTCCATCCCAGTTTTTTATAAATTTTTTTTGATTTTCTTTTACACTTTTTAATACATATGTACGATATAAAATAAATGTAAATGAAATATATGTGTTACACTACGATCTCCTAAGAATTTGAAGTGCCTAAAACTTTGAAAATTGTTTTGAGATGGTAAAGGTTAGGACAAAATTATGATCTAATTATCAGACCAAGTCTATGTACAGAATTGAATATGAATTATCTTTTTGTTACTCGACTACTTTGTAGTTGATGTGTATAATGGGGTTAGTAAATACTCAATATAAAATATCGGTTGATATTTTAAATTTTACTAATTTATATTGAAGCAGTTTCAAAAATATTGGTAAATGGGAATACTAGGCTGCCAACGATCCATTCATTGGCCGATTGAAGAAATTCTGTACATAGACTTGGTCTGATAATTAGATCATAATTTTGTCCTAACCTTTACCATCTCAAAACAGTTTTCAAAGTTTTAGGCACTTCAAATTCTTAGGAGATCGTAGTGTAACACATATATTCATATACATTTTTTATATGGGGCCATTAGAAATTGGCCGATTGCAGGAATTCTGTACATAGACTTGGTCTGATAATTAGATCATAATTTTGTCCTAACCTTTACCATCTCAAAACAGTTTTCAAAGTTTTAGGCACTTCAAATTCTTAGGAGATCTTAGTGTAACACATATATTCATATACATTTTTTATATGGGGCCATTAGAAATTGGCCGATTGCAGGAATTCTGTACATAGACTTGGTCTGATAATTAGATCATAATTTTGTCCTAACCTTTACTATCTCAAAACAATTTTCAAAGTTTTAGGCACTTCAAATTCTTAGGAGATCGTAGTGTAACACATATATTCATATACATTTTTTATATGGGGCCATTAGAAATTGGCCGATTGCAGGAATTCTGTACATAGACTTGGTCTGATAATTAGATCATAATTGTGTCCTAACCTTTACCATCTCAAAACAATTTTCAAAGTTTTAGGCACTTCAAATTCTTAGGAGATCGTAGTGTAACACATATATTCATATACATTTTTTATATGGGGCCATTAGAAATTGGCCGATTGCAGGAATTCTGTACATAGACTTGGTCTGATAATTAGATCATAATTTTGTCCTAACCTTTACTATCTCAAAACAATTTTCAAAGTTTTAGGCACTTCAAATTCTTAGGAGATCGTAGTGTAACACATATATTCATATACATTTTTTATATGGGGCCATTAGAAATTGGCCGATTGCAGGAATTCTGTACATAGACTTGGTCTGATAATTAGATCATAATTTTGTCCTAACCTTTACCATCTCAAAACAATTTTCAAAGTTTTAGGCACTTCAAATTCTTAGGAGATCGTAGTGTAACACATATATTCATATACATTTTTTATATGGGGCCATTAGAAATTGGCCGATTGCAGGAATTCTGTACATAGACTTGGTCTGATAATTAGATCATAATTTTGTCCTAACCTTTACCATCTCAAAACAGTTTTCAAAGTTTTAGGCACTTCAAATTCTTAGGAGATCGTAGTGTAACACATATATTCATATACATTTTTTATATGGGGCATTAGAAATTGGCCGATTGCAGGAATTCTGTACATAGACTTGGTCTGATAATTAGATCATAATTTTGTCCTAACCTTTACCATCTCAAAACAATTTTCAAAGTTTTAGGCACTTCAAATTCTTAGGAGATCGTAGTGTAACACATATATTCATATACATTTTTTATATGGAGCCATTAGAAATTGGCCGATTGCAGGAATTCTGTACATAGACTTGGTCTGATAATTAGATCATAATTTTGTCCTAACCTTTACCATCTCAAAACAATTTTCAAAGTTTTAGGCACTTCAAATTCTTAGGAGATCGTAGTGTAACACATATATTTCATTTACATTTATTTTATATCGTACATATGCATTAAAAAGTGTAAAAGAAAATCAAAAAAAATTTATAAAAAACTGGGATGGAATAGAATATATAAAAAAAATCATTTTATGTTATTTGTTTTACATAAAAGAAAAAAACTGGGATGGGATGAAATAGTATTGCCTGATGAATGTTTTATATTTTTCTGGGATGAAAAACTGGGATAACTTCACATGCTTGTATAATGTAACATCTACGAGAGATATTCGCATTTTTACGGACAGCCAGGCTGCTTTTAAAACGCTACAATCATACTCCCTGACGTCGAAAGTAGCCCCAAATTGTCTGTTAAATTCCGTTAAACTTTTAACTTCAAATTTGGGTAGACTTCCTTTTTGGGTATAAAAAACACGAAAAATGTCAAGACATTTTCTGGCATTTTATGAGATTAAGTTATTGGTAGAATTTTTTTGAAATATTTCCTAAATATCTTAGAAATATCATTGATATTAAAATAACCAGCTTTTATGCTTATCCAACAGAAGGGTAACAACCAAAAGTGGTTGCAAAACTTAATTTAATTTTACATTTTCCCAACCTTGGCAAAACATTTTTAATCAACCGAGACAAACATTGGCTATAGGCCAAATCCGCTTTCCTTTGCCAAAGTTGAGAAAATCAGAATTCCATCAGCTAAGATGGATTAGAATTATGTTGAGCGAAATATTTTTAATTGACATGAATGTTATAAAATTCGTGATTTTTTAAAAGTCTTTTTATGTATCCCTTAAGAACTTAATCGAGAAAT
Source organism: Tipula unca (assembly GCA_951394425.1). Taxonomy (NCBI): domain Eukaryota; kingdom Metazoa; phylum Arthropoda; class Insecta; order Diptera; family Tipulidae; genus Tipula; species Tipula unca. Next base: position 147,975,920 of record OX596382.1, on the reverse strand, counting down.
TTCAAAAATTGATTTATTTTGAATCTTCCCGTAAACGAATGACTTTGTTAAAAGGCACATTTTTAATTCTACAATAAAACCAACATTACACATGTCACCAAATATAAACGAATAGCTAATTTTAAGTAGTCAGCCTTTTTATATACAAATAAAAATTGTTTTAAAAATTGGTAGACAAGGTTGTCGTCGAACTCTTAATATATACCTGCTAAACATAAGTCTTAAGGTCAAAACACACGCAATCACAAAGAATAATATTTAGATTTTCACTAATTACTAAAGTTAATTTGAAAAAATTATGTCAACAAACCAGAAACGGTTATTTCAAAATATGCGTTTCGAATGCGAAAAATGATCGAACGTCGAACTCTTTAAGAAAAATTTGACCGCACTTATAACACCATTAATATTATATAGCGGTGTATAAATCATGAATTTTCAACTAAATTATAAACTAATATTAGATTTATTACAAATAAGTAATTTATTGTTGTTGTGCAGGCGATGTGTTACAATATTATAATATATGTGAACATTTTCTTCACACTCTCGTCAACCTGTTTTTTTATGACGTACATAAATAATATAAAAAAGAAAATATTTTGCGAAAAAAAAATTATTTAAATTATTTTGAAATTAATATTGAGTTAAAATATTTGGATTAGATAATTTAAATTGATTGGATTTTAAAATTTTTTTAATTTTATATTTGTTTATATGATATTTTTATATACGTACATATGTATGTATATCAAAAAAAAAACTAATTTATATTACGTCGATTAAAAGCATTAATTAATTCAAGGTTAAAAATTCATTCGGTATGCGCGGATTATTATCTAATTTAATTAAAATGATAAATGAAAGGCACTATATAATTATATTTACATTCGATCAAACGAAGATTTATTCAAATTTAACAAAGAGTGGCCCAATACGAGGTCACAATCACACATTCATTACAGAGGAAGCCTGAATTTGTATATTTAAGATAAAACGCAAGTAAGCGTTAGCTTAGGTTAGGTTGAGTGACTGCTACGGCACACTTAGACCGATAACGATCCATTGTGATACCACTGGATCTTACTTCTCTATTACTCTTATATGAACCAGTTTGAGCTACTTATTTAGCGTGATATATCTCTTACCTTACAGTTTTCGAGATCAGGCTGTCCATTAATCAACTTCTACCGGAAAGGGCAAATTTGGGGAGGCCTATTTAGGCACTCAAGACAGCGCTTAAAAAGGTGGCAGTAGCCTCAGCGAATAAAAGGTGGAGTAACACTCTCACATGTGGTGTAGCAAAAGCTGGACTTGAAACGCTCAAAGACACTGATCTCCCTACGTAGACATGAATTAAAAACGATCATGATGATACTCACAGGACACTGCCTACTTGGAGAACATGCGAGGAGGCTAGGTCTAGAAGCAAATGATTTTTGCAGAAGCAGTATGATCGTGGAGGAGGAAGAGACGGTAGTCCACTTCCTATGCTCATGTCCGGCTTTGGCACACCGCCCTGCAGTTCCCCATGACATCCGAGTGGCCGGAGACCCAGACTAACTAAATGTTGAAATGCTTACTCATCTCATTCAGAGACAAGTGGCAACCCAACGCCACCTTGATGTCAGAGAAACTGAATCCAGCGAGTTGATTGCCGCCTGACTGTGAACATAAATTGCGATATCAATCGAGGATACCACATTATGTCTCAAACTCTCAACCAAGTTAAGACCTCCTCAATCGCTATCACCTCTGCTTATTACACGCTGCAGTGATCAGGGAGACGAACTGATATATCTACTTTCAATTTATCACAGAAGACTCCATCTCCTACTTTACCGTGTAGCTTGGAGCCATCTGTAAAGAACTGTAATGCTTCTGTTTCGAATTACGACCCGCTCCTCCAAGATTCTCTTCAAGGGCAGGTAGTTCGGAACCCTTTCTCTAAGCATAATGTTGGTGTAACGTAGTCCCACCAGTTACTTCCTTAGTGGTTAGAATTTGTAATTATCGTCGAGTGTCCTGTCTGAAGACAACTCCACTGAGATATGGATGATAGTCCATATAACCTCCAAGGCGCGGTATTGTTCTCAGCGCCCCGCTTATAAGCATGCAGGTCGTTCTTCCGATGGCGTTTCTGCACGAGTGCATGGCTATATTAGCCTTGTTAACTCTTTCCAAGATGTTAGGCTCCCAACTAAGCTTATTGTCCAAGATTACGCCCAGAAATCTTGCCTTATCAGTAAAAGCTAGTCCTATGCCATTTAAGATAGTTGGATCTGCTACCGGGATTTTATATTTCCTGGTAAAGAGTACAGTTTTGTTTTTGACGAGCTGAATGCCAGCCCACATCTGATGGCCCACCTCGTAATGATTAGGAGGGCATGTTAAATTACCTCCTTCACCGTGTTTAAATATTTACCAGAGACAGCTATCGCTACGTCATCTGCATAAGCAATCACTCCGATCCCTTCTCTCTCCAACTCTAACAGCAACCCATTGATTGCTATGTGCCAGAGAAGAGGTCACAGAACACCTTCCTGCGGGGTTCCCTTAGCCACCCGCCTCCAAATGGTGGATTCCCTCAGGTCCAAGTTAACCATCCTGCTCCTCAGAATATGATTGATTAACCCACTTACAAGGTAGTCCACCCCAAGGAGCGACAATCCCTCCAGAATTGACTCCGTCTTGACATTGTTAAAGGTGCCTTCAATATCAAGGAACGCCACCATTCAAAACTCTTACGAGAATATTGATGTCTCAATTGTACTTACCAGGGCATGCGGAGCTGTGTCCACAGATTTCCCTTTACAGTAAGCATGTTGAGACTGTTCCCAGTCACTAGGCTTTATTTTTGGTCGTATATAAACATCTATCAGCCTTTCCAAGGATTTCAACAGAAAGGATGATAGAGGTATGGGTCTTAAGTCCTTTGGGTAGCCATGTGAGGTTTCACCCGCTTGCGGAATAAAGACCCTGACCTCTGTCCACCTCCGCGGAATACACACCAAATTTAAACACCCTTTGAAGATTACTTCCAGCCAGAAGAGAATAATCGACGAGTTGTTTTGAATTTCCGCTGGCATAATTCGGTCAGGACCAGCCATTTTTCTATGTGCAATGAATGTGTTTCTCGATGAGTACTAGTCTCTGTCGAGTCCTAGGTATCGAAGACTTCTTCCATTTTATCACAGAAGAGTCTCCACGACCTCCTTTGTGCCTTCCTTAATTCTTTTGTGTATACTTTTAAGCCCTCCTTATAGGAGTCCCAATCTTGAGCTTCTCCCGTACTTTTGACTCTATTAAAGGCTTTCCTAAATGCCTATCGGTAGGTCTCCAGTTCCTTGGACCACCATGCTGGTTTATGCTTGCCCCTGAGCGTAACTATTGGACAGTACTCCAGTTTCTCCTTCTGGGATTCCTGAAAGCATTCTGGATAGCAGGGAAAACGTTAAGGCTGAATGTTACATATCGACGGTCAGAGAAGGAATGTTCCCCCGCCACTCTCCATTGCTTGTACATAGGAAAAATATGGGAAAAATATGTCCATATGAGATCTGATGAAGATCCCTGATATTGTACATGAAGTAAGATCTCAACGATTACGCTGGCTTGGTCACATTCTGCCTTCTGAATTTTGCAGCAGAGTTGCACCATGAGCCCAGAGTGGCATTGAGTGCGGAACCTGCTTACGTTCCAGCCAACTTTAATAATAAAAAGTATAAATTAGTGTTTTGTAAAAAAAATTCGGGAATAAATTAGGATTGTCTAGAAATAAATTTGTCGTTTTATACACAATCCACAATGATCGATCCTTGTTTGACAAGGCGAAAACGTAACACTATGTGTTTATACTATGCTATAACCTATATGAATATTGGAAAAATTAAAAATTCCCCGATACTAAATTTTAGCCAACCTTTCCAAGCACTCACATAGTAAAACCCACTATTGCACCAGTCCTAGACATTGTACAGTACAATATTTAGTTGATGTCAAATTGTTTTTATAAATAATTTTTTCTTGGATGGTGAAATAAATGGTGTGTGAGTACACCTGACCTAACTATTTTATTAGTGATAATTATATTGCTCTATTTTATAAATCTAAAAGTTTTGGTCGTGAATTTAATAAAATTTTAGAACTAGGAAATTATTTATGCGGTGTGCCTGACACCGATTTGTTCGACTAAATTGATGGTTAGTTGGCTGCAGTCATTAATAGATGGCAGCTGTATTTATAGTTCAAAATGTGCCTGACTATTCATAGCCCAATTGTTGACTTTTCGAACATCAAATTATGGAAGATATAAATTATTTCGGCTAAATCGTCAACATTCCTAAATTCATGATAAGTTATGCTATTAACCAATAGGCGGTGACATTTTGGCATAATTACACAGCATTAGTCGAAGATTTTGGTATCAGGCACACAGCATTAGTTTACTGGAATCACATTCTATATATTTATTCAAAAGTTTATTCTTATTCAAATTGGAATGTTCAATGAGTTTATATAAACGCCATTTCATTCGATTAGAGTGAATGTAAATAAGCCACTTAGCTTACAAGTCACAAGATACATTCAATACCTAATAATTTCAAAAGACCTTGCGTTGCTACGTATTCAACGTAAATTAGAACTGTTAACGTAAGATAACGTTTAAAAATGTTGACGTTTTAAATCATTTTAAGGCTTTTGTTCTCACAAGAGGCCTTTGATTTTATTATCAAAGGCCTATTATTTAGGAAGTTACATAAAAACATTCTGTACTTTCTTAGACCGTGTAATCTAATAGTTCCTTTGTTATAGAAAATGTATCGTTTTTAGTATAGTATAGATTCTTATTCTGACACATTTCTGTTAAGGTTTTCACATATATATAACGTTGTGCAAAACGACTATCAGTTTATAATAATCTGCCCCTGTTGACCCTTACAGCTGCTGTTAAATATGAGCGCTGTAATTTTCACACAGCGAAAATGCCGCGAATTTTAAAATAACACGCTTATTGGGACACTCTTTTATTTCTAAATTTATTTTAACGCCAGCTAAAATGTAACGATGTATTGCATAATAATTTGGGTATCGAATTAATTGTTTGCTAATTAATTAAAACGTCAAAAATAATTTTGTTTTCTTAATTTTAGACCTAATCAGAAAATTGTTGAGAAATGTTATATAGTTTTGAAATGATGGCCATTTTCCGATTATTGACATCTGTTGTCCAATAGGGGAATTAATGAATTGTACAAAGCTTTAGTAAATATAAAGAAGTTAAATTTGTCGATCACTATAATTAAGTTTATACTATTTTTCATTATAAATGCTCTATTATATGTACATACATTTAATTGACATCACATTAGGGTATAGGTAAGATATTTAATTTGTATATACTGGAACAGCTCATCAAGAGCCAGTTTACCACTCCATATCAAAGGTCCGATTATTCCAACTGTAATTTATAAAAAGAAATGCCGTACGTTAGTAGAATTTATTCAACGGATAAACAATAAGCTTTTATTATTTATATTTGCTTAAACCTGGACGGCTGTACTGGTAACCAGGTGGAATGTAAATAATTTGCCGAGAAAAAGCCACGCCTTTAATATCTGAATAAATTCGTGTCATTTAAGATTGAATTATTTGAAGATCATTTTAATATATTAAATGGTTCTGGCAAATGGCCATATAGAGTTTTAATTCGCCTTTTGCTCAATTTATTGTGTAATAATATGTTACTAATCAGGTAGATACTAAGAATCAAGAACGTACAGATACGAAAATGCAAATTATTAGAATGTGGCGTGTCGGGGGATCCTCAATGTAGTCATCTAGGGTCTCTTTTTATTAATTTTGTTTATTTATGATGTGGTACATCGTATTAAAATTTTCAATTTTTCGAGAGTCAAGCATACTTCCAATCAAATTTTTCAATAAGGTATGAATCATCGAATAAAATGAAGTTAATTGTTGAATGCTGTTCGAAGATTACCAAGAGACTGCAAATTTCATAGGACTGCAGGGATTAAAATACATTTCTATTATAATTTGTTAAGGTCTAATTTTCTCTCAAACTGTTGTTATAGAATTTATAAATAGGTGTATTATTTAAAGTTTCATTGTAGGTACACATTGCTGCTGGGGAACTGAACATTATTTGATAATCGTGTTTGACTGCTCACTGACCAGTAAGACACTTACAATGCAGCATACAGCTTAAAAACACTCATATTTGACCGGCTTATATGCATTCATATTTGACCAGCTTTATTCTTATTTGTGCGACTGTGATGGGTAAAATACTCAAAGAATTAAATTCAGACTATAGTGTGCTCACTTCAATGGTACTATACAGTAGAGTGTCATTAATGCGTATTTCAAATTAATTTAAAATATATAAAATAAAATCTCCTACAGCCACAATAATGTATGCTGAATTTATTAATTTGTTTATTTTAATTAAAAAATTCAAATTAAATTTTTATTATTTTTTTTTGTTTATTTATTACAGTAACGTAAATATTTAATTTTTAGTTTTATTTTTTTTTTTTTGTGTTTATTTTATATCAATTAATTAACAGAATAAATCGAACAATAAAACGTATAAATTTTAAAAATTGAAACAACAAAAAATGATCTATTTAATTAATAAAGTATTAATTTAAAAAATAATAATTTTTTTTGTTATTATGTATATTTATGTACGATTAATGAGCCAGAAATTAGCTGATACATATAATAATATTTAATTTGCTCAAAAATGTGTGTGTATGTATGTGTCTCGACTAAAATAAATTTTTGTTTTTATCATACGACTAATGTAATTAAATCAATATTCATAATTAAAATGGATGATAGTGAAATGGGAAATTTATTTATTTATTATATATTCATATATATAGTACATATGGTATATATTTTAGCTGAAGAATGAGGATGGATTGATTTAAATGGACCATGGGGAATTAATTAAAATGACACAATTTTTTTCTCAAGTTTTGATGATGACAGTCTTGTGATAGCTTGTGATGATTGTTCGGAATCAAATTCATTGTCAGCTAAAAATTTCTTTAAATGTGCTGATCGCTTATCGCGCGCCGCTTGCTTCTCGGAACGATCAAACATATCGCTTTCTAATTCATCTAAACGTGCTTTTGATGCACGGGCACGATTTGATGCGCCCGATTTAATTTCATCAGCTGCTGTATTCCAATTTGATAGGGTATTTGAGTCGATAATATCATCGGCACGTGCTTTAATAGACTTTAAAAATAAAAATTTATATAATTATTCATTGTTATATATAATGTTATAATATTTCCTACCTTCATTGCACTACTTTTACGGAAATTTGTTGATGAAAAATCATCGTCAAAGGAATCAAATTTGCTACTGAAATCTTGTTTGGCTTTGCGCTTGAATGATGAGATTTGATCGTCAACATCCAAATTTTCCATCATATTTGATAAATTCTTTTTGTTGGCACGAATGCGATTCAACGATGTTTTGATCTGTTAAGAAAGATTGTTAGATTATTTATAGTTCAAATTTCCAGTTAATTTTCTGTTTTTAACGTTCTCTGTCAACAGTTTATTTGTAAGTATTCGACTAGCCCAAATGTCACGATAAAAAAATTCTGCATTTTTCTAATTTAGACTTAATGTTTTTAACGGATGTAATAACTAATAATCAAGGACAATAAAATCATTTAAGATAACCTTATTAAATTTCACCGTGACTTAATATACTGTCATTTTCCCGGTTCACCACATAATCCCTATTTATAATTTTGAAAACGACATCAACTCGTCATCATTGTATATAATCTGCCAAAAACATATATATTTCTATTGTGATTGTGAGTCATACAAATACACCGTCAAATAATTTAAATTGTGTTCGCCAACACCAAAATGTCATGTACGGGTGCCACCGCATTCTTACACACGATATGTAAGATTAAATATTGTAGTTTATATAAATATAAGACAGCCAAGATCAGTGAAGATAGATTATGAAATAGATAAAGAGATTTATGTATAGCATAGCGTATGTATGACATAACACTTATATATTTGAAAATAAAATCTAACTCATTTCACGACCTATATACATTGCAACAATAGAATAGCGCGCGGTGTTAAATAATAAAATCTTGGCACCAGAAGTTAAGTAAATGTTTTGATGATTTAATAGTTTAAAAAATCAAAATATTTTCATTACACGGTATACTTTATGTATATACGTACGTAAATTATGCGATGATGTAAACGTCAGTCATAATGTATGTCATTTACTTACGATTTTATCCGCACTTTAAATTTTAAAAAATGTCTAATACTACTACAACATGTATCAAATTCATCATGCAATTATGAAAATAAATTCATTAGACTAAAAAAAAATTATTATTATTATATAACTACAGATTTTAGAACAAATTCCATTTTGTAATTCTTCCAATCACCTACAAACTATAAAACAAATATTCTGTATATTATATTCATTAGGTACACAAAACTAAAATTAGCCAATATATTTAATATGTATAGACGACTTTTGAAAATTAGCCAAAAAAAATGTATGAAACAAAAACCATACGGTTATTTGAAACACGTCCTTAAATGTCTACATTACCGGGTTGTATCCGTTCTGGTATTTATATTTACATAACTTTGGAAATAGTATTATGTTCATAACATATATTTGTACATTTTGGCATCATGTCCATAATAGTATCTCCAGTATTATAATTATTATTATTTTACATCAAACAAAAACTTGGAAACGACAAACTTACAGGCTGGTTTACCTGTTCATCGATATCATCTTCAATTTCAACCATTGGTTTATGTAATTTACCGCTACGTGAATCGTAAATGCCATTCTCTGAAATAACTTTACCAGCCCGTTGCCGAGCTGAAAATAAATCCTCATCTGCTCCAAACTGATCTGTTTGTTTGCGTGCTGCAAGACGATCTGCTATACTTGGACTGTAATTAAATAAAGAAAATTTATATTATTTTAAAAAAATTGAATTTCGGCACGATTATAATATATATTGTTTATTAACATGTGCTCTTTAATAATAATAATACAATAATAATATCAGAATTCATTCATATTTTCATCAGCATAAACAAACTGAAATTTATTATTATTAACAAAATTTTAAAGTTGTGGGCTGGACGCAATTGACGTAAAACCATTTATTTTATTTATATAGCTTATATACAGACATACATCGGAATTAATTAATAAAAAGCTGTATGAATATATTATAAATATTATTATTGTTTATAAAAAAAAGTTAAAACTTACGCTGTGCTATATTTTTTGTCCAAATTATCGAGTGCAGATTTATAATATTGTTCACCATGATTGTAATTGCAATCGTATACGCGTGTTCTTCTTGGTCGTACTGAAGACATTTTATGTGATTTTTTTATTTATATAAATCTGAAATTGAAAGAAACAAATGGTGGTGTTAGAAAATTTTAAAACAAAGTTGTTCCGCAACGATGTCGCATAATTCGCTAGAGTATATATAATCTAAAACTAACACTTTTCATTCAATCTCAAAAACAATTAATTACATTAACGTTTTTGAGAATATTCAAATTATCTATTAATTTTTAAAACAATTTGGTCACAATTCGCGGAAATGCACTTTGAATGTAATGTAAATTATGTAAAGTATTGCTTATGCGGTAACAAAATATTTAGTCGATTTAGCTGATTTAAAATTACCCAAAACAAAATCCACATGAATTTAATTTTTTATCAATAAATATAATACATTTAATATTAAACTACATATTTTAATTCCTAAGTAACAAAATTAAATTAAATTTAACTTTATTAAAACAAATGTTTTCTTCATGTCCTCAATAAAATCATAGTATACGAACTCGAAAAGTGGGGAAATATTAAAAGAAAACATTGTTGAACAAATATTGCTCATTGGTTTTAACTTTACTACGTATTATTTGACTAATAATTGTCAAAAAATTAATAGGAAACTTTACCACATCTATATCGAGTAAAGTAATTAATCGCAAGTCGTGGTGGCATCCGGGCTACAAAGTACAACCCTACACAAATCAGTAAATTTCAAAGACTCCAAAGATACATCTATACTTGAAAAATTATTTAAAATCATTGAAGCGCTAAATACATGGCTTATAAAACAAGAGAGATCAATAGATGCTTTATAGGCGACTAGATAGCCGAGAAACAGTGGATGAAATTACATCCATATTATACTAAACTAATATGATAGGAATGCAAATGGAATAATCCAATATATTCCAGAGTTAGAAATCTTTTTAAATACTTAATATGTTTAGTATCAGAAAGCCACATCTAATTAAAACCTTATATACCAAAATACGTAGTTACGTTTCTCATCACGCTTTACATCCAGCAGAAAGAGCAAGAGGAGGATCAACAATATTTGTGAAAGAAAATATTCAACATCAGGAAGGAATAAAAATTGAAGAAGAAAGTATGCAGGTAGCTACTATCAGCATTCAACTTAACAACAACAAAATATTCAAGGTCTGGTCAATTTATTGTCCTCCAAGACATAATTTAAATAAAGAGCTTTTAATGCAAAAAATACTTTCTGGGGGTCAATATTAACAACTAAAGGATAGAGAAGTATACGGCGCAGGTCGAGCTTACAATTGTTCATTTCTTTCAGAATTAAAACCAACGTATACTGGCCTACTGACACAAGTAAAACTCCGGATCTAATTGATTTCTATATTACAAGAGGTATATCTGAAAATAGTGAAAGTCTCTCATCGGACCACTTCCCCGTCATTATGAGTGTTAGTTCCACGATTGTTAACAAGGAAAATCCCCCTAGACTAACAAATAACAAAACCAATTGCGAATTATTTAGAAAATTGGTTGAAGACAACACCGATCATCTTGTACCAATCAAGCATCCCGTGCAATTAGAAAATGAAGTGGAACTATTAATCAATAATATCAAAGCCATCTTAATATATAAAGCCTCCATGTTGAGCGATATTTTCAAACGAACTTTTTTTAGTTAACCAAAAAATGTGTAATTTACAAAGAAGTCTATGCAATCCCATGGCAAAACATACAAACTTATTTTGAATTGTTCAACTATTAATAGTGGGAGCTTTTAATATTTTATTATATAAAGTAATAGATAAAGAATTGAATTAGGTGATGGCCAGGGTTATTTTTCGAAATTATATTAATTAAACATAATTTTTATGATTATAAAATTGTCATTAATTTAATTTATTTGCGCTTTTAAATTTGTATATACAAATATATATCTGATATATTCTAATACTCTCTTTCAATACACTGCATTCACTCCAACACAGAAATAAAATAGTTCGATTGAAAATCTAAGCATGGAAAAATATGTATAAAAATTATGATAACTACGATAAATTAAAATTTAGGAGATTAATCGGATAGACGCTGGGAAATTTCTCATTAAACCAAAATAAAAATATTGATCGTATCGATCAAATAAATGATAAAATGTTGTGTTTTGTTTTGAAGGTTACAAAAGGTTACATAATTTATATACAATATGTCAATTAGGATTAGGAGAGGGACAATTTGATCACGCTCTCAATATTATTTATTATGCGATTTATGATCATTATGTTTGTTCCATTTTTTAAAAATTCATTGATGTTTTCTTCTTTTGGTTTATTTGTTTGATGGGAATAAATTATTTTGTTGGTTATGTACACAATGTCCCTTTCTTACAAATTTTTATTATATTTCTATTTGAGCTTTATTAGAGAATAAAGTATCTTATTTTCCTTTAATTAATACAATAAAATGGAAAACCCCACGGAAAAATCCTTCAAGTCAGGTGAAAACCAATGTTTATAGTTTCAATTGATTTCAAAAAATTATAATTTTGAGTTACTTTTCATTCAAATATTTCTATAAACGAAAATCATGTCTCTCCATATAAAATATATGAAGAGAGCGATTATTTTTGTCATTTTAGGTATCTTAATAAAAGTTCGTTTTGAACATGGAGGCTTGATTTATTAAGATGGCTTTGATAATATACAACAAGCAGCATGGAATAGCACCCCTGCCTGTAATCCAAAAGAGCGTAATAATTTCACTTATCCAGTCGACATCAGGGAATTGGTTAATGAAAAACGGAAAGCAAGGATAACATAGCTGAGAAACCGAGCACCACAAAACAAAAGAATTTTTAATTACCTCTGCAATAAGCTTAAGCAAAGAATTAGAGAACTAAAAAATGAATCGGTCACCCGTTATCTTCGTTGTCTTAAAGACCCTCAAGAAACTGAATATTCTCTATGGAAAGCAACAAAGGCATTAAAAAGACCAAACTATCAAATAAAAAATGATCCCGGATAGAGGATTGTAGGGAAATACCACCTGTAACGCAACGAGAGTTGAAAAATGAAATTAACCATAACATAAATACGAAAAAATCTCCTGGCTATGATTTAATTACAGGTGAAATAGTGAAGGCACTTCCTGAGAAAGGGGTGTGAAAACTTCTTCGTATAATCAACGCTTCATTTCGACTGAAATATGTATCTCTGCCATGGAAAGTAGCAGAAATAATTATGATACCAAAGCCGAACGAACCATCTAATCATAAAAAATCATATAGGCCAATTTCTCTGCTTCCAGTACATTCGAAAATATTTGAGAAACTGTTATACAAAAGGATGAAACCTATCATACTTGAGAGAAAGGTAATACCACCACATTTAGAGAAAGTCACTCCACCATAAAGCAAATTCACAGGATTACAAGTATTATTGAAGATGCACTTGAAAATAAGAAAATATGCTCAACAAAATTTCTGGATGTAGCACAGGCCTTCGATAAAGTATGACATCCTGGATTGGAATATAAACTGCATCGAGATTTGCTAAAAGAATACTTTCAGTCTTCAGATATTGAAATCTTACATTGATAACAGATATTTTCGCGTTAGATGTGAAGAAGAATTTTCCGAGCTAAAGAGAGTATTTGCAGGGGTTCCCCAAGGTAGCGTACTGGGGCCAGTCTTGTATTTACTTTACACAAGCGCCCAGACAACAATAGCAACATTCGCGGACGATACTGCAATTTTAGCTACTGGTTATAAAGTAGACGAAGCAACCAGAAAACTGCAACGGGCTACAAACCAACTAAAATCAACGCACGTTAACTTTACCAATCAAATAGTTAATTGGCTACCAATAGAACTAAATTCCGAACAAGTTCTTTATGCTAACACAGCCAAGTATGATAACACAGCAAAAAAACGTAGCTATTGTTATTGTAAATTTACCAAAGCAATACACTTTTATATCAATTTTAATTCGTTATAGTATTGGTTCCGCTATTCGGTAATTCGGCATGAAATGATCCGAATTAGTTAAAGAATTGTACGACCTTTTTTAATTAAGTTAAAATTTCGAAAACTGAATTTTCTTATTACAAAAAAAACTGGAAATTCCTATACTATTTGACGGTAGTATTCGTGTTACTATTATCTTTCACATTGACATAATCATTGTTTACTCATTTCAAATCATCGCTAAACTCAAGCCAACTTCACCGATTTCATAAACGTTATCAACATCCCAAATACAAATAGAAAAATATTTATGGTTATACATTATAGCTAAAAGAAATTATTTGTATTATTCAAAATATAGTTCTTTCAAAAAGTAGTGACCTATAGATGGACCCCACCAGACTTCTTCTTTAAGTAATCACAGGGAGAACAAAATTCTACTTGGCTCTCGCTGTAGTACAATTTATAGCCAAAATGCAAGATTAATGCTGTGTTAGAAATAGATACGGCAACAGATCAACTTTGTATGTAACAACATTATTTAGATAACAGAATACATTTTAAAATTACTGACTTAAATAAACATTACTGAGCCCATCGATTTTTAAAACGAATAACAAAACAATTTATTTTAATGAATAAAATTTAAATAGAATTTTATCCGAATTCGATATACTTGCACGTTCGTGATATTTGAGTGATATTTTCATTTAAAAATTAATTATGACAGTTTGAATAGTATCAAAACCAACTTTTATTTTTAGGAGAAAATATGTAATTTGAGTTAAGTTTGGTCAATTACTACTCAAAATTAAATATAAATTTGAGTGAATTTCAATTATAACTATATTTGTATAGTTTACCATTTTAGTACAGTAATTTTGGAGAGATTTAGTGATATTTAAGGACAAAATTAATATAATCTAAGGTTTTTATTCGAGTTTGAGCGTTTATAAGTAGAAAATCCATTCGTTGAAAACTAACCAGTTGACTTCGAGAATTTGATAGAAATTAGCTAAGACAAGTTATTCAAAAATTTAAGGTTGTTCCATTTTGGAGTGAATTATGTAATAGCTTCATGTTGTTAGTTATTAATTATTATTGTTATAGTTATTGCGCATGGTATATGGAACCGGTACCTTAGTTTTATACTCTATGATTCACATCCCGTACAACTCAATAAAACATTCATACATAATTAATAGTTATAGCAAAATTTTCATTTACTCCATTAATTTTTCACCATATATTAGCACCAGATGAGCGCAGACCACACAACATCAATTCACCAAATCAACCTTAGACTTTACAAATTTCAATATCTTTCATAAAATAAACATTTTTATAATTAAAATTGAAAACGAAAAATGTGTATATTATGTATATGTATACATTTTATTAAATCATTTTCGAGAAAATCTATTTCTGATCTTTAGCTTTTTGATGATCGTTAAAACGAATTTTTATTTTTATTTTATTGTATTTTCCAAATTATTTATGATCTTGAAAAAACTGATTTTTCCATTAACACATTTTTGTATAATTTGTTTCTTGTTTTTATGTAATCCAGATGTTCAAAGTAAAAAAATACAATAATTCGAGCATTGACGACAAATCAAATCCCATTTATACATATGCGGATACGGCACATAACAAACTGTTAACAAAAAAAAACACTTGTTTCATCGAATACGCTGTTTGAAGCAAAGCAAATACACACACATCGTGACATTTAGACAAAAAAAAAAGGTTCGCATCGCAAAAAATAGAAATTCTAACATCAATTCCAATTTTAATTTTCAATTGATTTTTCCTGCTTTTTCGTCTGTTAAATGTTAAATTTGCGTGAAATATGTATACATAATATGTATATAACAAAAAATTTAAAAGAAAACAAGAGCACCTATACTCATATAGTATATGTACATAATGAAAAAGAAAAAAGAAAATTAGACATGTTAAGTTTTTTGTTAAATTTTCTATAATTAGACCCCAAAAATCCGATTGTATTACATACACCTTTTTGCGCGTATCGAAATGAACTTTTCAAATTTTGTTTTCTTCAAATTTTAAATTAAATTTAATTCAAAAATAGATTTTCATTTGTTTTTCTCTCTGCACATACAGTAAATTTAATTATACACATTATTTTTTTTTTTTTGTTGTACATTCGCATAGGTAATAATTTTTTTTATTATACTTGTTCCACCCAATCAAAATATTTTCACCCTCAACACATGAAAAGTTCACAAACAGCAAGCAGCACTTAATAATTTGTATTTTATAAAATTCACTTATAACAGTATAGAATTATTTAAAATTTGTTTAAATTCTAAATAAATATTTACTAAATTATTTTGCTTGACTTAATGCAATAATACCTACCAATTAAATTAATCTAAATTATTTAATAAAAATGATTGAATTGGGTAAATAAATAAACTTTGAATTTAATTTAAATAATAATATTATCAATCACAGAATTTATATTTTAAATCGCTCTTCTATTTATTTTATTTAAAAATATATTGATTTAATTAATTTGTTATTTTAGTTTAAGACTACTGTACACGACACAATTGAGATGAAAACTAAGATTTTATATAAAAATAAAAAAAATTATTCAAAATTTTTTTATCGAAATTCTCAAACAAACAACGAAAATTTCGGATTTTTGCGCTAATTAAGCAAATACAATATACGATGGTGCTGTGAAATTAGTGTGTTCAAATGCGAATGACAAAAATATTATTGAATGAATATAAAATATAAAGAAAATTAAATAATTTTGGTACTTTGGGTACTCAAACTCAACCAGCTTTTAGAGAGTCTATATATTTATAATACCTAAGCCTAAGGCCCGTATTGAGTTCAAGCAAAGGAAGACAAAATCCCGTAATCCCGGATCCAATTGAATTACTATCGTTCACTAACATTTGTGTCAGTTGAATTCGCTCGCATCAGTTCCCTCCTATATAGCACCTTAGAATTAAGGCGCATTTTACTTGATCAAACTAAATAAAAATTATAAAAGGAAACAAATTAACAAAAAATTCAAAAATTGGTTGTATGAATAAATATAATTAATTAGAATACAGAACGGAGAACAAAAATAGTTTTTTCAAAATTTTTCGATGGCTAAAAGTAAATTTGAAAGAAAATGAACTACCTAAAATTGATAATTCATTTCGAAATCGCGTCTTTGCTATATTTCGTTAAAAAGAACTCTACTAAATTTTCTATTCGAATTGTTTTGTTTCAATAAAAGAATTAAAAAAGATTTTCATCTCGAAAAACGACTTTTCAGAATGTTCCTACTAAAAATCAAAAGTATTTCGGCTATCATAACGAAAATCCTTTTAAAGCATTTTATTATTTTTTAAAGTTTATAATAAATTTTTCTTTATTTTTATTATTAATTAGTGGCTTTCCAATCGGACTACCGCAAGTACTTAGAAGTACATACATAGGTTTGTTTCTTTGCTTAAAATAAACTACTCGTAGCTGGTCTTATATGTATCAATAGTAGCTGTGAGTATATATAAATACACCAATATATAAATACACAGAGATAGGAGCTACGAGTATTTTATTTAAGCATGGACACAAACCTAAGTTTCAATAAAAAGTTAGTAAAAATATTACATTACGTTTTTATGTAATAGAAAATTTACATATAAAGATAAAAAGCAAATTAAGAAATGAGGTCACGAAAGCACATTTCATTTGACAATTTACCAGAACATATTATGTAATCGGTATATTTTGTCAATGCCTACTGTATACGTGATATAAAAATTCAATAATACTATTTGGTTATTGTGTTTAACACCAGTGCTGGGATGTTCTACCATCAAATTTTCGATATTCGATAGACGTTTGTGTGCGTTTTTTCAATTACGTTTTTTCTATTGCGATCTCAGCCTGTTAGAATAAATTTGCAAACTATCTCTTTTTCCTCTTTTCACTTGCCATCGAAAATAAAAATATTGATGATATTTTATCGAATGAATTTATAGAAATAGAATCGAGTAGGCTATGATCACAATAGAAATTGCAGAATTGATTACGAAATAGAATACAATTTTGTTCGTAAAAAAAAAGACAGAACGTCTATCGATTGCCGAAAATGTGATGGTAGAACATCCCAGCACAGGTTCATTGAATCTTCACTAAATTTCATTTTTAAAGTTTTAAAAGCTATCAACACTCTCCTTTTTTGACATTCTTTTTATTTTGACATTATTTTTCAATTGAGTATTTTCACTTGTCAGTTTCAAACGCTCTTACAAAACTTTAGAAAAAAAACAATTTGAAACGAAAATTTAGCGGATTTAATAAATACCAATTTGATTTTGGCTAAATAAAATGCGCTTCTGATTAATTCCGAACAGACCACACAAAGTCTGGGAACGAGAATGGTCATTTATAGGCCAACTTCTATACAATTAATTTACAGGACTTAATAGATATAGGGCATATTGAACAGACATGAGAGATCACCCACCATCGTAAAATTACGAAATATTGGTATATAGTGCTTAAAAAGGAATTATTGTTCGCAAGTCACAATATTAGAGCATATATATGTAAATTTCTTCTAGTTTAAAAGTCTTAATACATAAATCGCAATATTTAAGTGAAATTCTCATAACTCTAGCATAAGTCAAAATATTTTAGTTTAAGGTGCTACTTTACCTAAAACAAAACCGCAAACCGTGTAAACCGCAATTTACAAAACAATACATGAAAAGTTGCTTATTTGCCACGTACGACCTCTAACTAAAAACGGGTGAAATAAAAAATACACAGTATTTAGTTGAATCCTAAACCATTTTTACATCTAAGACAGGAATTTTTCTGTCAACTTATCGATATAACATATTTTTAAATTTTCCCGCTTACTAGAAGGTTTTTTTATAAAAGAATGTATTGATCTAAGCTGACCAGACGTCCTCTTTTTAAGAGTTGTGTCATCTTAAAAATTGATGTCCTCAATTGTTGTCATCTTTTACGGTAAGAGTAACTTATTATTTTTGGTACTAGTTTATTTATAAATAATTGATGTAATAATAATTTTCATTTTATTATCTCCGATTTCCGATCAGTTGGGAAATTAAAAATCCTCCATAAAACGAAAAGTAAGCTTAAATCAGCCATATAGAAAAGAATTTCCGCATATTGTCGGAGATCAGGAGCAGCGAGATCCATCTAAAGCGCATTGTTTAATTTGTGGTCAATTTATTTCAATTACCAACAAGGGCCGACAAGATATAATACAACATAATAGCTCAAAACTTCACAAGGATAGCTCAGGAGATGCAGCAAAATCAAATCAAATAACATCTTTTTTTGAAACAGAAGAATTCGATGAAGGTGAGCGGAACCTAGCTGTACAAGAAATTATCTTTTGATTCCATCAGGTTATGCATAATCAATCGTTCCGCAGCATAGATTGTACAAGCCAGTTCATCCAAAAACTATTCGAAGAAAGATTTAGTTGCGCTCGTTCAAAAACCATTGCAGTCGTAAAAAATATTTTATATCCATATTTTAACAAAAATCTTCGCAAATTGCTTGAGAAAACCAATTGCACAATCCTGTCGTTCTTCAATTTTTTGACCCCGAACGTGGTGTCCAAGTCAAATTGCTAAAATTAACAAAAATTCCAGGTAAAACTTCTGAAATCGTTAGTACCGAAATTTACGATGTGTTGCAAGAAAACAATTTAGTTCATAAAATTACCGGTTGATCAACTGACAATACCAATACAAATTTTGGGGTACTGCGGCGAGCGGGAGAAAAAAATATTTTTTAAAAATTAAAATCATTAAATAATCCAAATCTCATTGGGATTGAATGTAATGGGCACATGTGTTCAAACGCGATTAACACTGCTATCATTCAATTATGCTTATAGATATTGGTCATATAATCCTCCAAATCTATTTGTTTTTTAATATATACACTGTTAGAACGGAAAATTTTAAAAAATTGTGTGAAGAGGCTGAAATCGAGTATAAAAAATTAATTAGTCACTCATCAACTCGGTGGCTTTCATTTTGTCTATGTATATACCGCTTCGAGCCTATTTCTTAGGTTTGGAGAAACCACCAAAACTATTAGACAATTTTTTTAGCAGCGATGGATCCGTAATTTTTTAGGAGATTATACATAGGGAACCAGGCGGAAATGTTTAAAAAATTCATATTGAGATTAGAAATCCAAAATTTAAGTGCTGTAGAGGCATTTAAAATTTTGAAAGAACTGAAAGAAACATTAAAGTTTTTTTTTTAAATAAATATTATCTGTTGATAATAAGAAGCAAAATACAGCTAGTTAAATCTAACCATGAATTCGAAAAACTATTTTCTAAAAATGTGGAAAACTTTTATAAAATTGCGTTAGACTACATAAAAGAATGGACCAAATCACTCGAAATGGAGACAAATTGAATGTGACGATGTCCAATAATCTATAGATGATATGTATCCAATACTCTCTAAACTGAATTTGGATGACGAAAAGTTGCTAGATGAATTGATGTACATCAATTTATATTGTAATCAGGATAAAATTAACGAATGGAACGAACTGGGGAAGGCGCGCGCGATCAGAGATGGGTTGAGGTTTTTGGTCATTTGAAAGAGAAAACGATTTCATGTTCAGAAATTACCAAAATCATTCAATTTAGAAAGAGTATTTTTCTATTATGGGCCCCTGTGGTCGGGGGGCACTCACATGTCTCGTAAATCAAAATTGCACGAACATGTTTCCCAAGAATACCACCACAGTATCCTTTGCTTGTCGTAGGAGGCGACTAAACGGTTGGATCGCTGGGCTGACGACCCGCATCCGTAAAAAAATATAGTGTTTATAAAGTCAACAAAAAGAAAAATGGATACCGCCAAAACAACACCGGACCCCCGCTCAAGTACCCGGACACGAGATTTAGGATCGGCACGTGGAACGTGCAATCACTAAGGAAACCAGGAGCGTTAGAGGGCCTAATCACGTGCATGAAGGAGTATCGGCTGGAACTCGTTGCTCTTCAAGAAACTCGCTGGCCTAAAAGTGGAGACCATGTGTCCCAGGGCTATACGTTGTTCTACAGTGGAGATGACCTCGGAAATCTTGGAGCTGGATTTCTTCTTGGGCCGCAGGTAAAGAACGCTGTTTTGGATTTCCAAGCAGTTAATAACCGATTGTGTAAGCTTCGCTTGCGCATGAAGTTAGCTAACCTGTCGATAATTTGTGTACATGCGCCCACAGAGGTCAGCCAGCCCCAAGATAAAGACTCATTTTACAATGACTTGGACGATCTGATGGGATCTATACCCGAACACGATGTTAGAATGGTAATTGGGGACTTTAATGCTAGAGCTGGCAGAAATCAGACCGACTTGTGTGAAAACATAGGTCCGTACTCCCGACACGAAACTGCGACCGATAATGGTGAGAGAATGATGTACTTTGCGGTTGCTCATGATCTTAGAGTAGCAAGCACATTCTTCCCTCACAAACACATACATCTTGAGACATGGACACATCCTCGCGGAACTTCCCGCAGCCAAATTGACCATGTGTTAGTTTCTAAAGGACGGGCTCAGGTTGTGCAGGATGTGAGAACTTATCGGTCAGCAACCAAATACGTAGGCAGCGATCATCATTTGGTCGCTGCAAAGCTACGATGGAAGCTTTCGTACAAGTCTGGGAACACAGCGAAACGCATGGTACGTTTCGACTGTGAAGGTCTGATAAATGAAGATCAAAAGAAACGATATCAGGATCTTGTCAGCGACAACATTAATGAAGCTAATTACCAGTCTGACTGCGTGAACTCTGTCTGGGGGGTACTGAAAACTTCGGTTGTCAGTGCTGCTCAACAGACTTTAGGTATAGTGAAAGTCAGACCCAAGAATGATTGGTTTGATGACGAGTGTCGTCTTGCAGTTGAGCAACAAAATATAGCCCATAATGAAGTGCAACAACGTCTCACAATCGCGAGGAAAAACAAGGCTGCTCTTGCAAGAAGGGCAGCTAAGCGGATTTGTAGACGGAAGAAGCGAGAATGGTGGAAGGCCGAGGTTCTGAAAGTACAACAACTCAGTAATGAGCGCAGTTCGCGTAATCTCTTTAAAGGAATTACTGGACTGAACCATACTTTCAGGCCTACGTCAACCGCCATTCGGGACCGGGATGGAAACCTCTGTGTCAACATCGACGCAGTACTTGACGCATGGAGTGGACACTTTACTGACCTGCTTGATGTCCATCATTCGTCACAGACTGTTGTTGAGCCACCTCTAATACAGACTGCGGAGATTTGCACTGAGGAGCCATCCCATGAGGAATTCACTAAAGCCATGCAGAGATTGAAACGAAACCGTGCACCTGGAGTGGACTGCATTAATTCGGAGCTCTTGATATTCGGAGGGGATACTTTGTTGAACTGTCTTTTCGACCTTATTCGATTAGTATGGCGAACCGAAGTTATGCCTGACGAATGGAAAGTGGTCGCGATATGCCCCATCTTCAAGAAGGGAGACCGCTTGAAGTGTGAGAATTATCGCGGTATAGCTCTCCTTTGCACAGCTTACAAGTTACTGTCATACATTGTATTGGATAGAATCACTCCTCTGGCGGAGGGCTTGGTTGGTGACTATCAAGGAGGATTTCGTCCGAATCGATCAGTCACCGATCAGGTCTTTTCGCTGCGGATGATTCTATCTAAATATTATGAGACATCCATCCCCGTACATCAGGTGTTCCTGGATTTCCGGCAGGCCTATGACTCGATCAATCGAGAGAGTCTATGGTCTGCCCTGGAATACCTAGGAATGCCAACAAAACTGGTACGACTATGTAGGATGACAGTGACGCAGTCTCAATGCTGTGTTAAAGTTGAGAACAGGCTATCGACAAGTTTTGTAGTTAACTCGGGTGTTCGGCAGGGAGATGCTCTGTCCCCGATACTCTTTAATCTCATGTTGGAGTACATCTTTCGTAAAACTGAAACACCGCAGCGTAACATCTTATATCGCCAGTCCAATCAGGTGCTTGCATATGCAGATGACATATGCGTGATTGGACTGAATAGCAACGGAGTGAAAGAAATACTTGATCCGCTTGTAGAGTTTTCAGCTTCTGTTGGACTTCAGATCAATGAGTCCAAAACGAAATACCTGATCTCTGGTTTTAGGGACAGTGGCACACCAGATTTTAGTAGTGGCCACCACACGTTTGAGGGAGTGAGGAGGTTCAAATATTTGGGTTCTCTTATCACTCACGATAACAGTGTGGGTGAGGATATTAAAGTGCGGCTGGCAGCTGGCAGTCGTTCTCTGTATCCTCTAAGGCCACTGCTAAAATCTAAACACTTATCAAGTGCCGTGAAGCTGAAGCTTTACAAAGCGTTGATCAGGCCCGTTGTTATGTTTGGATGTGAAAGTTGGGCGCTGACGGATGAATACGAGAGATGGCTCCTAACATTTGAGAGAAGAGTCATGCGTGTGATCTACGGCCCAAAACGCGAAATAGATGGTACCTACCGAGCTCTGTACAATATCGAGATCAGAGATCTGATGAAGATCCCCGATATTGTACATGAAATAAGATCTCAGCGAGTACGCTGGCTCGGTCACGTTCTGCGTGCTGATCCGGAACGAATTGTGCAGCGATCTCTGAAAGGAGAGCCACCATATGGTAGGCGCAGAGGTCGTTGCCGGCGACGATGGCTCCACGATGTAGAGAACGACTTGGCCTCTTCAGATTGTCTTAGACAGTATGAAGACCATGCTCAGGATCGAAACCGTTGGAGCCGGGTTGTTGACTCAGTAAGGGGCCAGTAATGGCCTTTAATACTGTTTATTATTATTATTTTTCTATTATAAATGATAGGTGGTCATCAGAAAAGGCACAATTTAAAATGGACTGTTTGGAAGCCGTTGTTAGTATCAAGTGTAATTCAATATTATCCTGTGTGGAATTTGCTAATTTAATTAAAACCAAGGGCAATTTGTTCAAACAAGTACATCAGTCGGCTAAATATACTTAATTAGATGCGAATATGAATCGTTTTAAATATTGAACGAATTAATTTATTATTGCGTGTATGAAGAACACAGAAACGTTTAATTTTATAGTACAGGTGAAATTAATTTTATATAATCCAGTATATACGCTTAAAACAAAATGTTACTGTTATGTTTTATTTGTATTAAACGTAATTAAAATATATAGGTAATTAATTGCAACTAATAATTAAATTTGAAAAAAAAATTGTTGTCCTCGATTTTATTCAGGAAAATATGGTCAGCTTTATTAATCGCTATAGATAAGATCTTCCTGAACGAACCCAACCCATATAAAAAAATATTACAGATTAGTGGAAAAATATTGATAAGGTTTGTAAACGTATATGTTCATGGCTTTTGTCATAAATTCATCAACAATTACACAAATTACTCAAATTATAGCGAATTTTAAAAAAACTTGTATTACTCGCTTGCAAATATATTTAAATTTGCGATAAAAAACAACAATTAAATGAATACCTAAGTTAGTGTGACCAAAAAACGGGTTGTGCGATAACCAGGTTTTGGTAAATTGAGTAAATTAATAAAGCACAATGATTTAGGATGGGTTAAACCTAACTAATCTAGCCAACATTTCCTAGTTTAAAATATAATTATTTTACTTGAGTCCCCACAACTCAAGATTAGGTTATCCCATATATTAGAGATCCATTTTCAATATTCTTGTTTAAATTGAAAGTCAAATATAAAAAGTAAAAATCGAAATTAGATTCGATTTCAGTTAGGAATTTTGATTTAAACAGAATTTAGATTAACATTTGTTTTTAATTAATTAATTTTAAATAATTGAATTAATTAAAAATTAGCATTTGTGATGAAAATGTGCGGGACGAGTTGAAATAAAATACGGATTCGAATTTTTTGAGCAATACTTGGAATTAAAATATCTTATTGTCTAAATCCTAAAAATATTTGAAAATTTGAGTGTCGGATATTTAACAATATTATACCTTGTAAACCAATAGGTTTGGTATACCTTGTAAACCAATAGGTCCCAGCATGTAAGTTATAAAATTCGTCCGGAATTTTAGGGACGGGAATCATACGAGAATATAAAATATGAGATCAACATTATTGTAAAATAAGAATTTCGAAAATCAGTATCGATTTTAAGACTACAAATTTGGCGAATATGACTTACTTATTATTTTTTCGTTACCACCTTCCTATATATTTATAAGTTTTATGAGTTCATTGAAAAATTATTTTAAATTTTTCCATACGACAATAATAATTATTCTATAAATATAATTTTCTTGACCTTGAATGTTTACATTGAACCACAAAATTTAATTTCTCGATAATGCCGTGTGAATGAAATTATTATTATTTTTTATTCGTCCCGCAAATTACACCGTCATCATATACCATCATGATCATTTCAATAAATGTGTCATCTCATTAATGGACGCGGATGAATAATATAATTATATTTAAAAAAATGTATAAGGTACAACTAATTTTGAAAGTACACGAAACGAACGATATCACAATTTTCATTTTAATAAAATGAGTAATGAAATGATTGTTCAATGAAAATACAAAAATTGTTCTGTTGTTATTCCCATGTACGCCTCCAACAATTTTGGTCGAGAACTAATCATCTGTGTATATAGAATAGAAAGTCTATTTGTAAACAGATTTTACGTTATACGCATTCGTCGACGAAATCTAAATTTTTTTTTGTCTAATTTATATATTTTTGTATAAAATTTAAAATGAAAAATTAATTTTAGACCAACCAAATAAATGTAAAAATGGCTTGAGTATTTTTCTACGTTATGTATATGTGACGCTATGCGATGTGATGGAAAAAGTCAGGTGGTTTTTTTTAGTATTCTATTAAAGATAGTAATTTTAAATTAAATTATTGACATTGAATTAATTGTTGAGGCAAATATGTATACTGTATAGGATAATTAGGTCATTATATTTATAGAAAAAATTAAGATCAAAAACGTAAAATGGATTTTTAAGTATTATAACCATGATTATATACGATATGACTTTGGTTAAAGGTGACTGCTAAAATCAACTGGCCAAATGTCATAAATATTTTCTCACCTTATTGGCAGGTGTATACGTATACAGAATCAAATGTATAAAACTGTATTGCCCACGCGATCTTTGTTTCTATGTATATTTCAGTATGTTGGTAAATAAAAAGCGTGATTAAAACGTTATACTTCCAGTTTGTTTATGTATAAATTTGTTGGCTACTGTTAAATATTCGTGAACTTTATTACAAAAACATTTTGTGTTTGTTCTCAAGCTGAACGTTTCATAGAATACCCCTTTATCAGAGGTGTTTAAAAATTTGTTAATAATGAAATTTCCGATGGTTTCGTGTTAAATAAAAATTTGTTTATATAGTGTACCAATTAACAACAATAGTTGAGTTATTTATTATTAAAGATATTTTGAAAATGACATTTATGATTTCAAATGAAAAGAACGAAGAAAAACTTGAAAGAAAAATGTTTTTTTGAAAGAATAAAAAAGTAAAAAATATACGAAAGTTAACAAAATTAATAATAAAATACTTTTTCAAATCAATTTCAAAACTTTAAAAACGTGAAAGAATTCTTCATCCTTGATTTCGACCAGGATGGTGATGAATACATTTATGCATCACTGTGGAGAGTACCAAAACCATGGGCCAATGCAGGGCATGGGAACTCTCGTACGCAAGTAAGCAAACTGAGGCGAAGAAACTTTAGCCCCAGAACAGGTAGAGAACAAAAAGCTTTATACCCGGATGTATGATACAAGTAATCAAAGTGCCGCTTTTAAAGAGAGTGGCGCCTCCAATTTAAACGGACGCTGGCACAATAAACAAAACTCAATAATTTTTGCTGGAAAAAAACGAATATGCGAAATTCTGTAAATTTTCTCATATTTTAATTTCACTGCGCAGTGATCGGCTACAGTGTTTCTCAGCTCATGCCGCGGACCAATACTTATGAAGTTGTTTATAAATATTAAAAAACGAAATTGTACCTGAAAAATTACCTTCTTGATTTTTTAATAAAGATAAAATACATACCTAATGTGATTGTTGTTGGTTTTTTTCATTTATTAGTTTGTCAATTCTTGAAACTATAGTAACTGCAATACGCAAAACTGAATTGCTGTTTAAACGATTCTTCTGTCTACTTTTCATGGCTGTCATTGCTGAAAAGATCTATGCACATAAATAAGTTGTTGAAAACGAAAGTAACTCTTAAAACTTTTCCTTCCACTCTGGATGTTCCTAATTAACTTTAACCGAAAACTGAGTTGTACTCAACGACATAAATGGCTCCTATAATGTAGTATTGCAACTTAATTTTATTAATTTTTCTTCTTCCAAATCAGTAAAATTCTTTTCCTGTTGATCAGTAAACGGATCATTAAAATCAATTCAAAATTCCCATATTTCCTCTCCGTATATCTTCTATTAGGTAATATCCATTAAATATACAATTAAGTGTTCAATAACAGTAGTCTTCAATTTGCTAATACTTTATCCATTTCATTAATGTATTCTGAGAATAAATGAAGCATACACGTTTGTACCATAGCTGTAATCTTTTTTTAAACGCCTCTCTTGTATTCCACAAGTTTAAAGTGGTAGTATTGTTCCCTTGTAAAGTTAAATTTAGATAAGTAAGCCAGTTTTGCAACCCAATTATTGTCGAGGAAAACATTTCTTAATTCTGAATTATAATTGTTTCTAGGAATGTTTCTACTTCTTTTCTTAATTCGCAAAGTCTTGTTAATATTCTTCCTCTTGACAACTATGTTACTTCTACATGAATTAATAAATTTTCATAATCAAATCCCATTTTTTTACATAACGTTGAAAATAGTCTCGAATTGAGTGCATTGCTATTGATGTAATTTATTATTTTTATCGATTGAATAAGAACAGCGTTTATTTCAGATGTTATCTGCTAAATTCTCCCGATGTATAATACAATGAGTCAAAATGCCCGCTACCTCTTTAAATTTGTTTGCTACACCCCTATGTTTTTCAGTCATATACTTTCCGCTATATATAAGGGCATAACCCAATACAGTGTTTCCAATTAATTGTGTTCTTTTAAGAATATTTTTTGTAAAAATTAAAACAAAAACGTTTAACAAAAAATATGACAGTAATTACGTTTTGTATGGAGTAATGTCAAATAAACATTATACTTGTAGCGTATGCAGGGCTGCATACAGAAATTGTGTACATCTGTTTCCGCATAAGTTTGTTAAATTCAAAGGAAAACTGCGGCTTAATCAAGTTTTGTATCGAGCCGCTAATCCCAATCAGTTTTTTTCAATAAGAGTATCAGAAACTTTATTTGAGTGCTTTCGATTATATTGATTGATATCTGATGTATTTGTTGTATTAATAACATCAATCTATCAGCGTATGTATTGCTGTGTAGATGAATAGATTTTTTTTAATTAATTTTAATTCACAGAAATCTGCTCATCTGTTGATGAATCCAACATAACTGTAATTTTCCTAAATTTAGAATGCACTGCTATGACCTTGCCGCTGACTTTTTGCAAAGACTTACTTAGACCTGTAAATACCCAGATTTAATGAGCCTTCGCCGGTTACATAAAATAGGTATTTGTTTGTCAGGCAAAGTTGATAATTGCATTAGGCCAAATCGTATAATCTAATCAATATTCATAAATAACAAGTTAAAAATTGAAACGAACAGTATAAAGAACAAAATTCAATATTCAAGAATAAAACAAGGCTAGAACCGGGAACATTATATCAGTTTTACCGGACCTAATACTTAGGTTTTAAATAATTCTTAGCGCTTTGTTGTGAACAAGAAACCTTTAAAAATAAAAAAGTGACACAATTGATTAGAATCAACTTTCTATTCCAAAACCGAATTTTGGAGTCAAGAATTTCGATAAATAATTCTGGTGGATTTTTTGAGAAACTAGTTAACTGAATTTTTGACGATTTACCTTCATTTTACAATAGAACATATAATAAATTAATATCACTATTTTAGAAGTTTCTGGAGGATTATTACAATCAAACAATCTAAATTCGTTCTTTTTATATTCAAATATAAAAAGTTAGATCCTATTTTTGAAAAAATGTGAAATATCATTTACGCTCGATCTGTTAGAGTGTTACTGAAATTGTATAAACCATATTCACTTCCAAATCAATTCTTAAGTCAAAACCAACTGTAAGCTTCAATTGAACATCTCAAAGTGATATTCTACAAATAAAATATTTTTGGAAATGAAACAAATTTTAACAAGACATAAATCAATTTTTTTAGTTCCTTCATAACACAACACGGAAACTCATGAAACCAGACATTTTTGTACAAGTGTATATAGTGGAATAGAATATTATATCTGAGAACGATAATTCTAAAAATAATTCAAATCTATTATTAAAAATAAAAAGTAAAATAAATCTTTTACGACAAAAGAACGAAATCTCGGTGACACAAACTTAAATTAATAAATTAACAAGAAATAAATAAAAACGGTTACCGGACACATAAACAATGTGAATGGCTTGAATCATAAATTTAAAAAAAAACAATTATTGCAGGATTTTAATCGTATGGATTTAATTTTATACATGCACAACGTAATCACTTTTTCTATTAATAAATTGAAACTTTGGTTGAAATAGATCCTTGGAGCTTAGAAAGGATTGCGTCTGGAGATGTGCACATTTATCACTATATAAAATATTGTTTCAGTCCAACTTTTATACTTCTTTTAAAACACCAGCCCGAAACTTTTTGACTACAAACGTTACAATTTTATTATGTTGGAAGGACAAGCAGAGCTCCTTAAATACATACCCAATATACCAGATAGTTAGCCACTATTCTATCTCACTTAAGTTATCGTCCAGCTTTCTTGAAGCTATTGCGGGATTTTGGTGCGCAGCTAATATTACTATATTATCCGCAAATACTGAAATTTTACATAATTGGTTGGCCTGTTGTATAGTTGGTAGGCCTGCTGTATAATTCAACTATAACATAGGACCCAGGTATACTGCCTTGTGGAAATTCTGCATGGATTTCCTATAAATCGGTGGATCCACTATTATGTTTTACCAAACATTTTCGATTTCAGTAAAATTGCATACTACACAGTAAAAGTAGAATTTCCATTATCGATTTCGATGAAAAATTTCCATATTCGCCAACTGCATACCGAGCTTTTGCAGATAATTTTTGTTGATTGCATAAAAATTCGCCGATAGCTGTGTTCGGATTTAGTGTATATATAGTAAGTGTATTTAAGTCCTTTATGCCAAACTTTATCAAACGCTTGAATGATGAATAAAATGTCTGCGGAACAATACATTTTTTTATCTAAACACTTTCTGTTTCAGAAGGAGCTTTGTTTGGAAGAGTTTTGAGAGATTTGGTAGTAAGTTGATTTGCGAATTCAGGAAAGTAGCCAGTATTCATTATATAGCATTGAAAATATATATGATTATGTTGATACATTTTTTCGGAACTTCTTCTGTTCAATGTACCCTTTTTATAGCTACTTTGCCTTAGCGTGTTCATATTGTGAAAATCATATTTGCATAAATTTACTTATGGTTTCGTTTAGGGTTGTTCGAATTATTATATATATTTGAGAATTTGTTGTGCCGCTCTGTATACTTTGCACTATCCCCTTTCCTCGCAATTCTTCCTGTTCTTTTAAACTCTGGTTTGGTTTTATCGAGTTCACCATTGCTAGTGCTATGCAGATTGCCGCATTACACCAGTAATTCCAAGAATGACTATACATGTATACATATTGTTAACAGTTGATACATTGTATAACTTTCATATCTGCAGTTCTTCTACTATGGCGTATTTATATTTAGTTTCCTTTGGGTTTATTCCCTCAGTGGACTCCAGCATTGAATATTTGTATTTCATTGTTTATCTTAAAATTTATATTCTTCATTGGTGTCTTGTGGTTCTAAAATTTGACTCAATTAATTTTATTATACCACAGAGATTCCCCTGGAATCTCTTTAATCTAAACGTGTGATATGACTTATTACTATGCTCGAGTATGGCTACAATTCTGTAGGAATCGGGTGTCTTTATGCTGGGATTCGTGTTTCGTTTATATTATCCCGCTTAATTCAAAAAGTATCCGATTGTTTGCTCGTTTAATACTAATTTAATATTGCAGAAGAAAATACTTGTAAAGGAGATGAGGAAGGATTTACGAAAAATTTAAGAATAAATTTTTAAATTAATTTAATTCATAAAGTCTGGTTTATTTTATAACACAAACAAGGTGCAAAGCACAGAAGAATTCTATAAAGGCGATCCAAGTTATATTGGTTAGCAGTTTTCTTCGCCATGTTCATCACCAATAGAAAAATATAGCAATATAGAAGAACCAAATTAATTACTGTTGTGTGAATATATTAATATTTCTTGAAATCTGATGAAACTTCGGGACTAGGGGTCTGGGAAAATATTGCATTTATAGTTATGACAAACTCGAAAGATTTTAAAAACACAAATTTCTAAAGTTAAAATTTTGTAGATGAGTATTTGTATATTCAAATTTGAGAAGTCTAATCATGAAAAATTAAATTGATAGAACAACTTTAAAATTGCATCACAATTAATTTATCCTATTTAAAGATCCCAGACAGTTTGGTGAAAGGTTCTATTCTGAAATCTACTTTGAAATTTTGAGAATACAGCAAAAATTTCAAAGGGAAAATAATAAATCAATCGACTAAAAAGCTTATTTAATTAAATTCGGAACTCAAAAATTTTTGTAAATTATATAATTATTTGGGTTGGCTTAAAAAAAAAATATAATATAATAACTTCGATTATCGAATTATCGATTTTAAATCAACTATTTTCATTTCATTTCTATAGAAAATTTCTAATTCAAATTAATTCAGCCTATACATGCTAAACCAATTATACATGCTAAATCAATTGAATGGATATTTCAATATTCACCACAATCACAAAGCTTAAAGAACTAAAATAAATGAATTAATTGTTTGTTGCGTTCCCTTATATATGTTACTACTCATGATATCCGATATTACCCCCAAAGCTGAAGTGTAATGGAGCTCAACATTAATCGCAGTCATTTACAAATTTTCAACGTGAATCGTCACAATATATTCATTTATCTTCTTGAGAGTCATTTATAATAGTGAAAGCAAGTGATCGAATGGTTGTTTCGTGACATTTGATCAATATATATAAATTATAGACTTCCAGCTTCTAAATCTTTAAATGATAAGTGATCGAACTCATATACATTTATTAAAAAATTTTAATTTTACAAATACCAAAGATTTGTTGATGCAATTAAGATTATACCTATGTTCGCTCTTAACCTGCTAGACAACTACTATATTCAAATGCACTATACTGCACAGTACAAGTACATTAATTTAAATTATACTACAAAACTATAATAAAACTATAAAAATGTATAAATACATAAATTGTTGTTTTCTATACACACATTTATATGTAAAACAATCTTAGTATTAGATATTTAATTACCTAAATACAGTTATGTACTATATTTAAGGTGCATGTAAGGCAGCCGGGTCTTCTTTTGTGCACATTTATCAAACGCAAATGTTGGCATAATTTCGCGATTATTATTTGTGTGTCATATAAAGGTGCATCTAAACATACATAACGGGTAAAGCATCCGACCAACATCCGATATCTATTTACATATTTATAAACTAGATAATAATAATACAGGTTTGAATAATAAATTACATTCATCAACTTAATTTGGGTACAAGGTTAGTCCTTACAAACAATCCGGGTGGAATGGTATAAATACATTAGCTTATATCACAATTAAAGAATGCACGAACCATTCATCAAGAGCAATAATATAATTACATTTCTATTTTAAAAAAAACCATAATAATAATTAATAGTAACCATAACTACATATATGACGGTAGTACAAATAATCAAATTAGTCAATAAACACTATATTATGTATAATTATATGATATCATCTTCATTAACAAAAACTGCCACAATACTAAATTTCAAATTAAAAACATCCATAACTTGGCATAATTTAAAAAAATAAATAAATTCCTATTTATTTATTTATTATCTAATGTTGATCGTGAAATTATTTTATGAGATAAAAATGAAAACGAGAAGAATATTTTAAAATAAGTGGGAAATCGTAAAGAGACTTTTATAATTAGAATCATATATTTTTTAGTGTATTCTACTATAATGTTGTTTGTATATATATATATATGCCATGCAAATTCGGTTCTGGGATCGGTTGCCCTCCCAACTCACCAGGATGTGCAATCTTAATTGCATCCCGTACCTCCGGCTCCAAGTGAACTAGCTCTAACTGGTTTGCTACTCGGTCAATTACTATAATGAAATTTAATTAATCTAAGCTAAAATTTGACTACGATTGGTCAATTTTTGGAATCCAAATGCAGGGACATTTTATACAACAACAAAAATATAGGTTCAAGGGCGCATCCAGCAGTTTTTAGGAAGACATTTTCCAATCAGCTCATCAGATTAGTGACATCTATACATTTTTAGTGAGATCTCAGAATACTTGGTGTGTAACTTATTATTAAGTTTTGTGTTTGCGGCGATTGTGCGTACACTAAATTGTCATACAAATATTTAGTTTGGTGGTGTTTATTCATAATTCTATAAAATAAAGTAATTCAAAATAATGATCCAGGCAACAGCCTAATATCTTATTATTGCGTTAACCTTTCACTTCGTTTCCAGTCATTTTAAAAACTACGAGATTAATAACTGAAGAAAACACGAATTCGATCTTACCTTAACAAATCCTTTATACATTTCACTGAAACACCACAATAATTACCGAATTATATCTATCATCTACGTATATACATAATTCAGCCACTTCACCGCCCATTTTAGATATAAAATGTTTTAAGGAGAATATCATTATCATTAAAATTAGTCATTCTATTTTAATTTCTTTTTTTTTTTTAAATTAATAACAATTATATTACAAATAATTATCAAACTAATATTAGAATCCCACTACAAATTTCACTCAACTATTTTCCTGACATCTATTAACCATAGTCGAAAATAATAATCTACACACAAAATCATAAATGTCAGTCGTGCGCTCTCCTCTCATGGAATTTCTATTTTGTTGATAGTAGAAAAATATAAATTGGAATTGTACTTTGTATTCATCCAATTTTTATTTCACGTCGAATCGTTCAACCATTTAAGTGAATTTCCCTATTTTTTCGTTTTTTAATTCAATTTAATTTATTTTTTAAGTTTAAAGAAACATAATAATTGTGTAATAGTTAAATAAATATGGTTTTAAATCAGGTAAGATACAAAATACGTGTTCGACACAATAAATACATGTCTTGATGACGTTTTCGTTTAATTATGTGATTGAATTTTGATAAGACTTTCGATTGCGTATCTAATAAGCCCCTTAAATTCAATAATTATCTTATTAGATATTATTTGGATCACCGTAGTAATACCTATATAGTATTTTTTTTTTCTTGAAGGTCAGTGCACTTTATACTTTGGTACTGCGATGTTTTGTGTCTTATCAAAATGAAAGTTGAGAATAAAATGTTTTTGTATGATAACTCGTTTTACCTTCTTTCTTTTTTTGGTTCAGTTGTTCCGAGCCTCTGTAAGGCCTCTCGGATATCGTGCTTTTTCAGTTAAAGCGGCATCAAATACGGGGCCAAGCTTCTCATTGACCGACGAACAGAAGGAAATCCAATTGTTAGCAAGGAAATTTGCTCGTGAGGAGATAATTCCAGTAGCAGCTCAATTAGATAGAACCGGAGAATATCCATGGGACTTGATTAAAAAAGCATGGAAAATTGGCCTGTTGAACAGCTCGATCCCAGAAGAAATTGGTGGAATGGGGCAAAGTGTGTTCAATACTTGTTTGCTCGCCGAAGAAATTGCGTATGGATGTTCCGGCGTAATGACCGCAATGGAAGCTAGTGGATTAGGGGTAAGTTATCGAATCCTTTATTGTACTACGTAAATTTTAATAAGAAAATTTTTTCAAATAGCAAACACCAGTCATCCTTTCGGGAAATGAAGCACAAAAGAAAAAATATTTAGGCCGCATGTTGGAAGAGCCATTGATAGCTGCATACTGTGTTACGGAACCTGGTGCTGGTTCGGATGTGGCTGGTGCAAAAACGACAGCAGTTAAAAAAGGAGATGAATATATATTAAACGGACAAAAAATGTGGATCACAAACGGTGGTGTGGCTAATTGGTATTTTGTTTTGGCACGCACAAATCCCGATCCAAAAGCATCTGCTGGAAAAGCATTTACTGGTTTTATTGTTGAACGGGAATGGGCTGGTGTACAACCAGGTAGAAAGGTAAGTTGATAATAAAGAATTTCAAGGATTATTAACGTCATGTTTCTAAATTCACGAGCCTAAATTTTAGGTTTACATCGAATCTCGACTAATCCAAATAAATAAATCTTTCAGGAAATCAATATGGGACAAAGATGCTCTGACACCCGTGGCATTACGTTTGAAGATGTTCGTGTACCAAAAGAAAACGTTTTGATTGGAGAAGGTGCTGGTTTCAAAATTGCCATGGGTACATTTGATAAAACACGTCCACCTGTAGCCGCCGGTGCTACTGGTTTGGCACAGAGGTGCTTAGACGAAGCACTACGATATTCCTTAGAACGTAAAACATTCGGTGTACCAATTGCATCCCATCAAGCAATTTCATTTATTCTAGCCGACATGGCAATTGGAGTGGAAACCGCAAGATTAACATGGAATCATGCTGCATGGACGATTGACCAAGGTGAATATGAAATTTTAATTCTATGTGTTAGTTTAAAAGCTCACACAAAGAGAGTGCTGGTTTTAGTCACTAAACCGCAATATAAATGTGCTATGGATTCATAGATGCTACTTCATGTATCATAATTTTTTTTAGGTAAACGTAATTCGTTAGAAGCAGCAGTTGCAAAATGTTACGCAGCCGATATTGTCAATAAAATTGCCACAGACGCTGTTCAAGTATTCGGTGGGAATGGATTCAACTCAGAATATCCAGTCGAAAAATTAATGCGTGATGCTAAAATCTATCAAATTTACGAAGGAACATCACAAATTCAACGGCTAATTATATCTAGAACGATTATCGAGAATGCCAAAAACCGCCTATAGTATCTAAATAATTGGAAGATATATTTTTTCATATACGTAAATAAAATGTTATTATATTTTGTAATAATTCTTTTTTTTTTATAAAATTTACATTAATCCAATTTCAAAGGGAAAGTAAAACATGTCGATGACAAATTCGGAGATTTTTGTTAGTAGATCAAATTCATGTGATTATTATTTTAGGAAATTAATAATGCGAGAATTATGAAATGTGATTTCCAAAATAAATAAAAAGTGAGTGGAACATCCGAAATCGAAAAAACTTATGGTATATGTCTTATAAACAATGAAACGATAAACTGAAAAAATCGCCTCTGTAATTCAAAAAGATATCGTCTTGTCTTGTAATAATCGTATTTCTTATTATTTTAGTTTGTTGTACGTTTCTTTAATTTCGATTTTGTTTGACCCACTTTTCGTTTGCACGTGAAATTTTAAATGTGTATTTACAAAATTTTAAGTTGTATTTATATGTGTTTGTTTGTACATAACGATTTTTTAATTTCAAGTACATAACGTGTATTATTCGAATCGTTAATAAAATAGGTAAATTCAATGATGGTTGCTTTCATGCTGTGTATAGAATATAACACGAATGGATCAGCAGGCGAAAATTAATAGTTTCCGTTACTGTTCGTGATTCCACTGCACAAGTATTGATTTAAAATCAGATACGAAAAATATATTTACTAAGTTTGTTGAATAAAGTGATAACTGATGTATTATATGAGAATAAAACAGATATTATAATGGTAAAGAATTGACAGAACATTCAAACTATGTAACTGGAACTAATGTCTGGGAATAAATAAGCCCAAGATATGTTGAATGCGAAGCTACCAAACTTTTTAGGATAATTTATGAAGAATTACTTGAGTGAATATATTTTGTTGATACTAAAAAACCAGATATTATAAATATCATTTTTTATAGCACTTAATTTAACACCTGAGTGCTATTAAAGATGATCGCTAAATAGAAGCTTATTTCATGAGTATTCGAATAACTAATCACAAAAATATAGTTCTGAAGAAATTTAACACAAAATTAGAGTTTAGCACACATTAATTCACAAACCCCAAAAATGTATCAAACAAAAAATTATAAACCTCAAACGTAAACAGAAATTCATAACACAATCCAGACCGACTTAGAAACCAAAGAAAAAGAAATCAGCATCGTTTCGCCTAATTTTCGGCCAACAACCAACTGACATTTCTATTAATATACGTAATTCAAATTTATTTATTCATCGGATATTGCTCGAATACAAATTAAACTAAATGAAATAAATTTACGCATATAGGCGTAGCACGTCCAAAATGTGATGATGGCCAACTGGCCAATACTCGAATCTCCAGGAAATTTTTATTCAAAGTTGATTTTGATCGTTATAAGATAAAATGTCTATATGGTTAGTTCTGATTTATTATGCTATATGTATATATACATATATATCGATAATTTTAAATAAATTAAATTATTTATCAGAAAAACCCTCATTTTTTTATAAGGGATGGCCATCGGATTTAAGTTTATCCGGATAAACAGTCGAATAATGAATTTCTGGCTATAATAATTCAACAGTGCAACATTTTCAAGCGTGTTCTCTATGTAAATAATAAATATTTACAGTGAACAATTAGTAAATAAACTAAATTATTACTTTTGTGTTCACAATATACACGCACCAAACTGGAAATAAATATGCACAATCAAAATAACAACTAGGTAGCTGGCGGCATCACTAGGGGTTACATGTAGCGAAAAAATTGAGCTGGCGTTTATTATAAATACATACCTGAGTGCTGATATACGTTATTCGCCTTTTAAGTTTTAACGTAGTGTCTGCCAGGGTATGTATCGTATGAACTATTCATGGCATTGGGTAAATTTGTGGGCACAATTTTCTATAATTGACCTTGTTTTTCTATTCCATGCATTGATAAATTTCGTTTCGTTGAGTTTAATTCGACGTTTTTTAATCCAGTTATGTTATTACTAATTGCTAAGATTGCATTAACATCCGCGAATGTTGCAGTATTTATGTCATCTGTAGTTGGTAGATCTCTGTGTGTAGAAAATTTAGAATTGGCCCAGAACGCTATCTTGTGGTATTCCTGCTGATATTTTCTTTAATTCAAAATATTCTTCTTTATATTTTACTCGAAAGTGTTGATCAGCAATGTAAGAGTCAAAGATCTGGTAAAATATCTCACTGTAGTTTATATTCCAGTCCTTGATACCTTATCTTGTTACTTGCTATATAGTGGAGTGATTTTCTCTAAGGCCAAATTGGTGAAGAGGAAAAGTATTTCTTTTTTCTATTATTAGTTTGAGTCTCTTGAGCAGTAGTTTTTCGAATATTTTTGATATTGTTTGGAGCAACGAAATCGACCAATACGATTCTCTGTCAATAGGTTGTTTATATGGTTTTGGTATCATTATTACTGCTGCTACCTTCCATTAATGTGGACCTTGTTTCAGTCTGAACACTGTGTTGATTATAAAACGAAATTTTCGTAAACCCTTTTCAGTTATACTCGTACATAATTTATTTCAAACTAGATATAATAAAGTATGTAATTATTTATAGTACCAAGCAATATCAAATCGAAGTTTGACTATAGCAAAATCAAACTTGTTATGACTGGTTGATGCCGAAGTTGAAGTTGTCGACATATGAGACCAAACTATATGAACAAACTTACTTTTACTGTTTACTTTATGGATTGCTGTATTGTAGCGTTGAAAATGCTAGAATATAATGTTTGTACTTCTCACTACAACGTATCTATTTAACTTTTTTATAACTTTAAATTTATTTTATTAGTTTAGAAAGAAACATGCTAAGTGCTTACTACAGCCTACATAAACGGTAAGATCAAAATAAAGATGCGCAAAATATGTAGTATTCACTGCCCAGACAATCAGACACATGATGATAAAACCAGGTTACAAATAATAGAATAAAGCTTCTCAATTTTATAAAAGGTTAAATCGAGAATTTGGACGGTTTTTCGAGTTTTGTTCTCTCGCTCCGAACAAATCATATATTAATTCATCAGACGGTCACATCAAAGTTTAGAGGAAATCAATGAGGAATTGAAATCCTCCATATTCAAAGTAGAATTAAGTTTGATGCTATAGCAACGCAATGGAGTGGAGATGAATGGCTACATCAGGCAGGATTGCTGGTTTTTATAGGATCAATGAAAAGGTATTTTATTCAGCGATTATAATTATTCAAGTATTTTTAATACTTCCAAGTATTTTTAAGAGGTTACTTATTGTACATGAGGTTTGGATATCTGGATATTTTTAAACTAAATTAATGAAAAAAAGTAACAAATTGGGATTTAACTTTTTAACTTTCAACACAACAACTGTCCAAACAAAATTCAATCTCTAAATTAGTTAAACGCTGCAATTATGACGGAATGCAGTAATATTACTAGCACTGCTATAAAATATAAGCTCGTAATATTTATGAAAGATCGATTTTGGTAAGCAAATTGAACAAAATGAATCAGATTATGGTATTAGAAAATTGGTCATACTTTATGGTCTAGATTTTGTAATCCTTAATAATTTTAACTTTTTAAGATAATCACGTCGATAATACAACTCGGCGAATTTACTGCAGTGTGAGATTATCATATCGGCATTAAATAAATTAAAGAATTTTTCCAGAAGTTTACATTATATACTATGTACATAGATACATATGTATGTCAGTTACTTCAAATAGGTTTGTTTGAAATGTCTTATATCCGAGCAGTAGTTTATTTAAACATAATTTATTAATTAGAAAATAGTTGTCGGTATAAGCAACTTTATATCAGATTTAATCAACCTAGCTATATTTTCCTATAATGAAAATTTGAACAACTTTATCAATAATCAATAAAGGTTTTAAACATTACCTGGCAATCTATCAATTTATATTTGACCCATTTTGCATAAAAGACGTAACTAGAGAGTGTATGCAAATCAATACAAATTAGCAATGACTTATTTACAAATATTATCTTATATAATCGATCCACCGTTATGATATTTATATAATAAAATATGTTTAGAATCATCAATTTTTGTTTGAACAAATAATAACAAAATATCACAATTACGTGTAAATGACAACAAAAGAAGATAAACCAATAATTACAATAAAAAAATTCTAGTGCAGAAAGTAAAAAATAAAATAAAAAGTGGGTACCGTTACTTTTTCTTATGTTATTTAAAATACATACCAATATACCATAATAAAAGTAAAAATAAAGGTCAAATGAAATCGAATTTAACTAGAGGCCTGATTTTTTTATTATTACTTTTTATTTAATTTCATTTTCAAAATATTATATACATACATATTATAAAAAAAGAGAAAGTAATTATTTAATTTAATTTTAATAGTTTTGGATAATAATAATATTATGTACAAAATATAATTTATAAATAAAATTATGAAATCCCGTAGCTTTTATTGTTTTATTTCTTGTCGTTTTTTATTCAGCACAATTTTGTTTTTCTCTATATAGGGCGCTGAATAAAAATGTGGTTTAACCTATAAAAATCGTGAGTATACATACGGTATTCGGTATCTACAGAAAAAATTTTATTTACCTAATCTTAAGTACCTATATACTTTTAAAAATTAAATTTAAGGATTTTAATTATATCTTATGAGATAAAAATTTAAATATGCCGCCATATTGTGTACACGAATTTTAATAGTGTATTGCTTAATCAGCAAAAGTAATGGCGGGCACATATGTGTGTATGTATAGTGTTTTTTTAATAATAATATTGCGTACTCCAAAATGTGTTGCGACATTTTGATTGAATTATTTTTTTATTTATATTAAATTTAAGTATATATATAATTTTGGAATATGATTTTATTAATGTGTGTCAATAATTATAAACAATGTTTTCGTGTATCGGCGATATTAAAAATGTCATTTAAATAAAACAAAATCCGAAGTAATTTAATTGAGAAAATATTTGTTTTCAGCGTATTTTGTTTTTGTATTTCACATCTACGCCACATACGTTTTATTTTTTGCTTTTTTTTTTATCTCAATGTCAGTTCATGAACACACCGAAAAAAAATTTAAATGTATTAGAGTGTAGTAGTTATGTCTGAATTCCAAGTGTAGTGTAAGTGGCCTAGAGACCTACATATTGAAAAAAAAAAAAATTGTAAAATTACTTTTGATTTTTATTTACATGATTTTTTTCTAATTTTGGTGTTTTAAAATATTATTTTATATTAATATTGAAGTGTTTTATTATAATAATTACGATTAAAATGTGTTTTCATATTGAATATTGAATAATATAAAAAGTGCTGCTTCGTTCGAAAAACGAAGCAAAAAAAATCCTATTATTTTTTGGTATTTCTTATTCTTTCCAATTTGATTTTGTTTTTTTTTTATTTCTAAATTCATATATGTATTTGAAATACATAAGTGTGTGTATTAAATCATACTAAAAGTTTCCTTGTATTTATAAAAAATTAGTAATCTAAATTAAAATAATTTATAACAAATGAATATGGTTGAAAAAATGCATGAAGAAGAAATACGGGGTTCTACAATACGAAATGCAAATTTATCTGTTGCTGCAGTTGTTACACCGCAACTAACCACTACAACATCAATTTCTACTTCATCATCATCATCATCACAACTACCACTATTATTAAATCAACAACAATCGTCATCGCCACCAGCTACACCAACACAATCAAACCATATATCACATATTATTTTAAATAATAATAATACTAATAACAATGTTGCCATTGCAAATTCATCATCAGCGATTCGAAATATTATTGTATCGGTGAATGGAACTCATCATCATCAACAACTTCTCTCGAATGATGATCAATCACCATCTGGCACAATAACAACAACATCTTCATCTGCACCTTTGCTAACTACATCGGTTCACAATGATATTATGGTCCAGCAGCAACAAATTATTTCTGATCCATCGTCGGTGGGGAGCAAAGATTCTGTTGATTTGGACCTGAATGATGGCCAGTTTAATGAAACATCCGAAGGTAGGAAACTCTTTGTTAAATACTTTCAATCTAAATATTAATTTGGTTTACAGGATTGACCGTAATGTTGTTGAGATTGTTTAATGTAGGTCATTACATACTTACACAAAATATGTATAAATAAAAACACTTGTTACATTTTTTTTTATATAATATATTACAGTGCAAGAAAAAGAAAACATTACCTACATACAAACTTGTCTTAATCTTTTGTGTTCTTACATGATTTTTTCGATGTCGATTGCGCAATACAAATTAAATTGAGATGATTCCATATTATCAAGACACATATAGAATTTTTCCCAATGTAATGTGAAATAATAAAATTTAATTAATTTTGTTTTTATATTATATAAACCATATTCTCCGTATATTACTTGTCTTTTATAAATATGTACATATGTATATAATGTAAATTGGATTACGAAAGGGTTAATAATATTTATTGCAATTTATTAGAATATTAAGCAAAATACAAATACATCAGCAATTTAATTAAAATTAATTGAATTTAATAGCATAAAATAATGATTGGCTATGAATATAATATGAAATATACTTATAATATTTTACTTACACAGTGTGTTTACATTTTGTATTTGATGTAGTTGACTGTAAAGAGTGTATGCCGTGCTTATCCAAATGTTTTAATGAAATATTAGTATGATAAGAAATAATTTGAAGATTATTTAAATAAGTAACCCGTTCTTCCTTTTAACTTAAACTTTATCCTTTCAAGACATTTGTAAATCGTTTTATTGTAAAATCGTAATGTTTTAATTTAATTTTTTCATTGTGTTTGTCGTGTTCCCCACCCTCAAACCGCAGTCGAAATTGCTACAGATAAAATAATTTTACGGTAATAAATAACAGCAAACTTATCTTTGGTAATGTTTCGAATCAACTAATTCCAATTTTTATTTTGGAATATAAATGATTGAATATGAATCTGTTATGCTTATAACTACTTAATACTTTGGAGTCGTCACTGCGGCCGTTTCCCATACATATTTCATACGTTTACACCACACTTTACTTTAATAGTATAATCCATTTATATTTAAGTATTTATTCTTTTTCGGTTTACACCGAAGATCAATCCAAAATTAAAGATATGAACAGTATTTTTAGTGCCATTAACCCTAAAGGAGAAATTGTTTAAAATGCTGTTCGATCCATAGACATATTATAATGAAAAATTAATTCTTTTAATGTAGAAATAAAATCTCAATAATTAAAAAATTTAAAATCAAATCTATATGAATACATCATAATTTATAATTATAATAATGTCATTTCATAGTTATTTCTTTTGCATCAAGTTACTTTTTCATACATAGAATACTGAGGTAGCAAAAAAAATGTCATTCAGCATTTAACCCTCCATTATTAACCTCTATTTTTACCTACTTTCTACTAAAGTGTTTTCCACCCACTACTTGATAGTCATTTTTATCGCGAATGGACCACAAAAATCACCAATTGATGTTATTTTCGTTAATTTCATCTGAATTATTGATGCATACAGAAAAAAAACAGTTTAATTTAATAGTTCAACCATTTATTACAAAATTATATAAATAATTCAATATTTCATTTAAAAAAAACTTAAAAATGGCAAAGGTTCAGGAAAATTTATCACAGACCTAGAGTTTTATAACCACAGGTATGAAAGAGGCATTTTAAAAAAGTTGAAATTATAATCAAAATTAAATTAGTACAAGAAATTTTCGCTGTAGACCAAATACATATTTGGAGAACAATTCGGTTGAACTGAACCGATTTACCATACGTTTTTCCATATGTTTACCATACGTTATATATATAAAAAAAATTACATGTTTAATAACTTGGGTTGAAATTACCCAAAAATGTATTTTTATAACAACTAACCTGGGTGTGAATTACCCATATTTATGAAAAAAAATATAAATAAATATAAATTAATTAATAACCTGGGTGTAAATCACCCAATCAGTTTCTAAAATTGAACTACTAAAAAAGAATAAGCAATACAAAGAGAAATATGTAAAAATAAAATA
Organism: Tipula unca; assembly: GCA_951394425.1. Lineage (NCBI taxonomy): Eukaryota > Metazoa > Arthropoda > Insecta > Diptera > Tipulidae > Tipula > Tipula unca. The sequence continues at coordinate 147,932,134 of OX596382.1, read as the reverse complement.
CATAGTGGTCTGAAGTTGGAAAGGATTGATTATCATAGGATTTTTCTGTAGTGAATTCAAATTGGGTGTGTTCCACCCAGAGGTTAGTAATAGAGGGTTAAACTATTTTTAAACTATTAGGATAGTAACTTAATATTTAATGCACTTTCGATTGACATGAAATAACTGAATCAGAATTGAGTAACTTCACATAATTGAGTTACTATTCAGATAATTAAAGTACTGAAGTGAATAGGGCGTTGGATTGATACTCTTTACATCAGATAAATGTCAAAACTATTTTTTTTTAATTTGGCTGATGTTTAAGAAATATGAATAAATAATTCTTAATTTTTCAGTTTTTCTCTGTTTAATAAATGAATTCCAACTTTTATCGAATCTTATAGGACTAAACTAAAGAATTTATAATAAATTTAATCTAAACAAACGAGACATCCCAACTAGAAAATCGCCGTAATCGTTTGAAATTGCAATATCTTGCAATAAACAAAAACAACCCTGCATCACAATTCATCTATCCTATACTCAACACATTATATATGTACATATTCCGAAAAACCCGAAGCAAACAAAATATTGTCAAAAAAACAACAAAACCTACTGAAGTATTTGAATTAACTACACGACTGAAATCCATATTCAGATAATTCAGTAGCTCAATTTTGTAACTGAAGTGAAGAGTATGAATCAAACAGTCAATTCACTTTAGTTGATTCAGTTAATTCAGATAATTTAGTTAATTCACCTCAATCGAATGTGCCTTTACATTAAACCAACGTTAAACAATAAAATATTTTATTTCCAAATAAAACGAGGGGATGATGGCTCCATGGCGTCGGGAATGAATTGGCTTATTCAGATTGTCTAACACCGTATGAAGACCAAGCTTACGTTCAAAACCATATGTGGAGCCATATTGTTGACATAGTAAAGGGCTAGTAATGGCATTTAAAAACTGAATAACCTTATTATCAAATGAAGTAGCTTATGTTTGGTAGTTCTATTTAAATGTTGATGCAATTTAAACTAGCCCATCACAATATAATATGTAGTAGAAATATAATTTAATCAATAATCCTTAAAGATAGATTTATAAATAATAATATTTATAAGTTTAATGGTATGGTAACTTGAGTTTAACATCTACATATATGCATATTTTTAAAAGGATCCATTTACATATTTTTTATTTACGTAACTTAAATTATAGTTAAATTAATAAAAACTGTATTAAAATTTAGTTGTAATCTTATCAATTGTACTTTAATTCTGTTATATATCATAAATCGAATTTCAAAAAGGTCATAAATTAAAATTTCAACTTACAGCAAAAAGTTATATATATAATTATTACTATATTATTTTACAATGGTTTACGTTTCCTTATTGTTTTTTCATTGAGTTCATTTAAGCCATTTTAATTTTGTATACGACAAGTGTTCTTGATCAAACTGAAGTAAGTGAAATTAATAGTTTATGCCTCTCAATAAGTGATTTGCGACTAAGTTTCACAAAGACGAAAGTTCCTATGGTAACGATTAACATATGATTTTTGATAGTTTATTCTTATTGAAACAACGTGAAACAACATTGGTACTTTTGAACTAGCTCCTGTTTCTATCTATAGCTCAGATTTTTCATTATACTGCTTTTATCGTATTTATTCCATTTATTATCATAAAGAGTATTTTTCGTGGTGTTTAGGCATAACCTCAAATTTATTCAATATAAAACTAATTTACTGTAAACAATACGTACGTTATGGCATAATAGTCACAAAGCAAAGTTCAATTTGAATATATATAATAAGTATTACATAATAAAACAAACTAGCCAAAATATGGCTGGTATGTTTTCTTATATTTATTTATCATATATAAATGATATTAAAATATTTATAGTACATTTGCTAATGATATTTGCGAATAATATTTAAATAATTTCTTTGAAATTTTAAATTACGTATCTGTAGAACAAACCAACTCCGAAAACATTCGAAGTTTAATCAGGTTCAATGATAAATGTTTAACATTTCCTAGCCATATGCCTGCGACACAAACAGAAATTTTAATTTAAGTTTAAACATATGCCTGCGAAACATAGAAGTTTTGATTTAAATTTAAACTTTTTTATTAGTTTAGCTGGGCTAAAGATTTAGTTTCCACTGTGAAAATGTTTTCGAAAGTTATATTTATTGGAATTTTCACAACTCGTTGCCTAGACTAAATTTGTACTTAGATAGTATTTTTATAAAATTTGAATCAAAATTTAGATAACTTGTTACAATTTAACAATAATAATAATAACAGTGTTAAAGGCCATTACTGGCCCCTTACTGAATCAACAATCTGGCTCCAACGGTTTCGATCCTGAGCTTGGTCTTCATACTGTCTTAGACAATCTGAAGAGGCCAAGTCGTTCTCTACATCGTGGAGCCATCGTCGCCTGCAACGACCTCTGCGCCTACCATATGGTGGCTCTCCTTTCAGAGATCGCTGCACAATTCGTTCCGGATCAGCACGCAGAACGTGACCGAGCCAGCGTACTCGCTGAGATCTAACTTCATGTACAATATCGGGGATCTTCATCAGATCTCTGATCTCGAAATTGTACAGAGCTCGGTATGTACCATCTATTTCGCGTTTTGGGCCGTAAATCACACGCATGATTCTTCTCTCAAATGTAAGGAGCCATCTCTCGTACTCATCCGTCAGCGCCCAACTTTCACATCCAAACATAACAACGGACCTGATCAACGCTTTGTAAAGCTTCAGCTTCACGGCACTTGATAAGTGTTTAGATTTTAGCAGTGGCCTTAGAGGATACAAAGAACGACTGCCAGCTGCCAGCCGCACTTTAATATCCTCACCCACACTGTTATCGTGAGTGATAAGAGAGCCCAAATATTTGAACCTCCTCACTCCCTCAAACGTGTGGTGGCCACTACTAAAATCTGGTGTGCCATTGTCTCTAAAACCAGAGATCAGGTATTTCGTTTTGGACTCATTGATCTGGAGTCCAACAGAAGCTGAAAACTCTACAAGCGGATCAAGTATTTCTTTCACTCCGTTGCTATTCAGTCCAATCACGCATATGTCATCTGCATATGCAAGCACTTGATTGGACTGGCGATATAAGATGTTGCGCTGAGGTGTTTCAGTTTTACGAAAGATGTACTCCAACATGAGATTAAAGAGTATCGGGGACAGAGCATCTCCCTGCCGAACACCCGAGTTAACTGCAAAAATTGTCGATAGCCTGTTCTCAACTTTAACACAGCATTGAGACTGCGTCACTGTCATCCTACACAGTCGTACCAATTTTGTTGGCATTCCTAGGTATTCCAGGGCAGACCACAAACTCTCTCGATTGATCGAGTCGTAGGCCTGCCGGAAATCCAGGAAAACCTGATGTACGGAGATGGATGTCTCATAATATTTAGATAGAATCATCCGCAGCGAAAAGACCTGATCAGTGACTGATCGATTCGGACGAAATCCTCCTTGATAGTCACCAACCAAGCCCTCCGCCAGAGGAGTGATTCTATCCAATAAAATGTATGACAGTAACTTGTATGCTGTGCAAAGGAGAGCTATACCGCGATAATTCTCACACTTCAAGCGGTCTCCCTTCTTGAAGATGGGGCATATCGCGGCCACTTTCCATTCATCAGGCATAACTTCGGTTCGCCATACTAATCGAATAAGGTCGAAAAGACAGTTCCACAAAGTATCCCCTCCGAATTAATGCAGTCCACTCCAGGTGAGCGGTTTCGTTTCATTCTCTGCATGGCCTTAGTGAATTCCTCATGGGATGGCTCCTCAGTGCAAATCTCCGCAGACTGTTTTAGAGGTGGCTCAACAACAGTCTGTGACGCATGATGAACATCAAGCAGCTCAGTAAAGTGTCCACTCCATGCGTCAAGTACTGCGTCGATGTTGACACAGAGGTTTCCATCCCGGTCCCGAATGGCGGTTGACGAAGGCCTGAAAGTATGGTGCAATCCAGTAATTCCTTTAAAGAAATTACGTGAACTACGCTCATTGCTGAGTTGTTGTACTTTCAGAACCTCGGCCTTCCACCATTCTCGCTTCTTCCGTCTACAAATCCGCTTAGCTGCCCTTCTTGCAAGAGCTGCCTTGTTTTTCCTTGCGATTGTGAGACGTTGTTGCACTTCATTATGGGCTATATTTTGTTGCTCAACTGCAAGACGACACTCGTCATCAAACCAATCATTCTTGGGTCTGACTTTCACTATACCTAAAGTCTGTTGAGCAGCACTGACAACCGAAGTTTTCAGTACCTCCCAGACAGAATTCACGCAGTCAGACTGGTAATTAGCTCCCTCAATGTTGTCGCTGACAAGATCCTGATATCGTTTCTTTTGATCTTCATTTATCAGACCTTCACAGTCGAAACGTTCCATCCGTTTCGCTGTGTTCCCCGACCTGTACGAAAACTTCCACCGTAGCTTTGCAGCGACCAAATAATGATCGCTGCCTACGTATTTGGTTGCTGACCGATAAGTTCTCACATCCTGCACAACACGAGCTCGCCCTTTTGAAATTAACACGTGGTCAATTTGGCTCCGGGATGTTTTGCGAGGATGTGTCCATGTCTCTAGGTGTATCTGTTTGTGAGGGAAGAATGTGCTTGCTACTCTAAGATCATGAGCAATTGCAAAGTACATCATTCTCTCACCATTATCGGTCGCAGTTTCGTGTCGGGAGTACGGACCTATGTTTTCACACAAGTCGGCCTGATTTCTGCCAGCTCTAGCATTAAAGTCCCCAATTACCATTCTAACATCGTGTTCGGGTATAGATCCCATCAGATCGTCCAAGTCATTGTAAAATGAGTCTTTATCTTGGGGCTGGCTGACTTCTGTGGGCGCATGTACACAAATTATCGACAGGTTGGCTAACTTCATGCGCAGGCGAAGCATACACAATCGGTTATTGACTGCTTGAAAATACAAAACAGCCTTCTTTACCTGCGGCCCAAGAAGAAATCCAGCTCCAAGATTTCCGAGGTCATCTCCACTGTAGAACAACGTATAGCCCTGGGACACATGGTCTCCACTTTGAGGCCAGCGAGTTTCTTGAAGAGCAACGAGTTCCAGCCGATACTCTTTCATGCACGTGATTAGACCCTCCAACGCTCCTGGTTTTCTAAGTGATTGCACGTTCCACGTGCCGATCCTAAATCTCGTATCCGGGTACTTGAGCGGGGGTCCGGTGTTGTTTTGGCGGTATCCATTTTTCTTTTTGTTGATTTTATAAACACTTTATTTTTTTTACGGATGCGGGTCGTCAGCCCAGCGATTCAAACGTTTAGTCGCCTCCTACGACAAGCAAAGGATACTGTGGTGGTATTCTTAGGAAACATGTTCGTACAATTAGATTTACGAGACATGTGAGTGCCCCCCGACCACAGGGGCCATTTATCACAATTTAACAATATACTGAAATTAAAATTATTGTGTTGAACTGGACTTATTCATTTTCATATTGCCTCATTCTCCAACAAATGAATCAATCTCAATTCTTCAACCATTTTTGATTCAAATTACAGTGATAAGTATGCATTATTTGAGAAATATAAAGGTTAGGTTTTTTTACCATTTTGTTATTTCCAAAAATCCGATAATAATGAAATCAATTATTTTAAATGACCAGTAGCTTAATCTGTTAAAATTAATTATCAAAGGAACGAATAGGTGCAGGGCTAGACGATATAATCATATCGCACAATGTATAAAAAAAAAACAAACAATAAGTACATAAGTTCATATTTTTACATGAAGGAATTTACGGAATCGAAAAGGAGCTCTATCGAACTTATCGTATCAAGTTTCCAGAGTAAATAAGCAATTCATGACAACTACATATTAATACTAAGTCTGTGTTCCAATTGGTTAAAAATGTAAATATGGTAACTGTACAATTTATAAAATTTATCTCACTTTTTGACAGTTTTCCTGTGCCAATCGAAATGTCAGTTAAAATAAAATGTATAGGAAATTAAAACGGATCGTAAATTTATTAAATTTACATAATTTGCCTGGGGAACCAACGTACAGAATTTGCCCCCATATGTAATATACATATTTTATTGTATCACGAATTCAAAACAGAAAGCAATTTCTAACTTAAAATTTCTTAAAAGTTAAAATTTCTGTGGTCATTAAGATGTCAAAACTTTAGCCTTTTATTTGTGGAACATATCCTAAAAATAAAACTTGAACTGCACTCTGGGTAGAAGGCACTCTGGGTAGAAGGCAAAATATGCCACAGCTTTGAGATTAAATGTACAATTAACTAACTCATCATCAAATTTTGTACAGGGATTGAATTCTTTTATACCAAAGAAATCATTATCTGTGGTTTTATATAAAAATCTATGAACTAATCCCGATTTTAGGCATTAACTGGAATGCAAGTTTACCTAGAATAGGAACTAAACTCGAAAGAATCGTCCATTTTAAAACAATTTGTTGATTTAATAGATTGTACCAAAATTTTAAGTATAACAGATTAAGCCAAAGAAATATTTTTGACTAAGGTATTTTTCAGTAACTAACTCTTAATATCAAAATACTTAATTAGTTAAGAAATAAAGATATTTCAGATGCATTTTAAATCGTATTCCGAAAATTTTTGGAAGGGGTAAAAGATTTTTCTAAAAAATAATTTGATTTCAAGATAATAACAATGATCGTCTGATCGAATTATACTGTGTTATCAAAACCGAAAATTAAATTTATCGTCAGTCATTAAATTATGACATTAGACATCGCAGTCAGTTTGGTCGACGATCAATTAAATTAAATCTATAATCACAGTTAGATTATTTTGGTTGAAATTAGAATCAGTAAGGAATAAATGAATTGTGCATAACTCGAGAAATTAGAATCAGTAAGGAATGAATGAATATTAGAATCAGTAGAGAAATTAGAATCAGTAAGGAATGATTATTTAATTGGGTATAATGCCCTGGATGTCGGCCCACATAGCCAAAGGTTTCTACAAATATGCTCGTACAATTTCAAAGAATCAACTCACTTCAAAATAATTCACACTCCAATGTTGTAATTCAAAAAAATTATAAAACTGACAACATTGTTTTTTCGGTTAAATGCCCATATTAATTCTAAACAAAATTTATAAAATAAAAATACACTGCCCCAATAAAATGATTCATTTTTCATTCCATAGAATGTGTTGTTGTTAATAATGTTTTTATTCTAAAGACATGGAGAGAATGAAATTGTTCCGGTTCAGAGAATTAAAGAATAACTACGACGAGTAAGGTTTGTATTTAATGATGGAACCTGTTCTTTTTATTTCCATAATAGGTTTTTTTTATTTTATTTGAATTACTTATTCTGTTTTTACTACATCGTCTTATTATTTTTTTCACCGCGAGTCTCACGTTTTATTTTAAATGTAGTTGAAATAGAAGAAGAATACGAGTCTGAATAAAATAATATTTATTTCGGTTTTCGTCTACATCTTAAATTAAGAAAAAATTGTCTAGTGTTAGTGTTTCTAACTAATACGATCTTAAGATATTTCTCAAAGAATTACGTACTTTGTTAAGTTAAGTTGTGTCGATTATACAGCTGGCCAAATTGATACCGCGATATTTTACAATAATCTCGTGAATTGATTTTCTAATATGAAACTTTGACTATCGCAAAAATTGTTTATAAATTTCATTTTCATTGTTAAATAATACTTAATAAATATGTACATTAAATAATTATATTTTTTGTTGTACCTACATATTGTACGCTATACTTATTATGTCATAGAAAAATAAAAGTGTAGATAAACGTTGGTATAAGCTTATATCGTGAGAAATAATAAATGAAACAAAAATTCGCGACCCAGCTTCGTTTATATTTTATTGTGTATGGTGTCAGTAGGGCATACATACAAAGAAACTACAAAATAAATAAATTAATTTGTATAATAAGAAAACAGAAGAAAATACAAGTAATGAAATAAAAAATAAACTAAAATACCAATACTTACGTATACCGTTTATAACGAAATAACGCAATTGCTGAATATATGATTATGAAAGAGTGCACAGTATGTATGTTTTTATAAACTTCATTCGAATAAAAAAAAACGTGATGCTCCGCTCACACTTTGAAATAATGTTTATGAGTTCGTTGTTACAGGGTGTGAATGCAGTTTTAGAAGAAATTCGATAATGAAGACGAAGAATATTATAAAATTTGACCCATAAACTACATGGAGTGCAAATGGTGAAACACATACGTACGTGCATAATCATGTACATATCATGTTTCCATGGCAAAGTTAACTCATTTTAAATCAGATTTATGTGTATGAAAACACAATTCTATGTAGAATTTCGTTAAATCCATATAAACTAAACGAAATTGCTTAGTTACCGTCCACGCATTAAAGCCCAAATAAATATTGTCAACTAATGTCGAAATACAAAAGCGTAATATAAAATGTTATCATCTGTCAGCTTAATTCGACTGTTCATAGAAACCTACAAGATAGTGCCGCTGTTTTTGGCTCAATGAAATCTAAATCAATTTTTACTCAGTGGTAACAGAATAGTCCAAAATCAAGATTCAGATCAACATATTGATATCGTCATGCCAATGGGCAATGCTAGCCCGGTTTAAGCGACACATTTTAAGTTTCGAGAAAAAACGAATTAAAGATAGTTTTGGAATTTACACTGAATCTAAGCAAAATGTAGAAAATAATTTTTTTATCACTATAAAATAAATTGTCAGACACATCTCCAAGCTAAAAATGTCGACCGACAGCTTACCACTTTTCAGGAAAATTGTAAAAAGTAGAGACGCAATTTCGGACGCAAATGTATTTGCATTAAGTGAAAATATTTAAATGAACTTGGAAGACTTACAGAACAATTAAATTTCGTTTTCTATTACGTAAAATTGTTCAATGTTCACTCGTTTAATTAATTCTATTGGTTAAAAGTTTAAAACTGGAGATAAAATGTAATAACGTATAAGGCAAGCCTAAACCCTGCTTACATGTGGTATTGAAATAGAGGTCATAGATAGGTGTATAGTCCTAGAAAATTTCTTACGAAAAATTACCGTTCCGCATTCAAATCCAGATTAAAAAATCATTTTTACTAAATCCTTTCCAATCGATTGTTAATTCTTTTAAAACAATTCCAGAAATAAGAGATTGGGCTGATGTCGTTAATAATTTTAGATTCTCGTAATTCCTACCAGTATTTAAATAGCGCAACAATCGTTTGAATAAATCTCAATATATATTTAAAAATCTGTTGTTAATTATCCGGAAAACAGCGCATTTTTTAAAATTGGGATATCTCAACGAGGGATATTCTTTTTAACAACCATGTTCTTTTTACGGTTAAAATTTTAGATTTCTGGTTATTTAAAATTAATAAGCGGGCACTGGTACCGGTTTAATAACACAAGCTATTTAAATAAAATTTAGAAGATACATTGCTCATGTTTTTTGATAAGTATAGAGGCATATATCCATCAATGTTAATTAACATCAATGTCAAGTTACCATCATAATCCTATCATACAATTCAACTATCCTTTTTGGAATTTAATTGTATTGAAATCCTCACCGTTGATATGTATAACAATATATTAATTAATTATATTCTAATTGCGAATGTGGCACACAAAAAGACTTCGAAAGTTTTATATAGCACAAAAAGACTTCGAATGTTTTATATAGCACAAAAAGACTTCGAATGTTTTATATACGTAGTACTCAGAGTGTAAATTAAACCATGCCTTAGTAATTAAAAGTGAAATAGTCTTGGAATTTTTTTTTTAATGTAAATGTTGAACTTATTTAATCTCAAAGGTATTTTTGAATTAGTATTAGAAGTCGTATATAATATAATTGTTTCGTAAGGATTTGACTTTTAACATAAAATAGGCTTAAGGCCATTGTAACATTGATTTCGTTTCTCGCAACGTTTTTTCAACGTTATGGGGAATAATTCAAAAAAATTCAAATAAAAAATTAAATGAAAAATTGAAACAATTTAAGAATTTTCATTGAAAAATTTAAATTTCATTTCGAGAAACAATTGAGTGTCGATTGAATTTGAATGTTTTAAATGACATAATGCTTAAACTAATTAGTATTTTTAATTTTACTGAAACTTAATTTACTAATTAAAATTGGATAATTACATAATAAATTGTTAAGTATTTTAACGATAAAATTGCTGCATCCGAATGACCATGTTTATAATTTGAGGCGATTTTTTTCACAAATATAAAACAGGAAAAACAGTTTCAACTCTAATTCTGCTGACCCAGACAAAACAAAAATTGCAGACATGAGCGCTTTTTTGTTGCCTTTTATATTGCTATTCTTTAAGTTTCAGGAAAACCACATCAAAAAAACAATAATAATTTTTTATAACTGTTTTTTTGTACAAACAACAAAATATTTGCTGAATATTATTTTGTTTGTATTTTCCATTTAAAAACAAACATTTAAATAAATAAACAAATAAAAATGTATATTCTTAAAATGTTTGAAAGGTTGATAGTAAGTAATAATAATAATAACCATAATTTCCGTGGTGGCTATACGTCACTAACTGTTAAAATTTTACGTCATTTATCTAAAATATAAAATCATGTCATTTATCTAAAATATAAGATCGCGTCATTTATCTAAAAATATTCACGTATAACATAAATTCCAAAAATAAATATTGATAATTAAACGCTAATCGACCGATTAATTTAAGAGTCTTATATATATTATAAGTATTAATTAAAAAAAAATTACCTAATATATTACGGAAAATGCGTTTAAAATAATCGTAAAAGTAATATAATAACCAATTTTTGGTGTTGTTACACAAATGCTTAAATTTTATTTGAAAACTAATGGAATCATGAAAGTAAATTCAATTAAAATGTTCTAAAATAATCGAGCTATTTTGTCAAATATACATAAAATACCTTAGTGAAATCTCATTAAGACTAAGGTGACGCAGTAATTTCTTTTTTTTTTACAAGACGTGGAAATGCCACGATGTTTTGAGGACCTCGACGTACGAAATCCAAGAAGGAAGATAACTATCATTATAGCTTTGTTGTGACCTACTGAAACTGCAAGCTCAGTAAAATATGATTAAATGAAATTCGTTTAGTTAAGTTAAAATATATTATGTACATACAAATAATAATTTAACTGTCTTATTTCGGAGGGGCATCACGAATGTAGGCTTGCGATCTCGTAATCTGGTAAGTTAGGCAGGTTATTATTTATAGTTGAGCTGTATTTTATTATTTGTAAACAATTACTTAAAAAAAATTGAGATAAACAATAACAACAACTATTTTATAAACTAGTTTACCTTGAAGTTAGACGCATGCTGCAAAATATTTAATTTTTTGCGGTAGTGAAGAGTGTATAAATTGACATACAGAGAGCGAGAATAAGAAACCTATAGTATTACATTTTTATATCAAAAGAATAAACGTAGAACATGTCGCTATTGTAATAATATAACATAAAGAAAATTTAGAAATTTTCAATTGATTTGTGTATTGTTCGGTGCGGGGGTTGACTATTTTTGCGGAAAATTAATGAAACATTTTATTAAAGAAATGAAAAACGCCTAAAGTTGTACTATTTTAATTAACCTATATTTAGATTGAATATTTTAATTTCACGATTGAAAAATTAGTACATACATTACATAGTACACAGTACTTTTCAATATACAATTAATCAATTTAATTGATTATTGCAATAGTATTACAATTTAGTGTTGTGAATTATCTAATATAAGTTTTTTAATTGTAGTTGTTGAGAAATCTGTAGACTGTAGCCTATTTTTTCTATTCAATACTCGTATTTTGCCAAATTTTTCATAATTTAGAGAAAATTGTTGTAATTTAAAATCGATTAGTTAAAGTTGAAAGATTGGAGAAGCTCAATTAATACATAAATGTTTTATTTTGTTGATTTATTAATAACATAAAATAAAATAGTTTAACAATTTAATTCGTTCGAGTGTCTCAGCAGTAATATTCCACACAAACACGGTTTTAATCTTATGCATCAATTAAATATGTATATGATTATTTATTTAAATTTAATTAAATTAAAATTTTTGTTTTTGTTTCTCTCATTTCAATGCGCGTTTTTTGTACGTATATATTTTTGTATTTTATTTATGTATTGCATTTAAATTGTGTCAAGGTCGCGCGACTTAAAAACTTATTTAATTTCGATTTCGTTTTCTTTACAACAATAAAAATACTCAATATTTTTAAGAAAGCAGCAGCATGAAGAAATAAAACATTTTTTTGTAGTTTTGATTACAGTATACAAGATGGTTTGAATATCTATGAGATTTATACTAAAAATTAAAAAATTTAACATTAATTAATTAATATAATTAATATGCATGAAATATGATCGTGAGATCGATGAACAAATTTTGGTTGTATTGCTGTTTTTATTTTATTTTTTAGTTTGCAAATCATGATAAGGATGTTTATACGAATGTGTTTCAATATTAAACATGATCTGAATTTCGTTTAATGCTGTTGCAATTATTATAGGTATAATAATAATAATCAGTTTTAAAGGCCATTACTGGCCCCTTACTGAGTTAACAATCTGGCTCCAACGGTTTCGATCCTGAGCATGGTCTTCATACTGTCTAAGACAATCTGAAGAGGCCAAATCGTTCTCTACATCGTGGAGCCATCGTCGCCTGCAACGATCTCTGCGCCTACCATATGGTGGCTCTCCTTTCAGAGATCGCTGCACAATTCGTTCCGGATCAGCACGCAGAACGTGACCGAGCCAGCGTACTCGATGAGATCTTACTTCATGCACAATATCGGGGATCTTCATCAGATCTCTGATCTCGATATTGTACAGAGCTCGGTATGTACCATCGCTTTCGTGTTTTGGGCCGTAAATCACACGCATGATTCTTCTCTCAAATGTAAGGAGCCACCTCTCGTACTCATCCGTCAGCGCATAACTTTCACATCCAAACATAACAACGGGCCTGATCAACGCTTTGTAAACCTTCAGCTTCACGGCACTTGATAAGTGTTTAGATTTTAGCTGTGGCCTTAGAAGATACAAAGAACGACTGCCATCTGCCAGCCGCACTTTAATATCCTCACCCACACTATTATCGTGAGTGATAAGAAAACCCAAGTATTTAAACCTCCTCACTCCCTCAAACGTGTGGTGGTGGCCACTACTAAAATCTGGTGAGCCATTGTAAAAACCAGAGATCAGGTATTTCGTTTTGGACTCATTGATCTGAAGTCCAACTGAAGCTGAAAACTCTACAAGCGGATCAAGTATTTCTTTTACTCCGTTGCTATTCAGTCCAATCACGCATATGTCATCTGCATATGCAAGCACCTGATTGGACTGGCGATATAAGATGTTGCGCTGTGGTATTTCAGTTTTACGAAAGATATACTCCAACATGAGATTAAAGAGTATCGGGGACAGAGCATCTCCCTGCCAAACACCCGAGTTAACTGCAAAAATTGTCGATAGCCTGTTCTCAACTTTAACACAGCATTGAGACTGCGTCACTGTCATCCTACACAGTCGTACCAATTTTGTTGGCATTCCTAGGTATTTCGGGGCAGACCACAAACTCTCTCAATTGATCGAGTCATAGGCCTGCTGGAAATCCAAGGACACCTGATGTACGATGATGGATGTCTCATAATATTTAGATAAAAACATCCGCAACGAAAAGACCTGATCGGTGACTGATCCATTCGGACGGAATCTTCCTTGATAGTCACCAACCAAGCCGTCCGCTAGAGGAGTGATTCGTTCCAATACAATATATGACAGTAACTTGTATGCTGTGCAAAGGACAGCTATACCGCGATAATTCTCACACTTCAAGCGGTCTCCCTTCTTAAAGGTGGGGCATATCGCGGCTACTTTCTATCCGTCAGGCATAACTTCGGTTCGCCATACTAATCGAATATGGTCGAAAAGACAGTTCCACAAAGTATCCCGTCCGAATATCAAGAGCTCCGAATTAATGCAGTCCACTCCAAGTGAGCTGTTTCGTTTCAATCTCTGCATGGCTTTAGTGAATTCCTCATGGGATGGCTCCTCAGTGCAAATCTCCGCAGTCTGTATTAGAGGTGGCTCAACAACAGTCTGTGACGCATGATGGACATCAAGCAGGTCAGTAAAGTGTCCACTCCATGCGTCAAGTACTGCGTCGATGTTGACACAGAGGTTTCCATCCCGGTCTCGAATGGCGGTTGAGGTAGGCCTGAAAGTATGGTGCAGTCCAGTAATGCGTTTCGCTGTGTTCCCAGTCTTGTACGAAAACTTCCATCGTAGCTTTGCAGCGACCAATTGATGATCGCTGCCTACGTATTTGGTTGCTGACCGATAAGTTCTCACATCCTGCACAACCTGAGACAACCTGAGCCCGTCCTTTAGAGACTAACACATGGTCAATTTGTCTGCTGGAAGCTCCGCGAGGATGTGTCCATGTCTCTAGATGTACGTGTGTGTGAGGGAAAATGTGCTTGCTACTCGTAATTATTGTTCTAACAATTACCATTCTAACATATCGTGTTCGGGTATACATCCCATCAGATCGTCCAAGTCATTGTAAAATGAGCCTTTATCTTGGGGCTGGCTGACTTCTGTGGACGCATGTTCACAAATTATCGACAGGTTGGCTAACTTCATGCGCAAACGAAGCTTACACAATCGGTTATTGACTGCTTGGAAATCCAAAAGAACGTTCTTTACCTGCGGCCCAAGAAGAAATCCAGCTCCAAAATTTCCGAGGTCATCTCCACTGTAGAGCAACATATAGCCCTGGGACACATGGTCTCCACTATTAGGCCAGCGAGTTTCTTGAAGAGCAACGAGTTCCAACCGATACTCCGTCATGCACGTGATTAGGCCCTCCAACGCTCCTGGTTTTCTAAGTGACTGCACGTTCCACGTGCCGATCCTAAATCTCGTGTCCGGGTACTTGAGCGGGGTCCGGTGTTGTTTTGGCGGTATCCATTTTTCTTTTTGTTGACGTTATAAACACATGATTTTTTTACGGATGCGGGTCGTCAGCCCAGCGATCCAACCGTTTAGTCGTCTCCTACGACAAGCAAAGGATACTGTGGTGGTATTCCTGGGAAACATGTTCGTGCAATTTAGATTTATGAGACATGTGAGTGTTACCACAGAGGTAAGTATGATTATTTACAAAGGAATTTAAAATGTCCACTAAGCTGTAATATTACAGCGGATTCAGCTCAGCAATTAAAATATTTTTAAATGAAACTGTTTTTAAAAATAAGTCCTTTTATCTTTGATAAGCAAGTTCGAAGTACATTAATTATTCAAAAAGAAAATTAATGGATTGAATGGCATCGAGGTTTGGTAAATATTGGAAATCTACTTTAGACAGATGGGTTAAGTTGTGGAATTGTACATCAACAGGAGCATCATAGATATGCTCAATTTTATCACACATTGTAGTCACAAGATGAACAAGTCCTTGTTTGCGCCTTGCTAGAATTTGAAAAGTAATTGATCCATTTCTTATGGTCTAGATGAAATCATGGTGAAATCCAATTTTGATCACATAACATTAAATTTTCCATGTACATTAAATTTTCCATGTCCATTAAATTTTCCAATTCATATTTACCTGACAACGATATTTTCTGGACAAATCCAAAACAAAAGATCGCTTCAAATGTTAAAAAAAAACAGCGAAAATAACACAATATATTTTGTGTTATTTTATTTTTTATTACACTATTATTACTTTTATTGTTCATTTTTTGTATTATAAAAAGAAAAAAAAATTTACATTTAGCACAAGGTTTGAATATAATTCGATTAAAAAATATAAAAAAAAAACACATAAAATTAAGATTTATATAAGATTTTTTTCAAAATAATTCTTAACTATTATAAATTTTAATTTCAGTGGTTTTTGTTTTATTTATTTTTTTAATAATTACATCAGAACATTAAAACCAAAAATTACATAAAAATCTGTACCAAAAAATATTTAATTAGATAAAAATTTAATTGCCTGAAACAAAATTATGATAAATATAAATAATTTATCCGGTGAAATACGAAATTTCGTAGCTTTTATATTTTTTTCAAAATATTAATTATTATTGTTATTATTGAAATATTATAAATAATTGTTTCTAGATTTATTATACATTTTGAAGATAAAAATTCCAGATTAAAATTGATTATAAGCGTTTTAATTAAAACTTATGTAATTTATCATTTCTGTTGCAAATTAGTATCGTAATAAAATGGACGTTGTTACGATTTTAAATGTGTGGATGTCGATAAAATTTGTGTGGATGCAGATAATATTTTCAGTACAGCGAATGTGATTTAGTTAGGTTTAGCACAGAGTATGTGTGAATGCATGATTGAAAAGATATTAAATCGAATTTTGTTAGTTTGTATAATTAAAAAATACTAATATACTCGTATATGTTCATACAGATAATTGAATGTGAATTAAGATAGAATTACAAATTTTATTTTGTTAGTGTTACTTGTTAGTAATTTTTTTAAAATTTTGTTATGACCTTGACACTATTTTTTTTTTTTTTTCGACAGTACATATTTTGCGTTGAGGAAAAGTAATAACTGTTAGTAATAATATTTATCACGTTTTGTTCAATTCAGTACATGGATATTTAAATTCAGAGACACAAAAATGCTATCGATTTAGTTGAATATTGAGTAAGATTATGTGGTCGGTTTTATTCAATATTAATTTGCTGAAAAATGAAACAGTAAATCAATAACAGCATATAATTTGCATGTGACTTAATTTAAAAAATACCATTCTGCTGGTGTAGTTTTAAAACAGATGCATGCACAATATCTTATCTCTAAATTTCATATCTGCATCTGTTTAAGAAAATTAGTCTGACGAAAATGAAAAATTAATTGGGATCTGAACAAACTAGAATATTGGTAAATTCTACAATCTGTTTCAAATTTGTGAGTACTTAAATATTTAGACAATTTTAAAAATATGAACAAGCTTGACATGTCTTCCTAAGTAGGGAATTCCAATTTTAGAAGTTTAAAATATAAATATCCAGATTCTGATCATAATCCAAATTCAAGATTCTACAGTATAGTTTGTGAAAAATGTATGCAGGCAATTTCTCGGGCTCTACTTTTTGCTGCCTTCTTTCCTTAAATTATAATTGAACTCTAATTCAAATTCCATGGTGTAGAGAACGATTTGGCCTCTTCAGATTGTCTTAGACAGTATGAAGACCATGCTCGGGATCGAAACCGCTGGAGCCAAATTGTTGACTCAGTAAGGGGCCAGTAATGGCCTTTAAAACTGTTTAATAAAACTGTTTAATAATAATAATTCAAATTATGAGGAACTATATACAGAAAAGAATCTATTTTTCAAAAATAGCGCCTAATAACTTATAAATATCACCAAGAAAATAGACCGACGTCATAATAATAATAAAATGACTTATTGAATCAAGGCCACAGATATGTGTACATAATATTCTTAATTATATTATGTCTCATTTTTTCGGAAGGAATGTCTGTCAATATGTGAAATTTAAGGCTCTTAACTACCTAAAGGAAAACTATCTAAAAATATAAATAACTGGTAAATACATTTTGAAATATATAATAATATACATATGTATAAGAATCAACAATTTTGTTTACGGATATATAAATTGTGTTCACACTATAAACATATAAACATGCGTCACATCAATACATACTTCGGAACAAATACAACTAGTTTTAACTACTGCACTATGAAACTAATGATGATGGTATTAGAATTCATAATTATGGTTGTCGTCTACACTAGACACCTGTCAAGAAATATTCTGGATGTTCTAATTACAAAATACGCTTATGTTCATTTCATAATATTTATGTTTATCGATATATTCATTTACTTACACAAAATATAACAAGAACTATACATTTTATATGTAATTTATGTATGTATTGTATGTATATTCATTCGATCAACAAATGACCCAATTTCCTAAAACAATTCACATCCAATTATGTAATAACAAAATGTGTGTTTCCTTTTAGTTGTTGTTACCCAAAAAGGATACTATTAAAATTATTTGAATACTATTATGAATTCTAGCAAATTTATATTTGTAGCAGTGGCCTGTAAGAGTAGTTCACGATTACTAGGTGACCTACTAACCTAAAAATCAAATTAAACGAAAAATACATAGATGAAAATTTAATAGTGACGAGTTTTCCATTTTCTTTTTCTGTTTTACATTTATGAGAACGAAAGATATTGAGTAAAATACATGTTTAGTATTGTAGTACATGTATATAGTAGCGTATGTATAAGAGTATAATTTGTTACTTAATGCGATAGAAAATAGTCGTATTCATATAAATACTTATTAAACTTATTGATATATGTAAAATTAAAATTTTTATTAAATTAACACAAATATGATTTTAAAATTATCGTGGCATGAAAATGTCCATCAATAACGTCATGCAAACTGCATATAAACGAATTAGAAGTAAGCGATGGAATTTAAAACTTGCTACACAAAATTATTAAAAATCATCTATCTAGAATTTCCAATACCATTCTTGTATACAGAATTAATTATAAAAATTACTATGTACATACATATATGTATATACAAGTGTGTAGCTTTAACGCACAAATAATTAATTAATAGAATTATATTCAACCTTTTTTTGTATTTTTTTTTTTTTAATTTTTTCTAAATATTGTAACCATGAACTAAATTTTTGTTTTTGTTTTATTATTAAAAATAAAAATGTTGCGTGCACAATAGAAACTATAATACATACATACACAAGAAAATGTAGTTAATTATAGAAATAAATCACTAAGCATATACAGGTGAGAAAATTAAATACTACACTCAAACATAAAACAACAGCAGCAAAAATATAAAGATGAGTTGGGCATTTTTAGTCCCTTCTTAAGATTTTGTAATTTTTAAATAAAGTTTTAATCACGGTGGATTTAAAAAGTGTTATTAAACACACAGTTGTAATATTTTGGTGGATTATATAAGTTATAATTAAGTTGAGTTTTGTAATACAAGTGGGAGATTAAGATTAAATTTATGCTACTATTTAAAGAGTATCGGCATTTACCTCTTCCCTAATGGTTCGAGCCTCGATACTTATAAATTTTAACATGTTTTCAGTAAAAAATTGTTTGCTTTTACTAAAATGTACTCTACTGATGTTTCTTATCTGACGCTTTTCTGACAAGATAGGAATAATAGTGATACTAAACATTTTATTATTAATCAAAATGAGAGATAATAAAAAATGAAAATATTTGAAATGTTTTTGGATTATTCAGGATAATTTTTGTAAATCCTGTTAATAGAGCGCTGCCTGCTGAGTACTTCTTACTGTTATGTACAAGTTAACCAGCTTAATACTATAGTCTACTGGTGTCCAACCGAAGATCCGCAAATGTATTTTTTGTGTTTCGCATATGGAAACAATTTTTACAAAAACATTAAAATTAATATAAATATTTTTGCTAAATATTATATTACATATTATAATTCTAGTTTTGTTCCACAGAGCAACATTAGCTGCTAACGCCATGTTCAATTGGTTAAAAATTAAAATATTTTATCTGTGATAAAAATTATAAAATTTACTAACACACTGGTTAAACTTTTGAGTTTCCTCAATTAAATGTCTGGTTGTGTAAATTATTAATATAATTTATAATTTATCAAAATAAATACGAATTTTATTTATTAAATATATGCTTATTCTAATTGCCATAATCTTTATTTATTTATATCAAAAATTATTTCAATTAACTTTTTGTTTAAATGTCGATATCATTATCGAGCATTCCTAAATTTATTACTTGGAAAACCCAAATTAATCGCTGTACCACGTATCATTACAATATAATAATACATAATTATGTATGCAGATATATTTGTATATATAAATAAATGTTTGTGTGTATTAAATAAATAATATATGTTTGTAAATGAAAATAAATAAAACTTATTTATATAAACAAATCGTTGTCCTTTTAATAAAGTCCATTTGTAAACAAAACATTGAAAATTTTAACGATTTATATCATTTTATTTTTCGTTTTAAACGAAACTGGGGCTACGTGTAAGAAAATTGTCTTAGACTCAATTATAACTCAAATTTTTAATTATAATTTATTTACAATTTTTACGACTTGAAATTTCATAGATTTTAATTGTAAGAATTTGAGTTTTGAGATTAGAATATGTATTTTATGAGACAAAGGATTTATAAACTTGAAATTTGAGATACATAAATTTAAGGAGGTGTGTTTCAGCGAAAATTAGGGCGGTAAACTATGAGGTTATAGAGAAGTCTTCGAATTATGAGAAATGAAATATATAAATTATTTAAAATTATGAAGCACAAGGACCAAGATAGATGAAGTTACAGAAATTGGAAATTTGGCAGGAATTACAAAATCCAAAATTTACAAATTGTTAAATGTTTAACTGCTATAGTTGGTTGGAAATTTTTATTTTATTGAAACTTCGCTACTATTATATCAAAAACTTTCTGAAGAATTGCAAAATTTTAAAAATACGTATATTTTTGTAATTTTAAGCGATATGAGATTATGTTTGCTACATCAGAAAGATTAAGTAAGCACCATGAAATTTTAAACGTTTAATAAGATAATAAATTAAACATACACATACATATGTATGTATACTAGTAGTATATGAAATTTAAAAAAAATTAAATTTGAGTGAAATTGTAGATCAAATTTAATAAGTTTGATGGAAAAAGGATAGATATAAACTTTTTATTTACATATAAAGTAATAAATATTCAAGATTTTTTCTAGAGAAATGATAAAATTTGAATTGAACTTGAAGAAATAGCCTTGATTTGGTTTTGAATTGATTTAGATATTCCATTTATATAGTAATACCTCCTAAACAATATGTAATTTGCTTCAAATTCAACTCAAATTAAATCTCAATTTCTCCATCCAACGTCGAATTGAAGAATAGTTATTAAATTCGCATTTGCTCATCATGTACGTATATTGTCAATCATGTATGTATAATAAAAATAAGATGCGTCATTATTCAATAGAATTCCGTAAGATTAAGCACTACTCGCCTACAATGTTTTTTTCAAGTTCTCGACAAAATCATAGTACACGAACTCGTAAAAAAGAGAAATTTTAAAAGGAAATATTGTTGAGCCAATATTTTTCATTGTTTTTAACTTTACTATGTACTATTTGCCTAAAATTGTCAAGAAATGAATTGTTTAATACATAAAATCTAAGCAAATTATTTATAATTCGGTTTTATAATTTCCTGTATTTTCCCAATGTTTATCTAGAACTTGAAGTTCAGTTAATAAAAAAAACGCAGCTATAACTTGAATACGTTCAAACATTTTTTTAATGGCTATCCAATAATACAATATAAGTACATAGATTCTTCGCAAATTTGAAAATCGCTTTAAAATTGAATTCAGGTTTTTTTCTCGTAAAATAAGTTTTACATGTTCACATGTTAAACGAATATGTATTTTGTACACATAAATTTAGTTTAATTTATAAATTTGCAAGCAGTGCTTAAAGCACTACTTAATAATTAGGTGTTTTTATAGACTTATAAAAAACTAAAATTCAAATATTTCATAGTTTCTAATAAAATATTTAAATTTTTCTAAAAAATTAAATATAATAAATCATAAAGTGCTACCAACTGCATTTTAAATGCAATTTTTGTTTATCAACTCATGTAAACTTTTGTAACATGCTTAATATGTTTGTACGAATTGAAAATACAAAAATCGCTAAAAAAAATTTCAAATGTTACATCAGAAATGAATAGTAATACTAAAATGTATTCCTACACCGCCCACTTTCCCTTTAAACAAGTCCGAGTTGGTTTACAGCTGTATTGGGCTTTTATATTATAATATTTTATAGATCATTAGTGCAAACACCTTATAAGTGTTTTTGTTTTTATAATACATATTTAATTCATCAATGCACATATTAAATTCGCGTGGAATTGAAATGCAAGCGGAATAATTTTTTTACCAACCCATTATTTGTAAGGGAAGTGATTAGATTATTACTTCCAATAAGCGCGTTATTTTTCTGCTTACCAATTAGTTAGCCGCGCACGATTAAAATAAAATAAAATTATATTTTTACAAATTTTATTTTAAAATAATTAAATTGGTTGCTTCTTATCATCATCACAAAACAGTCTTATATTTTATCAAATTTAAAAATCAATTCACGTTTATTTGTGTAATAAAATTAAAAATAAATCTATTTTTTGCTATTTTGGTATATCTCTTTCTAGCAACAACTACAGCAGCTAGTCGTCTATGTATACTACCCAAATGTTTTCAAGGATTTTTTATTATAAAGAAGATTTTAAGTAATTATATTATTTATGTGCCCTTTTTATGTGTCTGCATCTGTGTATGTGTGTGGTATATAATATACAAAACTGTATAATCCCGGATGATGCCGACACACAAATTTATGAATGAACTCACTCCCTTAACCTCCTAAATGTGTCTAATTGATTTGTAACTTTTTGATATATACACATAACTCAAAGCAAATATTGTTAAATTGATTTGTTGACATTTTGATATTTCACTAAACAATATAATACATACACAACAACAGCATAACGTAAACAGCGCACAATTTATCTTTTCTGTTATTCTTCTTTTGTGTTTTTTGTTAAGCCAAAGAAAAAGAAAATTCTCAAACATGAAAAGGATAAAATGTTGTTTTCTGTCAACAAAACAACCCAAAACTGTAATAAATTCTAATAAATGTAAATTGATCACCCCCAACTGCGTGAATATAGATAGACTTGTATATACGGCAAAGAATAACAAACGCTTTTAGTTTAGGATTTGTCCATTGATTCGTTCAATCTTATGACAATATATTCGTATATGAAACATTATGAAACTGTTATCTTTGCTCATATGTATTGCATTAATATTAAAACGTTATTGTAAACTAAATATACTATGAGTTTTCGGTACGCTGATTTATAAGTGTGTTTTGCCATATTGAAATATTACTTTAGGGTTTAGGGTTTTGCATTTTAAATTTTTGCTGCTACCTTTCATTATTTTCCAATTATAGTATTATACTCATTTGAATGCTATATTTCTTAGGAAATCAGGCATAAATTTTGTTTTATTAATTCCGCTCGAAAGATGGAAATAAAAAAAAATAATCGCTAAATTCAGGTCAATTAATTCTCCTCATTTACATAAATATTATGTTTATGATATTAGAAAAAAATATTCACAATATTTTTTATATCATTTTTATTAATTGGTGGTAGTATTGTAATCAAAATTAATTAGTTTTTGGAAAAATACAAATATTAAAGCTGATCACCTTGAGTTAAACACTTTCTTCTTTAGTTAAACTTAAATATATGAATGCAAAATATTTTTGGAATATTGATACTCTCGGTTAACTGAAAAATGTTATCGCCTTTTATTATTAATTAAAAAAATCATGGATTGGTTTATAATTAATTATTAATAAATTACGTTATATTAATAATTATTATTATTTTTGTATCGATAAATATAATATATTATTTATTTGTTTTTAGTAATATAAATTAAAATTAAACACTTATAATAGGCGGCTTTGCTTCTTATGTGAAAAATGTTTTGATCTCAATCTACTAATTGAAAATGTAATTCCCAAAATATTGCTGTTTATAACCGTCATTTATGTAATAAACTCCCGAACATAATTAAAGCATCACTAAATATTTTTTACTATTAATATCAGTACTTCTCCGCATTTCGTAGGAGATTAATGAAAGCAAATTAGTATGTTGAGTTCTAGCATATTTTTATATTATTTTTTGGTTAAAAATAATTCTATTTTGAAAACATAATTTATTCATGGTATGTTGGTCCACATGTTTTCAAAGTATTAAATCAACTCACCTTTGGTTCTTTCACTTTGTATTAAAAGGCAACTCTGCAAAGATAGACGCGTTTAAACAGAGGCCTTCCAACTGTGTACTATTATTACTTGTTGATAAATTCGCAATACAATAAATTAAAGATTTAAAAGTTTTTGTTTCAAGCAGCATTATTTTAGATTATTTGAGATTTTTTTTATTACTTTAGATTAGCATAGAATATAGTCTTTTAAAACATATATTCCGTTGTAGATTTATCCAAACTACCCAATTGGTTACCCAAGGGACTCAGCCCTAATTCTGGTCAATATACATTATAAATAAAATGAATTTAATACATGTTCTGTATAACCAGTTGTTTTTATTAATTTTAATTTAATTACATAATGTTTGAATATTTCGATGTAATATTGTGAAAATATAGCACATACAAACATGTGTTATATGAAATGGCCGGGTCAAATCATTTGTAACAAAATTTGGTTTATAAATTTATAGAATTATTTTTTCTATTATTTTTTAAAATATGTATTTCATATTTCCATACATTTTATATATATATATTTGTTTATAATGCATATGAATAAAGTGATACACATCCTCTACAATAATATATAATAATTATTTCACTAATCGTACCAAAACCAATTCAAATTCGTGCCATTTTTTGTTTAAAAAAGTCTAACCACTAAATAAAAAAGAAACGTAAAAATTAAAAGTAAATTCAACCCAAGGTCGCAAAAATGTTAAGTCAAAAAAAAATCTACTCAAATTTTGGTGGAATTATTACTTTGCATAATTTTTTTTACTTTAACTTTATATTAATTAAATTCTCAAGAAGCAAAAAAAAATAAATAAAATGTTGCTGCTTATGAGTTAATAAATATTCGTAAAAACCGTGGCTACTTTTTTTAAGTCTAAATTAATAACAAACACTCTGTTTAAGTGACGCATAAACGTACATACATATGTGTATACTCAATACTGTTGTGTAGAGTGCGAAAATTGGAGCAGGTATAATTTGCATTTTCAAATTGATTAGTAGAGTGATAGGAAAATTGACATATTTGTGATGTAATCATAAGTTGATTGCGAAATGTTGAGAAATATTATATAAATGGTTTTGGTTCAATGCTTGGTTACTAACGGAATTGTGTGCCAAATTAGCGAAAGGCAAGCAATATTCTAATACGTATATTATGATTTACATGATATACATATAATGATAATAGTTTATGATCAGGTTACTTTTCCATTTTATATGAAAAATTATTTAGCCAAGAGCCGCGGCAATCGACATGCATGATAATAACAGAAATTGTAATTAGTAATGAATAAAGAAAACATATTTAAAGTCATTGAATATAAATGAATCCAGAAAAACGTATTCTCGTTTCTAACTATAGTTCCTAAAAGAAACCGTAAGGGTATTGCTCCGTGTATTTCATCAGATATACGGTTATTATGAAAGAACGAGAAAAATTCTTGAAAACGAAAACTAATAAAAATAATGTGTAGTTTAAAGAGAAACTTAAAATTGTATGTTAGTAGTAATATGTTAGTACCTCCCAAAATAAAAATAATTTAAACAGGAGAAAAATTATATAATTTTATTATTTACAAAATTTATACGAAAATTTTCTAAAATAAATCCAAAAAATCGTATCAGTAAAAAATTGTAATGGAGAGAAAAGTTACAGATTGATGATAATAACCTTATGTCTGAATTCTAATGTGACTTTAGTTGATAATATTTATATTAAATTTGTAAAATACATATATATGTTATAAATTATCTGTAATACGTATAAACCATAATGCTCCTGGTTGTTGCAAAATTAAAATTATACCAGTTAATAATGTGAAACAGATTTAAGAAACTAGCCTTCAATATCAGTTCTCATTAAAGTTTTATGAAGAAGTAATATTAAACCGATTAAACCAGTTTTTACCAAAAACTTAAATGCTGTTCTGATCTATCGGTTGATTTAATATTTGAAGGGAGAACACTCTTTCACAATTATATTTTTCAAAAGTCGATTCATATTGATTATCGCCTAGTTTCTCAGTTGTCTCTCAAGCTGATTATTCTAATATTTTTCAAATTATTTGACACATATGTACTACAATGATGGTTTTTCCATAACCTTAATTTTATTTTTATCAAAAATCCGTCACAGCTTTATATGTAAGTTACGAGTTGTTATCCTGTTGAAAGACGTATTGTACCATTAGTCAACTGCTGTTTCAAAACATCGCAATAATTGTTCACAACAATCACATAACTGTTCTTCGTCGTCAACTAAACTGTCTCATTTTCCTTCGCGTGTTTCATTATCATTCTTTCCGCAACTGCTGTTGTATATGGATTTCGCCCTGTTTCTCATATTTTTAAATAATTTGATATTCTATTACTTCTTAATTTGCATTGTGGACCCATCCCATGAGGAATTTACTAGGGCCATGCAGAGACTAAAACAATACCGCTCATCTGGAGTAGACTGCATTAATTCGGAGCTCTTGATATTCGGAGGGGTTACTTTGTGGAACTGTCTTCTTGACCTTATTCAATTAGTATGGCGAACCGACGTAATGCCTGACGAAGGGATAGTGGTCGCGATAAGCCTCATCTTCAAGAAGCGAGACCGGTTGAAGTGTGAGAATTATCGAGGTATAGCTGTTCTTTGCACAGCATGCAAGTTACTGTCCTACATTATATTGGATAGAATCACTCCTCTAGCGGATGGTTTGGTTGGTGACTATCAAGGAGGATTTTGTCCGAATCAATCAGTCACTGATCAGGTCTTTTCAAATCTTTAGCTCTCTTATCACTCACGTTAACAGTGAGGTTGAGGATATTAGTGCGGTTACAAAGCGTTGATCAGGCCCGTTGCTATGTTTCGATATGAAAGTTGGTCGCTGACGAATGATTACAAGATATGTCTCCTTACATTTGAGTGAAGAGTCTTGCGTGTGATTTATGGCCCAAAACGCGAAATAGATGGCACATACCGAGCTCTGTACAATATCGAGATCAGAGATCTGACGAAGATCCCAGATGTTGTGCATGAAATAAGATCTCAGTGAGTACGCTGGCTCGGTCACGCTCTGCGTGCTACTCCGGAAACGAATTGTGCAGCGATCTTGAAAGGAGAGCCACCAGACGACGATGGCTCCACGGTGTAAAGAACGATTTGGCTTCTTCAGGTTGTGTAAGACAGTATGAAGACCAAGCCCAGGATCGAAACCGTTGGAGCCAGATTGTTGACACACTAAGCAGACAGTTTAATTTTTTTGTGAAATCAAATCTTGCTGAACCTAAAAGTTCCTATTCTTATTATAGTATCAGCCATTTTTTCTATACTTTTCTCTGCAGTTTATTACGATAGGTGATTGTTGAACTGAATCACTGTACTTGTATGGGTTTATCTATGAAGTACTGTACCTGTAAAACAACATGTATTTTAAAAGAAACCAAATATGTATTGGGTAAGGGAAACTCAAAATAGTACCACTAATTAACAATCATAAACTGAACAAAAAAAACAATCCTTATATGGAGCAATAAATGTGTTCAATATTCTTAACTAAATATCATAAAATCATTATTCCACACCTACAAAATTAAATATCCATCATGAATTAATAAGTATTAAAAATTCATTTTATAAATAAATATAGAAAATATATAAATAAATAAAATTAATGTCAAACTATTAAATTAATTATGGTAAAAACTATAATATAATTCTGATTATGTAAAACAATAATAGTAATGATATAATGAATTTAAAAATAAAATAAAAACAAATCTAGTATAAACTTGTAGACATTGACATACTAACACACTGGCCATGACTGAGTTTTTTTTATTTTTACTTTCAGTTGAATAACAACAACACTACAAAAAATGTATATAAGAAAAAAAAAGTCTGTTAACGACGTAATATTACACAAAAAAAAATTTATTAATAATAATTTACATAAAAAACGCTGACATCACAAGTAAAGAATAAATATACTTAACATTGGACGTACACCTCGTAAGACTCGTATAGTATTTTCTTTTTGAACTGGTATACATACATACAAAACATATGGGTTTACTCCAAAAATTGAATGCTCCGCTACCACCACCGCCAGACATTTTCATGTTTAATTATAAACAGACGCTAAATTTTTATTAAAATTCCACAAATTCCATACATTATGATTTTTAACTAAATGAATACATATAAATATAAATGGAACATTGCAGCCGTGGCCTACATTTGGCATTTTTCGTATTTATTATAAAGTTATTCTTCAGAGATATAAATAAATAATAAAAATATTAGCGCGATTAACTGAGATTAAAACTTTTCGTGATTAATATGAAGTTGTGAAAATAATGAATACGTACATAGAAGAATGATGGAAATACATTGGAAAGATGAAATCACTTTATGATTTCCACATAAAATGTGCTGCTGCGCGGTTTTTTGTTTATTAGGTTTAGGTTAGACGTATAAAATTATACAGAATCATTTAAAACGTACAAGAAATGTTGATTTGTCGGCTTAAGTTAATGATTCTAAAGAACAACGAAAGTGTATTAACTGTGCCATGATCTCATTCATAATATTTGTGATTTTCATTGCTGCTAAATTTTCAGGATTGTAATTCCGTATATCCCATTTTCTTCTCTCAAATAGCTTGATTTCAGTAAGCAGTAGCTAATTTTCCATTAGGCATCTTTGGTTCTTGTCCTAGAGGGACAATATTTTGATAACATTAAGTAATTATTTTTGGAAATTTAAAAATTTAATTATTGGTTTGGCATTCAAAATTGTATTGAAAATTGTAATATTTTAAATTGTTCATATCAATATTTAAATAAGGATCTGCCTTACATTAAAATAAATAAAATTATGTAGAAGTATTCATTTTCTAAAACAGAAAATTGGTTAAATTATATTTCTTGTTATTAATTTAGTTATGAAGTTCTCTTCTTCTAAAGATAAATTAAGTGCATCTGACAAAAAAAAATGGAATAAACAATAAAACAATTTCTTCAGAGCGTTCGAATGATATCGATTAATGGAGAAATAAAAATGAAAACGGTTGTCGCATTATGAACAAACTAGCTATGCTCGTTGGTCATTTTAAACAAAATATATTTTAGCTAAACATAACTCATTTGTAAAGAACCATATTGCAAAAATGCAAATTCCCCACATTACACCTGAATATTTTTTGTAGAAATAGCACGAATTATATTACTCTTTTATTTTATAGGTTATGCTTCATAGTGAAAAACATCTATTGAAAAGTATAACTAGAATACAAACGCTAAATAAACCAATATATGATGTATATGCTATGCGAAGGTTATTCACGAAAAGGGCTAATCAGTAATAGCTTAACGTATTATTCGGAAATAATTAATTATTTAGGCAATAACTTCATTAAATTCTGTAAGGTTTCTTATTGGTTCGGTGGTTAGCTATTTTGAAGAAACTATAGCGAGTTAAGATTCGAAGTCAATGCATTTTTAGATTTTCCTAATTTTATCTTGATTATTTTATTAAATAATATAAACATTTCTTATTGGAATGTCGGATAAAGCAGAAATGGTCCACCAATATTTAAGGTAATTTGATTTTAAGTACTGTTTTTCGAAGAATTCATGGTATCAAATCTTTATTTTCTGTTACTTGGAAATATAGTATGAAAAATAATTTTTTATTAAAGATTATGTTTAACTATATATAAAACTAAAATCCTGAAAGTTAATTACCAATAACATTAAAGAATAAGTTCTCTTGTGAAATTTCTTACGGTTTGCAATTATCAACATTCAATACACAGTTTCAATTGTGTAGGATCATTTTATATGTATACACACATTAAATTTTTCAAAAAATATGAAATTACGAATTTTCCACGTCAGAAAAAGTCGTAACGTAAAAATCGGAGAAAAGCTGTATCATTATAAATATGAAAAATCTTAAAATTAAAATATCTAGCTACTTGGTCCAGTACATTATTCTAAATCAGAACAAAATTAAATAAAATCGATTCTCATTGAGTCTGGCTCTAGTTATCTATCTAGCTATCGGATTTTCTTGTGCTCAAGATATTGCAGAATAATTATTAACACTTGAGTGGAGGAGTGTCTTACTATACTCAATTATTCTTATTTACATCATGTAAATACTATACATGTGCATTTATGTATATGTATATAAATCAATATCAAGCATATATTTTCATACCATACAAAGAAAAGTGCATTTACAATATCATATGTTTCGAATTTCGATGTTAGACATGTATGTATGCATATTTGTATATTATTTACAGAGAGGTTGAATATAGGGGGTACAACAGCAAAAAGATGTTTTTGTATAAATAAAGAAAAATGAAAATCTATTTATATTTTTATTTAATGCAGTTTTATGATAAATAATATATACTTATCATGAAATACCGAAAAAAACATTTGTCTTATTATTTGACCTAGTTTTTTTTATATGTAAGAGTTAAGAGTGGATTACTAATTTGTGTTGTTTTTGTATTTTCTATATATGTAAAATGAACGAGATTTTACACAAAATTTTATTTTGCCAAAACCAATCTTAACAGAAATCTTACACATATAGAATTTTTACAAAATCATGTTTCTTAAAAATTATACAGCTTATCGAATTGCATGTAATTATAAAGAGTAAAAAATTCATATCGCCCCGAAACGACGATACTAAACGGTAAAAAGTATGCTGATTAACATAAACAGAAATTCACTTTGCAGGAAAAGTTCTTTTGTGTTTATAGGAAACCTTCAATGTTTGTATTTTCATCAGTTTTTTATGTTTGCCAAAATAAAAAAACAGCGCAAAAATATATATTAACTTCCTGCTGCAATGTTTATATATTTGCGAAAAAGTTGCTGATTTTTTGGTTGAATAGACATTTTCATTTTTTTATTTACTTATATTTTCTTACAACACTACAAGGTCTATCTCGTATAAATGCGCAAACAATTTATGCAATCCTTTACAGTTTCACCAAATTTTTTATTTTGCTAATCAGCAGCTTACAAGGTATTACAATTTTGCATACGCTATTTTTTGTTGTTGTACTTGTGATGTTTAGCTTTTTTATTAAACATTTGTAATGCAATTCCAAAAAATAAATAAATATGTGTACAAACAACAATTAAATATTATTTATGTTTACAGTTTTTTAATTTACAATATTATTATGATTAATATTATTGATGGCGTCACGTGAATTATGACAATGACACAAATATTCAATTGATATACATGCATATAATAAAATAATAACCCAGACCTAGTACACTAGAAAATAATTTAGCCTTCGTTTTACAAATCAAAAAAATAAAATGCACATATATGTAAATATTTATAAAATACTTATAAACTAAAGTAATAGTTTATATTATCAAGATTGTACATAATTGCAATAAGTTTTTCATTTTTTTACAATATTGCGCGCTATTTGTGTCAATTGAGTCTATTTAGTTTTTAATTTGTTTTTCTTTTGTTAACTAAAATTTTAAGTGAAGTAAATATGTATATACATATGTACAACGTATGTATATATCCAAATAATCTATTGGAACATGTTTGAGTGCGCGCGCTTATCTGTGCGCGAGTAGATAATTGTCATGTGATAGGCATATTTTTAATATTTTCAATTTTTATATGCATTCGGGCTTGAGGTTTTTGATTAAAAACATAAAGTACACTTTGTTACCGTTTATATTACTTTTTGGTTTGCGTTTTTCATAATTTCCAAGCCTATTATTTCAGGATTTTCAATATATGTACGAGTTTTCAATTTTGATAAAATTCTGTTTTAATTTGTCCATTAAATATACAAGGTAGCCTTAAAAATTATTTTAATTGGTTTTCTTAAAGTGTCAACATGTTCGAGTATCAAAATTCATCAAAAATATTCAAAAATAATTATTATTCTCAAAAATAAAACTCCCAAAAATAAGTATTCTAATAAACAATTACCAGTCTCAAAATGTATATAGTCTTAATATTCCTAGCCTGAATTATCATATTTTTCTTCTCATAGTTTTCTCATCTGAATTTTATCCTTCTCCTTTTCCAACTTTTATCACCACGTATTATGCAAAAATTCAAATTTTAATCCAAAAATCCAAATTTAGTTTCAAACTTTATCGCAGAAACTTGAAAAATATACTAAACCTAGATTCAAATTAGTAATTTTTAAAATTTCTAAAAAAATGTAATCTTTTTTGTTGCCGTGAGGCGCTTTGAATGTGTCGGTCAAGTTTCGGATATAAAGAGAACAACCGAAAAGATTGCTGCTGTGGCTGAAAGTATTACTGAAGACCCTCCTTTGTCCATACAAAAACGTACTAATCGATATTTTTGATCTGAAGTTGATGCTTTGGAAATGGAGAATCTTTATTTCCAACAGCACGGTGTGACATGCCACATTACTCGTAAGATTATCACATTATTGCGCTCAAAATTTCCTGGACATATGTTATTTCGCGAAATGAAGACTTCAATTTAGTTGTCGACTAGATCGCCCGATTGTAATCATTAAATTTTTTATTTAGAGCTATGTTAAAGATAAAGGTTACGCCAATGCACCAACAAACATTCAAGTATTAAAAGATAATATAAGCGCTGTCATTCCTGAAATAGGCCCGCAATTGTACGAAACAGGGATTGAAAATATCTTCAAAACAATGGTCAACTGTAAGTAGGGCTGAGGCGGTGATTTGGCAGATATGGTTTTTCATTATTAATCGCATAGCAATTAAAATTCAAATATTACAACGCTGCTTTTTTTTAATAATTTAAATTAACACGTTTTGTTGAAACACCATTTACTTATGATAGATAATTGAGCATAATATGGATTGAATATGCGTATCCAGTACGTTGCGATCCCCACTAATCAGATGTGCTGGATGGAAAATATTTTAGTAACAAATGTAGATGTTTTATATCATAAAATTGTTCTGACTACATTTGGATAGATATATCTGAACGAGCTGGATGCGCCCAATATGGAATCAGGATTACGCAGTACATAAAATGGACGCGATTTTTTTAAGTCAATTTCTTTGGATACTCAAATAAAGTAAGAAGAGTTAAATTTCATTACATTACATTAAAACTAATTTGAGCTGAAATAATATTTCGGAAATTTTAGAAGTTTACACAGTTCATAATCCTGCCTAATCTAAGCGTCGTTAAAATTTATCTCTGCAGTTTGAACATGAGTAACTTAATCTCTTTAATGAGGAGGAACTTATAGCGACCAAAAATACCACAAAATTTGCGAAATATTTCCACGAAATTGTCACTCTTTATATATGTTTTGTTGAAACGGATATTTCATTTTTATAAATCAGATAGTTTTTATAATTGATAGCTGGTCAAAGAAGAATGCCTTTATGTTTGACAGTTTAAAAATAACGAAAATTTAAAATAATGCTTCATAATAGAAACCACCATATAAATATACAAGCGTATGGATGCCAACGGGAGTTTTTCATTTGTTGGGCTGATCATAATTCTAATATATTACTGGCTTAGATTGGGACTCCTTCCTTTACTTAGGAAGGTTGAAAAGCATGATATACAGTGATAAAAATAGAGTGTCTTAAAATGAAAAAGATATTGAGTGAATTAAATTATTTTTAAAACACAATACAATACGTCGAGCGGTATCATTACAAAGTAGGAATCATTGTTTAATAAAAATATAGTTAATAGTCGATTAATTGTTTGGGAGAAAATGAAAATTCTGATCGCAAGATTCAAAACTCTTTATGTATCTATTGCTTGTTGATTTAAAGCAGCAAGATTATGTCATTATTGTTTAAAAAGAAAAATCTACATAAAAATTGCATAAATGGATTAAAATCACCGCAAACACCATATTAAGAATCATGCATCATGTATACATACATAGACATATATTTTCGAGATTAATAATATTTGTTATTTCCCAATATTTATACAATAATAAAATTCATTTCCAACTTCCAAACTAGCATGTCTATACCATTTTTAGTGCACCAAACTAATTCCAATTTCCAAATGTGTTGCTAATATGACATCAATCCAATCTTTTTATGATCTCTCTTAAAGCAAAAAGATTAACATAAAGTTTTGTATCGCTCTGTGGTTGTTTTTGTTGTATCTACATAAATATATAAATATCGTACCAGCGTTCAATATTTTTTATGTATATACAAACATTTTATTTCATCTGAACAGCAAAGCATATACAACATCCGTTTAATTCATATAGCCAAATTTATTTAAACAGGGGCCCAACGATTAACGCGCTTCTTAAGACCAACATTATTTTGCAATAATTTTGTCATTACGCTTTTGTTACCCCCAAGCCTTAATATTATTTATGCCTGCTATTTAATACATATAAATATGTGCATATACTTACACATATTCATTCATAATCTCTATAGAGTTATTAAATTTTCATTATTGCACATACATTTTGTATGCTTGCGCGCTTACTCGTACATATTAAAACACATTAAAAACGTTTTTTTGTGTGTACATAATACATATAGATGTATGTATACATATTGTGTATGCGAGTAAATATTTTAAGAATTAGGTCAAATCTGAAGATTTGTATCTTAAATAAAATTATAAAAAATAAAATTAACCAAAAAAACTACATTATAAAACTTATGTTTTATATACATACATATATACTTTCACTCGTAAATGTCTGTGTAAGTATTGTAGTTAACATACAAACCAAAATGCGGTACGTGACAGGTGACCGATGCATGTTACCATTTTATTTATTTTTGTTTATTTATAATTATAATGTACAAAAAAGGGTTATAATTAAAATTATAATGAATAGATTTTTGTTGTTAGACTCATTGACTCAGTATTAAAATGCGAATATATCATTCATGTGTTATTGCGGGGAAAAAATGATTTGTGATCATATTAAAACCTGGGATATTTCAAATGTTTATCATTGGTTGCAACAGAAATTAATTTATTTCGGCGGTTGCATTCAAATGTGGTTTGTCATCGTATCTTTGATCATTGCACATAGAGTTAAACAAATTACAAACTCGATATATGCTTCCATACTGCGGATATGAACGCTTCTATAATAACGCGAAGCGTTCTCATACAATTTATACTAATATTGCTCTTTTGAAATTCTAAATACTTACATACGAGTACAATGAAATTTGCTAATGTTACGAATGGATATTGTTAATTTTTTAGTATAGATTCGTAATTTACGATCACTACATAATCACTGATATTTGAATTTTAATTTTGTATAATATATGCCATAATCATAAGTATTAAGTTAGGAATATGAATACAAAGAGTTGTGTTATGGTTGTTTTTCATTTGGGTTTTACCTTCCAACAATCAGATAAATCTAACCTTTGAGCAATATGGCAACAAGCAAAGTGAATGTCTTTCGCTGAATAGACGTACTAGTGACCATTTGGATGAATTGGTTTATACGCAGCGGTATGGCCCCATAAAAGTTTGGGATATATCACAAACTGATACTGGACGTATCAACATGGTAAATCCTGCTCCTCGCAAGTGATTTCAGATCGTCAGTGATACCAATCTTTAGAATATTGTAATTCATTTAATAAATAAAAATAAAATAAAAAAGTAATGGAGTATTAAAATTCACCTCAATCGATGCACGATAAAAAAAAAAAAAAAATAAAATTGGGCGGATTACTGCAGCACTCAATGCCACAATGGGCCCACGGTGCAATACCCGGACAAACACAAATACTTACACATTAAAAACACCCAACCGTGATTTTTGGTCACCACCGGGAATCGAACCCGAGACCCTCGAATAACAAGGCAAGCACGCTACTTACTGTGCTATCTAGGGCGGTAAAATCCACGATAGTAATACTATAGTTGTCAGAAACAACATATGATCAGCGATTATTGTAATCTCGGTTATTGTAAAAACGAACATTTCACTAAGTTAAATATCAAAAATACATTACTATTATATTATCTGCTGTGTTAAATTACTATTAGCTGTTTGGTATTTATGAAGCAGATTTAACAAAAAAAACATTATCCGGAAACAATTTATTTTCAAGTAAACTTCGCCCAGAAACACCGTTTTCATTTTTTCTTTATTATGAAGTGAACTTGAATTGTAGGTAACGCATCGACGATTTTTGAATCGGCCTAGAAACAATTGATTTTATAAAATATATTCTTATATGTATTCCATAATACTGGTAGGAGCCTAAATTTGTGTAAAGCCGCTGGGTAGAATAGAATACATTGAGTAGAAATCCAATAACAATTTTGGATCCACCCAAAATTCAATGTGAATAAAACTTTATATTGTTATGTATTTTGTAATTATTTTATTATTTTGTCAATATAATTCTCCAAAATAAATACTTAAATCGTTAAAATAATAGTTTTAGTTTGATGAAATCGGTCGAGAAGGCTCGTCTTGCCTTTATTAGGGAGGATGAGAAATATTATAATATTATTTATATTAATCATTCACACAACTCGATCTTTTTTCACTAGGTGTTCACGCAAATAGCGCAGTGGTTGAAGCTGCGTTATATGGATCATAAGGTATCGGGTTCGTATCCCAACGACAGCGAAAAGGAATTTTTCATCACCCGATTACGATCGGTGATTAAATTTAAAACATCTATGACCACTCTTTGTGTAGCCCTGTGTGAAAGGCAAAATATTTTTCATCTCGCTGTTCTTCACCCGGCGCAGTCTGTGATTGTAATGTTAAAATGCCCTATTGTTACAAAATCTGCACTAAAATAGCTTCCAGATTTCATCGCCCTGACATTTAATTTATGATCATTATGATAATAGATATCGATTTGTCAGCTTCGTAAAACTCTTGGACTATTGATAATATGATGAATTATGAGTTGTTAATCATATAACGGTCTATTTTACTGTGCACTCTACAACGTACCTGTCGAATTTGAATTGATCAAATCATTGGCGTCAATCGATTTACCTAACTGATTGATTGACCTTTCATGAAAATCGTATCTCACACAATTAATTTCCAATTAATGCTTGCAATAATAAAAATCACTCCATTTATAGTAAACTTATATATTATATAATATTGTAGCAACTCTAATGACTTTTTAAATTATACCCGAATTAACAAATCTACAAACCAAATTTAAATTTCAAATAAAATTCAAACTATTTTTTTATTCTGGCTGTGTATGTGTGCGTCTATGGTTTCTTTTCTATAGTTCAAAAATTATAATATTATTTTTTCATTTTTTTGTTTTAAAGTTTTAAACTATTGTACTAATGAAATATAAAAGTATTTGTATTGTAAATAAACTTAGTGCTGAAATTGAAAGAGAAAGGTGACGATGATTAATTCATAAAAAAACGCTATAGAATCGCGCACATGTAATGAAATGAAAATTAAAATTATTATGTAAAACTAAAAAAAAAGCGTGCCACTGTCAGTAGGTTAGTAGGCCATGGTACAAAATTGAATCGGAGACGATTTGTTTGTATTTTTTATTTTTATTTTTTTAGTTTTTAAAGTTATGATGATGCGATGACGTTATAAACTGAATTCATTACAAGACCTACTGCTAAGTAGGTATATAATTATTTCATAATCGGTAAATTATATTTTCTCTATTATTCAAATCCGGGTGCTAAAGGGTTAATTTTCAAAACTATTGCACATTCTGCATTTCTTAGTGATTTCACTCTCACTTTTGTTGTATTAATTTTTTTTGGTTTTTTTAAATCAAAAATAATGAAATTGTGAGTGAATTATGGTAATAAGTTATAAAAAGTTATAAAATTCATTAAAATGATTTTCTTTTTTGAATCATAACTAAAAACGAATAAAACCAGCGAAACAATAAAATAACGAATCAATGAATAATATTTTGTATGACGAATCTAATTATAGTAAACTATGTATATACATAAATGTACAATGCACAAAAAAATGGAACAAGGTTGGGGAAATTCATAATCTGTAATGCTTTTTTAGAAACTTAATACAACAACAAAATAATATGTTTAATCAGTTAAATATTCAAGGTTTTTTCAATTATGTAGTAGCGCGAGTATCTCTTTTTTAATGTGTTCAGTTTGATTTTGGAAAATTCATATACATATGTACATAACATACATCCATGTGTACTTACCTACATACATATAGTCAAATGCATATTATACTGAATGAAATCGTTGATTTATTGAAAACGAAAGCGCATTTGGAGTTTATGATTCACAAATAAAAATTATTTTTCTGATTCGGCGATTTTCCAGAATCCTGAATTTCCCCGTTTGCATCACATTTCTAAGTCACGAAGGTGACAAAAGAGCAAATAATCATGTAATTTGATTTTCAAATTATGAGTAGTTATTGGCACTTTAAATACATACCTGCTTGATAGCAAGATAGTTTTATTTTGATCTCCCTTGGTAAAAATTAAAATGCCTTATGTGCGGAGTCAACACAGGGAGTTAGTTTACAAAGATATAATCTCTGGTAAATTTTCTCTATTGAAAAAATTATAAAAAATTGGTTTAGGCATTATCCCATGATCCTTAAAAATTCATTGGATTAATGATTATAATTTTTTAATCATGATTCATGAATAAATTTGATACAATCATAATCAGAGTAGGATATAAGACTTCATAGAAATCGTGGCAGCCACCATCACAGTTCACCTGAACAATGTTTTACGTCTATGTTAAAATTTAATAATATGATAAATGGATACTTAAATTTACTGTAATTTTTAAAATTTAAATTAACAAAATAAACACAATTATTGGGATAAACCGTAAGATAATCTAAAATGGATAGATAATATCGAACTGTTATTTTAAAGTTTTTACAAATTTAAAAAGTTGTATTTTTAATTTGACATTTTAACGGTAAATACAATACAAACAGATACATAATAATATTTGACAGTAAATACAAATACATACATAATAATATTTTATACAATTATTAAATTCTTAAAACTTATAATAATTATTATTTTTAATAAAGTTTGGAATTTAAATAAATATTGAAATTGGTTGCTCTAGTTTTGAAATTTTTACAAAATCGAAAGTTCCATCAAAATCGGCAATTTTAGAAAAACTGTAATTCCGATGCTTCCCTACCAATAAGCGCTTAAAAAAGGCTAATACATATCATGATTTACAAAACATTAATATTGATTGTTCTTACGCTACCCAACAGATATGTCTCCAGAATTAATCCTACTCTATCAAACTTATTTACAACTACATACATATGTACTGTAAATCCCATATTGTTCCTTGTCTGTTGCAAGTTATATGATATGTACAGATAAACGATAGCTTAAGGAGAGATAAATTAAAGCGAACAGTTGGGAAAAAAAATCACCGTTATCAATAACCACATACTTAAATCATTTTCGAAATACGTAAAATAAATGTTCGAAAAATCAAGTGAAAAACGAGATGAAAGTTGTACCACAGCTTTTATCATAAATCACTTTAAAAATTCAAACACCTATTTCAAGTATGTATTGTTCTTAATATTTGAAATCCTCATACAAATGCATCAAGCGTAATTACTGCTGATCGTATTATTTGAATTTCTAGGTCTTATTTAATGCCCAAGCATTTATATCAATCAAATTACATATGTATATTATAAATATGTTTCGAAATTTTCTGTACGTAGTTATAATAAGTCGAATAGTTCTGTATACACATATTTTCGACCCTGAAACATGGTTCTGACCAATGACTAGTTGTATGATTTTTATAGTTTTTTGAGCAATAAAAATCAATCATGCAAAACCATAATTGTGTTATGCATAAAATTGTTTTAATCTCAATTAATTGATTTA
Organism: Tipula unca; assembly: GCA_951394425.1. Taxonomy (NCBI): domain Eukaryota; kingdom Metazoa; phylum Arthropoda; class Insecta; order Diptera; family Tipulidae; genus Tipula; species Tipula unca. The sequence continues at coordinate 147,892,136 of OX596382.1, read as the reverse complement.
AAATCCGTTTTATAATATTTGTCTTAAACAAAAAATAGGAAATACAATAAATAAAAAAATTTAAATCGAATGCGTATTCAAATATCATAAATGTATGTATGTATCATGTATGTATATAACATACCTAATATATAATGTTAATAAAGGTAGAAATATAGAAATCTAAAACCTTTTCGAGGACCATAAAAACTAGAAAGCAGTTAAATGATAAAAAATAAAATTATAAGGTTATAAAAACTAAAAGAAAGTTAATAATAATCATACAAATTGGTATTTTCCTAGAATCCTATAATTATGTTGTGAATATCTACGGTTATTGAAACATATACTATGCTTGTATATATATATATATATATATATATATATATATATATATATATATATATATATATATATATATATATATATATATATATATATATATATATATATATATATATATATATATATATATATATATATACATATATTCGTTAGAAGGGCAAATATGCAAATGATTACTGCCAAATATTTTTATGTGTTGCAATAATAAACACAACTTCCAATTTTTTCAAAAAAAATGAAAAATTGCGCAGCTCGACTTTAATAATGATCATTCAAATTTATGGTCTGGTGTACACGATGATCATATATTTTACATTTTATAAATGTATATATAAGAGTTTACAATTGAATTTGTACTTTTTTTAAATTTTGTACAACAAAAAGGGAAAACGTGAAATCACACAAACAGATCAAAGTGAAACTTTTTCTGGGTTAATTTTTATGTCGAATGATCATACATAATTTTTTATTTTTGGTTGGTTTTGTTCTGTGGTTTCGTAATTTTAAATTCATTTTTCGATTTTAATTTTGCTGGTTTGTTGCGCTCTATGCAGTTGTTATTTTTATTATCTCTGTGCTGTCTCGAACCATATCACTGCACGGCTTTGTATACCAAGCGATGATACCGCGAGACCCATATAATTATAAAAGAAATTATGCGTCTCGTAAATTTTAACACTTCGCAATCTATTTGTTTTCCGTTCTTTAAATTCATTTTTTGACAATAAAACAATACATCGAGTTTTAATGAGTTTATATTTAAAAAAAAAAGCTATGTATATAAAGGTGTTATTGTCTGTGGCAATACAAAAATTTAATATAAAAACTGTATGTAGCGTGCATTGAGGCGCTAAATGTGCCAAGGACAAGACAACCCACCATAGCTGATTAACAAAAATGAAAAAACCGAATAAATTCATGATACTACATAAATTATGATTTCTTTTTTTATAATTTTTTTGAAATCTTTTAAAAAAAATTGGTTTACGATAAGAAACTGTATTGTAATACTACATAAAGAATATTATTAGTATGTATATAAGTTTTACTGATAGTTTTTTGATCATGAGTATGAAGCAATTATTTTATCAGTGGAAATAGATATATGAATGACTGATCGATATGGGACGGATAAGTATGAATTATGAATATTATGTTTTATCCTTATAGATACAATAGATTTGGTTAGGTAATCACTTAGAATGTTATGAAGGTCAAGTATATAATGAATGGTTTGGGTTAAATTATATTCACTTCACATTGTTTACTTCATCTTGTGAAGTAAAACTAACCACGGTATAAGTAAAGCTAATTCTTCTAAATCTTTAGATATTCAGCCAAGTACATAAAATTACTACATAATTTTACTAGATTTGTTTCCGAATAGAAACTATTTAAAATATTATAGCAAATTCCTAGATCATCCAGTTATAAAAATAAAATATGCATAAAAGGTTGACTATAATTCTTATTACGATCATAAAAATTAGGATCGAAGAATTGACCAGTATAAATAAATTATAATTCTTTTTTAGTGGTTACAAAATTAATTCAAATATTGATTAAATAATAAAAATTGATTATGCCCTTATATAAATAGTACATTAAATTGCCAACCGCGCCACGAAGTGGAAGATTCCTTGTTTAATATTATACTGTTCAGAAATCATCAGTGTTATCGAACTAGCAGCCATATTTGAGTTTGTAAGTTGGAACTTTTTTATATAGCTATAAATGTATATCCTTGACGCTATAATCATAGAGAGATTTATCCGATTTTTAAATTGTGTTTGTGTCACACGCGTTTGCTATGTTTTCTAACTCCGAGTTATTATAAGGAACTTTAAAGAAGAATTATATGAAATTCTAAAGGTTTTTGTAAATTTTCTAAAATTTAACTGAAGGTTTTATATTTTTATAACTCCTAAGTTGACTATTATTATGGATTATTAAAATTATTTAAAATATTTGCAGTATACAAAGTGAAAAGGGATCGCATCAGGCATCTGATATTGAAAATTAATTCAAGCTTGGGTAATTTAATATCAGATGTCTGGGACAGACATCTAATATTGAAAATTAATTCAATGGCACAGTATCTTAAGGAACCAACTTTGCTAAATACATATTTGGTACCCTAGAAAATGTCAAATTGAATTTCAAGACCCTGGGATTGAGAAACTTCATTACTATACTATTCAAATATATATGTACTGTATCTTTGAAAAGGAAGAACATATTTAAAAACCTAAAATTAGCCTAAATTTGATACTATAAATCTATTCTAGAGCATCATTCAACCAAAACTTCAATAATATATTACTATAGAACATATTATTAGCGTGTAATCTAGTTTTGGAATTAATTATCTAAAATTTAAAGGATTATATTTCATATTTTAGCTTTCACTTGGAACACTCCTACTACATATGTATTTTAATATTTATCTTAATAATGGTCATAGTAGAAAATTCCATTAAATCTGGAACTTCCACATTTTCATCCGGTTGCTTGAATATGATTACTAGTCAGTAAAAAGTCACTAACGATACACATAACATATTAATAAAGATCATATTTGCGATATAACATGACATGACAAACTGCATGACACCATCATGTACTTTACCCAAATCCATTACCTTACTCAATAAATTTAAATAAATTTTGTATTTTCTTCTTCCCTCCGACTTATTAATAAATGTATACTAGATTGCTTATTGTTATTTCAAATTATCAATGACATTATGAAACTCTCGATACGATAATTAAAAATCACAAATATTAAGAAAATAACATTAATTAAGATTTATAAATATACAAAATGAAAAATTGTACGTATATAATATGTGTATAAATATATGCACAGAAGTTTTTGAAATTGTATTTCACTGTTTAGTAGTGTAGTAGTAGAATATAAATAATACTCAATTTGTATACTATATACTAATACATTACAGTTGACCTAAATTCCATTTGTCGCATTTAAAAAAACTGCAATACATTGTTCGTACGTTCGTTATTATTATTGTGTATTTTGTAAAAGTATACGTGTGTATATGCATTTCGATCAATTTACTTATTTATTTATAAATTTTAATTTAAAAAATACAATAACAACACAACACTTCTTAAATGGTTTTTTAAAAATATAAAATAGTTTTACCTCTATGTCATTTACGTATATACTAGAATATATTATTTACCTATATACTAGTTTTATTAATTAATTTAATTAGGTTATACAAATTATATTATAATATGTCCTTAACCAATATCATCAGTATAGTATCCTATATTATATTTGTTGCACAATAATTAGTGTTTCGGAATATTTATGTTTGTATGAATACTAATTATTATTATTATTAAAATGTTAGGAAAGATTCTGCGCAGTAATATGTATATAAAAACAAAGTCTTACATTTTTATGTATACGAGCGTAGAAACAAAAATCTATTTTGAAAATCTTGTAAAAGAGAGCTTCTGAGTAGTTTTTTCGATTATTAGTATTTTGTTGTTGTAGTAAATATAAAAAAACACTCAATTCTTCACCACACAATCATACACGTATGTATTTAATAATACATGTATGTACACTGTTCTTATTATTATTATTACTATTTTTTTTTCTATATTATTTGCGCTGAATCAGGCAAACACAGAAAAACGTCCTTGGCCCACTGACATACTTTTCACTATAAATAAAATATATTTATATTTTTATTTATGTATACATATACAATATCTATATACATATGTATATTTATATAAATTAAAGTGTGGGCCATTTTAAATTCAAAACAAAAATTTCCCCTCTCTAGAGTAAATTTTATCTATGTTAGTTATTTATTACGATTAATTCAATTTCGTTTGAGGTTTCGAAAATCATAAACAAGTTGGTGGTGTGTCATTCGAAAATCGAAATTAAATATTTTTTAGAACATTAGGCAATGAATAGTTTTAGATACGGCTTATGAAAGGTGTACACAAACCGTGCAGCTAGGGGAGATGATACCAATCTAGCTATATACTTTCAATAATATGATAATGATGATGAAAGAGAGGAATCACCCAAATACCAAAAAATCGTTTATTTTCGTATGTACATACTCAACGATTTTAAATGACGTACAGTGCGCCAAAATTGAGTAATTTTTCTAGTTTTGTTTGTGTGTTTGTTATCAAGCAAAATGGTTGTGCGATAAGAATAAATTTACAATTATAGAAACTAGATCAGTAGGTGACCAAATAATAATAATAATTTGTTAATATTTGTAATCTACAATAAATTTTGATTTAGACTAATAAATGTATATAATACGACACATGATATGTGTTTCACAGTAGTTGAATAATTCCATTCGATTTTGTAGTTAGCAGTGGTGTGGTATATTCCGACCTTCTTTAGCAACAACAATAATTATTGATGTGAGAAATTTGAAATTATACTTGAAGGATTGTGTAAAAGGTATTTTATCTTATATAGTATTATTCAAAAATTAAGCTTGACACAACGTATTTGGAAGTTTTTAGTATAAACCGATTTTTTCACGATATAGGTGGATTTATAGAAGGATATGTACATACCATCTCTGTCTCTGGTCTTACCATAAGAGACAAATATTTGGCTTACACTCGCAATTTGTTTTTCGAATCACACAAACAGCCGATAATCGTTTTTATACTACTTTTTTACACTACTTAAACACTTCCACCAATTAAAAAGAATGATTGGGTTCCATTAATACATTTTATCTAGATTAGAGGCAAGATATGGAATTCCATCAAGAAACATGTGATGAAGTCACAGTAACTGAAATACTAGGTACATGGAATATATTTAATATTTAAACCAGCTAACAAGCAAATATAAACATTTAATAATGTTAAAATCGATAAGCTTATAAAACATGTAACATAAAAAATCACACTCACAATTTTTAATTCTTCTTCTATCTCGATCATTGAGTAACATTGACCTCATTACACAGTGCACTTGATCTAATTTGTTTCCCTTGTGAATGTGCATAATATAAAATTGTATTTTTCTCTTTATTTTTCTATAAAAATAGAAGAGAAAATAGAAAATAAAAAATTTCTCATTCCAATTAAAATAAAAAAAAATTGTGAAAATTATATAAAAACAAAACATTATGCAGTTTGTTTTGTAATGCATTTGTGTATTATGTGATGATAAATTATTCTATTTTTTTTATATACATACATACATAATATGTAATAGACAATTAGATCAAGTTCATTAAATAGCTACGTAGATACATATATTCACAATATGTTATGTTATATCATAACATCACACGAGCAAGATTTTGCAGATACATTAAACATAGAGGTAATATGTTTGTATATTATGTATTTATCTCGATCAATATTTTGTCAGCTGCTTCATCCGGCGACCGGCACGTGTGTTGCTGTCATTAAAATTTAAATTGTCAAATTACCTTAAAAGTCGAAACAACAAGCACAACATAAGATAAACCAAAATACAAAATTTATGTGTGTTATATGTGTGTGACCCACTTAATGTTTATGGCCTACTGCACTTGGCCAATTTTCACTCTCGTTAGATTGCGCAATCGCAACGAAAAGAAAACTACGAAATACATACATACATAAAATAAAAAGCGAACGTAATTTTTATTTTTTTTTGTTTACAAAAAAAAAACATGCTTGCTACCAGATTGGTATATGCCAATGTAATATATCGACATTCCGATGGTGCTCAGCATGTTGTTGCCGACAACCATTTTTTTTATTATCTGTTATTCTCTTCGAATTTTTCGGTTTCATTTTTTTCATTTCAAATTCTCATGAATATTTATTTGTATATTTGTATTAAAAATGAAACGAAAGAGTTAAAAACTATAAAAAGCTTTTTGTTAATAGTTCGATGGATGTACATGTGTGAGTGAATATAATTACCACTTACAATGCGGCACACAAAACGTATTGTGCTTTTTCAAAAGTATTCTAGAACTTTTTTTCGATTATGTATTATTTTGTGCAAGAAAAGAATGATGTGTCTCTTGTTAGGTGCCTGATGAAAAACTTTTTTTATTCTGTAAATGTTTCTCATTTATTTACATTAATTAGCTACTCGTTTTTTTATTTAAAATAATGAAAAGCAATACTTATGTGCATATAAATAACTTTTCTAGTTTTATGGTTTCATGATGTAATTTGAAACTTGACCTAGTTTATTGTTTTTTTATGGCTGAGATAAAATGAATTACATATTCTGTATGAGTATGGTTTAAAAGTCATATATACATACGTATTATGCCATAATCGGCAATGAAAGGCAATCTACATATATTAGGAGTGTGAAGAAGACGGTGGTCAGAATTTGCCACACAACGAAATGTATTTTAGTGTATGTATACTTTTATAGCAGCATTATAGATCACAACACTGTTGTTAGTATTAGGTTACTCGATTTCTCATATGCATACGAGAACTGTTTAGAAAAATGTCAAGCCTACCTAGGTAGTCATAAAAACACCATTCATTAATATTTTTATTTATCAATATCACCTGTTGTTTGCAACCCTGTGGCATTCGAGTCATTTTTTTAAATTTGTAATTATATGGTAGTCACTTGAGGCCGTATCTGTAAAAGGACTTTCCTTCGTCAAGTTGGATGGTTTTTGTTTGAATCCATCATTTAATGCTGCAGTAGGTTTGCGTAGTACCCTCTGTTTTATCAACTTGGAGAAAATTTGTAAATTTTATATAAAATGCCAGAATTTCTGTTTTTGGTAAATTGTTAGAATTTAAAACAACAACTCATCAGCAAACTTAATTTTATAAGTAGAGAATTACTGGTTTCATATTTCAATACAATGTATATATTACCATGTTTCCATGCACAGAGTTCAGACAAATCTAGAGTTTTGTTGAGTTAATAACATAACGATGCTAATCCGTACCTTTTCTATAAAATTGTGATAATTTCGGATAGTGTTTGCAATGCCGTTTTGATTTCTTTGGACTAATAGAATCTTTTTTAACCCGAATACTTTGGTTGAGTTAAGTTGGATAAACAAAGTTTCCGATCACTCTAAACTCGACATGTTTCCATGACGAGATAATCCGAGTTAATGGAAACATGGTCTACATATAGTATATAAATTTATTTAAATATCGAAATGGAAAACAATTTTGTAACTCATCGTAACTATCAAAAATTTGATAATTTACCAAAATCTATTTTATTTTTCCCGAATTAATGAATATACATATATATACAGGTTTATTTATATAGTTTTCAGTTTATTTAAACGACATTATGACGTATTTTCTAATGTATACTGTTTTTAATCAATTTTTTAACTGTACTATTAATCTATTTTCCATTGGTAATATTATAATTTATAAATATGAACGTTTAGTTAATTTATAACTTCAGCCTCCTGAACTTAATGCCCCAGTAATATGATAATTGTAAATTAATTAAAATAAGTCAGATATACATAGGTTAGAATTTTGAGCAAAAGTGACTTGCCCATTTTTCAAATAATTAATTTATACACGATTCTGCTCATTCGACATGCGCTATTTCGATCTCAACCAGTTCAAAACTGTTTTCGTTATTTAATGTAAAAAGTTGGTGGAGTAACACAGGCAAATGCCAATTAAAATAGAATGAAATTTTAGTCTACTTTGCTAGCTAAGTTGCATTAAAAAATGTGCGAAAGAATATACAAATTTAGTTTTAGGAAAAGAGACAATAACTGCAACTCATCTTTTGCACAGAATCAAGCCGCTCTCCTACGAATGGAATCCTAAGGTTTTTTCGATCCGAACTCGTGACGAAGTCAACATAATAAAGTTAAATTATTTCCATCTCTAAAAAATATTTCAATAAGTTATTTTTGTTATGTTGGCTTCGTCATGAGTTCGGATCGAAAAAACCTTAGTAGCATTCGTATGAGAGCAGCTAATGAAAGTAGCAGGATATATACAACATACAGTCAAACTTCCGTAATTCGAATCACTACGTGCCATCAATTTTTGTTCGATTTAGGGAAAATTCGAAATAAAGAAATTAAATCGAAATATTCAAAGTCTTCAAAAAAAAAAAAAAACTTAAAATATCTGAAAGAATTGCAACGAAAGCCTGTTTAATATATTGGTACATACATACATAATAAAACACATTTAATACATCCGCTTATTAAACTACACAACTATGTAGTTTCATTGAAAAAATCTTTAATTGTCGTCTGTTTGCTAGACGTTGACAGTTTATTGAAAAACTGATCTATTTTGTAAAGACAAAATTGGATTTTATCTGGAACCGTATCTTGCATTTCGATCGCTGTGCAGAAGGTATCAATCTCGGTTCTTATTTGTAAATCATTTGGATTTTCCGAGCATATTTCTTGGGCTTCATCATCCTCTGAATCCTCATGAACTATTATGGTTGGTTTCGAGAGCTCCAAAATTGCTTCATCGTCGAGATATTCGGTCGGGTAAATATCATCATCAACTTGAAGATTTTCTTCTGCGGATATGTCGATATTTTCATTAGTATTCGTTACCCATTTAATGTATACAGAGATGTAATCATCCACTTCCAGATGTTCTCGTTTGATTAGATCGGCTAGCGGTAATAAATCTTCTTCATCCCATGCGACATCTTAAAAAATCCAGCTTTGTAGAAACAATTTCTAATTGTGTTTTCTGTGACGTCGACAGCCCATGCCGATGAAATTACCCTCACAGCATCTAGTATGCTGAAATCTGTTTGTTTTGAATCCTCCAATCTGTTTAAGACTGTATTTATAATTCGTCTTTTATAGTGAATTTTTAGGCTGTTTATTATTCCCATATCCTTTGGTTGAAGTCCGAATGTTGCGTTTGGTGGAAAATATTCCACTCTTACAAATCGAAGATTTTTTACTGCTTCTTTGAGATGTGAAGGGCAGTTATCCACAAACGTGATAATATCTCTATTTTGACGACCAAAAATTTGGTTAAAACGAAATAAAGATATACCATAAACATAACGAGATGCGAAAATTTCGAATTACAGAAAATAGTTTTGACCATTTCCTTTATGTTTTGTTTCGAGTTATAGAAAAATTTATATAATTATAGAAATTCGATTTAGGGAGAGAAATTTACTAATAAAAAAGATGTTTCTTGCTTTTGTCAAAATATTAATACGAATTATAGAGAAATTCGAATAATAGAAGTTCGAATTATGGAAGTTTGACTGTATGTATATTTTTATTGAAATTAAGCGATTTTTACACTAACGGCTACAAGTCCGAGTTTTTAATTGAACATCACACATAATATAGCTCCATGTCAGCCTGTACTGACATAAACAACTATGGTCCGGCATCTCTCGATCCAAACGCCACAGCTTTAACCACTGTGCTATTTGCTCGGTAACGTTTACAATGTTCTAGGTTAGTCGGCCTTGTTGAAATTTTACCGAATTCGAAACAATCTCGCACAATCGTGTTCAATTATAATTTATTTGTTCTTTATATATCTACCTAACGGTACATTTTGTTTTCACAGCAATCTTTCAACTATACAGTATACCCAATCCTTCCCTGAAAACTTGAATGTATCAATATAATAATTAACCGTCAACACGTTATATTATTCCAAATATTTATTTTGATTCAAAGGATCATAGGCGATTTACATTTCTATACAATATATTTATTATGTATGGTGTATAATAAAACAAACAAAAATGTCCTAAAAAGAAATTAAATCTCAGCTAATTTTCAAGGGAATATCCCAATAAATCCATAAAAATTAGAATAAACGAAAAAGAAAAATATGAAAAGCAAAAAGGGATCATTAAACTATAAACTGTAAATAACCGGAGAACCGTAATAACGTTATATTCCTTATTTTGTTTTCTAGTTACTTTTGTTGTGACTTGTGACTACGAATAAGAAGAAGATACTTAATGCGAAATAAAAGAAATAATCGCAAAAACAAAAATTGACTAAAACGTCATTTACGAGATTATAAACAATAATAAAACAAAGGGGTGGAGTTCCTTATTATACACATAACATAGACATGGGAAATTATTATTAAAAATATAAAGATTTATTCCTTTGTTTCAAAATCATAATAATTTCTTTATAAACATAAAATGTATATTTTTTAATGGTTATATTTTAGACCGGTTTAAATATGAAATAATAATAAATTCGCGATTTCCACAGAAATGTGTCTTCGCTTTGTTTATATTATCGCGTATATTATATGTGTCAGTGATGGATTTTTTTTAGTTATGTACCTACATATGTACATTAAAAATATTTCGTTCAGGTAGAATGTCGCAAGAAAAGTCAAAGGGGTGTTATGAACTTATAAATATTTACCATTGTAAAATATTCTTTCGAAAAAACATGTTTTTTCCTTTTAGTCTGCCAGAAACACGTGCCCCTTTTTGCCTCTATTTGTGATATTATCGATCGTAAAGAAAGTTCAAGCTGTAATTTGTTAGGCTAGAAAATTTTGTATGATTTCGATCGTAGACTTTTTGTTTTTAAAAAAGATTTATAAAGAAAATACATTTCAAATATTTTAGGTTGTTGAAAAATTCAGTTATTTGAGTTCCTCAAGAGCCATAATATATCAAACTACAAAATATTATACATATAAGATAAAATTTCATGTGAAAACGAGAAATTTGTTTTGAATTTGTGTGATTCTTTAAAATTTAGATATCATTTTGATTTCTGACCCAACATTATCGTGGATATCTATGTAAAATGATCAATTTAGGAGTCAATCCCAGATAGAGCGGAAAATTTGATCGTGAGAATTGGAGCGTTCGTTGATAAATATAATTTTTAAAAGAATAATTCCATTATTATATTATTATCAAATGTTCCATATAAGCAATTTTTGGCAAAACAATTGACATCTGGTGATCCAAAAGTGTACCAAATTTAAACATACAACAGAGGGGATCATATATAACGGTCGTACCACTCATGTGATGGCTTAATGAATTTCAATAAATGAAATGTCGGATTTGATTAAAGTTGGTATTTTAAATAGCTATTTAATGTTAGAAATTATTCTATAAATACTAGAATTTGGCGCAGTTGTTATTTTAATCTAATTTAAAGTCATAATTAATATGAGAAATGTTAAGACTATAGAATGCTAAAAGTTTTAGTTGTTTCAATAAATTGAATTGCCGGGACTCATAAATTGAATTGAGCCAACTTTTATAGAATTGAACTCCAAAGATAAACTTTCAATTAAACCAAAATTTCATTTAATACTATAAAATTGCCGGACCGAGTTATTATATATAATATAAGAAGCAAAACAACCGCAAAATTCATTCTAATACCAGTATTAAGTATATTTGATATTTTCATTAATGAAAGAATTCATGTTTTGCAAGAAAATTGACTCATTGTTATATTCCAATCAATCAAGAAAATTCGACCAGTGTTTATTAACAGATTTCAACTAAAATAAAAATGAGTACATCTCGAGGGATTAACATTTTAGAATATCCTATTGGGCATTGCCTGGGATGTGCCAACGTTGAATCCAATGTTCCCATTTGGTTAAATCTCATATTAGATAAGAAGTCGTTTTCCTTTTATTGAATTCAAACTATAGATATTGAAATTATTTAATATGGTTTTCACCATCCTGATAATTGTTGGCAATATTTAAACATGAATCGGTACTTTTAGTATGATATTTTTAAATGCACTTAACGAAAATATTATTCATTCATCAAGCAATAATCAAAGTTGGTCACTGTTAATTAACTAAACGTAATCATCTCTTGACACTGCCCAAAACCAACACAAATGTATATTGATACATTTGTGTTGATTTTACGCTGCCTGTTAAATAATAATAAAATTGTGAAAGAAAACTCACACACACACACACACACACACACACACACACACACACACACACACACACACACACACACACACACACACACACACACACACACACACACTCAAACACACTCAAATGATTAATATTTCATATCTAACTAGGTTACAGTAATCTGCATTTTAAATTGGGTCAAGCACATTTCATCCTGAAATGGAAAATCTAGGTTATACTCCAATTTTCCTTATTATTCTACGCCATAACATTATATTCCTTGACCCATTAAACTAGATTCCCGTGTTTATATTTGTATGTACATACCAAAGAGAGTAAAAGGGATCATCATGCACGCACGTCATCACAAGCAACCCCAATTTTATCACCTCTTCATATGAATAATATATAGAGATAATACATAAATTACAAAATAATCATATCTCTCAATATATTTAAAAAATATTACTGCCCTGCTCACTTGATTATTACTGAGACAGCTCAGATAAAATTTTTTGTGTATATATGAAAAGTAGGTCAGTAGGACGCGGTGATGTCTCCCCGCCTCCTCTTTTTCAGTTTTTCATTTTTTCTTTTTTATATAAATTTTATTGTGCTGCTCGTCGTTTGTACATACATTTAAACAAACTAAAATATGTAATAAAAATAAAATTGAGAGAATTATATTATATACATACATACATATATTCTCTTCGCTCAATATATTGATGTTGTAATAATATGTAATTAATTTTATATGTCGCGCGGCGCATATGATCCTTTGTGGGTGGCTGGAATAACTGTTTTCTTAGTAATATATTTATTTACCCTGTTTTTAAGGGATGGTTCGTCTATTGTTTATTATATAAACTGGGATGTATATGTATGAATACAAGTAAAGTATATAATTTGTGTATATGAGTATACATCTATATAAAATAACAGCATAGAAAAATTCATGCGCAATTTATGATTGAGAAATGTTTGTTTGTGGTTCGTGTATGTATGTACATCAGTATCAGTACATGTAGAGTTGCTATTTGTTCTAAAAACTTTACAATTATTTTTTTTGTAACTGCAAAGTTAAAAATCTATGGTTAAAATTTAAATGATGATTTAAATGCAAATTTAATAAAAATATATAAGTATATATGTATTCATTGATATCATTTTGCATGTGTGCGTTCTAACATAGACCTGAATCGCGAAAGTAGGTCGCCGCCACACTTTCACTTATTACATGAGCTTTTTGTTGTATTTTTTAAATCAAGTACAAACACAAGTATATATAATAAATAATACATAAAAACCGAATGGGAGTGTAGAATATTATAATGTAATGTATATAATGAAGTAATCTCGTCATATCGACATTGTTCACTTGAAACCGAAAGCGCTATTTCACTACAGTAATTTTATTTTATGTATGGTTGGCTGTATATGTATGAATGTATATAAAAAGTGTGAATGGGATAGCTCGATATGTTTATTTTACTCTCATTCTCGTTTGACATAGTGTTTTACTTAATATGCATGGTGTTTTAGTATTTTGTTGATATTTTATACCATACAAATCGAGGGATTGTATATACGCGCGAGTGCGAACGGTATATATGTAATAAACAAATTATATATTCATCTTTGTTTTATACACTATGTAGTTTGTTCCTGCCTCAACACAAAATTACTTTCGACTGATATTTTAGTTTTTTTTTTATATATATACATATTTCGGTTAAACATGTGTGTGTTTGTGTTAGTAAGGCAATGTTGAAAGTATTTTTGTGTATTGTATTTTTGGCGTAGTAAGAAAAAAATATAAAAAATTTGCTGGTGGTGTGTACAGTACACTATGCTGTGTATATGGTTCTCGGATTCTCGGCAATTTTAAAAAAATTAGTCAATCGTGGTCCGCGTAAGAAGTTGAATCGCTGTCAGTCACTATATCGATTGTTGTTGCATGCAATTGATATTTGTATGAAAAAACTTATTTTTATTAAAAAAGTTTATTGAAGGAATATAATACCTACCTAATAATTTTTAGTGATTCTTATTTATTAAATTATTTTAGTTTTTTTTATTATAAATCATTATTTTTATTGAAATTGGAATGTGATATAAGTTGATAAAAATATCTAAGTTGTTAAGTGCTTTAAGAAATTGAAATTAAAAAAAAAATTGAAAGAAATATATTTATTTATAAATTATTATTATTATAAATTGTGATAGTGATTTTATAACTATTATAGTTTTTTGTTATTTATCATAATTTTGGATTACACTCGAATGGATTATTGTTTATTTTAAATGTATGAAGTTAATTCATAGCATTGTTTTTGGATTATTTTTACATTATTAATGTAAAATACAGTTGTCTTTCTTCGTGTGGCCTCAATATGTTTTGGAATAAAATGACAACTAATTGGACATTGATTGGTGTTAATTTAGGAAATTACAAAAAATTGATAACCCACGGAGGGCCTATATAAATTCATAATATCTTTAATAATATAGTGAAGTTACACATATATGTACATATTTAAATAAGTAAAAAAAGACAAGTAATATAACTATAATTATCTCTCTTATATTACATCACATATTATAAAATTTGAACTAAATAGAGGAAAATAAACTACTACTACTACACATACTATATACATTTTTTTTTGTTTTTAATCTGATTTGTGTTGAGAAAAATCAAAACAAAATTTTATTTTAATTAAATTACCGTGTGTCTGTGTAAAAAATAAGAAAATTGAGAAAATAAAAGAAAATCTGGAAAATAAATGAATATAAAGTGCTAGTGTTTATGACAATATATTATACATATACGCATATAAAAAGGATTCGCTTAGGTCAAACTGTTGTCGCTTAAATTCCATCTTGTTCGTCCGTCCATAATTTTTCTCCACTAATCCAACGGAAATGTTATTAGACATGGAGCAACAACATTCGGCAGCATTAATGGCGCTAAACATTAACGTTTCACCATTTTCAATGAATATGAATGAATCGTCGAGCCCACCGCACGGTGGTACTAGTCAAAATTCAAATCAAAGTGGCAATAGTAATAATAGCGTTTGTAATTCAGCCATGCCACCGCCTCAATATTCTTATCCTTCGTCGGGTGGCGGTGGTGGTGGTCCAAATTCGTTATTACATTTAAATAATTATAATAATAATACTTCAACAAATAATAATAATAATGGACCAAATTTATCAAATTCCGTACAACATCAAAATGATAATCAGCAATCTCAACAACAGCAACAGGGTCAATCTAGTAGTCAAGGGAATTATTTAATGTATAA
The DNA here is from genome assembly GCA_951394425.1 of Tipula unca. Lineage (NCBI taxonomy): Eukaryota > Metazoa > Arthropoda > Insecta > Diptera > Tipulidae > Tipula > Tipula unca. Next base: position 147,876,621 of record OX596382.1, on the reverse strand, counting down.
TTTTGATACACCTCCATATATGTTTTCAACAGGTTATCCAGAAAATAGCGGCGGCAGTAATAATGGTAGTAACAATAATTCACAACAAGGATACATATCAATTTTACCACCTGTTGGTGGTAGTGTGTCTGTACCATGTGATCAAACCGATTTAAAATATTTTATTGAAGAATTGTGCCCGGTATGTGGTGATAAAGTATCGGGCTATCATTATGGTTTGCTTACGTGTGAATCATGTAAGGGTTTCTTTAAACGTACAGTACAAAATAAAAAAGTGTATACATGTGTGGCCGAACGGTCATGCCATATTGATAAAACGCAACGAAAAAGATGTCCATTTTGCCGGTTTCAAAAATGTTTGGATGTAGGGATGAAACTTGAAGGTAAGTGCACCTCTTTATAGTTATATTGAAGATTACAAATTCTTACATCAAAAAATTCACTTTCATCTTAAACTCGCCAAGCGTAGTTATTAATCTCGCGAACACTATAACAATTTCTATATTAAAAACATCATTGACCTACTTTAACGTTTAAATAAATATATTTTTTTTATTTTTGCAATCAAAACTAAAAATACTATAAACTCATCCTGACTGAGATCTTGATTAAAATTTCCGAATCACCCCGTCAAAATAATTTTAAATGTACTACTATATCTACCAACCAACATTTTAAAAAAAAATGTTTTGTGTAATTCATATTTTATTACACAAATTTGCACACTATCTCTGTCTTAACCACGTAAAATACTTGTTTTTACATATTAAATTAATTTATCCATCTCTCTTTTAATAAATTAGTATGGTGTAATAAAAAATAGTAATAATAATCACATATATAGTTGACTTTTTCCTTCCGACGTTCCGGATGATGTTGTCTCATTTCATGACCTACTTGCGCTTTTTTTATTTATAAATTTATTTTTAGTTTAATCAATGCATACTTTAGTTTTTTATTTCCATGGCTAATATTTTATTATTATTATTATTATTTAAACTACTACTACACTACTATAATACATGAATGATATTGAATTCATATTGTGTTGTGAGTCATTTATTTTATGCATGTGTGTATTTAAATAAACGTATTATATATGTATATCTATCTTTCTACCTACACATCAATCGAATCTTCAGATTATGTAAAATCTGGTTTTTTTGTTTAATTTAAATAATATAATTTCGATTGCGTTTTGTTTTCTTTTGTTGTATTTGTTTTTAATGAAAGTGAAACTATTTGTATTTTGTTTTTACTGTCTGTTTGCGCGTTAAATTTTATTAAATTCGTTGTCGTGGTTGTCGTCGTGTGTATCACACTAGAATAATAATCATTAAGAATTTATATTGTGATTATCGATGATACCAATACAATCAAAACGAAACAAATAATAAGTAGGTCAGTTAAGGATGTACACTAGTATATATAGGAAGCGAGACAAACAAAATGAATTTTCAATAGAGAGATAAAGACACATATAATTGTTTCAATTCCAAAACGAAGAATAAAAAAATCGATGACCTATTTATTTTTTATTTGTTTTCTATTACATGTTTATAAACACAATATAAAAAATATAACTCTTTCATATGACCTTGAATTGCATAGTGATAATATGTATAGAAATTATAATTAATTAGTCACGTGACGAAATATCTTAATGCATATCAACCTTCGTCAGATATTTAAGATAATATTGTCAAGAATCTATATTTATGTAGATGTACATATATTTTATATAATGTGCCACAAATATTTATATTAAACAATTATTATCATAAATTAAAAAAAACAAATCAGGTCAAGTTCGTTGAGATTATAAAATTACATTATTTGTATTATCGGATTTTTTTTTTTTATAAATACTGTTTATCGGATCGGAATAGTGTTTTTCGATATACAATTGCGTTGTTCAGGGGGTTAGCATTTATTCTTAAAGTTGATTGTACTTAATTAATCAAATTCATATTCAATTTAATGTTATGTATTATGTATCTTGTTGAATTCTTATTTGAATTCGTCCCAACTAGTACGTTAAGCTAATTTGAGCATGCATGAATTAAGAAAAATAAAGGTAGCATTAAAAATAACGTTTTTGTATAAAAAACTGGGACTTTAAATTCATTTAACCTTAAAAAAACGTGTTTTACAAAAATAAATTGAATATACAAACACAGATCTTTGGTCAGAAAACAACGCTTTTTTCATACAATTTTTATCATATTTCGATAGGAAAACGTTAGGTCAAGATTGTTTACTACTTTTTATCGTTTAGGTACTACTCACATACAGGCTACAAGTGCGAATTGTGAATGTGAGTAAACATTTTTTAGAAAATTATTAAGTATTTTTTGCCATAACTTAGTTTTATTTGGGTGAAAAGATCATTCCAGTGTAATTAAATTAAATCATTTTATGCTATAATTTACTGAAAAATGTTTACACACATTCGAGCTTGGTGTGATTAGTCCCTTATACATTCGAGCTTGGTGTGCTTAGTCGGTTATAGTTTCGTAAGTTCGCAGCGCATGTGCAATCGATACTGAAATGTGATTCAAAGTTCATTCGGTCTTCCATTGCCTATTGATAAATTTATCTTAGGCTTAGCATTTTCTGTAATATGTTTAATTCACTTGTGAATTATTTAAAGTTACTCTAGTTGTTAAAAAGTGAATAATCGCATGTTACACCAAAACGATTATTTTGCAGTGTTTCTATCATAATATGTATTTAAATGATATCTAAAATGTCTGTATCAGTGTCATTAATAAATTTTCTGTTAACGAAAACTCAAAATCCACCTATGACGTTTAAAAATTGTTTTTATATATGTATAACATTATTGTATTGAAAGGCAGATGTGAGAGACTTGATAGAATTCTATTCTATAGAACTCGAGATATTAAACACATCAACATAAATCGGTATACAAAAAATTCAAAAATTGGTTTTCATTTCACAAGAATTGTTGACTTTTATAGAACTAGATTAGAGAATAGAAAGTTTTATAAAACATCATTAGTTTTTTTAAAAATATATTTGCCTTAATCCGTGGTTGTATAAAAAGAACTCCACTTAGCTATCCCGAATTGATATAAATAGTAGAATGATTCGAAATTGCTAAATTACATAAAATAATTTAAAGTGTATGTTTGTAAATTGGAACCAACAATTCGCACTAAATACTTATACCACTTAATACAGAAATATTTTCCATTATAAATTAATAGTAAATTTTTTAATTAATAGTAAATTTTCTAAAATTATTCTAGAATTTATCATTAATTAATTAATTATTATATTAGAGCGCGAATCTGTATATTCCGTATGACTCATGACAACTACTACTACACTACCAAAATAGTATGAATTAGAACTAATATTAACAAATTTTGTTTCTTAGTTTCAATAAAGCGTAATGATTAAGCCAAGCCATAGTACTCTTAAACAATTTTCTAATGAATTATTTTAGTTGTATTATATTTATAACTATAATAATTTTGATTAAAGATAATGACAGTTGCAATGATTTTCATATTATTATTTGAGAGAATAGTTGGTTAGGCCTCATAACAAAATTTCATAACATATAAAAAATAAAAACAAAGAAAATTATCTTTACATTATTTTCCAAACAACAATAATATAATTGACATTAACGAAACTATAAACATGACGTGTATTTTGTAATAGTCTCTCTGAAGAATTTTTTTTAAATGGGTACCTCTAAAATTATAATCTATTATGTGGAAATCGCGCGCGCTCATTGTCTGCCAAGAAACCACCATTGAGAGTCAATACTTACGCATTTTGAGAATTCTTCTTACTAAAAACATACACACATACAATTATTATATGTATATTTATTTTTCGAACTGTGAAAATATTTTTTCTCTATTTTTTATGAAACTTGTTTGGTTTCAACACTATACTAAACTAAAAAAAATAGTAATAGTAATAATAATAATTTGATTTCCACACTACATAGTTGAAATGAAATCGATAAATCATTAAAAAATAAAAAAATTGGTAATTTTGTTTTTCTACACTCCATATTTGTTTAAATTTGACGTGATGACATCTTTGGGATGTACAATTTGATTTTGTAAAATTCAGGATAGAATACATCAGTTTTTTCATAAAATACATATTTGAAGTTTACACTAATTTTTATTTTAGATTAAATACTCATTATATTTGAAAAATAATAATAGTTTTATTAAACAGACTGGTAAAAACTGTATATAAAGAAACTCCTTTCACTTTTTTGTATTTTTTTATTATTATTGTTAAACTCTGTGTTACCTACATGTATATCTGTGTATGTATAACCACAAGACATGAATTTTTATGAATTTGGCGGTAATAATAGTGTTCTGTTGAAATGTACACATATATTTTTTGAGAGATTTTGAAATATTCCGACCTTGACCCGAATATACTTTTGGTTGTTGAATGGATTCAGTGTGTGAGTACGCGATACATACAAAATATATTTTAAATTTCGTTCAAATCACATCCATATCGTGTGTATCTTTTCTTGCACAATAATTATAAAATCTTATTTTAACTAATTAAGTTGCTTAAGCATAAGCGCGCGCTGCGATGTACAATACAAATACATCGTCAATTTGAAATTTAGTTCAAGGATGATCTACTATAAAAAATATAAAAAAACTTTGATTTTCTCTATTTTATTGTTGTATGTTATTACATTACTATACAAACACATATTAATTAATTTATAGTTTTAATTATTTGCATTTAATTACTCCTCCATCAGGTAATAATTTTTTTTTATACATATGTATATGTCGAATCGATTACACTGAAAACTATGCCATCCAAATAAATCATTTAATTTTTAAATTAAACAAAGGTGTGGATAATAAATAGTTTTTTTCAACCTATTGCAATGTTAGTTTTTATTTCAATTTTTCATGTATATACTATATAACAAAATATGGTCATCTCGTATTACTTAATAGTTTTATAGTTTCATGAGATTAAAATGATGTTTTAAATTTATTATATGTATGTATAGCAAGCTAGATAGATAGAGAATAAAAATAATGTTGAATGTGTGTATGCTTAAGTTTAGTAATAAAACTACACAAAAAACTAAAAAGTTAATAAAGCGTGGAGATTTCGGAAATATTTTGTGTCATGTGTATGTATAGTTATTTCTAAATATGTACATATGTACATAAGTATATATATGAATATATATATATATATATATATATATATATATATATATATATATATATATACATATATATATATATATATATATATATATATATATATATATATATATATATATATATATATATATATATATATATATATATATATATACATATATATACATATATATACATATATATATCTATATATATATATATATATATATATATATATATATATATATATATATATATATATATATATATATACATATAACTTAATTTTAATTAATGTTAGTTTTATGTGATATTTCATTGATTCGTATTTGATTATGCGAACACAGGTTGGTTTTAAGATTGGATAGAGGTAAATTAGATTTTAAGTGTTAAGCTAAATTCACAAGAAGCTTTAAAATATGTACATACAATAGTGTCAAACGAACTCAAACAGTGTTTGAGTATATTCTATTTATTATTTATATAAATTCATTTTTATTTAGCCTGTGTCCACGACCTGTAGTAGTTATTTTCTTGTCGTGAATTTTGACATTTATACGAATAAGGTATACACTCCTTGTTATTATTTTTCAAAAAATTACGTTTAGAAAATAATTACCACAGCTTTTAGAGAGATTAATAGAACAAAATAACTTAGTTTTTCAATTATTGTATTAATATATAATATTAATCCTTATGAAAGATTGAAGTCGATTCGGACTTCTAAAATTATATGTTATGTTCTGTTAATTTTAGTTTTCAACACAAATTTATATAGCAAGCGTGGAAAGAAATTATGCAAAACATGAATTTTATCTTTTAAGAATTGGCCCTAATATTTTATTTTATTGAAGCACGTGAACACATAAAATATAGAAGGTAGGTTCTCTTGAGAAAAAAGAAAATAATAATCCCAATAATACTCATGCAAAGCTTCTTTAAATGAAAAGATTTAATATTTTGTGTTTCCACCCTTATTGTAGATCACAGGCAAAAATTGTCTAGATCTAGATGTTTTCGATAAGTTTGTGTTATGTTATCACTGGAATGGTATTCCATTGCTGATTGCATTTCATCAATGTATAATTTAAGATATATGTAGTTTTATACACATTTTTTTTGTGATACCTTTCGGTGTGCTCAAGCTCTACTGCAAGATGTTAAGATATCCGTAATTTTGCCATGAATTATATAAATTGTCCAACAGTGATCCATCGCTAGGCGTTTCTGTGACATGTGTGAATTTGGTACAAGCGATTGAAATTGTTTACAATAAATACACTCTGGTGCGTATTTTAATATTTTTATGGTTGAATTTAGTTTTGTCTGTCCAGATTATTATTCTATAGAAAATTAAGTGCTTAGTATTTTTTTTGGAAAATTTGATTTTATATTTTTAGAGTTCCGTACATAAAATTGAAAACGGAACCCTTTTGGTATCAGTCATGTCACAGGCTCATAACTTTAGAACTGCTCGTATAATTCGTAACGAGGGGAAATTTTGCATACACGTTAAATTATTTAATTTACCTGTGGATTAAATTATTTAGAATTATTTAATCTATCTCTGCTCAACTATTGTTTCAGAAAAAAATTAATTAAATTAATTTATAATTAAATATATATACATATGTTACCAAAGAATTTTAAATTTTATTTATATGGCTTTTCATTTTACAGAGCTCAATTGACAATCCCAAAAATTGTTTAAATAATTTTTATGATGAGTTTTTGATAGCGAATTTTATGAAAATGTAGCAAACAATGTACATATGTATGTCCCTCCTTCCTCTTATCAGTGAAAGTTTAATGTTAAAAATAAATCTGTAATGCGAATAGAATGAATGGTAAAGATGAAATTAACACGAAAATAAAATGTTCAATATTTGTTAAACTACAGGGTGTTGAAAAAATGTGTTAATAAATTATTTTAATAAAATTTGGTCTTTGATAGCGGGCAACCGTGGTTGAGATATTCGACGTTTGACCTTAAATTTTAATACATATTTGACTCATAACTTAAAATATTTCTCTTTTTTATAATTACTTAATCAAATATACTTTTATTCAAATACATTTTTACAAACTAATTATTTTTTAAATAAAATTAGTAACTAAACATATGTATGTTTAAACTTATGCTAACTGTATGGACCCCTCGGGGCACCAAATTCATGTTTTGCTGGCCTTTCGTAAGAGAGTTTTTGTCAATGGGAAACACGTTTTATTCCTCTACATATTTTATTAACAACACGAATATTGACGATTTTGTGATCAATGAATGGGAGATGGTCTTTTTCTTGATGTGCCATATTGATGTTGCCTCTACCTCTTTCTTTGCTCCATATGTTTTGATTTACTATGAGTACCATTTATAGTGGTATAACTCCATATTTTATCGCAGTAAAAATGATTTTCATGTTCCATCTAAAATTATTAAAATGATGTTTTTTATGAAATAAAAATGTTGAAATTTATTTAAATCTGAATATATTTTACCAATTTACAAATATTGGAATTGATATAAAAATGATACCTGTGTATATCGCACAAAATCATTCATCAAATCAAAATTATAGTTTGTTGTGGTTTACTCTTTATTTCCTAAATTAATACCAGTTTTACTCCGTAGATCTCGTACTATATCGACCAAAATACTTTACTTTTGGTAACGACCATGATGAAACCCTTTATTGTAATATTATAGTATTAACGTTCGGTTTCGCACCGCAATCCTTTACGAATTTATATTATTCTGGTAATTTATCATCTACGATGTAAAGCTGTTATTAATTCCTCCATAAATTAATTGCACATGAGTTCTTGCTCTCTCGACCTGAGCGTTTTTGTCTTTAGTACATGTTCAAAAACACGTTCATTAGAAAAATTAAGAAAATTTACATAACCGCGAGAAACGAGTTATTATGGACATAAATTATGTTACTTACTTTTTTCCTTTATTGTATAATCCCCTTTAGTATTTTTTGGAATTGTGTATAATTGTCCCATTCAGCATCATTTTGATTTTGTGATGAGCTCCTATTCTCATTAGGCGATTGATTAAGATTAGGACAGCTATTGATCTTATTTTAAAAATAATATTATTCAGGCACATTTAAAAACAGGAACAAATTTTTCAGGGAAAACATAATCTCTACCCAAAACTATTGCCTTATTCAAATGAAACTTCAAAATTTTAAACGGTTTTTCAATTTGTGTTAACAGATAATTTAGACCGTGACAAAATGCGATAACATTCGAATAGAACAATTTTGATCGTATAAAACAGGAAACAGAAAATACAAAGTAATATGTGAAGATGAACTTTTAAATAATTTCTCTAGAGATATTTTTTTGTTTCTCGTTGCATTCGTGGGAAAACGTACAATCAAGATGAATTATTTATCCTTACTAGTAATATTCTATTATGCACATAATTTTAATTGATAAGTAATCATTTAGCGCACTTCTTGTTTCGTATTCTGATGTACAGGAATATAAAATGTATCTTAATTTTTTTATTTTTTAGATACCGTATCGTATTGACCAATAGCAGTGTTTTTTAATGTTTGTAACATAAATTAAGTTTTAAAAATTATTAAATTAATTTACAATTTCAAACAATTACAAAAAACATATTAAAAACACAATACTCAAAAGTAAACAAAGCTTCTTTAAACAAAGAAGGTGTCATTAGAAAATAAAAAAAAAATTGGGAATTATTGTGCTTACAAATCAGGCCACAGTAAGATTTGTATTATTTCGATATATTATTTTAAAAAAATTGAAAATGTAATTTCTGGAGCAGTCTTATCGGTTTATACCATCGTAAGGGTTTTTAACAAGTTTTGTTGTTTCTGGAGTATCTACATACATATGTCCATAGTTGAAATTAATAATTGAATTTACATATTTTCACCATTATTATTATTTAGTTAGAATGTGTTTGCAAATAATATAGTCGCTTCTACCGCGTAGTAATCAAAGGTGGTTTTTTATGTTCGTGATCTACGCGTCAGTTATGTTACGCATGATATGAGACGAGACATTTAAATTAAAAAAATAAAATGTAATTCCTTACAGTTGTTTTGAATTAGCAAGTTTAATAAAATTATGTTGTAGTGAAAAAGTACTTAAGCGACGAACTGCATATATACACTACGATTCGTAGAATATTATACCTTATACACATTTAAGGAAATCAGGATAATTGATACAGCGCATAAGTATCAATTATCGTATATTCTTTTTTTTAATTTCTACATACTTATATTCTGTAACCCATCAAATTAAAAGTATTTAAAAATTTTAAATACATTAAATGAAACAATGCAATAATATTTGAAATCGGCATTATTAACAAAAATGTATTACGATAAATTCTTCTTCAAACTAAACGAGCACGTCAAATAGGTTCACAATATGGAGAAAATAAAATTGAATAATTGAAATATAAATTTATAAAGTAATTTTCTTAAAAAAATTTCATTAATAATTTCAAATCCAACCTCGAATATTATTCACATTCAAATATATGAAGCTATTAATAATTCATTGAAGAAAATTTCATTTAGTAAAGAGAAAATTCAACCAAATCGAGAAAGTTTTACAGAATTTTTAATATGTATTTTCAGTTTTCACAGAAAATAGTAATAAAATAACTACATATTTTCGAAAGATATATAATTTGAAAAGATTTGATTTACGAAATAATTAACTTTGGTAATTTTGTTTAATACTTAGTTGGTTATTTTACTGCGCGGGAATATACCTCCATAGAAATACAATTACGAATTAAGATTGTATGAAATTGATAGCGAACGATATTATGTACCAAATTATATAAATTTTTTGAAGTTTTGGAATTTGGTTGTTTATGTCAGATGTTGTTTAAATAGAATTTCGAAAACGCTCTACCATATTTTTTGTCTCTTGAACGAATTAAAACTAAAGTATCATTTCTTTAAATGTTGTAATATAAATATATGCTATGTATGTATATTGTCTACATACACTAAATAGTGAAATTGTACATAAATGTGTGGCTAAATTGGGATATTACTGTATTTAATGTTGCTATTAAAAAAAAGTATGTTAATCATATATCTGAATATAAAATATCCCCACATTAAACATATAATAAAGTATTTAAGTAGTTTTATTTTGAGCTGTGTAGTTTTGTGTTAAAATATTTTGCAATGGTAGATCCAAATTAATTGAACTATTTTCGTATGTACAAGAGAAATTTTGTATATGGTGATATATTTATATTTTTGTATATGCATGTATATAGTATATCTTTAAAAGTTGATATTAATTATTAGTATAGATCTTATGTATATATATATATATATATATATATATATATATATATATATATATATATATATATATATATATATATATATATATATATATATATATATATATATATATATATATATATATATATATATATATATATATATATATATATATATATATATATATATATATATTATATATATATATATATATATATATATATATATATATATATATATATATATATATATATATATATATATATATATATATATGTATATATGTATATATATATACATATATATATATCTATATATATATACTCGTATATAATATATTTTTATATATTTTTTTTTTGTTTCTTATAAATCTTTCGAAATTAAATTTCGAACATGATCGTCACAAAAAATTAACACAATTTTTTTTGAACAATTTTATTCTCCTCTTGCTCCGCACAACGTCTAAATTTCTTAATATACACTGAAATATAAACATGAACACAATTATTACCAAATACTAGTAGTTTTTGTTTTTTTATTTTGGTTATGTTAACTTGACTACATTAAAAAATATGTTGTTAAACATTAAGACAAAATATTTAATTAATATTGAAATAATAAGGATTTTGTAAAATTATTAAATGTGGTTGTATTTTAGTAGTATAATTAGCTATCAGATAATCATCGTCATTTCAGATTATTTTAATTATTTGCCGTATGTCAGTTTCTCAATAAATTATGTAGTTTAAATTTGATAATTTTTCAAATGTGCAATTTTACATTTTGGATAATTAATTCTAATTTAGATAATATTTTTTGATTATCACAAATCATAATAGTTAAGCTAGATTCAGAGGCCACAAAAATGAAAGCTCATACATTTTGATACAGCTTTTGTCTAAAGGAAATATGCTAAATAAATTGTTCTGATAACTAGAAATTTAAATGTGTTCGTCTGATGTTTTCGTTTTAGGGGTATAAGTCTTTTTCGACCAATTAGATGACAAATTATATTGGCATAGTGACCCAGAATTATTCAATCAATTTTTATTTATTTATTTTAACAAGCAATATCGATTGAAGTTGTAATAGATACAGTAACCAGTTTCGAGCCGACAAGAATATGACACTCCAATCCTCGCATCAGACCATGGCGACTGGGCAATTATTAGTCAATCAACATCAATAAGCTTAATAACACGTATGATAATTTATGATAATAAATTTCAGTAAATATAATTTTCCCCATTAAATTATTCGCGTTTGTATGACAAAAAGTTTATTAAAACAACCCTAGTTTGATTTGGTCATTATTTTTATGGAACTTTAAAGAAAACTCCAAATAATTCTTGTTGAGATTTTAGATTTCAAACATAATTTTTGTAAGTTGTATAAATAAGGAGGAAGTACAATGATAATAAATATATTATCTCAAAACACAATTAGTTTAAATTTTTGATTTTAATCTTCTATTAAGCTTCTTCATTTAATTAGAAGTAAAGTAGTTAAAATACGTTTTCGTTCTCAAAAAATGTAATTTTGAACATACATAAATAAAAGTTGTTATATATGTACATAATATGTATTAATAATGAAACTTGCTCTTGTATTTTAGTTAAATAAGTACAATTCATAATCACAGTAAATTTCAATTTACTGGTAAATTAACGATAACTCGGTATTTGATAAATAAATTATCGATTACCGGTTTTCTAAAAGGCGGAAAATTGCAAATTCTAATAAAGGCTGGCCATCTTTAAAACATCATTGTGTTTAATAAACTGGAAAAACTCAATATGCTAAAACTAATAATCTTAAAACTATGGCATTTTCACTGTAAACTGACTGTTTATTGACCAACGATTTTTAGATCACTGGGTAACAGTTATCGCTATATGTTCACGTAATATTCAACTAAAGTTGGTCGACGGCATAAATTGTTCTCGGGACAGATTTTTAAATTCACATATTTAACAAAATTATTGGATCGTGTCACAAACGACCGCTTTTTTCAACCATATTATTTATAAATTGTGTAACGAAGGTCTGGAAATCGCTTATGTTGGTATATAGCATTTATGGAACATGAGAAATGTAAGATCAGTCTTCAATAAATCTTATGAAATTCAAACAAATTTAAGTATTTTAAATTTGCCATTTTTAGACTAATTTTTTGTATACGTTGACATTAAGCTTCTTTAATTTTATGATATATAAGTACATATTATTAATTATATCCAATTTCCAGTAGGTTTTTCTATAATTACATTTTCAAAGAATTTTTGAATTATTTTTCGATTTGTTCTAGACTGGTTTAATTATTAAACTAATTGAAGTTCACTTATTTCAATGATTTGATCGATCGAACACATTAAATTGAGACAATTAAATAAGCATAACTAATTAATGTAATTTGTCGGTTGGTAGCCTAATTTCAAATGTAATATCACTTAATTTTTAACAAAGCTGCACTTGGAAAAGAGAGTACCAAACCCCATACTGTTTTCTAATACAACTCCAAGCCCAAATCAAATTATCTTACTTAAATGAAATTAAAAATTGTGTACTGCGAGTAATAATATATATGTATGTATGTATAATATACATAAGTACTTATGTGTCTATACTCTATATACAATTTGTGAACCATACAAAACATATTTACACTAGTACATTTTCCAATAAATGACTATACATACTTATTTGCGTCTCGTTTCGCTGAGTAATTAGACCAAATCACTTTTTTAAATTCACATAAAAATATTTTTATACATGAATTGAGTAATTTTGCGCATATTGTACATATGTTTTATCGAAAAGTAACAAAAATTTATTGGACCAGTAACATCTATAAATTATATGCTGCATACCACAAATTTTGGTTATAAAATGCAAGATTTTTATTTTAGATAGCAACAATTCAACAATATTATCGTTATGTATCACGAAAAACTACAAAAATCGTGATATGTAAAATTTGAAATTAAAATTTTTTATTTTACCGGAAATTTTGTTTAACTAAAACGAATAAAAATTATTCAATTATTCTAAATAATTTCACAAAAAAAAAATCTTATAATCGATCTTGTAATATATTAGCTATAGCCAAAGAGAAATGTCAAAGTCAAGACATTCATTGACAACTCTTTATGAAAAAAGCCGACTGGTATATATAAACCTATACATAACACTGTTTATGTAAAAGAGCTTCCACGTTTCATTATATAACACGGTACATAAAATACACAACAATTATATTAAATTTTTCTCGCCATGTTATATCACCACAACCACTTTTACTTGCATTATGTATTAGAGATCAAGCTAAACGCGCGTTAAAAGAAAATACATAAAATAGTAATAATACAAGAAAAAATAGAAATGGTTACAAAATAAATCATAGAAAAATACAAAAAGAAATGCAAACCTTGACAGTGACCGAATTTCTTATAAACTTACATATATGTATATTGTGATTGCATTCAGTTTTAATATTGAATTTATATTGAGATATAATACGAATTTATATAGGTAGACCAGTTTATTGAATTATTCTCAATATATACGAGATTTTATTAGAATTTAGTTTAAGTTTAATGCATCTGGGAAATTCATTTCCATTTATTGTGAAAATGAATCATAATTAGCTCATCGTATGAATAAATAGATGAATTTGTGTTTGCTTGTTGTCGTTTATACTAGAATCGCGAATTTATTCTAGGTTTGTACAAAGAATGTGATTGAGATTATTTTGATTGTCTAAAAATCCACATAGTTGTAATAATATTTTTTAATAAGAAAATTCTGATTGAATATTTTATTATTGTTTTGTATCATGATGGCAATTAACTTTTCTTGCAACATGTTATAAATATGTATTTGATTTTTCTTATTGTAACATTTTAAGTTTATTGAGTTTAGTATTGGCCTCTTTTATCAAATTATAATAATATTGTTTAGAAGGTTTTTAAATAGTAATAATTTTCAACTAAAATTGCTATTATTTTATGTAACTATTTTAGTAATAAGATTTAAACAAAACTAAAGATACAACCACCAAATACAGTTATCTGACGGCGATATCGCTTTAGTAAACAGAATAATGAACGTCAGTGCTAAAGCGGAGAAAAGAACATAGCGAGCCAGAAAACTGTTGGTATCCCTGCAGTGCCGTCGACAACTAAATAGATCCTAAAAAAAGTTCGACGGTAGTATCGCTGTCAACACCGATATCGCTTGTTAATGTACATATCTTTGGTTTTGTTTATACCTTTAGTTTATTAGCTTTGAAGTAAAACGTATGTCCTCATATTTAGAAAATTGAAAAAATATTATTTAAATAAGTGATGAGAATTTATTTGCCTATATTTAAGTTCGTAATATATATTTATACTTAATAAAATTATTTATTTTTCATTGTTTTTATACAGTGCAGAGAATTACCTCCTCAAAGCCACACAAATTAAAAATATAAATATTTTGTTTTATTTAAAATTTTTAACTTTTTCGATCATTGTGTGATCATAATCAGATAATTGTTTGCAACGTTGAGCAAAGACAGATTTCCATTTCTGATTTTTAAATTTTTTTAATAATTTTTCCGCTGTTAAATAATTACATAGAAGTATGTAATAATTTTAAATTATGTATTATATATTTTTAATCGAATTAAATCGAAAATTATTAAATATAATAGTTATTTAATCTGTCATGGTTAAGAGAGATTTTTTATTATGTCACGCTCCTGTGTTTGATTCTCATCGCTAATTATCAATAATTTATTTTCTATGAGTTTTTAAAATTACAATGGCACAACATTATTTGCAAAAAAAATTAAAGTAAACTACATATTCAATTATTGACAGCTATAAAAAAAACGTTGCGCACTTTCAGAAGAAAATTCATTTGTCAGATTAGAATACAATTTATTTTATATAATTTTTAAAACATCTTCCACAATCCCATATTGGCTTCAGCGCATGCTGGTGCTAAACAATAACAATTGCTTTTGTAAAGAATATCCAGAATTGTTCCCATCAGCCAGAATATTTTTCGCAATTATTGAGTTTTATTTTCCTTTTTTTTAACGTACTCTTTTCATTTAAGCCTGATATCTAATGTCATCCCCAACTTCTAGCTGTATTTGCGAATGGAATCTGCTGTCCATTAATACAGATTAGTGAAATGTACACGTGTGGAATTTGCTTCGTTAAGTCTGATTCGCCATAAAAAAAAAGCTAAAAACCTAAGAAATGCCGCGAAGTTGAAGCTTTACAGAGCGTTGAACAGGTCCGTTGTTATGTATGAATTATGTATGGATGTGATAGTTGGACGCTGATGGACGAGTATAAGAGAAAAGAGTTTTCATTTTCACAGATGTTATATCCTGGGAAACATTTTCATAAACTGTTTGTCATAATGCTAGGAAGGTGTTTTATCTTTTCTTTTGCACTTCTCGCAGATCTCCCATCGTCTATTTTGATTGGGGGACCAAAGGGCCTATTATTAAATTTATTCTAGTCGAAATTTTCCTTTAACGGCTATTATAAAACTAAACCCAGACTATTATAAAACTAAACCCAGACTATTATAAAACTAAAAAATTAAATCGAATCGAATTTTTCTATTTAAGCACACATATCAAAATCCGGCTACTATTTAGTTTCGAATTTCGCATTCGATTGATCCTATGTATTTAGAAAAAATGAGAATTTGGATTTGGTTTGACATTTCGATAATTTTTTAAAATATTTAATTAACAATTAAATGTCTGTTTTCAAAAAATTAAAACTTCCACAATCCAAGTTTTATTATAGGGTAAATCCGTGTCGGTTCGAATTTTCTGGTTATCGGAAAAATTCAACTCGAATAATTTCATAATAGGCTCCATATTTTTGGTCGTTTTAATCTCTTTACTGCTTTCCAGAGCGATTAGTCCGTATCCTTAGTTGCAGTTAGAGTACTAGGAAATTTTCCTATTTCAGTTCTTTTATCAGTACAATAATTTGTTATTGTGGATTAGATAGTTTTGCGTATTTTTTGCATTGAAGTCTCTACAATAATAAAGTTACTTCCTATTGTCATGAACAAATGTATGTATTCTTCTTTCGTTAGAATAGCTGATAGTTTACAGGACTTGCGATAATCCAGTTGTACCTTTATTATAATAACTTGCATGCTCTCTTCTTCTATTTTTAAATCTTCAAATGGTTTATATTCTCCCTAATAAATATAGCTGATATTCCGCTGTATGTAGAGCATGGTATGACAGATATATCCACGAACTCTTGCTTATGAAGTTCTAGTAAAGTGAGATTCAGAAATTAGACTTATCTATTATTTCGGTATTGAAAGAAACATATTTCCAGTTCTACTACATATATATGTCTAAGACAATCTGAAGAGGCCAAGTCGTTCTCTACACCGTGGAGCCACCGTCGCCTGCTTCGACCTCTGCGCCTACCATATGGTGGCTCTCCTTTCAGAGATCGCTGCACAATTCGTTCCGGATCAGCACGCAAAACGTGACCGAGCCAGCGTACTCGCTGAGATCTTACTTCATGTACAATATCGGGGATCTTCATCAGATCTCTGATCTCGATATTGTACAGAGCTCGGTAGGTACCATCTATTTCGCGTTTTGGGCCGTAAATCATACGCATGACTCTTCTCTCAAATGTTAGGAGCCATCTCTCGTACTCATCCGTCAGCGCCCAACTTTCACATCCAAACATATCAACGGGCCTGATCAACGCTTTGTAAAGCTTCAGCTGCTTCACGGCACTTGATAAGTGTTTAGATTTTAGCAGTGGCCTTAGAGGATACAAAGAACGACTGCCAGCCGCACTTTAATATCCTCACCCAAACTGTTATCGTGATTGATAAGAGAACCCAAATATTTGAACCTCCTCACTCCCTCAAACGCGTGGTGGCCACTACTAAAATCTGGTAAGCCATCGTCCCTAAAACCAGAGATCAGGTATTTCGTTTTGGACTCATTGATCTGAAGTCCAACTGAAGCTGAAAACTCTACAAGCGGATCAAGTATTTTTTTCACTCCGTTGCTATTCAGTCCAATCACGCATATGTCATCTGCATATGCAAGCACCTGATTGGACTGGCGATATAAGATGTTACGCTGTGGTGTTTCAATTTTACGTAAGATGTACTCCAACATGAGATTAAAGAGTATCGGGGACAGAGCATCTCCTTGCCAAACACCCGAGTTAACTACAATAATTGTCGATAGCCTGTTCTCAACTTTAACGCAGCATTGAGACTGCGTCACTGTCATCCTACATAGTCGTACCAGTTTTGTTGGCATTCCTAGGTATTCCAGGGTAGACCACAAACTCTCTCGATTGATCGAGTCATAGGCCTGCCGGAAATCCAGGAACACCTGATGTACGGGGATCGATGTCTCATAATATTTAGATAGAATCATCCGCAGAGAAAAGACCTGATCGGTGACTGATCGATTCGGACGAAATCCTCCTTGATAGTCACCAACCAAGCCCTCCGCTAGAAGAGTGATTCTATCCAATACAATGTATGACTGTAATTTGTATGCTATGCAAAGGAGAGCTATACCGCGATAATTCTCACACTTCAAGCGGTCTCCCTTCTTGAAGATGGGGCATATGGCGCCGACTTTCCATTCGTCAGGCATAACTTCGGTTCGCCAAACTAATCGAATAAGGTCGAAAAGACAGTTCCACAAAGTATCCCCTCCTAATATCAAGAGCTCCAAATTAATGCAGTCCACTCTAGGTGAGCGGTTTCGTTTCAATCTCTGCATGGCTTTAGTGAATTCCTCATGGGATGGCTCCTCAGTGCAAATCTCCGCAGTCTGTGTTAGAGGTGGCTCAACAAAGTATGTGACGCATGATGGACATCAAGCAGGTCAGTAAAGTGTCCACTCCATGCGTCAAGTACTGCGTCGATGTTGACATAGAGGTTTCCATCCCGGTCCCGAATGGCGGTTGGCGTAGGCCTGAAAGTATGGTGCAGTCCAGTAATTCCTTTAAAGAAATTACGCGAACTGCGCTCATTGCTGAGTTGTTGTATTTTCAGAACCTCGGCCTTCCACCATTCTCGCTTCTTCCGTCTACAAATCCGCTTAGCTGCACTTCTTGCAAGAGCAGCTTTGTTTTTCCTCGCGATTGTGAGACGTTGTTGCACTTCATTATGGGCTATATTTTGTTGCTCAACTGCAAGACGACACTCGTCATCAAACCAATCATTCTTGGGTCTGACTTTCACTATACCTAAAGTCTGTTGAGCAGCACTGACAACCGAAGTTTTCAGTACCTCCCAGACAGAGTTCACGCATTCAGACTGGTAATTAGCTTCATCAATGTTGTCGCTGACAAGATCCTGATATCGTTTCTTTTGATCTTCATTTATCAGACCTTCACAGTCGAAACGTACCATGCGTTTCGCTGTGTTCCCAGACATGTACGAAAACTTCCATCGTAGCTTTGCAGCGACCAAATGATGATCGCTGCCTACGTATTTGGTTGCTGGCCGATAAGTTCTCACATCCTGCACAACCTGAGCCCGTCCTTTAGAAACTAACACATGGTCATGGTCATTTGGCTGCGAGAAGTTCAGCGAGGATGTGTCCATGTCTCTAGATGTATGTGTTTGTGAGGGAAGAATGTGCTTGCTACTCTAAGATCATGAGCAACCGCAAAGTACATCATTCTTTCACCATTATCGGTCCCAGTTTCGTGTCGGGAGTACGGACCTATGTTTTCACACAAGTCGGTCTGATTTCTGCCAGCTCTAGCATTAAAGTCCCCAATTACCATTCTAACATCGTGTTCGGGTATAGATCCCATCAGATCGTCCAAGTCATTGTAAAATGAGTCTTTATCTTCTGGCTAACTTCATGCGCAAGCGAAGCTTACACAATCGGTTATTGTGGCTATTTATAATGAATGTTTATTACTGGTTTTTTTTCTGATTTTTGGAAAATATTTGCTTTCACTATATGTTTTGTTGTTTAGTGTTAGAGAATTATTAAGGTGAAAAAAAAAATGATAATTAAATGTCAAATTAAGTCTTTTGATTGACTGAAGATAACTAGTTTTTCGATACAAGGAAAATTTAATTATGGTATGCAAAAGCTTAATATTCTTGAAAGAATGGTATTAATAATATCTATAAAAAAAAGGTAAATATTATTCTGAAGACAAGCCACATGATATTCAGTATTTCATACATTTTTTCCTTGCCATTAATAAACTAAATAATTTATTCGATTAGAAACATATTCAGAGCTGGTTGTGAAAATAAAGAATCCAGAAAATTATTTCATTTATCAAAATTGATCGCAAAACGAAACGTTTTTGTAATTACATGTTATTTCCGCATTCGTAAGAAACATTTCTAAGGGTTTCGTTCAAAGGTAGGTGTGCAGAAACTACCGGCTTTTAGAATATTGGTGCTCCTACACTGATAAAGGGTAATGAAGGGATTTATTATTTATTTTAACAGTAATCTAAATAATAATCTTGCTAAATTCTAATCCTACTAAATTTTTGTATGTTTTAGATTTATCTTGAAGTGATGTGATAAAGAACTTTCCAACTTAGGTAGATACTTTTAAGTGTATTGTAACACACTCAAATAAGCGCGGTTTAACTATTAATTAAAATTCAACTGTCTTTGAATTATATACATACATATGTATACCTATTTTCTACCACGGGTTTTTTAATTTATGATACAAACCTCGCGCACAAATCGCCATTTTCTCTATAAAAAAATAAGTAATTTTCTATTTATTATTAAGTTTTATTGCAATAGTTTTTAGTTTTATAAAAATACGTACTTACTTTATAAAAATTTCAATTGATTCCGCAAAAACCAAACCAAATATATTTTTATGAAAATTAAATGACACCTTATATACATGTACATACTACACACATATGCATATACATAAACCTTATATATACAAACATACATGTAGTTCTTGTAGAGGGGGAATATTAGTAATATTTATTATGTATGCCAATTTATTAGTAAATTTTGAAATTCTATTATTTTAAAATAGATATGTACATATGAGCAAATATGTATATTAATCTTGATGATGAGGTTGGGTTGCCGTATAAATAAAACCATGTTGTGTATTGCATATTTTACTGTACCAGTACGAAATATGTGTAATGTATATAACATTTTTTTTCAAATACTGGAGGAGAATGCAACCCACTAAATGTATAACAAAAAGTCTTATATAATTAATAAATATAATAAAAAACTATAACAATATCAAAACTATTGATCTTTCGTTGTTGGTTATTATTATACATACATATATACAATTTTTTTCTCTATTCATAAAGTGGTAAATGTCACATTTTTGTAATTTTAATATACAATTTTTTTTTATTTATACTTTGATTTCCCAATTCCATAGTGGAATTTGTAATTACTTATATTGACCAATAAATAATTTTAGTGCATTTTCTTATTGTATATGCAAAAAATATGCAGCAAACACCTGTTTATTATCACAGTGTGAAACTATATATATATATGTATATAGTTGCTAGAGTGGTGCCTCTAATACACCACAAGTGTTAATTGATTTATAATGAAAGTGAAATCATGCCCAAATATACAAGCGCGGTGTGTTGTATGTGATAACACAATACCATCATTTTTGTTGTTCTTGGGTATGACATTTTTTTTATTTACAAAACTATTACAAAACAAAAGCGCGAAAATAATTATTGTTATTTAATGAATGAATAGTATGTACGTATGTATGTATTTATAACAATAATTAGATTATTTCATGGCAACATCGCTCGTTTATAAACGGCTAGTATTGTCTAAAAAAAAAGTTTCTCTTAAAACATTATGACGAATTGTATTGACTGTTTGAACTTTCAATTTTTACTTTTTTTTCTTTAACATAATTTCGAAATCTTTAAGAAAACAGCTAAATTAATATTTGTTCGATATATAATAAAATAATTGTCATTTTATTACATTTTTTTAAATATGATTATGAAAGACCAAACACTTTCGTTAATTTAGTTTGAATAATCAAAATAAGATGTAAGAATGTAATCTGAACTTTTTGTCTTTTGAAAATATACTTAATTTATTTATCAATTTGTATTTTTTGTATTCACAATATTTTAGCGGTTCGGGCGGATCGTATGCGAGGTGGTAGAAATAAGTTTGGGCCAATGTACAAAAGGGATAGAGCGCGAAAATTACAATTACTTAGGCAAAGACAATTAGCGTTACAAGCAATTAGAGGTTCAATGGGCGGTGGGAGCGGTGGAAGTAATGGTGACGGTGCACCATCACAATTATCGCCAACTGGTTACCAGCAACCGTATACAAATATGCAAATAAAACAAGAGATACAAATTCCACAGGTGAGAGTAGTAAATGTGTGTATTATTTTGTTAAATATACTCGCTTTTTGGCTTGTTGTTGTTGTGGACAGTATGGACAAAATATTAAATGTGCTAAATATTGTTTCCTCGTTTTACTTCGGATATAGGTTTCATCACTAACATCGTCACCTGATTCATCACCAAGTCCAATAGTATTAGCATTAAGTCAAGTAAATCCGGTGGCGACGACTACCATGTCGTTAAGTAGCGGTCCAACAAATTCATCGACAACTACATCCGTTCCTGTATTACAAAATCCTGTAACTGATTCAAAATTATGGTTAGCAAATTCAACGACTGCATCGCCACATTCGCTTAGTCCAAAAACGTTTAGTTTTGATTCGGGAACCAATCCAACCAGTACAGTCGATTCAGGAAGTGGAGTAGAAACATTAAGGTCGTTTATCATATTATTTATACTAAAATAATGTAATTAACCAGCTCATTTTGTTTTGTTTACTTTATTAGAGTGTCGCCTATGATTCGTGAATTTGTCCAAACAATCGATGATCGAGAATGGCAGCAACAATTATATTCATTGTTACAAAGTCAATCGTATAATCAATGTGAAGTAGATTTATTTGAATTGATGTGTAAAGTTTTAGATCAAAATTTATTTTCACAAGTTGATTGGGCGCGAAATACAACATTCTTTAAAGATCTCAAGGTAAGTGTTTTTCATTATATATCTACTGTAAATTACAACAAAAACATTTTTATATAAGGCGCGTCTGTTATTACTATTATTTTCATTTTTTTTTGTAAATCTTACATAACTTCCAGTGAAACTCGTCCGGTAATAAGACTAAATGTATGAAATACTGTAACAAAGAAAAGTAAATTTGGTTATAATAAAGTAAAAATAATATTATTTTTCGAATATAGCGTGGCGCGCGGTTCGGCTTAAGTTGACAAGTAGGTCAACAACTGAGAGTGATTTTTATTTTGTGCTGGGTATATATGTATATATATATATATATATATATATATATATATATATATATATATATATATATATATATATATATATATATGTATATATATATATATATATATATATATATATATATATATATATATATATATATATATATATAATCATTTATATACATATATATATAATATATACATGTATAAAATTTTGTTTTTATTATTAAATTGCATCGTGCACGCCACATTGTATATAGTAATAATAATTGTGTTATTTTAATTTTCTGATATGTATTTTTTATGAACAAAAAAACTATTATAAGAAAAACTATAAATGTAAATTCGTGGTTTTGAATTTTAAGTACTTAATATGTGTATATTTATATGAACAAATATAAGCACAACAAAGGCGAGAATATTATGTTACGACATAAAGTTTTCGTATTATTATTGCC
Organism: Tipula unca; assembly: GCA_951394425.1. Classification (NCBI taxonomy): domain Eukaryota; kingdom Metazoa; phylum Arthropoda; class Insecta; order Diptera; family Tipulidae; genus Tipula; species Tipula unca. The sequence goes on along the minus strand of OX596382.1, from coordinate 147,853,315 downwards.
AGAACTAAAAGGTAGGATGTTGAACGTATTTAGGGTATTACGTGCGCGTTGTCTTACCGAGAATACCCTGAAACATAAAAATTGACTTTAACCTTCATAATTCGATTTAAAATCTATGCCATGATTTGTTTTACAAAATTTAAAAGTCAAATTAGAGACCATAGATTTATATAAAATACATATCTTACACGTCAACAACCAAGCGTGGTCAATAATATGATTACGATATTCGTTTCTTGTTAGTTATCACAATAAGTTTATGTCATAATTATATAGATATGTATATTTTCTTATTATGTTAATTAATTTTTGTATATTCAAAACAGTAATTATGAAAAATATATAAACATTCGTTAAAGTTGTTTTACCATAAGTTTAGCGTAGCAAACAGAGGGGATGTAGCAACTTTTCTATAAGCGGTACGGTTATATTGAGCTCTAAGCGTGTGAGATCGCCTAAATGTTGACATGTCTAGTTAAATTTGGTTTTTCAATTACACATTTTACATGGTTAAGTGTCAATTATCTAAATAATCAATTGAAATAATAATTTCACTAGTAAGTCACCTATAATTTTACTTATAGCTCAATACTCATTTATACATATGTAGATGCATAGTACAATTTTAGATTGGTAGCTATTTTAAATAATTAAAGTAAATCTGAAAGGCATACTAAATCTATGCTGAAGACTATTTCTAATCCTAATAATGAAAATAAACATGGCCGCTATCAAATAACTAATATACTGTACCTCTTAAAAAGTATTGTATGAATAAATTGAGTGTTAATCTCGAATATTAGAAAAAACATTTACGAATGGCATTTACAATGGAATTATTATTAACTCATTCATAAAATTTATAGTGTAACCTAGAAATGTATAAAAAATAAATACTGAAGGATCTTATACTCTTGTAAGAACACAAAAATAATTTTCTGTTCATTTCGGAAATAATCTAAACTTAACATTTAAATGTACTTCTCGAGTTTCATATTGTTCGTAAGGCAATTGGCGACTGGTAATGTCAAATTTTTGCGGATTTATATAGTTTAAAAAATGGCCGCTAGATTATTTCTAGCTGTTCCGTGAGCACTGGTGATCGAATTTTATAGCGTTTAGTTAGTTAATATTTTCCCAATAGATGACTCGATTCCAAATTTGGCAGTCGTCAATTGTAATTAGCTTTATTGATTTTTCTTTCAATTGAGTTTTAATTTTTTTCTAAAATCTTGGTTACTTTGGTTTGTGACTTGATTAAGTTGTCCTTAAATTTTTATTTTAGACTGTAGACCAATACGTATCTTCGTAACTAGAATCTTACATACACGGGCAAATAAGGCTGCGGACCAATTCACGGGTAAAAGTTGACTTTTACTTTAATTTTTGGTAAATTCATTTACCGTATCAAAAAGTAGGGTAAAGCGAGTACACAAAAATAAATATTTAACTATTTGGGTTATGGATATCCATTTTTTATTATTTTGTGTACTTTTATCACTGTTTAATTAATGTATATTAATAAAACTATTTTTTATTTCTTATTTTATTTTATTTTTATTTTTCTTCCTTTTTGTGATAATATTTTTTGTTTTTATTTTTTAATTTTAAATAACGATTTCGGATGTTTCCTTCTTCAGTTTTTTAAAATTACTTTAAAAGTAGTAATTTTAAAAAACTGAAGAAGGAAACATCTGAAATTGATATTTAAAATTAAAAAATAAAAACAAAAAATATTATCACAAAAAGGAATAAAAATAAAAATAAAATAAAATAAGAAATAAAAAATAGTTTTATTAATATACATTAAATATTTAACGTTTGGGTTGTTCATTTTTTAATGATCTACGGATTGAGTAAGCTGAAAATAAACAAAATCACGTATTTCAATAAAATAAAAATTCTAAAAATCGACATTTATCTTAGTAATTGATTTACCCGTGAATTGGTCCGCAGCCTATGTATTTAAAACAAATAATTAATATTATATGGCAGTAAGCCAAGATTTGGATAAACCATTTACCTACGGTAAATTCGACTTTAGAATTCGTGTTTTATTGAAATCCATTTTGTTTCTTTTTTCCCAATTCCTTATAACAAAAAAATAACAATGAATAACTTAAACGTAAAACATTTACTTTTTTTTATTCGGTTCCTGTTTAGTACGGTTAATTAATTTACTATTAAAAAAGACACAAAATTTGGTACATTCTTTACCATACTGAAAATATAGTAAAAATTAAAAATGTAAATGTTTCAAGTTTATTTATTATTGTATTTTGAACACAGATGGTTAATCGGGCCTGTAACTATTAAATATAAAAGTAAGTCATTAATACGTACTATAATCGAAATTTATTGTAGTAAATGTTACTCGAGTTTTGGTTAACAGCTTTTGTTTTAACCAGCATTGGAAAATAAGAATCGGTTACATCATTTGTGGTATTTAAATCATAAATTTAAAAAATGCATAATACATAAAAATGCAAATATGTATATGAAACCTTTGTGTTCGATATTTTCATATCAGTCTAAGGTTTGAACTCAGGTTAAACAAATCCACGTAATATACAGATATGCTTAAGTTCATTTTTATCCCATAAAAAAGTTATATTATTTCCTAACATTATTCACCAAACTATCAACTAATTTATATATTTTTATAACTTTGCATTTGATTAAACAATCTCTCGAACAGCAGACCAAAATCTAAAAATATTTGATACTCTATTTATTATTATGTGTGATTTACGGCCCAAAACGGTTCTGCGTGTTGATCCGGAGCGAATTGTGCAGCGATCTCTGAAAGGAGAGCCACTATATGGTAGGCGCAGAGGTCGTTGCAGGCGACGATGGGTCTACGATGTAGAGAACGACTTGGCCTCTTCAGAATGTCTTAGACAGTATGAAGACCATGTTCAGAATCAAAACCGTTGGAGCCAGATTGTTGAGTTAGTAATGGGCCAGTAATGGCCTTTAATACTGTTTATTATTATTATTTATTATTATAGTTCAAACTAGTTATACTCGTAATCCAATTTAATTAATTATTATTATTATACCACAGTATCCTTTGCTTGTCGTAGGAGGCGACTAAACGGTTGGATCGCTGGGCTGACGACCCGCATCCGTAAAAAAATATAGTGTTTATAAAGTCAACAAAAAGAAAAATGGATACCGCCAAAACAACACCGGACCCCCGCTCAAGTACCCGGACACGAGATTTAGGATCGGCACGTGGAACGTGCAATCACTAAGGAAACCAGGAGCGTTAGAGGGCCTAATCACGTGCATGAAGGAGTATCGGCTGGAACTCGTTGCTCTTCAAGAAACTCGCTGGCCTAAAAGTGGAGACCATGTGTCCCAGGGCTATACGTTGTTCTACAGTGGAGATGACCTCGGAAATCTTGGTGCTGGATTTCTTCTTGGGCCGTCATTCAAACTACTTATACTCGTAATCCAATTTTATTAATTTTTTTTTGGCTTTCGCATCCACCATATAATTTACATGTCGACGAAATTTAAAATTAGTTTCACATAATCTAAAATTCTAAATAATCAAAAATTAACCAATGAGCTATGATGTAAACAATTTTTAAAGTAAGATCAAACTTACATTTTTTACTGTCAATATTATGTTAAATTACAAAGTTTATTTTTATAAACGTTCCACAATTCTCAAACTAAATCAAATTTATTTTTATTGAAAATGCAATGGAATGTACGAGAATGAATAATAATAATATTAAATGTGTCGTTAATTAAGAACTATTCAATCCATATACACTTTTCATCAAATTCACATTTAAGCCATGTGTCTTCAGAACCTTTCCAATTTTAAGATATTTTGCAAGTGACTCAATGTGAATAAGACACGAAGTTTTCAAAAAAGGTTGCATCACTGCTAAATTAGAATTCTTACAAATATTAGCTTCATATTTACAGAATTATTTTTTCATATTTACAGAATTATTATTATTTGCAGAATTTACATAATTTTTACTGTGTGTGTGACGATGGCTCTACGATGTAGAGAACGACTTGGCCTCTTCAGATTGTCTTAGACAGTATGAAGACCATGTTCAGGATCAAAACCGTTGGAGCCAGATTGTTGACTTAGTAAGGGGCCAGTAATGGCCTTTAATACTGTTTATTATTATTATTTATTATTATAGTTCAAACTACTTATACTCGTAATCCAATTTTATTAATTTTTTTTGGCTTTCGCATCCACCATATAATTTACATGTCGACGAAATTAAAATTAGTTTCACATAATCTAAAATTCTAAATAATCAAAAATTAACCAATGAGCTATGATGTAAACAATTTTTAAAGTAAGATCAAACTTACATTTTTTACTGTCAATATTATGTTAAATTACAAAGTTTATTTTTATAAACCTTCCACAATTCTCAAACTAAATCAAATTTATTTTTATTGAAAATGCAATGGAATGTACGAGAATGAATAATAATAATATTAAATGTGTCGTTAATTAAGAACTATTCAATCCATATACACTTTTCATCAAATTCACATTTAAGCCATGTGTCTTCAGAACCTTTCCAATTTTAAGATATTTTGCAAGTGACTCAATGTGAATAAGACACGCAGTTTTCAAAAAAGGTTGCTTCACAGCTAAATTAGAACTCTTACAAATATTAGCTTCATATTTACAGAATTATTTTTTCATATTTACAGAATTATTATTATTTATAGAATTTACATAATTTTTACTGTGTTTTATTAATTTGCCACAAAGTAAAATTCCATCACATGCTTATCCTATACCCGAAAAACGAAATAATTAAAATTTAGTTTTGTGTTACATAATTTGATCTTGAATTTCTTTTTGGTGTTTTATGTATTTGATATGAACTGCAAAAACAAAAGAGGGTCACTATTACACTATGGCAAAGGCAGTACACAAATAGTAATATAAATAAATGTGCCCCAGTGGATTTTTCCTATTTTATATTTACTATTCATATTGTTTTTTGTTGTTTTTATATCAAAAAATCACGCAATAATATAACAAGCAAACTAAATTTTTATATACATAATAAAATATTTAAAAAAAACAACTCACACTATTATACTCGTATTATATATAGAATTGTTGTTATTTTCTTCTATTTTTCCTGGTCATCAAAAGAAATAAGTGGTATAAGTTTTTTTCATTTTAATTACGTCACACGCTAGCTGTTCATAATGTGTATACAGAAGAAATAAATGGTTTGCACTTGACATAAAATTATTGATTTGAATGAATCTAGGTTAGTTTCGCTATATACATTTTTTGGATGATTTATATAGATAAAACAGATGCAGTCAATTTGAATTTCATATTGTTATATAGAATTTCCCAATAATTTTGTTATTTAAATTAAAAGTGGGATAGTGAGGACCCCTATATCTTTATAAGTTGAAAGAAGAGAAAGTTCCTGGCCACGCATTTGTAACTGAAAGGTGATCATGATAAATTCTAACGAAGTACAAAATTTGTTTTGAATATTACTTTTTCAAATCAGGCAGATTGTCTTATGAAATTTAAAAAAAACAATTTTTTAAAAGATAAAATGATTTGCTTTCTTTTAATGAATAGTTTATATGACTTAATAATCTGATGTACCGTATTCAAAATTATTTATGTGGCACGGATATTTATTGTATCCCAACGTAAAATAGCGTCGAAAATAAGATTGACCATATTCCTTGATGAAATATTTTAAATTCCAAAACAATAAAAATTAAATTAATCTTGATTTATAGTTAGTTCCTTATATTATGTAAAAACTATATTTCTAGCATTATTGTACTGTGCAAGTATGTAACTTCAATTGCTTTCCAATCATGTATGTTTTATTTGTTGTATATTTCTTGTCAGTATCAATAAGCCAATTTGAATACATAGTTAAATATGTTAGAAAAAATGTTTGTTGAAACTAGAGTAGTTGTAGCCGAATATACATAAATGTGAAATATAAGCAATAGAATTAAGCCGCTTTGATTGAGTTTGTTCCTTATGTAATTTTATTTTGATGAATTATGGTTGACGAAATCATCCCATTCTGATATTATACACTGTATTCAGAACGAACCAATAAATGCAATTACACTTTCCACTTCAGTTCTTCAAATTGAAACCAAAATTTTGGGATATAGTTATATTACGCCTATAACAAGGCAATTTAGAACTGTAAGCCAATTAAAACCCGCAGTGAACGAATCTAGCAATACAAGCTAAATCCGCGCTCCAAATTAATAAACAAGACTAGTAGTTTTAATCAAATGGTAAAATTGGTGTTTGTAAAATTAATATAAACATAATAAGGTTCCATTGAAATTGCATATATTTGAAATCATAAAAATAAAGTCTCGTTGCAACAAATTATTATTTTTGAAATAGTAAAATGAGAGCAGAATTGCGCAAGTTACGGCAATAAAATATAGAAACTGATAAAATCTATATATTTCTTAAGCATTTGGACCAATGGACATCAATATATAACTTAAAAATTTACTAAAATCATCAGCAGCAGTTCGAAGCATTTCTAAACGATCTATCATTTTTAAAAATATTGAACGTGGAAGATGAAATTTTTGAATGATGTTTTTGCCGTATTATCAGCCCGTTCGATATAACCGTTTAGACTTTGTTTTACAGAAAGGCTGAGTAAAACAATTAAAGAAATATAACACGAAACTTGAATATCTACATACTTGATTCTATGTTTTCATCATTCTCCCTACATCAGTCACAATTTACCGCCGAATTTTCATCTAAAATAAAAAAAAACTTATAGACCAAAAAATATGGTGCATCCGTGAAAATTTATATTACCATTAAATTATTATATGCATATTACCATTTCCACATTTTCATTTTACCTGAAAAATCAATTTTACTATAAATTTATAAATATTTAAATCGTAAAATTAAAAACTAAAAACACTCGCTAGTGTAATGTATGTATAAATATACTGATATACATATTTATGTAGGTCTAGGTACTGATAATTAGTACCTTAACATGATAATAGGTCATTAAAATGACAATTATGTTTTATTCTTTGAAAAAGCTTTTCGTAAGAGCATTTTCACTAAAATGCCTTAAAACTTAATTTTTTTCGTTAACATTTGCTTTTTATTAAATTTTTCCCATCGTTTTTTTTAATTTCAAATGTCCGTGACCTATATTTTTATTATTTTTTATGGAAATTTATTTTGACTTTATATATATACATATATATGTATGTATTATATTTTTATTTATATATTTTCTTTTAATATTATTCAGACAATAAATTTATTTAGTATAATTTTTTTTGGAGAAATTAATGGGAAAGCATCCGAAAGGCAAAAATTATTATATACATAAGAAAGCTCATAACCAAATATAAATAAAATATTTTTATAAATTTATATTAATTTTTAAATACGTATATGTATGTATATATTTTTCGAAAAATAAAAATTAAATTATACACGTGGATTCACTTACAGAAAATTATTTTCCAAATAAGCTTTCATGAAAAAATAAAATAATAAAAATAATCATGACTTGTCTGCCTACCTGTGAAAGCATTCTTTTATATGTAGATATATAAAGGGTGTCCCATTAAGAATTGTTTAATAAAACCCATTAATTATTGAAGAAATAATGTATTTTCATATAAAATTCAAACATGGGCCTCAGCTTCTAGTCTTTCTAGATTTTCTCAAACTTTAGATATTTCGTTTAAATTTGCTGCATAATGCTTGAAATGTTCAAATTTTACGCCCAGTACGAATACACATATTTTATGTTTGTACATCAATAGTTCGAATCAGTTAAATAAATTTGCGATTGTGAAATGACAAGCTGCATTTTAACAAAAAATTTCTCCCGATATAAGCGTTTCATCAAATAGTCGCGAAAATGGAACATAAAATCTATTATTGGGACACCCATTATATCACATATTTTCTACTAAAATAATTTAAAAACCAATTTTTCAAAATTTTGTTAAGCATCTCTAGGGGTTTTATTATCTATATATATTTTATATATGTATGCCTTATTATATAAATGAATATGTATTGGTTTTACACGGACAATTTGTCAGATATAATTGTTTTTATTTTTGTTGAACTTGAACTTTCATTTACATTTATATAAGACAGGTAATGATTAATTATGTTATACACCGTAGTTTTCCAATAATCGTTCCGAAATATGTGAAATCAAATTGCAAATATCTAATAATATATAAATTAAAAAGTTATTTGCGAAATCAATGATACCTAGCTCTACTATTAGAAATTCTGTTCAACCAACAACAAAAAATTGTAATGTTATACAAGTAATACTATTAATAACAACATTACATTATTAAGAACAAAACAACTAAAATTAATTAATTGTTATTATAAATCTAAATGACACATTAGTTTGATAATTTACAATTACTTTCACTTTTTGTTACATTTTATTGGCCACCATATTTATGAGTACACAAAGTAACTGTAAATATGTATTAATTACTCTGTATAAGAAAATTCGGCACAGGAAAAATGGACATAATTCGTAACAATTTTTTTATTCAACAACAAAATATGTATTCACATTTTTTATTGATTTCTATTTCTCTTCTCTGTTTCCTTAACAACTAAAAACTTTTTTTTCAATTTTGCACTTCCATGAAATAATTTAATAATTTTTGGAAAAGTTAATTTACTAAAAAATGGGAACTTTCAATAAAGATATTATAATTTGATAACTCAAATATTTTTCGCACTGAACACAACAAACAAATGTTGACTGTTTTTTGACAGATATGTGTTATAATCTGCAATTAGTTTTCATTGTTGTTCACTTGTTTTGATAATTTTTGATGTTTTAATAAATCCTGTTGGCTTGTTACACTACTATTTTGTATACGATATAAAAATGTAATCAATCAATAGTTGATTTAATTTAACCTGCAACAGTTCAATATCTTTATCATTATCTTCATACATCAAAACATATAAATGGTAGCTATAAACCTCGCCATAATATTAAATTAACTTTACTAAAGTTTATAATATATTTATTCATTATTTTGTAAAGTAAAATTAAAATATTTATTATAAAGTTATACGTTAATTAATTCATGCTAAGTACATACGTACCTTACGTATGGTTTAAAAATTTTTGTTATATTAACCCTTAAAGTTAAATTCGTAAACAATTAATGTATTTTATTTAATTATTTACATTTAGATTGAAATGTTGGGTATGGTGGTAAAAAATTATGTTTTTAATACACATTAATTTATTTATACTTTACACAGACTGAGCAAAACGATTAAAAATGTTTCACACACGATACTTCATCGAACTTGCATTACTAATAAAATATGTTAAAGAAATTAAAGGTTATAAACGTTTTTGAAAAGTGGTATGTTCCAATTAATTAATTTTTAACTCAACTGTATAGTTTTTAAACTTTTTAATAATGCAACATTTATAAAGAGGATTCTGACATATTAAAACTGATTACTTTAGATATTCCATATGTCGTTCCAGCTGATACATATATAATATTTTTATAACATCGTATGTTGTGAACTGACTGGAATTTAATTTCGGAACTATTTCATCTAATTTTAATGATAATAAGTTTCTTCATCGTTATCATAATCATAAATTAAATTAAGAGATATTTTCTATTTTGAAATGTTTTTTTCATTTTGATTTTGACCAATTATGTATGACATATTGATGATTAAACAATTAAATAATACTTCATATAAAATTTAAAATAATACTATGTTCCTTCTACCATACTAAATGAACACAAAATAAATATTTTAGGTATATTATATGTATTTAAAAGAAGATAACTCAAAAATTTATAACTTTCGCTTCAGTGAAGGGCTTTACTAAAATGTTGCTTAACTTGCGGTTCGGAGAACTACTGTTATTATGTTTGTTAGACACTACCTCTTAATTAATAACAATAGTTCTAATATATAGTTTTTAATAACGGTTTGGCGATTTCACAGCATCGTAGTAAATTTAATTACCTGGATTTAAAAAAAAATTTTACTTGAATTTAACAATTGTTACTTGTTACCGAATAATACATATTTAAAATAAATTTACAATGTTAGAATTAGTGTAAAATTCTGTATTTATTTTTAGTTCCGTACTTGTACTGTGGCTTGAGGCTGTTTCAACTTTCGTTTATTTGTATCCTTTTACCTCATGCCGTTACCAAATTGAAGACGCACTGCTACAGAGAACCAATTTATAATTAACCGTTAAACATTGTATAGCTTCTGGCCAGCTTGTATTGACATGAATGGTGATTCGACCAGTTGTAATGATTCGAAATTTTGAATTTGACACGTGGAATTTTTAATTTATATGTGCTTGGAGCTCGATATTTTAAATTTAGAATTGAAAATGTAAAACTCTCATTTGAGATTTTTAAATGAGTTGTAAGCGTTTTTGCCTCATTATTGCTTTGGATCAGATAAGATTGTGTGTTTTTTTAACGCGTTGCCAGGCAACATTCGTTTCTAGCAATATTTTTTCGATTTGTGAGTAGAGGGTATAATTAAAATGAATGGGAAATAATACAATATAGGTTGAGTGGCTGCTACGGCACACTTAGACCGATGACGGTCCGTTGTGATATAATATAAAATAACTTAAATTAATAATTAAAGTGAAGGAAATATTTGATCCGCTTGTAGAGTATTGAGCTTTTGTTGGACTTCAGATCAATAGGTCCAAAACAAAATACACGATTTCTCGTTTTCGGACAATGGTACACCAGATTTTAGTAGTGGTCACTACACGTTTGAGTGAGTGAGGAGGTTCAAATATTTGGACTCTCTTATTACTCATGATAACAATGTGGGTGAGGATATTAGAGTGCGGCTAGCAGCAGGCAGCTGTGCTTTGTATACTCTAAGACCAATGCTAAAATCTAAACACCTAGCAAGTGTCGTAGAAGCTTTACAAAGCGGTGATCAGGCCCGTTATGTAAGGATAAGAAATTTAGGTGCTCTCGGATGAGTATGAAAGGCTTCTTACATTTGAGAGAAGAATCGTGCGTGTGATTTACGGCCCAAAACGCTAAGTAGATGATACATACGGAGCTCTGTACAATAACGAGATCAGAGATCTGATGAAAATCCCCGATGTTGTACATGAAGTAAGATCTCAGCGAGTACGCTGGTCACGTTTTGCGTGCGGAACCGGAACGAAGATTCGTTTTTAGATATAGGGTCTACAATTTTGCTTTATGTAAATCCTTGAAATTTTTTTTTCGTGCTTTGTCGCATATTTTAATTATTTTAATTATTCATGGTCAACGAGGAAAATCGAATTTGGGAATGCGGCATGAAAAGCTACGATCTTTACTTAACGATTATTTTTCGCCCGATTACAAAACTTCAATAATCATAGGAACGACACTCAGATCATCAAATTTTTGGTTTAAAAAAAAAATTTGATGTACGTTACTTTATGTTGAATAATTAATTTAAGTATTTCAAAATATTTTGAAAGAAACAATTCAAATAAGAATTTTTGAAACAAACACATCTAGTATGCTGATTAATCTTTTTAATTACTTGTGGTAGGCAATAAATATATACATAATTACTAGTTGGTATTTATCATATTTTTGGAGTTTTATCATGTTTTAGTTTTCATTTCTAGGATTTCTCTTATTGAATTAATATTAACAATTAATTTTAAAATAATTGCTATAGATGTGTGTGTATTGCTATGGATGAGAAAGATTTATATCTCAGCTTTGTTCTATGAAAGGCTGTTGTAATTCTACATTCCATATACATACATATGATAAAAGTAATTTGTGATTATAATAACAATTTTCACTCGTACATTTTATAATTATTTGTCCTGACTACAATTGTTTGTATTTATTTGCAATTATATCTTGGTTTATCATTTTGGGGCGTAATATGAGTTGGTTGGCTCATCCGTTGCTTTGTTCGCAAGAAAGATTCTACGTTCGTTTCAAATTCAGATACATTGAATAATTTCTGAAATTTGCCGTGTAATTTACGGTATACTGACTAAAGCGTAAGCTTCCCGCAAATAACGTAAACTTTACTTAGAATGCAGTTCATTTTTTATATGGATATTCATGATGCAATGATGAATGTCGTCCGCAGTGAGATCAGCATGTATACATTTTCTCTTATACTATGATCTCTATTCCTTTTTTAACTATAGTCAATATGTTTTGACTTTTTAATATATGCACATATGTACATGTTGATATGGAATGATTGTATTTTCTTTAATTTATTTTACCTTCCTTAATATTTCTCAAATAAATGGATGATCGATTTTCGTTCATCGCAATTTTTTTTTGTTTGCCATTAGTTTTGTCTAAACTAGAAGACCTATTGGCAAGTAGGGATTTAATATACCATCTGCAAGTCTAGTCACTTTGTTTCTGCTAGTGAATTGCTCAAATTTCGTACGTCTTTTTCTTTATCTACAGTAAGATGCGGTTTGTATAAGATTTTGTTGGCTTATATAATCCATATTATTTTGATCTATATTATGGGGTAGCTAGTAGCTACTCGATTATCGTACGCAAGCAAGTGTGCAAGCAATTTTCATATGAAGAAACAAAATATTTTTGATTCAACTTTCATTGATTTTTTTATTTACGGTTACCAAAAATAATCACAATAAAAATAAAAATTAGAAAAACTTTTAATTTGAAATTGAAATTTACATGGTAAAATGGATCGAGTAACCATATTTTTCGACTTGCAAATTGCGAATTGCTGGCTTGATAGGCCAGGTATTTGCCCCTATATACCTTTTGTCCAGTTGTGTTTTCATTCACGTTCATCAGTGATGTGTTCATTTAGATTTAATAAATGTTTACACATTTGTTACCTGGACGTAGATATCATACATAAAACTACCACAAAAGCTTAAAGACTCGAAGACCACCGATTATATTTTTAACATATTCTTCCGCCAGTGAAAAAGATCTTACAAATTCTTAATAACGAAAGTAGATACATAATTTATTTTATATTGCTTTATGCTTATTTAAAAAAAATATTAATTACAGACTATACCTATATCGATAAAAATCAAATCATGTCAAATATTCTTTATTCATACTAAGTTCAAAATGCATATAATTATAATACCATAAACCTTGGTCTAAATCCTATATTGTACACAAGTCAGTATAATTTTGAGTTCAAGCGATTTAATCGATATTCACTTGTGTCTATATACATGACTAGACATTATTTTAACAATGAATCAATATTTAGCACAAATTTTGTGTTGGTGCTATCCCTATTTTCGTCATGACTATTAAATATATATGTATATAGGTCATACGTATCGTTAGCTCTAATATAACAGATCTAACACAAAAGAAACAAAATTTGATTTTGTTTTTTCCATGACGTCACGGATTATTTTTTTCGACCGTATTGGCATCATAAATCATATTTCAAGTTAACAATTTTAACTTGAAATATAGTTTGTTTTATAGTTAGGTGGCAATGTACGTATAGACCTATCTTCTAGAAAATCTAATTTGCTCAAATTTATAAAAACAAACTTCAACGAAACCTTCGTACAATAATTATAAAAAACTTTTAAATAGTGAAAACTAACAAACAAATTTATATTTATTTTGAATTTTGAAGGCTATTCAATTGACCAACATCACTAAATTCCTTGAAAATTTTATAATATATTCTTATATTAGTCAATAAATATATAATACGCTAATCAGATTAAGGTTTTGATTCATGGTAATTTTAAGATTTTCTCGCCGTTTTATGAATGGCCTAATTCTAGGGTTTTTAATTTATAGTTTATACACATTTAGCATAGTAGTAGCTAATCATATATTCATAAATTTAATTGCATTAATTAATAATTTATAATATACTCGTTTATATGTATAGTTTGACCTTGGCACGAATTTTTTAGTTTTGGTTTTTGATCGATTAAAATTGTTTTACATAATACACACTAAAGAGATTAGATGTTTAGCGTAAACAAAATTTTGTTTTTTGAAAACATAAGTGAATTTCGTATCTACATACATTCATGTATGAAAATGCACTTTGTTGCCCATAAATAAAAGTAAAAATTACCAATTTCGATTGTGTAACTCTATATGTTGTTTACAAAATCCATAAAAACTCTGACTACTTCTGCAACACAGATGTAATAATTATTGAATACGATTTCCTATAAATAAATATTGTCATCGTGGCGTATTAATTTATGTACAAATATAAATGTACAGATATACATATGCACCAGACAAAAAAGAAAAATTTGATTTGCTGTAATTCTATGTGCATACATTTCCGCCATTTCGTTTTCCATAAGAGAAAAATCTCATTAAATTTTCCAGACATAAACATCTGGAGTTTATGACATTCTTCTTCTTCTTATTGTGTTTTTTAGTGAAAATAGAAAATTGTATAGTTTATACATAGTTTACAACATATTTAAGTTCTATTTTGATACATCGTTTTTAACTTTTTGTGTCAAGGGAAATAGGCCATTTTCTATGTGTAGTAGTAGTACATAGTACAATAATTATTCGACACAAGAACAACAAAAAATATCAATGAAAATATAACCGATACATATTAGTTACTATTTTATAGCAGGATGACGTGACATGACATAGTTATCTCGATTGTTTTCTAGATTTTGGCACATATTATATGATAGTATCATATATATACTCGTAAGGTAAGTACATACAAATATACAACATATATTTGTAAATGGTGTAAGATTTAAATTTATCAATAATTTTTTTTAACCCAAATTTGTTGAGAGTACGTACATAATTCTTAATATATGTATGCGTATCGAATCGAGAGTAAACGAAACAGCAAAATTTAATTGGGTTTGATGAATATTGTTAGATAACAGAAATATGGATCGCCCCGCACTTATACGTATGTATGTGTATGTACTATGTGGCGTATTGTTGTATATGAATATCTAGAATTGAAGAAAGTTAGGTTTAGAACTTAGACTTCTTAATTTCTGACTAGAAAACGCATAATGGCGATCAAAATTTAGTATGAGTACTTTCTTATATATGTAAGTTATTACAAAAATAATTCTTTATCGTTATTTGTGATCAGTGGCCCCTGTGGTCGGGGGGCACTCACATGTCTCGTAAATCTAAATTGCACGAACATGTTTCCTAAGAATACCACCACAGTATCCTTTGCTTGTCGTAGGAGGCGACTAAACGGTTGGATCGCTGGGCTGACGACCCGCATCCATAAAAAAAAAAATCAACTGTTTATAAAATCAACAAAAAGAAAAATGGATACCGCCAAAACAACACCGGACCCCCGCTCAAGTACCCGGATACGAGATTTAGCATCGGCACGTGGAACGTGCAATCACTTAGAAAACCAGGAGCGTTGGAGGGTCTAATCACGTGCATGAAAGAGTATCGGCTGGAACTCGTTGCTCTTCAAGAAACTCGCTGGCCTCAAAGTGGAGACCATGTGTCCCAGGGCTATACGTTGTTCTACAGTGGAAATGACCTCGGAAATCTTGGAGCTGGATTTCTTCTTGGGCCGCAGGTAAAGAAGGCTGTTTTGGATTTTCAAGCAGTCAATAACCGATTGTGTATGCTTCGCCTGCGCATGAAGTTAGCCAACCTGTCGATAATTTGTGTACATGCGCCCACAGAAGTCAGCCAGCCCCAAGATAAAGACTCATTTTACAATGACTTGGACGATCTGATGGGATCTATACCCGAACACGATGTTAGAATGGTAATTGGGGACTTTAATGCTAGAGCTGGCAGAAATCAGGCCGACTTGTGTGAAAACATAGGTCCGTACTCCCGACACGAAACTGCGACCGATAATGGTGAGAGAATGATGTACTTTGCAATTGCTCATGATCTTAGAGTAGCAAGCACATTCTTCCCTCACAAACAGATACACCTAGAGACATGGACACATCCTCGCAAAACATCCCGGAGCCAAATTGACCACGTGTTAATTTCAAAAGGGCGAGCTCGGGTTGTGCAGGATGTGAGAACTTATCGGTCAGCAACCAAATACGTAGGCAGCGATCATTATTTGGTCGCTGCAAAGCTACAGTGGAAGTTTTCGTACAGGTCGGGGAACACAGCGAAACGGATGGAACGTTTCGACTGTGAAGGTCTGATAAATGAAGATCAAAAGAAACGATATCAGGATCTTGTCAGCGACAACATTGAGGGAGCTAATTACCAGTCTGACTGCGTGAACTCTGTCTGGGAGGTACTGAAAACTTCGGTTGTCAGTGCTGCTCAACAGACTTTAGGTATAGTGAAAGTCAGACCCAAGAATGATTGGTTTAATGACGAGTGTCGTCTTGCAGTTGAGCAACAAAATATAGCCCATAATGAAGTGCAACAACGTCTCACAATCGCAAGGAAAAACAAGGCAGCTCTTGCAAGAAGGGTAGCTAAGCGGATTTGTAGACGGAAGAAGCGAGAATGGTGGAAGGCCGAGGTTCTGAAAGTACAACAACTCAGCAATGAGCGTAGTTCACGTAATTTCTTTAAAGGAATTACTGGATTGCACCATACTTTCAGGCCTTCGTCAACCGCCATTCGGGACCGGGATGGAAACCTCTGTGTCAACATCGACGCAGTACTTGACGCATGGAGTGGACACTTTACTGAGCTGCTTGATGTTCATCATGCGTCACAGACTGTTGTTGAGCCACCTCTAAAACAGTCTGCGGAGATTTGCACTGAGGAGCCATCCCATGAGGAATTCACTAAGGCCATGCAGAGAATGAAACGAAACCGCTCACCTGGAGTGGACTGCATTAATTCGGAGCTCTTGATATTCGGAGGGGATACTTTGTGGAACTGTCTTTTCGACCTTATTCGATTAGTATGGCGAACCGAAGTTATGCCTGATGAATGGAAAGTGGCCGCGATATGCCCCATCTTCAAGAAGGGAGACCGCTTGAAGTGTGAGAATTATCGCGGTATAGCTCTCCTTTGCACAGCATACAAGTTACTGTCATACATTTTATTGGATAGAATCACTCCTCTGGCGGAGGGCTTGGTTGGTGACTATCAGGGAGGATTTCGTCCGAATCGATCAGTCACTGATCAGGTCTTTTCGCTGCGGATGATTCTATCTAAATATTATGAGACATCCATCTCGGTACATCAGGTTTTCCTGGATTTCCGGCAGGCCTACGACTCGATCAATCGAGAGAGTTTGTGGTCTGCCCTGGAATACCTAGGAATGCCAACAAAATTGGTACGACTGTGTAGGATGACAGTGACGCAGTCTCAATGCTGTGTTAAAGTTGAGAACAGGCTATCGACAATTTTTGCAGTTAACTCGGGTGTTCGGCAGGGAGATGCTCTGTCCCCGATACTCTTTAATCTCATGTTGGAGTACATCTTTCGTAAAACTGAAACACCTCAGCGCAACATCTTATATCGCCAGTCCAATCAAGTGCTTGCATATGCAGATGACATATGCGTGATTGGACTGAATAGCAACGGAGTGAAAGAAATACTTGATCCGCTTGTAGAGTTTTCAGCTTCAGTTGGACTCCAGATCAATGAGTCCAAAACGAAATACCTGATCTCTGGTTTTAGAGACAATGGCACACCAGATTTTAGTAGTGGCCACCACGCGTTTGAGGGAGTGAGGAGGTTCAAATATTTGGGCTCTCTTATCACTCACGATAACAGTGTGGGTGAGGATATTAAAGTGCGGCTGGCAGCTGGCAGTCGTTCTTTATATCCTCTAAGGCCACTGCTAAAATCTAAACACTTATCAAGTGCCGTGAAGCTGAAGCTTTACAAAGCGTTGATCAGGCCCGTTGTTATGTTTGGATGTGAAAGTTGGGCGCTGACGGATGAGTACGAGAGATGGCTCGTTACATTTGAGAGAAGAATCATGCGTGTGATTTACGGCCCTAAACGCGAAATAGATGGTACATACCGAGCTCTGTACAATTTCGAGATCAGAGATCTGATGAAGATCCCCGATATTGTACATGAAGTTATATCTCATCGAGTACGCTGGCTCGGTCACGTTCTGCGTGCTGATCCGGAACGAATTGTGCAGCGATCTCTGAAAGGAGAGCCACCATATGGTAGGCGCAGAGGTCGTTGCAGGCGACGATGGCTCCACGATGTAGAGAACGACTTGGCCTCTTCAGATTGTCTTAGACAGTATGAAGACCAAGCTCAGGATCGAAACCGTTGGAGCCAGATTGTTGATTCAGTAAGGGGCCAGTAATGGCCTTTAACACTGTTATTATTATTATTATTATTTGTGATCAGTGATCACCATGATTCTAAAAAAATAAACATTTCCCTTTTTATATGATATTATCTGTTAATTATAGCTATCAGTTATTTCAGACATAATGAATTATTTTACCATGGTAATCAACTTTAAAAATGTTATCCCATCATTGGCATGAACCTCTTACCTAATATACCCCAAAGGAAAAAGCCTTAACAGGGATTTTTAATAGTCTACATAATAACATAAAGACTAAAGCCAAAGATAATTGCTGCTTTTTTTAGTAAAGCTTAATGTTAACCCTCTCCTTAGTATACAATTGTCAAACGTTCTCATTAAAAATATTTTCAATTTCAAACAAAATGGCACCATAATACTTATTTCATATTCATACATTTTTTTTTCACCATTACAACTACTACAGCACACAATAAACGAGCGCGAGCTGTTTTATTTTGTATATATTTCGTACACATTAAATATTTCTTTAACAAATTTTAGTGTTTCACAAGTAAATTTATTTTCGTAATCTTTGCTTGATTTTTTTTTTAAATACAAAATAAAAATTAAATTGGGAAATTAAAAAAAAATAAAAATTATTCTGAAATATCTGACATTTATATTATTTTTAACGCACCTTCTCTTTATTTCATTGCCCGGTGCTGTGAAATGGAGATAAACACTCCGTACATTTATCTCATTCTGACTCTTGGCGTGTTTTTAATTTTATTATTATTAAAAACCAAAACGATTTTTGTTGCAACATGAATTAATTTTTTTTTGTATGTACTATCCAAATATAGAGAATAAAAAATAATAGTAATAATAGTAGTAGTGGTAATAATACAATAAATAATTAACAACTACAAAAGGAGTGCGTTAATTTTGAACGAAACTTTTTTTTATTATGTTTTTTAGGTTGATGATCAAATGAAACTTTTACAAAATTCATGGTCAGACATGTTGGTATTAGATCATTTACATCATCGGATACATAATGGGCTACCGGATGAAACAACCCTGCCAAATGGACAAAAATTTGATTTACTCGGTTTAGGATTATTGGGCGTACCGCTATTAGCCGAGCGTTTCAATGAATTACAAAATAAACTGCTAGAGCTTAAATTTGATGTTGGCGATTATATTTGTATGAAATTCCTGTTACTATTAAATCCTGGTAAGTTATAAATTTTTAAAACTTTACCGAAAAATTTACTATCATTTTTAAATTTGAAGAGATTTTCAAACAAAATTGTTAACTTGTAGAACGTATTTTACAATTTACAGATGTCCGTGGCATAACAAATCGGAAAACTGTTTTAGAGGGATATGAAAATGTTCAGGCAGCATTACTAGATTATACGCTAACTTGTTATCCATCAGTAACGGTAAGTACATATTTTGTTTTATAACAAACGCATACATATTTATTTGACTGTTTCATGTAGGCGTAAATCACATTACAAATTGTTTTTATATTTTTGTTCGATTAATTTAATGTTTAACTTATTAATTGCGTTAACTAGACTGTTAAGACTTGTGTTTGAATTATGTGTACATATTTTTATATAATATATATTTCGTAAGAATTTTCTGACAAAACAAGTTTTTAGGCTGACTTTTTAATTTATAATGAAAACCTTCCCCCACCAAATCAAATGAAAATGATGATGCACACTTATAATGTGATATTGGATTTGAGACTGAATTCTTGTTATTGAGAATATTTTATTATAGCTTTTTTATTTCATTTTTTGGATCAAAATAATTATTATTTTTTAGCTTTCGCTGTTTTCTTTGATGGAATTACATAATACATTAGGCCCTAAGATAATAAATATATTTGTATGTATTTATTATTATTTTGTATTAAATAATGCATTACCGTTTTTTGTGTAATGTGATTCTTACCTTCTGTGAATCAGAAATAAAACAAAATCGTGGAGTCGATTTAATAAAATTCTGAATTAATTTGCAACTTTACACAAATTGCGTTGAATAATTTCAGTGTATATTTTATTTTATCTGAAGTAATTATTTCTAGTTTGATATGGAAATAATAAATTAGTTATCAATTACTAATCTATAAACAAACTATTCAAGAAATAATCTAAATGTCGGTGAAATATTTGATGGATTTTTTTTCCAGATGATGTGATTAATGAAGCCTCATAATTGCAACATGTCTTAAGAAATTCAGTATTATAGAATTTCACCAAGATTGGGCCAAATGTTTTAATGTTTTAATTCGCTTGTACAATTCATGTTTTATATATTATACGGCATTCATTGTATAACACAGTTCCTTGTTGAACAAATAGATCCACATATATAGGACAATCTAATACTTTAGTATTTCTATAACTATATCATTTACTAATATTTAATTTTTGTTCAAATTTTAGGACAAATTTAGTAAACTCCTCAGTATTATACCAGAAATTCATGCAATGGCTGCTCGTGGTGAGGAACATCTCTATTTAAAACATGTGGCCGGTGGAGCTCCAACTCAAACACTTCTTATGGAAATGTTACATGCAAAGCGAAAATGAACCAAATAATTTTAAAATAAAAAAACTAAAAATTAAATAAAAATATAAATTTTAAAATATTTTTGAAGGTGATACAATTTTTTTTTTGTTTTTTTATAAGTTTTAATTTTCCATTTAATAACAAAAAAAAAAAAAAAATTTAAAAAAAATGAAACAATTTAATTAAAAGCATAAAGTTAAAATATATTTTAAGATTATTATTATATAATTAATTATAATTTTGTTATTAAATTTAAATGTGCTGTTGTTTTGATGATGAAGAAGGAAGAAAATAAAAATATTCGCCAATCTATATATTATTAAATATATATTCTACTTGTGTTACCGTTACCGTCTCAGCGAATTAATTATTAAATTATTTTAATAATTTCATTTTTTTTGTAATATATATTTTATAACTATGTATTTTTAAATTTGATTTATATTCGGTTTTTTTAAAAAATAATTTTATGTTATTATTTTAATTTTAGTGCAATAAAAAATTAAAAATTTAACTTATTAAAAAAAAAAGATGTTGTATTAAGAATGCACTAAATAAATATTAAGTAATTGTTACCTTTATTAAAAAACAAGCACACAACACACAGACAAGTTAACATGGAAATGATTTGTCTTTAAATAAAAAGAGAAAGTTTTATGTTTTGATAAATATTGGAACATCACATAAACCTGCGTGCGAGGTGATATATTGTGATTCAGGATGATAAGCCATTTGTTTAAATCTAACTAAGAAATATTAAAAAATATAAATATATTTTTGTTAAATTATTATTAAAATCGCGCGCGCTTATCCTGTATACTAAAAAAATAAATAAAGCTTGTAAGATAAAAAAAAAATGTGTAAATAAAATATATAAAATTTAAGAATTAGAAAGAGATGAGAACATAAAATTATAAAAGAAAGAAAATATATTATATAGATATTTAATTTTGGATGCAAATTTTTTTCAAACTAAATTTATTCTCTTCTATGTAAATTGTTATTATTTTTTATTCCTAATTAATTTGTTTAATAATGCCTTATTCACCATAAAAGTACAAAAACAAAATAAACACAACTATATAAAATGGGCGAAAGATTATAAAATGGCGGCGAATTGTCAAGCGACATGTGATTTGTGATGTTTCAATAAAAATTAAAGTTTTAAAAACAAATATATATCTTATATCTTTATATTATTTCTCAAAGAGATATAAATAACAAATAAATTATTTTATTTTTTTAAAAATATTCATAAATGATACAGTTTATATATAAATAATAATGAATTATAATAATTATTGTTGAAAAATTATGAGAAGAAAAAAATATTTTTAAATGTTAAAACAAAAGAATATTTTTAATAGTTGTTTTTTCTGTGGCCTAGATAAATTTGTCAAAATTAATCAAAAAAATAAAAATAAAAATAATTACATTTTAATGCCAACATTACCGCGGTTTTTCAAAATCAAGCAAAACGTCCACATTGATTCATTGGCTCTCCTAACATTTAATATTATAGTAAAATGTAATTATTTTTATATATTTTAAAATGAAATATATTATTTTAATATTGATAAAAACGAAAATATAAAACTAAAAATTTACATTTTGCACATAACGCTTGTTTATAGTTTATTATTAATTATTATTATTTGTTGTACATAAGTCTATTTTTTAATATTGGGTTAACCATATTTAAACAAGAAAGAAAATCACGAGAAGCTTTAAATGTTTTCTTTTTATCAATATTAAATTTTGTATTTTTTTAAATAAATATGTTCAAATCGAAACAAAAAAAAAGAAACTTAAAGCTGTGACAGATTTAGAGAAAAAAAAGTATATATTGTATATTAAAAAAAAAAATGTTTATTTGATGTTTGAAAATTAGATAGATATTATAATTTAAATCAAATCTAACAAACGTTGCTAACCATGATGCCAACAATTAATTTCCATTACATCAACATATCAAAGCTTTGGCTGCGGTCAAAAATTCAGTCGACAGTGCAGTTTACGTTTAAAAATAAGCAATGCAACTTAATTGGTCAAAAATTGCATTTCAAAATGTAGCGGCTAGGCTACGCAGTTTAGGATCAAACTATATCTATCTAGATCGCTTGCATTTACGGACATTAGTATGCAATTCTCCTGAATTTTTTACCGGAATACATGAATTCTTGAATTTTGCTCAATACTATTACAAAATTGATGGCAATAGCTAAAATAAATTTATAAATCATGAATTTATTTTGAAAATATTTAACCAAATCTATCAACATATTACCGTATATATTTAAAAATAATTATTTACAGAATTAATTAATTTCCTACACCGAATAATATTTGTATAAATAATAAATTAACCAAAAAACAAAACTTAATGGTTCCCGGCTAAATAAGTAACATAATGAGCAACTAGTATGTTTTTAAAATAAAACAAAATATTTAACATTCCAACTTTGTGTAAATACTTTAAAAAAAAAATGATTAATTTAATATAAAAAAATCATAATTTGGTGGTGGCTAATAATTTCACAATAAAATTAGAAAAAATATGTTAAAGATTATTTCATTTTATTTAAATTAATTTTAATCTTAAAAATATATACATATAAATACGCATTAATCCCACTGTAAATTTAAAAAAAATATATTTTTTTAACAAAAAGTTAAATAAAATTTAAAAAACAACAAAAAAATTATTAAAAAATAAAATTAACAAAAAAAAATCTAACTTTTAATTTTAAATTTCTTAATTTTAAATAATTATATAGATATATATTTTTATTTTATTTTACTTTTTTTTTTGTTATAATTGTAAATTTTATAAATATTTTATTTTTATTGTATTTTAATATGTATATATACATACATATAAATATATTAAACAAAAATAATAAGATAAATAATAAGAGTAATAGTTGTTAAATAATTATTAAATATGATAAAATCTATGTATAAATTGAAATAAAAGAAATACGAAAATAATTTAAAAAATAAAGAAAAATTTAAAAACTAAACAAAAAATTAAGTGGTGATGTGATTTTTTTTTTTTTTTTTTGTAAAAAATAGAAATGTATATTGTTGTATTTTTGAAAATTACACATACATAAGTACATTAGATAAAAAAAAAAGAAAAATATATATTGTATATAATATATGTATTTTATGGTGATGATTTTTCGTTGCTTGGTGAATATCTCAGGTTTTATAGAACAGCATTACATTCTGTGGAAGTCTTAAACACAAACAATATTTTTAATCTTTACAAAATCATCTGGTGTGCAATATAATAATGGATGCCATATAATGGATCCAAATTACAATATGAGCCATCATGATTGTTTTTTGCAGTTATGTCAATTTTTAACAAAAATTTATGTGTATGGTGGTTTTTTGAATTATTGTTTAAATTAAATTTTTTAACAATATAATATGGAGGTACAAATATTCTACTAATTTTATTCAAACTGAAATAGAAATGAAATTACATCCATAATATGTCGTTAAGAAATGTAAATTACACAATTAATATACTGTCAACTTAAAAAACTAATTTTAAATTATAATTCACATAATTGGTAAACAAATACATTAGTATCACTGAATTTTGCATGTATAAAAATAACTATTATTTATTATAACTTTATTTATCCATGACTCATATTGTAATTTAGAATTTTTGTAATTTTAAAAATTCACAAACCAAAAAAAAATTAAATGAAAAATGAAGCACATACGCTTGAGAAAGCGAGACGAATAAAACCGAGTTACCAAATAGGTGAAAAATGTAATGTGTTAGCATTTCGATAGTACATTTTCTATGTTATAATTGTGAATGAAAATTGTTTAGTTAGAAAACAAACCTTAATTAATAAATTTCAAATATGGTGTTTTCCAGAAAAATTGCATTCATTCAAAACAATTTTCTTTACACAATCAAAATTTTTGTAGTGTCAACAAATCGTTTAATAAAATTGTCTTAATAACCGAAATAATTGGTTTTCATAATATTGATGTAATTTGTAGGTAGTATGAGAAGTTTTTGCGTATTTTGTGGTGTGAAATATATTTATACGTTTTAATTGAAATTTACGATATCTATATTTATCTAAGGATCCATCAAATATGCATCTCTGCGCTAAATGATTTTCAGATATTCAAAATATTATCAAATATTGTATCTATAGAAAGTAATTATCTCCTGTAGATTTTGAGATAATATGTGCTGAGCAACGAAAAATCAATTACCTTTTATATATATATATGTATTATATTATATATATATATATATAATATAATACATATATATATATATATATATATATATATATATATATATATATATATATATATATATATATATATATATATATTATATATATATTTTTTTATATTTAATAAATTATGTATATTATGGAACTAATTTATTTTTAAATAATTTGTTATACATGTAATAATTTTTTTCCCATACATAGTACATACATACACATACATATATAAAATACACAAAAAATAATACAAAATATAAATTAAATTAAACAAAAAAGAAGAAAAAGAAAATTACAATGAAGGTACCTACCTAATGTGTTATTCATTAGTTTTTAGTTTGAAAATAAAAAAAATAAAAATTCTATTATTATTATTATTATTATATTAATTATTTTATGTTTATTATTAAAAAAAAGAAGAAATGATAAGTAAAACTAATTATTTTTAAAAATAAAAAAATGAAAAAAAATATTAAAATTTACCGATTTTTAATTATGAAACTAAAATTTTAATTTGAAATCGCGATTTTAAGGTAGCTGAAAATGAAATACAATTAATTTTTCCTAATAACTAAAACATGGATTTTAAATTTCCTCGTATTAGATATAAATTATTTATTTGTTTTAAGGCGTGTCAGTACATCGAATAATTCAAATATTGAAATACATATTCGATAAATCGAATTAATTAAAAATCAAATGAATCGAACAGAAAATCTGATAAATCGAAAGTCTGTCCTTATATGAAACTTAAAAAATCAATCGAATTGAATTTCTCAACAAAGAAATATACAGAATTTGACTGCCATTGATTTAGCTGACGAATATCGTATAATTTGATTTCATGGATGTCGTAGGAAGGATTTACTTTATAATTTAAAAATTGAGTTTTTTGTAATTATGATAATAAAACATAATTCGTGACTGCCATATAATAAAGGTGATACCTTTGATGACAAGAAGGTCCATAAACTGAAAATATATAGGTAGTTCTAGAATATTGTAATGTCCTTAAAAATCAAAGTATTTATGTCGTTTATGATCGATTAGGAAAAGCCAATTGTATTTTAACGAAATATTTTAGGATAATAACCCGGAAAATATAATATAAGGAAAATAATTTTAGTTTAGATTATTGTGCATATTTTGTTGTTGTGAGTATACTTAGCATATCAAGCGAATTAGGTATCTACGTAAGCGTTTTCGATGAATATGAGCAGTTGTGTATTGGTCATTATAATCATCGCTTGAACGAATGAATAAGTCTGTTCAATCTATATTTTAACTGCTCACTGATGTTTAATTTATTATAAAAATAATTTATTTTATTTATGTTGCTTTACTAATAAATCTTTTCAAAATTTATAAAAAAAATTTACAAAAAACACTACATAAAATAAAAATTATATGCGATAAACTAAAATATGTATTTATAATGGAATACTGGCTTAATTTCATATTTTCTCTCCCTCCTTATTTTTGTTTGATAATTCGATTGAATATTACATAATAGGAATATTCCCCTCGAATCGCGTTTTTCGATCAATCATTCGATAAATAAGTTTCAGATTAAACCTCTGTATTTTTTGCATAGATATGTCATAGTATCGCTTAAAGATCATATAGATAATTTGCACATATTTTTGTTATACAACAGCTCAGTGCGCAAACTGTCTGTTTGCCAAACCCATAGACACGTTTGCTCAATACTTCAGCAATAACAATATTTACGCTAATTTTATTTGAAAGGAAATCATTAATTATATGGGATATCTGAATTGTGATTAGATAGTATTAACACTTTCTATTTCTTAGCTTCATTGAATTCTTCTCGCATGTTACATAAATGCACGGACCGTCACCGATCTAAGTGTGCTGAAAATTAAGTTTATCGATATAATCGACGAGAACAATTTTTTTAAGAAGAACGTGGCATAGACACTTTTATGGTCCATAGCCTTACCTTACATTCACACAACATTCATTCAACCCATTCATTCATCCCATTCACACAAGTACAGTATACCACCTGCGCATTGCATAGCTCCATGTCACCCTGTACAGTGACATGGAAGATGGGTCGGCCCATGAGCTCTACATTCCCTCTGTTGGAATGCACAGATAAGAAGAAATAATGAGAAGCAAGTTTGTGTCTGAGATGTACATAAAGGCGCATTTTATTTCACTATTTACAACAACAATGTTATTGATTCGTATGGACCACGGATAGAAAAAACTTTGTTCTCTGAAGGTTAGCAAATAACTGATGGTATTTATTCACAACCAAATGTACATCATTATTAACATGGACTGTACTCACTAATATAACTACCGATTGCTGATTATATACAATTCAGCAATCAGCAATGTACAACTAAATACATATCATTACTCCCTCTTTAATTTACAAACCTATAATATTTTACTATTCTCAACGGATACAGTGCCCTCTTTAAAGCTCCTACCATCCATATGTCTTTCCTGGTTTTGCTTCAAGGTACCAAAACTATTAACGCCCCAAATGAGTTGACTCACTCTACTTTTTAGTTGAATCAGTAATATGATTGGCATGTCTTTTCCATAATTGCTTTTACCAATTTTTAACCAAATATGTGTTTCTACCTAAATCTTTATTAATCTCAGCTCTCACCCATCGCAAAGCTCTAAAGTCTTTGACATAAACCGGATCAACTGTAAATTTGTTTACATTTTCAACTCTTGCCTGCACTTCACAACAACTCATTTGTTTTAGAGCCTCCCATCTAAGATTCAGTTCACGATTGAACATCAGTTCAAAAGGCGATTTGTTCACTGATGTTTGCACCGCATTTCAATACATTTATAAAACTCTACACATGATCTGTTCTACACTTTTACCTTTATTCCAAGAATCCACTAAATCCTTTATCAATGCTTTCTTGAAAACTCTTAAGGCATTCTCCGCTTTGCCATTTGATGCTGGATGATATGGGGGAGATGTAACATGTATAATATTATTTTTTTTACAAAATTTCTTAAATTCCACAGAGGTAAACGAAGGAGCATTATCAGAAACAACAGCTCTGCAATCCCAAATCTAGAAAAAACTTTCTTCAACCTAATTACTATACCCGACGATTTTATATATTTCATATGAAAAACCTCTATCCATTTAGAGTAGGTATCAATTAGCACAAAAAGATTGTTACCTACAATGGGTCCTCAATAGTCAATATGTATTCTTTCAAAATTTTTTTTCAGATTTTTGCCATGCAATTGGTTTAACCTTGGGTGGATCATTTTGATTTTCTCAGCACGAACCACACTCCTTCACCAAGGTTCGATCTCTGAGTCGATCTTAGGCCACCAAAAATAGGACCGCGCAATTGCTTTTAATTGCACTATAGCTAAATGCAAACTGTGTATTTTACCTAATAAAGTTTTTCTGAATTTCTGCGGTATTACTACAGTGATGGGCGAGGTCGACACGTAAAATATAACGTAATTATAACGTTATCGATACGTAAAATACAACGTAGATTACTTGGCAGTGTTTTTTGTCAACGTCGATAATTAAAATAATGTCAACAACCTACGAAATTTTAGCGGGTTGAAATCGAATACGCCAGTTTGCGGGAATTTTGTAAAACGTTCATCTAGAGGTGATTTTTTCATTTGTTTCTTTTTGACAAATGACGCATGAATAGCTTCATCGTGTTTTTATGTATTCAGTATTATTTGCCATTTCATCATGGAAAGACTGAGCCCGGCATATAGCGTCTATACAAATTGTTCAGCTTTATTACGAAAATCAGCGTTCTGTGAGGAATGTGTTTCGTGCGCTTAGACCAAGTTTTGGTTGTCATAATCGGCCTGTCGAGACCAATATATGGAATACCATCGAGAAGTTTGAATCCCAGTTTACAGTATTGGATGATACGCGACTAAATAGACGGTTTGGTGTGGTTTATGCGCCTGTGAAATCATTCGTCCATATTTCTTCAAAAAAGAAGACGGCCGGGACGTACCTGTGAATAGTGCTCGTTATTGCGCCATGATAACGGAATATTTGCTTCCTGAAATTGAAGCCCGACCTCGACGACATTTGGTTCCACGAAGTCGGCGCCATTTGCCATGTAGCGCGCGAAGCAATGTACTTATTGAAAAATCATGTTGGCGAGCAATTAATTTCACGGATCGGATTTGGCTATTTAGATCGTGTGATACCTCTAGACTCTTTTCTTTGAGGCTTCGCAAAATCCAAAGTGTATGTGAATAAACTAGCTAGATTTGAGGCATTGGAAGCCAACATTACTCGTGTCATCCATCACAACACATCCACTAAATTTTGTGAAAATTTTGTCATCAGTCTGGCACATATTTTATCGAACAGGTGTTGGTTATCTCAAGGATTTGGCTTTTTAATAACTCGGTAGTACTCATAGCCCTCCTGAACTCGAATTCGTTTTACCATGGAGTGTGGTGTGTTAAATTTTATAGCACGGCCGTAGTTAAATTTCCCCGCATGATTTTGAATGAATGTAAAAGATTTCTATCAGTTGTGCCATGTAAAAATTTCTATCGTTGTTCAGCACCAATTTTTAATACGCCGATGGTCGAGTAAGATGAGGCAATGCTCTTGAAATAGTGGACTCGAGTTCAAGGCTCGTCAGCGCCAATACTTTTTTAATTTAATTTCTGCTGTAAAATTGGTCCAACACATAGCTTCTGTTGAAATCTAAATTCAATTTCTGCAAGAATAAGAGCCATCTACGGCTCTTATAGTGTCATCTACGGTAATAAGCAAATAAGCATAGTCCATTCATGTTGCTAAAATTTTCAATTTTCTCTATTGAGTTGGCAAATATAAAAGATTTGTAATCTTTTATATTTGCCAACTCAATAGAGAAAATGAATTAATTATATTCGGCGGTGGTGCGGTTAACAGAGTCATTGCTTTTGTATTCGTGGGCTCGAGTTCAATTCTCGTCAGTGTCAATACTTTTTAAATTTAATTTCTTCGGCAAGTATAAGAGCCATCTCTTGTGTATGACTATGATGAAAATGTATAAGCCATCTCTTGTCTATGGCCGTAATGAATTATCCATTCCTGTTGCTAAAATTTTCAATTTTCTCTATTGAATTGGTTAACATAAAAGATTTGTATTGCGCCCAATTTTTATACGCCGGTGGTCCAGTAAGCAGAGTCGTTGCATTTTGGAATTGTGAACTTGAGTTCAAGCTTCGGTTTGGCATTAAATAATTTTTAATTTAATTTATTCAATTTCTCCCTTCAATTATGGCAAATATAAAGGATTAGTATAGCGGCAAATCTAGATATGCAAATGGTGAGATGGTAAAGTAAGCGGGTGTCATAGGATTTCGAATCGTGGATGTTGTGCAGTGTTCGAACATCGATTAAGGGTAAAAAAATTTAGCGGCCATCCAAACATTTGTCATTAAATTTAAAAAGATCGCTTTTTGATTTAAAAATGACAATTACAATTAAATTAAAAATATATATTGAGGCTTGAACTACTCATGATTACAATCCAATCAAACAGCTTCTTTTACCACCAAGCCACCTCCATACATATAAATAGTGATATTCTTATCGTTTATAGCTGACATTTGAATAAAAAAATAGAACATTTTAGCAACGGCAATGGACTCTGCGCTTATTTGACCATCGCCGTACAATTTCATTACCTCTCTCTATACCCATACCCATCTATTATACTTGCCACTTTTACATGGAGAATATTGAAGTTTTGAACAGAAGCTGGAGTTGGATTTGAGTAATTTTATTTCGCCATCACCAATTTGACAGGAGAAATTAAATCAAAGAAATTTTTGCTCGATCGAGAATCGAACTCAGATCCATAAATTCAAAGTCACTGACTTTGCTTACTGGACCACCGCAGCATATATAGTTCATGCAATACAAATCTTTTATATCTGTCATTTGAATAGAAAATATTGAAAAATTTGAGCAATGGCAATGGGTTCTGCGTTTATTTCACCATCGCTATATACCCATCTTTATACGCATGCCACTACTTAAAAAATGTGAAAAAACATAAGCTGCACAGTAAAAAATAATTACGTGTATTATGTATAATTCCATAAGTATAGTAGTAAATATTTTACATATATATATGTAAACTGAACTTTTCCATAGTGAAATATTGAATATTCAGTATGTATTGGTATATGTTAAAAAATACGCTACGTAAATTGTACTGACAATTTTGTATTTTTATGTGTACGCATATATGGTTTATGGAGTTTTACATACTTTATTAAATTTTACCCAATGCTGTGTTAAAGTTGAGAACAGGCTATCGACAAGTTTTGTAGTTAACTCGGGTGTTCGGCAGGGAGATGCTCTGTCCCCGCTACTCTTTAATCTCATGTTGGAGTTCATCTTTCGTAAAACTCAAGGCGCGTACATGATACTAAAAAAAATTTCTGATGCACAAAAATTCACCACGAAGTTAGCTGTATGAAGTTGAAATATTCACTACTCGAAATATAATTTCATCAGTGTAGCCTTTGTTAATAACGAAAATATTATGACTTTTGAGTGAAAACTTTTGTTTAACTATACTCAAAATGACAATTCTCTGTTTATTTACAAATAAACAAGCAACAAAATAGCAAAACAAGTATAATATTCAGTTTTGTTAATATGGCTGGCCTGGTGAAATTTTATTCGAGTTGAGCATATTTCAACTCAGATAGCTAACTTCGTGGTGAATTTTTCTGCACCAGAAATTTTTTTTTTGGTATCGTGAACGCACCTTGAAACACCGCAGCGTAACATCTTATATCGCCAGTCCAATCAGGTACTTGCATATGCAGATGACACATGCGTGATTGGACTGAATAGCAACGGAGTGAAAGAAATACTTGATCCGCTTGTAGAGTTTTCAGCTTCAGTTGGACTTCAGATCAATGAGTCCAAAACGAAATACCTGATCTCTGGTTTTAGGGACAATGGCACACCAGATTTTAGTACTGGCCACCACACGTTTGAGGGAGTGAGGAGGTTCAAATATTTGGGTTCTCTTATCACTCACGACAACAGTGTGGGTGAGGATATTAAAGTGCGGCTGGCAGCTGGCAGTCGTTCTTTGTATCCTCTAAGGCCACTGCTAAAATCTAAACACTTATCAAGTGCCGTGAAGCTGAAGCTTTACAAAGCGTTGATCAGGCCCGTTGTTATGTTTGGATGTGAAAGTTGGGCGCTGATGGGTGAGTGCGAGAGATGGCTCGTAACATTTGAGAGAAGAGTCATGCGTGTGATTTACGGCCCAAAACTCGAAATGATGGTACCTACCGAGCTCTGTACAATATCGAGATCAGAGATCTGATGAAGATCCCCGATATTGTACATGAAATAAGATCTCAGCGAGTACGCTGGCTCGGGCACGTTTTGCGTGCTGATCCGGAACGAATTGTGCAGCGATCTCTGAAAGGAGAGCCACCATATGGTAGGCGCAGAGGTCGTTGCAGGAGACGATGGTTCCACGGTGTAGAGAACTGTAACGGATGCCATGTGAGATGGAATCAGACATCCGTTAGCATAAAAATATTTGAGCATATTTATACGTTGCGAGACTAGCACGTGGCCATTGATAACCCGAGCTCAGACGGTGGAGGTAAATTTGGTCGTGGGGTTTGTGCTTGTCTGGTCCGCAAACGTTCACGTGGCCACACAAAAAAAAAAAAAGCTGAATCAACTTACACATACTTACCAG
The DNA here is from genome assembly GCA_951394425.1 of Tipula unca. NCBI lineage: Eukaryota > Metazoa > Arthropoda > Insecta > Diptera > Tipulidae > Tipula > Tipula unca. The sequence continues at coordinate 147,820,439 of OX596382.1, read as the reverse complement.
CTGTCTCACAATCCACGGTAAACTTCTACTTTAGTAATTCATAGTGAATAAATAAATACAATCTAAAATGTAATATTCAATTTAACAATTATTTTATTAATTAGTTTTTAAGTAAATTGTGATGAAAACTAATATTTAATTTAATGAAAAATAAAAAGAAAAATGTTTTAACATTAATTTGAAAATGAATTCATTAAAAGCAATTTAGAATGAAAAACAATAATTATAAAATTCTAGTTTAATAATTCACCTCTTTTCCAACTAACTTAATAACGGATCTAACCGTTAACAAAATAATAAAAATAATAATAAGTCTGTATACCTTATGCAGAGATGATCCGATGAAAGCGCTTCCATGGAGCAGCCCTATATCAAGCTGATTAATTTAACAAAACTAGGACTAAAATAGGAAAAGAAAAGAATTAGTTATATTAAATTTTATAAAAACAAAAGAACAAACTATACTGATATTATGTATATATGTATGTATGTAAAGATGATTTTAGACCAATATCTGTATACATATGTACATATACCTGAAATTCACAATTTATTACAATATTTTTTATATAGAGGAAATAAAACTTATCTAAACTATCAAGAACCGTCGTTCACTACCAACATTATTTTGATAGAAAAACGGTAATCCAATCGCGTGTAGAGCGCGTCTCCCAAAATGGTTGTTGATATGCTCCACTACACGTGCTGCTTCGGCCAAAATACCGCAATCCGACCGCGTGTTGAGCGCGTCTCCAGAATTGTTGAAATACGTTTTAGTTTAATTTTAAGGAGCTCTCTCAATCGAACAATGACCCCTCGAAGTTTATATATATATTATAGTTGCGTTTTCAATTATTTCTGATTCAATAGCAGGTTCACCGACTATTTATTTATATATTGAATTTCACCGAACTCGTGCTTAACACATAAAACACACAAGCACCATATAAACAATTGTTCTATATTTTATATTAAATTTTATAAATTTATAATATAGCGATTTAAAGCTTCGCCAATTTTATATATACCAACAATAACATTGTTCTGGTTTCAATTTCAAATATTCTTAATTTATAATATTCACTAAAATTAGAATAATCATTTATTATTCAAAACATCATATTCACTATACTCGAATCTGTATTCACATATCATAAGCACATGAGCTATAATTTCGAGCTCTTCACAATTTCTTAAATTTTGTATCTTTTTAATATTTGTTCAAGCTGAACTGACTTTCAAAACTCGACTACTAGAAACACTAGAATTTTCTCGTTGTCAACCACTTACCAAAAATCGAACGATGATTGAACGGTATTCTATATACATACATACGTACTGCTCATTTAGCATGTGGTAAGCCGCCAACATAATAACCAACCCTACATCGACAGGGTTTATGACATTTAAAATGCAATACTGCATTATGATGACAAAATTTCCACCGCATGCATCGAGGGTTATTTATATTTAAACCAAGCCGCAGTTTGATGAATGAGCTAAATTAATGAATGAAAATGAAGAATGAGGCAATCTAAACAATAGTATTACATCGAGCAAAATAATGACTATATACATTGGGTCAACCAATTGGTATTAAATATAGTAACATGCACTGAATGTTACAGAACGACTTGGCCTCTTCAGATTGTCTTAGACAGTATGAAGACCATGCTCGGGATCGAAACCGCTGGAGCCGAATTGTTGACTCAGTAAGGGGCCAGTAATGGCCTTTAAAACTGTTTTAATTAATTAAATTTTACGCATTAATGTGGAAGAAAAACATCTAGACAATGTGTTTGTTTCTGTAGTGTTGGTAAGTTTACCATTTGTTTTCCATATTGTATACGAAAAAAAGTAGAAATACGATCAAACAAAAAACTGTCAGAGGAATATGGGATACCTCATTCGTGCAGAAATTTCATAAAGTGTGGATTGTCATTTTAATTTATATTCAATTCAATTTGTATCTTAAGATATAATAAATATTTAAATTCAATAATTTGTTAAATAATTAGTTTATATAGAAGAATTAATTTAAGTACAGTTTGTGAAAGTGTAAATGGTTAGGGACTAGTACAATTTGTCCCGATTAAGCGACTGGCCCAATTATTCGTTCCACAAAAATTATAGGATTAGTAATTTTTAATGTATTTTATTTTATAAACTGCACAAAACTGAAAAATTGTACAAAATTGTACATACATATTAAAAATTTATATTATGTAATTCAAAAACATTAATATGTATATGTATACATATATGTACATAAAAAATACGTAATATGTATGTACATATATGTAATACAGTCTGTTAGAAAAACTTTTTAAATTTTTTATTATTTTTGTTTTATTTTTTCAATTTTTTTCCTATGTTTACTATGATTAGTAAATTTGTAGGATCTGTTTCGATTAAACGAAATATTGTCCCGAAAAAGGGAAGTAAATTTGTGTTATTTGCTTGGTTTTGTTTCCGTTAGGATTTGTCCCAATTAAGCGGAATCGGCTATTTCAATACCTATGTTTATCAAAAGTTTAAACTGGATCTGCCTAAATTAAGTATTGATAACCAAAAATGAATTTTGGATTTCGATGAATCCAAACAGCTCAATCACACCATGGTAACTACACCATGGATAGTAGCCATTCGTAAGTAACAACTTATGTATTAACATTTTGATACATTATTAATAAAAATATTACTTTTATATCATTAACAGAAGACGACACATATTTAATATAAAAAATATTCGTTGAGAAGCAGCTGTATCTGACTACAATTGAATTATAATTTTTACAAGTTATTTTATATAAGATTAATTGTAAGATTGTATAACTTAATCTATACGTGTGTGCACTTGTTAAACTACAAATATGGTATAACTGCTTATTATTTTAATTATAATTTTAAAGTTACCAATTATCAAAAACCTAAACGAAATATAAAATTTTATAATCTATATTCATGAACTGAACATATTTAGTAATTGTTGTAACGACTAATCAAAATATTGTATTTGTATTAATATATTAATATAAGTTTAATATTTGTTTAGATCTAATTTATAACTTTATTTGCAAAATTAAATTACCCTAATTTCTCTGATATAGCTTTTGAAATAAATAAATTATGTATTTTCAACAAGACAAATTAAACTTGATTTATTTGAAATGTTAAATTGAAATTTTAAATAATAATGATTTAGATATCTAACCTGACTAATGACGATGTATCTGGAATGAATAATAATTATTTTAAAATAAATAAATATATAATATTTTATAAACTAAATAGCTTTTGCATTTAATTTTCCATATTCCTTGATGAAGTTTTGCTTATTTTGTTTTTTGTAATAAGTATGCAAATTTCTATATAAATTTATTAAATTTCAATAATCGAATTTGGAATTATACATATCTTTATGTAAAATTACCTTTAACACGTATTTAAAGTTTCACATTAGTGTTACTTTGTATTACACAATTTAACGCAAATTTCAATAACTGACTTGGGTACATTTAAATATTGAGATATAATTTTACATCTTTTTCTATATTAAATTACCCAAAATAAACATGTAGCATTTCATATTTTCTAATTAAAATGTGTTCTCTAGAATTTTACCTAATTGATATAATGAAAATTGCATAAACTATGTACATTACATATTATATGTAAAAATTACTTTAATTAATTATTTAATGTTAAAAATTGTTTACCTCTATATGTATGTAAAAATTTTATACTGTGTGTGTGTAGCACCAATTTGAATACTCGAAGAAATTAAATTAAAATAATACCGTCGCTAATGGGACTCGAACCTAGCTAGGTTCACGAGTCCAAAATCAATCACTCTACTAAGTCTCGATTAAAACTAAAAACAAATTTAATTTAATTTTTTACAAATTAATTCAATTCAGATTCTGTTAAATTTTCATTTTTCTCTATTCAAATGTGAGTATAAAAGATGGATTTATCAGTTATGAAATGGTACGGCAGTGGTCAAGTAAGCAAAGTAATGGGCCTTTGATTAGTGGACGCGAGTTCAAGCGGCATTCGGGCTAACGTTTTTTTAATTTAATTTTATCTTATTAATTCGGGCTAACGTTTTTTTAATTTAATTAATTGCCAAGCATAAAAGAGGGTAGCAGCAATGAAAATGTACGGCGATGGTCAAATAAGCAGAAATGAGCCCAGAAATACTTTTTGTTATAAAAAACCCGATCAGATCAGGTATTTTTCCGGGGTCAGTTGATCAATATGTTGGTTTTCCAGTTGAGATGGATTCACATCCATTTTCTTTAATGGCAATCAGTAATTCCTTTCCTTTAGTTGTAGTTAATCTAGAATCCCACTGAGTATTCTTCGAATTGAAGTCACATTGAAGTCACCACCTATTATGAACCGTTTTCCCAGCCGCTTGAAGAACTCTGAGTATTGTTTGTTTTTAATAGAATGTCTTGGTGGACAGTACAATCCTGCCACAATAATAGGAAAGTTGTTGGTTTTTATATACATGAACAAGTGTTGGTTATCTGAACGATTTGCATTTTTAATAACTCAATAGCCCTTATAGCCTTCCTGAACTTGAATTCATTTTACCATGGAGGGGGGTGTGTTAAATTTTATGGTACGTGTTGAGATCAACAGTGCAACAAAATATCCCACAATGGCAACAGGGTAAAATGCACAATTTTATTATATTTCATACACATATGTTGACGAAATATGATTTAATTCATCAATCATCATATATATGTATACAACAACAACAATAGAAATGCAATTCAGCAATTTTATATTAGTGTAATTTTTTACTACAAAATTGCTGAGTTGCAATTTATTTGTTGTTAGTGTAATTAGTATATAAGATTTTGTATATATACTGGAAAAATGAAATAATAAATTCAGAATAAAATTAAACCTTAACAACGTGTTTACTCTCGCTTATTTAATAGACCCCACCCGTGGTAATCTATTAAATAAATAATACAACGATTTATTCTCGCCTACTTAATAGACCCCACCCGTGGTAATTTATTAAGTAAACTCATAAATCGAAGCTAACTTAATTTTAGAATTAAGGCACAAGCTGAGATTTTACATGGTCCTTCGAGCCGGATTTGAGATTTTACATGGTCCTTCGAGCCACTAAAACAACCGGCAATTAGAAGTACGGACGGAGAGTCTATAACGTCGTCAAGCCTGACGACACCACCAGCCAAGCAACAACAGGCACAATCTTCACAATATTACCGTCGAGGGAGGAGCTGAGCAAGAACCAGCACCAGTATAACCACTAGAAACCCAAACAACAACAAAATGGATTTATTACTTCAATTACAAGAGGTAACAAGTGGAAAGATAGTCCAGATAGAGAAAAACTATCGGAAAGACGGAGAAGACAGAAAGACAAAGTCTTACCTAGAGAAGAGAATAGCGAATCTAAAAGCGCTATACAACGAATTCGTTGGAAACGACGATAAAATTCTACGAATGGTCCCGCCTCTGGGCGAGAACCACGCTTATCTCACCATGCGAATAAACACAACAGATGTTTACAATAAGCTGGTAGGAGATATGCGCCATCACCTACATAGCGGGCCACCATTGACACCAACAACGTCACAAGAAGCCATACAACTTCCAAGTTCACTTCTCGAGCCTTCATATAAACCGACGCCGTCAATTCGGGTAGATGCCGTACACAATTTAACAACAGATTCCCAAAAAGAGGAAATCAAAGAATGTAACTCAGCTGCAAATCAACAACAACAAACGAGTACGAGTAGTTCAATAGACGCCCTTCAAGCAGCAAAAATAGAAGGAAACAACAACACAAAATTGTTTAAGAGACAAGACGTCCTCATGCGCCAGATATATCAAAAATTGGCGTCAATAAATTATTCCTTGGAAACCAACAACATATCTAAGGAATATGTTAGTCTTAAAATAAGACAATTAGAAAAGGACATGGAGCAAATCGCAGCCCAACATACAGAATTATTAGTAGAGTTGGACGACGGTGAACAAACCTCCAACTACTTTAGGGAAGATTATTATGGCAAGCTTCAAGAAAGAGTAGAAGATGCCATGATCAAACTACAACAGTTTTGTTCCCAAACAACAACCATGGCAGAATCAGCAGCGCAAGTGAAATTGCCTAAGGTAGAATTACCAATATTTTACGGTGATTATGATCGGTGGGAAACATTCAACGATATATTCACTGAGCTGATCCACCAAAACAAAAAACTATCAGATACAGTAAAGATGACGTATCTGAAATCACACCTGCAGAAGGGAGCAGCGCAAATAATTAGTCACCTAACAACAACTGGTGACAATTACCAAACCGCATGGAATATAATCCAAGCAAGGTTCAACAATGTAAGGCTACTGGCAAACCATCAATTTAATGCACTATTGTCATTGGCGACAATTCAGATACCATCCGCCCAAGCAGTGAGAAACTTCCATGATACGGCACGAGAAATATTACACAATATAAAGCGGCTAAATATGGATTCGCCCTTCGAGGCATTCGTGAATTTCATCTTAAACAAAAAATTGGACCCAGAATCCATTAGGATTTACGAAACAACTATAGAGAAGCCCAGAGAAATTCCACAACTAGAAGAATTCTTTCGATTCCTGGAGAGAAGGTTTCAATCTTTAGAAGCCATGGGCAATCATAGAGCAACAGCAACACGACCACACATGCAGTATATACCACCATTGAAACGAGTGAATACAGCCATGTTAACCAAAACATGCTGGGTGGAAGAGTGTAAGGAGCATCATGGTTTAATTCAATGCCAGCAATTCAAAAAGATGTCAACATTAAATCGGGCAAGACTCGTTAGCTCAGCCAACTTGTGCATACGATGTTTAAGCCAGCATCAAGGAAGAAACTGCCAAGCAGAAACATGTATCGTGTGCAAAGGGGGACACCACACACTTCTGCACTGCAACAATGCAGCATCAACTACCGGAAGTAGTGTCAAAACCGCCAAAACATTCGTGATATACCATCAAGGACAAGTTTTATTACCAACTGCTTTAGTCAGAGCCGCAACTAGCACCGGCGATTTTTTCACACTAAGAGCTCTAATTGATCCAGGATCACAGGCCACATTAATATCCTCCAAGGCCGCAAATCTATTCAACTTTAAAAAAGAGAAAGTACACGTCACCATTTCAATTGTAGGTGGAAAAAAGGCAGGCACCTGCAGACAAACCATCAATCTAAAAATATCGCCAAGATTTGATAGTGACTTCCAAATGAATATCAAACCCTTGATATTCGACCAACTCGACCAACAACTACCCGAGGTGGACTTTGCCACAAGCAGCTGGACGCATCTCCAGCAAATACAACTGGCTGATCCCAACTACAATCAATCACAGCCAATTGATCTTATACTTGGCGCGGACTATTATCCATCAATACTGATCAACAACATCATCAACGGAGGTCCACTAGAGCCGATGGCACAACAAACGGAATTCGGTTGGATTATATTGGGTGGCAGGAACAACACAGGAAATCATCACAAAACAACGATGATTGCAACCAGAAGTATAGAGGATCAGTTAAGATTACTGGTAGAAAACGACTCAATACCCGAAGAGAGAGATACCACTGAAGAAGAAAATATGATAGAAGAACATTTTGAGTCAACTGTAGAAAAAGTTCCAGACGGCAGATACATTGTAAGAATTCCATTTAAGGATAACCAAGCCGAACTAGGGGAATCCAGGAAGAAAGCCGCTGCCAGACTGATACAATTAGAAAAACGATTCAAGAAAGATGCGTCGTTGGAACAATTATATCATCAATTCATGCAAGAATATATAAATTTGAGGCACATGGAACCAGTACAGGAAAGACCAGAAGATGGTAAATCAACCAATATCTATTATATACCGCATCACGGCATAATCAAGAAGGACAGCACTACCACAAAGCTAAGAGGAGTGTTTGATGCATCATTCAAAACAACAAATGGACTATCTCTAAACGATTGCATGATGAATGGTCCAAAACTACAACAGGATCTAGCAGATATTTTACTACGATGGCGAAAACACAAAATCGTAATGACAGCAGACATAGAAAAAATGTATCGCCAAACATGGATTAACAAACAAGACCAGAACTATCAACGAATACTATGGCGAAGCAACATAGGCCCTCCAAGCCAATGGAGGCATACAGATTAAAAACGGAGACATACGGAACAACATCCGGCAGCTTTTTAGCTATAAGAGCCTTAAAACAACTAGCTATCGACGAAGACAATGATTATCCATTAGAGCAAGCATCATGTTGACCGATTTTTACGTAGATGGAAGATACATTACAACTATCACACAAACAGCCAACCAAACGCTCACTATTATCCGACTCATCCAAGCTCTTTGATCCCGTTGCATGGCTTTCCCCTATAACAATCACAGCAAAAATCATGATGCAAGAAGTATGGACATCAGGAATTGATTGGGGTCAGCCCTTGCCAGAAAACATAAACACAAGGTGGATAAAATACAAGGAAGAATTGAGCGAAATCAAAAACATAACAATCCAGAGATGGATAAACACAACAGATGAGATCGAAACGGAGCTTCACGGATTCGCTGACGCCTCAGAGTACGCATACGCAGCAACAATTTATTGTCGAACAACAAATAAGGAAGGAATTATAACAACACAACTATTAACCTCAAAGACAAGAGTCGCGCCAACCAAAATAAGGCTATCCATCCCTCGATTGGAGCTAAATGCAACTCTGCTATTGGCAAAATTACTTAAACACACACAAAGAAGCTTGAACATCAACAACCTAAAAGTATATGCGTGGTCAGATTCGACCATTGCACTATGTTGGATCACAGGGGAACCAAACAAATTTAAGACATTCGTGGCAAATAGAATTTCAGCAGTAAAAACTATTCTACCAGCAGCAACATGGCACCACGTAAAATCAAGCGATAATCCAGCGGATATAGCTTCTCGTGGTACGACACCGTTAGCACTACTAAACAACAAATTGTGGTGGCACGGTTCAGATTTTCTTCGGCAAAACCCAACTAGGTGGAAGTCAATCAATCCTATTATGCGAAGTAATACGCATAAACCAGATGAATTAGAAGAAAGGGCGATAAAAATAATGACTATAACAACGGAAGTTCACGCATTTCCATTATTTGAGCGATGCTCCAGCTACAACAAATTAAAACGTACAGTCGCATACTGCAAACGATTCATCAACAACTGCTCGCGTAGAAGCAATAATAGAAATGAATTAACTGGTTCAGAACTCCAAAGCGCAGAAATAACAATTCTCAAGCTCGTACAAAAACAAGATTTCCACAAGGAAATAAACCGTCTTAATGAAGCCGAAAGAATCAGCAGGAAGAGCAAAATTCTATCACTAAATCCAACATTAGACGAAAACGGCTTGCTACGTGTGAACGGAAGACTACAAAATTCAAGACTTCCAAGTTCAAGTAAAAACCCAGTAATCCTGAGTAAGCACAACATAGTTACAAAAAGAATAATAGAAGAAGCTCATATTGGTACATTACATGGAGGTACACAATTAACATTAGCAACATTAAGAAACAAATTCTGGATCATTGATGGTAAACGAGCTGTAAGACAGATAATTCAAAAATGTATTATTTGCTTTCGCCAGAAACAACAGTTATCTAAACAACTAATGGGAAACCTACCATCAGCAAGAGTGAGGCCGGGAAGACCGTTTGCCAAAACGGGAATCGACTATGCGGGGCCCATCCAATTGAGATATGCCAAAGGAAGGGGTCACAAGACATACAAGGGATACATCGCTCTTTTTATATGCATGGTAACAAAGGCCATTCACATTGAAATAATTAGCGATTTAACAACAGAATCCTTCATTGCCGCTTACAAAAGATTCATATCCAGGAGAGGATTATGCACCGACATTTACTCTGATAATGGAACGTACTTTGTAGGAGCTAACAACATAATGCAGAAGGAACACCACCGCGCAATGACAACATTACCAAGCGACATTGCTACCATGATAGCTGACAATGGAACCAATTGGCATTTCATACCACCTCTTACACCTCATTTCGGTGGAATATGGGAGGCAGGGATCAAATCAATGAAATTTCATCTCAAACGGATCATAGGCGAAACAACACTCACTTTCGAGGAGCTATGTACCGTGACTACCCAAATAGAAGCATGTCTCAATTCTCGCCCACTAACGCCGCTAACAAGTGATGCTGCAGATCTGTCGGCATTAACACCGGGGCACTTCTTAATAGGAGATTCACTCAAGGCGCTACCAGCCGCAGAAATTGACCGCATATCATTAAGAACGAGATGGCATGTAGTGGAGAGAATGGTTCAGGACTTTTGGAAACGGTGGTCCTCCGAATACCTGCATCAACTACAACAACGAACTAAATGGAAGAGCAGCCAGCCAAATCTAATGATCAATGACCTGGTATTATTGAAGGATGAACAACAACCTGCCACGCGATGGAAGCTAGGGAGAATCGTGGAAACACATGCCGGAAAAGATGACTTAGTGCGGGTAACGACAGTCAAATGCGAAAATGCAATTTATAAGCGACCGATTGTAAAATTGTGTAAATTACCAATTGAAGAAGACTTACAGGAAGTTATGCCCATGAAAACAAACCAAGGTCAGCCTAAAGAATTGCAATCACCGGAAAAGGACAATCAAGTTTTAAGGCGGCAGCCTCATAGACATGTAAAGAACAGAGGGATCGTCAATCATCTAGTCTTAGCCACATTATCCATTTGTTGTATTTTGGGAATTGTGCAGGCCAACGTACACATAACCCCTTTCAATCACTCCACAGGGATTTACTTCGAAGAAATAGGTAAACTGGAAGTGGTAGCTATGAAATGGACATTGGTAGTATATTACAACATGAGCAATTACTGGTAAGAAATTGAAGCATTTCAGCAAACACAACATGAATTAAAGGCGGCATGCTTGAATATAGCTGGGTTAAATTGCGACCTAATTCTTCAACAAATTCAATGGCAGTACAACAATTTGATTGCGGACAATGAATTATTATTAGCAAGCAACAAGGAGGTACAACGACCGAAAAGAGGCATAGGAAACACTATGGGCCTAGTGCTAGGCGATATGTTTGGGATCTTGACCAAACGTGAGGCAAGACATGAAATATCCCAGTATAATATTCTAAATGGCGGCCCGGGAATATGTTGAGATCAACAGTGCAACAAAATATCCCACAATGGCAACAGGGTAAAATGCACAATTTTATTATATTTCATACACATATGTTGACGAAATTTGATTTAATTCATCAATCATCATATATATGTATACAACAACAACAGTAGAAATGCAATTCAGCAATTTTATATTAGTGTAATTTTTTACTACAAAATTGCTGAGTTGCAATTTATTTGTTGTTAGTGTAATTAGTATATAAGATTTTGGATATATACTGGAAAAATGAAATAATAAATTCAGAATAAAATTAAACCTTAACAACGTGTTTACTCTCGCTTATTTAATAGACCCCACCCGTGGTAATCTATTAAATAAATAATACAACGATTTATTCTCGCCTACTTAATAGACCCCACCCGTGGTAATCTATTAAGTAAACTCATAAATCGAAGCTAACTTAATTTTAGAATTAAGGCACAAGCTGAGATTTTACAGTACGGTTATAGTTAAAGTTCCCCGGATTATTTTTAATGAAAGTTATAACCTTTTTGTCTGATTTTTTGTGAGTCATTTTTTCCGATTTATCTGCGAGCTGTTCTTTACCGTTCCACCGTAATAAAGAGGGCGCCACTCTATATAACGCTATATATCGTTGTTTTGGGTCAATTTAATAATTTTGTAACGGCTAAACATGATGCTGAAGTAGATTCATGGTGTTTGCGCTCTTTCTGAAAACAGATTTAAATGCATTGTTGGACATTCTATATAACTATCACCAATAACGCATTGTTCCTAAAGTAATTTGGTCACCCTATTGACCAAATGTAGATAATACATTAACGACGTTGTCGACGTTATCTACGGGTTGTCGACACGTCAATATAGAAAATAATAGATGACGCATAAACCCCCATGCCTATGATTACTACTCTGTGTCCCCTCATTAAGATGCTATTCCCCAATGTTAAACTATCCTGCCTTGAGTAAAAAAATTCAATTCCTCCTCACATTTTCTAGTCTCCGGCCAGCCTTTTTTTACTAACTGCATTACTTTACCTAACACAGAATCTATTTCCGACTGCAACGCTACATCTTTACTGTTAATTGGCCTTTGAAAACTATTTTCAACAAAGTTCAGATACGCTTTGTCACTTTCGCTACCATTGTCTCGAGAAAGCATCAGCGTACCCATTTTCCTTTCCTGGAACATGTCTGATTTCAAATTGAAAATTTCAATATATACTGCTCAAACTTTCGTACACCATAATAGATTGCCAGAGCTTCCCCGTCTATAGCCGAATAATTTTTCTTTGGTTTTGCTAGTAGCGTCGAAGCAAATGCAACTGGTCTTTCTTCTCCTAGTACCAATAATTTAGGAAAGACAAGCCCCAATTCCCATATCCGATGCGTCAGGTTTAAGAACTGTGTGAGCACTGCAATCAAAATGAGCTAATAAAATATCCGACACTATCATTTTTTTTACTCTGTCACACGTTTTTTGACATTTAGGAGACCAATCTATCTGTTTACTGTTAATTAAGTCATAATAATAAATAATTAAACAGTTTTAAAGGCCATTACTGGCCCCTTACTGAGTCAACAATTCGGCTCCAGCGGTTTCGATCCCGAGCATGGTCTTCATACTGTCTAAGACAATCTGAAGAGGCCAAGTCGTTCTCTACACCGTGGAGCCATCGTCGCCTGCAACGACCTCTGCGCCTACCATATGGTGGCTCTCCTTTCAGAGATCGCTGCACAATTCGTTCCGGATTAGCACGCAGAACGTGCCCGAGCCAGCGTACTCGCTGAGATCTTATTTCATGTACAATATCGGGGATCTTCATCAGATCTCTGATCTCGATATTGTACAGAGCTCGGTAGGTACCATCTATTTCGCGTTTTGGGCCGTAAATCACACGCATGACTCTTCTCTCAAATGTTATGAGCCATCTCTCGTACTCATCCGTCAGCGCCCAACTTTCACATCCAAACATAACAACGGGCCTGATCAACGCTTTGTAAAGCTTCAGCTTCACGGCACTTGATAAGTGTTTAGATTTTAGCAGTGGCCTTAGAGGATACAAAGAACGACTGCCAGCTGCCAGCCGCACTTTAATATCCTCACCCACACTGTTATCGTGAGTGATAAGAGAACCCAAATATTTGGACCTCCTCACTCCCTCAAACGTGTGGTGGCCACTACTAAAATCTGGTGTGCCATTGTCCCTAAAACCAGAGATCAGGTATTTCGTTTTGGACTCATTGATCTGAAGTCCAACTGAAGCTGAAAACTCTACAAGCGGATCAAGTATTTCTTTCACTCCGTTGCTATTCAGTCCAATCACGCATATGTCATCTGCATATGCAAGCACCTGATTGGACTGGCGATATAAGATGTTACGCTGCGGTGTTTCAGTTTTACGAAAGATGTACTCCAACATGAGATTAAAGAGTATCGGGGACAGAGCATCTCTCTGCCGAACACCCGAGTTAACTACAAAACTTGTCGATAGCCTGTTCTCAACTTTAACATAGCATTGGGACTGCGTCACTGTCATCCTACATAGTCGTACCAGTTTGTTGGCATTCCTAGGTATTCCAGGGCAGACCATAAACTCTCTCGATTGATCGAGTCATATAGCCCTGCCGGAAATCCAGGAACACCTGAATTAAGTCATACACGGCTTTAAAATAGATGACAAATTTTTGCAAGAAACGTCCATAATAATTAATTAGTCCACAGAACCCTTTAACTTCAGACACTGTTGTAGGATTGGGCATTTTTAGGATAGCTTCTACTTTGGAATTATCCTTATGAAGATCTTTCTCATCTATTATAAATCCCAGATACTGGATATTTTTCTAAAAAAGAACATTTCTGTATATTTGCTGTAAATCCCGCATTCTTCAACTTGCAAACAACTTTTTTTAAATTAATCACATACGTTTTTCCCGTCAGCACTACGTCATCAATAAAAACAACAGTACCATCACATCCCAATAAAACCTTTTCCATTGTCGGTTGAAAAATTGCCGTATTCTGTTTGCATCCAAATGGCATCCTATGTAGTGCATATAACCTTTTATGCATTGACCACGCTAAGAGTTTGCTTGTCTGCACATCAACTGGGAGCTGATGATACGCTTGAGATATGTCTATTTTTGAAAATCAAACTGTACGTGGTTTAATAAACACAGGATTCACACCCTCAGCAATCTTTAGTTGTATCATGTCTCCTTTATACTTTCCGAGCTGATTAGTAAAGAATTCCTGATGATCACTCAACAACTGATCACTTAGGCTATTCGAACAAATCGAGTTTACATTTAAATCTAGATTCAATTTTCTAAAAATATTACGTCCGATAAGAGGCTTACAGCCCTCTTTAACTACGAGAAGTATAATAATGAAACACATACCCTCATACTCTGCCTCAACCTCAAAATTACCTGCCGTGTTGATAACCATTCCGTTATATGTTTTCAACTTTGAGTTATATTTCGTTAGTTTATAATCCACGAACTTTTGTAAATATAGTTGATACGGTATTGCCGAAACAGCTGACCCCTGTATCCACTTCAAATAGTATATCGAATCCTTCGACATTCACTGTTACGGTGAACAACCTTGAATAAGAAATTAGACAATTATTAACATTATCTTTAATCATATTAAAAATATTACAATGTTTTTTTAACTTAACTAACTATTGTTAGCTCCTTTTTGTCACTTTCCAAGTCCTCATTTATATTAAAAATTGAGAAAATTCCATGAGATTTTCATCTTCTTCCGATACTTGCCGGTCCCGTTCTTTTCCTTCCATATTTTTTATAAAATTATTTCTTGCTGGTTTTCCGCTAACCTCCACCTTTTTACTACATATTGTAGCCAAATAATGAACAACCTCTTTACATAATCGGCATCTATGTATATACATACCTTTTATATCTACATAATGCATAAACGTGATATTTTTTACCGCACGCATTGCACATTAATTTTGTGGCAACTTATTTCCTCCGCCAATGTGGCTTCTTTAGCGAACGCAACCCTTAATAAAGCTTCCACTTTTTCAGTCACTTTCTCTTCACACAATCGTTTGAAAATGGCACCTCGTTCCAATCCACAGATGAACTTGTCCAAATTCGCATCCGACCGCTAATACCAGTATATTTTTAAAATACTCGATGATCTTTTCACCGTTCACATGAGCCGCGTTATAAAATATTCGCCTTTCTTTAAATATAACTGTTTTTTCTATGAACTGATTTGATAATAATTTCACTAATTCTTCATACGTTTTTGTTTGTAGGCGGCAATGGATAGTGATGTTAACAACTGAATTTTCTGCTTTTCCGGATCTTTCACCTCATTCGCCTCAAACCACAGCTCCAAACGTTCTTTGTACATAGCTGCGTTCCATTTAACGTTGCTATAAGTACAAATAAGTACTTATGTGTAGATGGTAAATAGAACACAAAAACTGATTGCCTATTATAATTGCATATTATTTATTAAAACCACATGCTGGTTATAGTTAGTAATGGAACACAGCAATTAATGCCTTTTGTGTAATGAATGCCTTCGGTATTGAAAGAGCAATATTATTTTTTAATCTTCACTAAATTTTAGGTTCAATGTTTCAAAAGCTGTTATTTTTGAGCGGTTTTGTTTAAGTTACATTTTTGTATGTTTGTATGTTCCTTTGTTTAGGTTAAATTTATGAAATTTCATCCACTTCCACTCATAAATTCCTCGTAGTGCATTAGGCACTTAGATTTATGTTTGATGGCACAATAATATTTCATTAATTATAGCCTGAGGTCTGTACGTCATTAACATCAAAATTGAATATTCAATTTTGCCTATACAAATGAAAAGTATAAAAGATGGCTATAGTAGGTTAGGTTAGACCGTAGAGTATTACATGTAATTCTCTATGGTTAGACTATGCTTCACAGGATCATTTCTGTATTCAGTCTTCAAGTTCAAGTAAGCAGAGGCATGGCCTTTCTTTTCGTGGAACATGTGCTTGGGTGTTCTACTATCACATTTTCGATATTCGATGGACGTTTGGGTCTCTTTTTTCAATTAGAAAACTGTACGCTATTTCATTTATCGTATTTTCTAGTGCCATCCCAGCCTATTAATATAAATGTTCACATTATCCCTATTTCCTCATTTGACTAGATATCGAAAATATAAACAATGGTGAGACTTTGTCGAATCGTCTTGGTTATGGTCAACACTTTTTTCATTTAATTTCTTCTTTCAAATTTTTACAACTAACTTTTTCAATTTTCACAATTCAAATGGTAAGTTTTAAAGATGAGTATGGCAGTAAACAAGTTGTCTGGCGGTGTTCAAGTAAACAGAGTCAGTGACTTTAGTTTCGTGGAGCCTGAGTTCAAGTCTCGGTTAAGTCTAAAAAAATTTAATTTAATTTCTTCTTCCGAATTGGTTCAACCTGTTTTTCCCTTTATACTCGAATTCAAATTAATTCTACTACTGTAAATTCTAATTTCTTGACTTCTCCTTAGTCGCAATCTCCAGATTGCAAATTACAAACTGTAGTTCCCAAATTTCGATTCTCTATCTCCGAATTACAAACTGTTGACAAAAAGTTATAATCTCCAAACTTCAATTTGTAACATTCATACTCTTTATATTCGGGTTCAGTTATGTGTCGACATATTCTATGCTGGCAAATCCATTTTCTTGAAGGTGTCATAGCTGTTGATAATATCAATTATGTACATATATATATTATGTCGAAATGTCGCACAAAGAATTGAACAAAACCGATTTTCAAAATTGTTCAGTCAGAAGATATTTGGCGTCTCCACGACGAGCACCGACAGTTCGTTTCAAGAAAAATGATGTCATTCACCCGGAAGATCATTACCAAATTCGAATTCGTATAGATATGTATATAGCTTTTCCAGGTTAAATTGAACCTTTTCCAAGTTAAACGCAACTTATTCCAAAATAAACGAAACTATTTTCAAATTGAACGCAACCATTTCCAAATTAATTGAAACTATTTTCAAATTAATGACAACCTTTTCCAAATCAAATTAAACTTTTTCCAAATTGAATGCAACTTATGTTATAATTCAGTATGAAAAAAGTTGCATTCAATTTGGAAAAAGTTTAATTTAATTTGGAAAAGGTTGTCATTAATTTGGAAATAGTTTCAATTAATTTGGAAAAGTTTGCGTTCAATTTGGAAATAGTTTCGTTTACATTGGAATAAGTTGCGTTTAACATGGAAAGGGTTCAATTTAACTTGGAAAAGCTATACAAAAAAATGGTCAGCACTATGTAAATGAAATAATTAATTAATCTTTGGATTCTTAAAATAAATGTTTTAAAAAGAGTGGTAGCTCAGCCAACCAGCCAGTTAAACGTATGTACAAATTAAAACAAATACAATTATTTTTATTTTAAGTCTTTATTTTAAATGATAAAACTAACTAAGTTTTTCACTTATTTTTTTCAAAAATGGATTTCTATGTTGTTTTATAAATCGATGACTTATATGATAATAATAATTATAAGTAGTAAATTATACGTCTCTTATCCAATATTAAACTCATATTATAAATTTTATTCTTTTTTTTATTTCTCTAATTTATAATAATATTGACGACAATATAATATAATAAAATGAAAATGAAAAATAGTAAAAAAATCATAATAAAATCGAAAAAACGAAACTTGTATATATTTTTCATTTTCATTTTCTTGTGTTTATAATTAATAAATTAAAATGTAAAAAAAAAAATTATAATTAAAGATTTTAAATCTAACTATATAAATCATCATCACCATTGTTATCATCAGGACGATTTGATGGTTGTCCGGAACCAGACCCACCTTGAGACGAATTACCAGTACCAGATGGGAATCGGAAGTTTGTACCAAATCCACGCGACTGTTGTAACGTTTGTGCAAACATTTCATATTTTCGAATATCATTATCGGAGACTGACCGGCGTGCGAATTTCATCGCTTCTTCAAAATGGGCGCGTGTAATTTCTGGTACGGGATCATCTTCATCCATCTAATAGTAAAATATTTTTTAAATTGATTATAAATTAAGCACATAAGAAAACAAAAACTTACATCCATGACCGAATTAGCGTTTTCTGCACGTTCTTTTTCTCGTCTAATTTCAGCTTCAATTGATTGCCGAATAGCCAATTTACAGGCACGTTGGCAGATTTCAGTTAAATCAGCCCCCGAGAATCCCTGTGTTACTTTTGCAATGTAATTTAAATCAACTTCCTTTGATAGAGGACTCTTTCGTAAATTAGCCCGGAAAATAGCTTCACGAGATTTCTCGTCTGGTAATGGAATATAAATTAATTGATCGAGACGTCCTGGACGTAAAATAGCTGGATCGATAATATCTGGGCGATTAGTTGCACCAATAATAAAGACATTTTTCTTTGCGCCCATACCATCCATCTCTGTTAGAATTTGGTTAATAACACGATCGGCTGCGCCACCTGCATCGCCAACATTTCCTCCACGCGATTTAGCAATACTGTCCAATTCATCAAAGAACAACACACAAGGTGAAGCAGAACGAGCTTTATCAAAAATGTCTCGCACATTTGCTTCTGATTCACCAAACCACATTGTCAATAATTCAGGCCCTTTTACCGAAATAAAATTAGCTTGACACTCATTTGCAATTGCTTTAGCTAATAAGGTTTTACCACAACCAGGTGGTCCGTAGAAAAGTACACCTCTGGATGGTTGCATTCCGAATTTCAAAAACTTATCTGGATGTTCAACTGGATATTGTACCAATTCTTGTAATTCCTTCTTTACATTTTCTAAACCACCAATATCAGTCCATGTAACATTTGGTACTTCAACAACTGTTTCACGCAATGCTGACGGGCTTGATTTAGTCATTGCATAGCGGAAGTTATCCATTGTAACAGCTAACGAATTCAATACCTCAGCATCAATTTGATCATCTTCTAAATCAATCAAATCCATCTTCTCACGAATTTGTTGTAAAGCCGCCTCTGAACATAATGACGCCAAATCGGCACCCACATGACCATGAGATTCTGCTGCAATTTGTTCTAAATCTACGTCATCAGCTAATTTCATATTTTTGGTATGAATGCGTAATACCTCTAAACGGCCAGTAGCATCCGGAATACCAATATCAATTTCACGATCAAAACGTCCAAACCGACGTAAAGCTGGATCAATCGAATTAGGCCGATTTGTTGCGGCCATAACAATAACATGAGCACTTTTTTTCATACCATCCATTAATGTAAGCAATTGTGATACAATACGACGTTCTACTTCACCGTGTGTCTTCTCACGTTTAGGTGCTATAGCATCGATCTCATCAATGAATATAATCGCAGGTGAATTTTTTTCCGCTTCTTCGAACGCTTTACGTAGATTAGACTCAGATTCCCCAGCTAATTTAGACATTATTTCAGGACCATTGATAAGGAAAAAGAAAGCTCCTGTTTCATTGGCAACTGCACGAGCTATTAAAGTTTTACCAGTACCAGGTGGACCATACATTAAAATACCACGTGGTGGTTTCACACCAATAGCTTTAAAAAGTGATGGATGTTTTAATGGTAGTTCAACCATTTCCTTAATTTGGGCTAATTGTTTGCGACACCCTCCAATATCATCGTAACCAACTGCATTAAGTGCCTCCTCTTCTTCTTCACGTTTAATAGGTTCACCGTCACAATGAATTACCGTGTCTGGTGCAACAATACAATATGGTGACGGTTCACAACCAACCACTTTAAATTCAACGGCACGCATGCCTCCACGAACAATGAACGTATCATCTTTATGAATTGGACGATATGCTTCTAAAAAGTATGGTTTCAAATAAACCTCGAACAAATTTCTAGAAGGAAAATATATTTTATGATTAAATTGAAATATTGGGGAGTGAAAATATTTAACTTACCCACTCAATCCCTCAACAGTATCATCAATGGGCAAAATATGGACCCGTTTACCGTATTTTACATCCGGACATGATTGAATTGATACAATATCTGATAAACGAACTCGTAAATTGTTTCGAACAACACGATTCATACGAATTTTCTCATCTGGACAATTCTCATCTGATAATACAATACAAACAGTCTCCTTACGCCTTTTGCCTTTCAAAAGAACCGAATCACCACGGAACAATTGTAATTCGTCCATTTTAGCTTGTGACAAGGCTACAACTGAGTTATCATCGTTGACAGCTTCTTCTACAAGGAGACGGTTTGGACGATCCTTGCGTTTTAGAATAGCTGTTGCTAAATCATCAGGACTGAAATTTGTAAAGGATTTCGTTAATACAAATAAACGTGAGATTCACTATATTTTGTCGATATGGCTATATGAAAGGTCAGACCTAGAACTCGTAAGAGATGCGCCAGCTGTGTCCATCGTTTCGATGTAATTTTAAAGAGAATATTTAGTTATGAAATATGATGTAAATTTTATGTTCAAAATAAAATCGCGATAATTAAATTTCTAATTTCAAACAATAGAAATGAATAAATTTAGCCTACTACATAGAATATCATAAAATAAAATGTATGTATAAGACCACGACTACCAACAGTACAACAAAAAAAAATGATAACTCATTTTTTGTAAATTTTTCTTTGTGCATGTAAAATTGTTACTTATAATTTAGATGTTTGGTTTTGGTGTGAATTAAGATTATGATATCGATACTAGGAATAAAACATTGCCCCAATTTATATTCAATAATGTACCGCTTCCCATTTATTTTTATTGAAAAATGAAAAACTAAGTACCGACAAGTACCAGTAAGTCGAAAAAACATGACAAGCAAAAATTGAACAATTTTTTCTCATGTTGAGCAACAGCAGTAGACAAATGAATAGTCGGCATTTTAGAAAAACGAAAGAAAAAAACTTACTTCTTTTGATCAGCCATTACTTTGTTTCTATTTTCTTGTAATAAATCACTTTTTGTTTTAGTTTTTAGATATAAATTAAATTGAACTGTAATTAAAATTTTTATTTTTTCTATTATAAAAAAACTTTTCTATTTCAAAAAGACGACGATTATAACCACACAAATCACACACAAATGCTATGATGCTGACTTGCCAATTTACTTTAAAATGAAGTTTAGATTTTTCCGATTTGTTACGTTGTCACATGCAATTGGTCGAACTGTTAATATGGTGGATGGATTCTAATCTATTATTTTAATAGTATAATGTCATATATATTTTTAATTTTCGTATGTCATACTTTTATGTAAAAGACAATACTTTTCGTTATTAATTTTCTGAAATAAAAAGTAATTACAATAATATGTAAAAGTTTTGGAATAAAAAAAATTTTGTTTAGTTCGGTTAACTTTACTGTAGAGGGTAGGCATCTTTGCGATTAAATAACCGGTAAAATTCAACCATAGCAACTGTCATGAAACTTCAAAATTCGAATAATAAAAACAAAATAAAAAATAATCTCAAATAGCACGCAACATCAAGAAGCAAAAATCAAGCCAAACAAATAAATTAAACCTCAAAAAAAAAATGTCTCATGGGCACTCACATGGTAGTGGCGGATGTGAACATGAAGCATCCGATTCAGATCATTCACTAGAAATCGGTATACAGTATAGTTTATTTAAAAAGATTGATATGTTCAATGTAGAATGTTTAAATGAAAGTGTTGATGGTTCAGGTAAAAGTGTTTTTAAAGAATTTGAACAACGATTAGATCGGGAAAAATTTGTCGAAAGTGATGCCGATGAAGAATTAATATTTAATATACCGTTCACTGGGAATATTAAATTAAAAGGTTTCCGAATTATTGGAGCAAATGATGAATCACATCCGAAGGGAATCCGATTGTTTAAAAATCGTCCAGGCATGACATTTGACGATGTTAGAATTGCAGCCGATCAAGAAATCGGACTTCAACATGACCCAAATGGAGATATCGAGTATACAACAAAGGTTGTGCAATTCTCGTCGGTACATCATCTAACAATGCATTTTCCTGGGAATTACGGTGCAGAAGCTACAAAAATTTACTACATTGGGCTGCGCGGTGAATTCAGCGAGGCGCACTTTCATGGCGTAACTGTATGTAATTATGAAATTCAACCAAATGTCTCCGAACATAAAAAAGATATATTGGACCACGTAAATCAAGAAATTCAATAAATTCAGAAAACTCAAAAATTCTATAAAATATGTATTCTATATATATGCTGTATTCTTAAAATCTTTCTATAATAAATAAACTATGTAATAAATTTGACTAGATTGATTTTCCGTTAATTTTTGCAATATTATTTCGAGTTATTTTGTCAAAGAATAGTAAACCGGAAGCTCTTTCGATACTCTCCGGTGGAACTTGAAAGACTTTTAGTGGTGTGTCATCTGCAATCACTTGATTTGGCATTACATACGCTTCCATTTCCAATTGATTATTGGCAGTAGCCATTACAACAATTTTATAAAAATGTGTTGGAACCGCCACGCTGTTGCTCCCAATAACTTGATATTTAACGTATTTTTTCCCATCGGGCTCAGTTTTTGGAAGATAAAGGGGACCGGTACAACAATACACATTTGGATAATCCTTTGTTAATTTCCGAACATACCGTTCTAAACGATTCCACGAATCCCGATTAAATCCTTTGCCAACCTGCGGCGCCATATTACTTAAGAAAAATGTTTGGTCTACATGCTTTTGTTGCGATTTATGATTTCCAGCTGCTGCCATATGTCCACGATCGAAACCAGATTTCTTGTAATCCGCATTTAGCGAACGAAAGAACGGATGAATACTTTCGTCGACTTTAAATTCACATTTAGCACGATCAACAGCTTCATTATGTTTCACGTGGTCGGCCGTTATATGTTCAAATACCCAGTGTGCCACTCGATTCCGTCGATCATAAGACAATACATAATTATCAAACGATCGTATATTATCCAACCCTGGAAATCCATATTTCATAATTTGTGATATTCGCCGAGGATCTTTTACCGGTTCTAAGCTGTTGGTCGGTATTGGTGTAGCAGCCGAAACAGTACCAAAAATAGGAAGACCTGGTTTTGGTATTATCTAAAATTATATAAGTATTACTTTACAAATCGTTCACTGAAAACTTTGATACAATCATGATATCTAGTTACATTTTTAGTTAGTTCATATTTAAACGCAAGATAATTAGGATTTGAGTCCACTTCTTCTTTAAAAAGATTTACAATTTTACATCGTTCCACATAGCTTCCAGTGAGGAAACTACCGATTCCAACGGTAGCAAGTAAGGACAATTTCGAAATAAGTTGGCGATATATTGTCATGATTATTGTAGTTAGTGACCCAAACCACGGGATGTCAAAGTGACTTTTCTATATTTCGAACTGCTGAATAAGTTTGTAAGCATATTTTACAGTTCGCCCTATAGTTGCCTATGCCATACGGAAATTGAATATGGCCTATATGGCATATTTGTAGTATAATGGCTGCGGACCAATTGTCGGGTAAATCAATTACTTAGGTAAAAGTCGATTTTTAGTATTTTTGTTTTATTGAAATACGTGCTTTTGTTTATTATCAGCTTACTTAATCCGAAGATCACTAAAAAATTAACAATCTAAACGTTAAATATGGGAAAATCATATTATTGACTTACTCGGAAACTTGTTCAATTCGGTTATACAATTTGCATTTGATGATTTGACATTTATTTTGAAATTAGGCAAATTATGAACGTGTGTTATAAAAAAATTATTCTTGATTTTTTAAATGAGAAGATAGATTTCGGTTTCCTAGGTATGTAGAAGTCTTAAAATAGATTTTACATAGAGATACAATATTCCGTCCGTGACTGTGAGTTTTTCGCGATAGAGATAGAGGCTCAAAATAGTTCAAAACATTTTCTAAAATGAAAATTTCCGGCTTTAATAAGATTCTGTAGTAATGTCCGCCTTTCAGGATATTTTTGATTATTTATTATTATGTGCATACATCAGGGAAGGGCGAGGTAGATTACGCCATGTAATCTACGCGGTTGTCGACACGTAAAATATAACGTAGACAGTTAAAATGACGTGTATAACGTCATTAACGTATAACGATGTATAACGTCGACAGTTAAAATGATGTCAACAACCTATGATATTTTAGCGATTTGAAATCAAATGCGCCAGTTCGCGGGAGTATTTTGTAAAAGCGTTCATCTAGAGGTGATTTTTGCATTTGTTTCTTTTTGACGCATCAATAGCTTCACACAGTCATTGTGTTTTTATTTATTCAATATTGTTTGCCAATTTACCATTTCATCATGGAAAGACTGAGCCCGGCATAGCGTCTACAAATTGTTCAGCTTTATTACGAAAATCAGCGTTCTGTGAGATATGTGTTTCGTGCGCTTAGACCAGGTTACGGTTGACATATTCGGCCTGTCGAAACCACTATTTGGAATACCATCGAAAATTGAATCCCAGTTAAAGAGACGGTTTTGTGTGGTTTATGCGCCTGTGAAATCGTTCGTCCAAATTTCTTCAAAAAAGAAGACGGCCGAGACGTACCTGTGAATAGTGCTCATTATTGCGCCATGATAACGGAACATTTGCTGCCTGAAATTGAAGCCAGACCTCGACGACATTTGGTTCCAAGAAGTCGTCGTTATTTGCCATATAGCGCGCTAAGCAATGTACTTATTAAAAAATGACGTTGGCAAGCAATTAATTTCACGGTTCGGATCGTTGAATTGGCTATTTAGATCGTGTGATACCTCTAGACTCTTTTATTTGGGGTTACGCAAAGTCTATGTGAATAAACCAGCTAGATTTGAGGCATTAGAAGCCAACATTACTCGTCTCATTCGCCAAATACCATTCGATATTCTCGAACGCGTCATCAAAAATTGGACTTTGAGAAAGAACCATCGCAGTTGCGGCCATCATTTGAAAGAAGTAATTTTTAAAAAATAAATGGCAAGAAATGTTCTTTCGAATGATAATAAAGTTTCCATACAATTAAATTGAATTTTTTGAGTCATAAACCTGTGGTCTCTCAGATAACATTGATTTGATTAATCTCGTGCAAATTTATTGCTTCTCTTGGAATTAGAGACGTGTGAACGAGCTATATGGCCAAAGCTTTACTGCTGAATCGTGTTGAAGAATTAGCGGCAAAATACGTCGTTATGAAAATTGTGGCAAAAACCTGGCTCAGATCATACACCTTTTTACTGATGTATCTAACTTGAAGTGTTTTAAAACCAATTTCATGTATGTTTCGTCATCCATCAAAATTCAAAACACAGCCACTAAATTTTGTGAACATTTTGTCATCAGTCTGGCACATATTTTATCAAACAAGTGTTGGTTATCTCAACGATTTGCTTTTATAATAACTCGGTAGCACTCATAGTCTTCCTGAACGCGAATTCGTTTTACCATGTTGTGGATTATTTTTAATGGAGGTTATAACCTTTTTGTAAAGAATTCTATCAATTGTGCCATGTAAAGATTTCTATTGTTGTTCAGCACCAATTTTTAATAAGCCGATGGTCGAGCAAACAGAGTCAATGGTCTTGAAATCGTGGACTTGAGTTCAAGACTCGTCAGCGCCAATACTAATGGGCAAATAAGCATATTTCATTTCTGTTGCTAAAATTTTAAATTTTCTGGCATTAAAGAATTTTTAATTTAATTTATTTAATTTCTCCCTTCAATTGGCAAATATAAAGGATTAGTATAGCGGCTAATCTATATATGGAAATGGTGAGGTGGTAAAGTAAGCGGTGTCATAGGATTTGGAATTGTGAATGTTGTGCAGTGTTTCGAACCTCGATTAAGGGTAAACAAATTTAGAGGGGCATCCACACATTTCTCATTAAATTTTTAAAAAATCGCTTTTTGATTTAAAAATGACTAATTTGCAATTAAATTAAAAATATATATTGAGATTTGAACTTAGTCATAATAACAAACCAAAAAAACAGCTTCTTTTCCCACCGAGCCACCACCATACATAAAAATAGTGATATTCCTATCGTTTATAGCTGCCATTTGAATGAAAAAATTGAAAATTTTAGCAATGGCAATTGACTCTGCTTATTTGACCATCGCCGTACAATTTCATGACCGCTCTATACCCATAACCATCTTTTATACTTGCCACTTTTACATTGAGAGTATTGAAATTTTGAACAGAAGCTGAGTTGGATTTGTGTAATATTATTTCATCATCACCAATTTTACAGGAAATTAATTAAATCAAAAAATTTGTGGCCCAATCGAGAATCGAAGTTAGATCCATAAATCCAAATTCACTGGCTTTGCTTAATGGACCACCGCCGCATATATAATTCATGCTATACAAATCTTTTATATCTGTCATTTGAATAGAAAATATTGAACTTTTTATTAAGCAAAGGCAATGGACTCTGCGATTATTTCACCATCGCTATTATACCCATCTTAAATACACGCCACTACTTGAAACATATGAAAATGTAATTTAACAGAAGCTGTGTGTAGAACCAAATTGATACAGAAGAAATTAAATTAAATTAATACCGTCGGGTATTAAAATAAAAACGGGACTCGAACCTAGGTCCACAAATCCAAAGTCAATCACTCTACAACCTCGCCCACCACCGCATATATAAATTT
The DNA here is from genome assembly GCA_951394425.1 of Tipula unca. NCBI lineage: Eukaryota > Metazoa > Arthropoda > Insecta > Diptera > Tipulidae > Tipula > Tipula unca. The sequence goes on along the minus strand of OX596382.1, from coordinate 147,793,504 downwards.
GATGTTATGCAAATCTTTTATACTTTCGAATTGAATTGAGAAACTTGGGAAGTTTATTTAACAGAAGCTGAGTTGAATCAAAAATGTCCCAACATGAGTATCGTTTGAAACTTAACTGAACTGCATAGTGCCAGGTGCAACATTTAATGCGATGACATTCCAAGCAGTGTGTTTCGAAGAAGTTAAATATCTGACAAGCTATTCATCCTATTGTTCTTAAAAATTATAAAACTTCCGTTCTAGTCAATGATGCTTGATGCGATTTTCTAAGCGGGCCAAAATATTGACCACTGACCATACAAGTTTTAAGTTTAAGTCAGTACATGAATAACGTCCAAATAAAAAATGTCGCTCTACAAACTGAAAGTATAACAAATAGGTATAGCTGAGTTTATAGCTCGATTAACACTAGAAACAAATTTAATTTAATTTCGTACAAATTAATTCAATTCAGATTCTGTTAAATTTTCATTTTTCTCTATTCAAATGGTGAGTACAGTAAAACCTCGATATAACGGACCCCTATAAAACGGATTTCGGATAAACCGGACAAAAATATTTGACATATTTTTGAAAATTTTGTGTTTTTTTCAATATTTTTGTGTATTTTTTACAACTTTTGTGTCAATAAAATGAAAATTTCTCTGTAAAGCTTTTCGTGCTTATTTTTAATTACTAATTTCAACTTTAGTTATGGTAAAAGCAGATAAACTAACACAGTTTGCTATTTTTTTAAGATTAGCGTCCGGATACTGTGTTATTTAACGGACATTCGGCTTTAACGGACTATCGTCGTCTGAATTAGTCCGTTATATCGAGGTTTTACTAAAAGATGGATTCATATCAGTTATGAAATTGTACGGCAGTGGTCAAGTAAGCAAAGTAATGGACGTTTGATTAGTGGACGTGAGTTCAAGCGGCATTCGGGCTAACGTTTTTTTAAATTAATTTCATCTTACAAATTAGTTCAATTCAGCTTCTATTAAAATTTTCAAATTTCTCCAATTAATTGCCAAGTATAAAAGAGGGTAGCAGCAATGAAAATGTATACGGCAATGGTTAAATAAGCAGAGTCCAGAAATACTTTTCTTTTATAAAAAAAAATCGATCAGGTCACGTATTTTTCCTGGGTCGTTGGCCAATATGTTGGTTTACCAGTTGAAATGGATTCACAACCATTACAGACAGACAAACAGTAATTCTTTTCTTTTAGTTGTAGTTAATCTAGAACCCCAGTGAATATTCTTCGCATTGAAGTGACCACCTATTATGAACCTTTTTCCCAGACGCTTGAAGAATTCTGAGTATTGTTTGTTTTTAATAGAATGTCTTGGTGGACATTACAATCCTGCCACAATATCAGGAAAGTTGTTCGTTTTTATATACATGAACAAGTGTTGGTTATCTGATCGATTAGCCTTTTTAATAACTCGGTAGCACTTATAGCCTTCCTGAACTCGAATTCGTTTTACATGGAGTGGGGTGTGTTAAATTTTATGGCACGGTCATAGTTAAATCTTCCCGGATTATTTTTAATGAAAGTTATAACCTTTTTGTCCGATTTTTTGTGAGCCGTTTTTTCCGATAGCTGTTCTATACCGTTCCACCGTTATAAAGAGGGCTTCACTCTATATATCGTTGCTTTGGTATTTGCGCACGATTAGTTTAAAAATTTCGCTCTTTTCGAAGAGATTTAAATGCATTGACGGACATTCTATAAAATTATCCCCAATAACCAATAACACATTGTTTCTAAAGAAATTTCCCCTTTAGTTTAGAACTAATTGGCAAAACCACTCTAGGAATTCTGGAGCTCTTCTGATCTGATCGATTTTTCATAAACTGCTCATGTAGGTGTGATATGATTCCAACTACCAGAAAAAGAACATGAAATTTATAATTTTTCTGCTAGTTAATAAAATTACATCAGAAAAAATTCTCTTTATATACATATAGTGTTGCTCCTGGTGGTGAGTAGAAAAAATACATTTTTTCTGCTATCCTATACAGCATTTTTTCGTGTATATTTAATTATTACCTATATTTAATTTCGAGTGTACTTTTTTGCTATTATACTATGTACGGTGTAAAACTAAACCAGTATTGTACTTGCTTTACTATAGTTTAGTCGATTAGGCATACAGCATAAATTAACTCATCACTAGGTAGCCATCTGGTTGTTAATAGCATAAAATAAACAATCAAATGTAAAGCTTTCAACAACATTTAGGTGAATTTATCAAATAAAAAATATAACGTTATAACTTACCAGAATAAACTTTTATTTAAATTCCAAGAGAAACATTAAATTTTTCATATTTTTAATTTTCTTTATTTTCACAAAAAAAAACTTTAGCTTCTTTTCTATTTTTCTCTCATCGTCATACATTATTTTTCTTTAGTAATAGAAATCAATTACAATTAAAATGCTTATTTTTAATGTTCTTTTTTTGTGATTTTTATATTTTTTTTTACTTTATTTTTTTTTTCATACAAACAAACTTTCGTGTTTTTTAAATTTTTTATTAAATATTTAAAATAATAATAATTATAATAATAAAAAATTAAAATAAAGAACTAAATTTTAATAATAATAATATAATTATTAATAACTATATATAAAAATTAAAAATAATAATAATTATAAAAACATCAACAAATTTACAAAATAAGAAGTATATTTATTTATCTCTATACATAAATATATATATATATATATATATATATATATATATATATATATATATATATATATATATATATATATATATATATGTATATATATATATATATATATATATATATATATATATATATATATATATATATATATATATATATATATATATATATATATATATATATATATATATATATATATATATATATATATATATATATATACATATATATATATATATATATATATATATATATATATATATATATATATATACATATATATACATATATATATACATATATATATATATATAAATTATCTTTTATTTTATACAAATTAAAATCTAATAACTAAAAAATGAATTAAAAATTAAAATTATTTACAAATAATATTAAACAAATTATACAATATATATATTTTGGAAAAATATCACCCCAACTTTTTTTTTAAGAATTATTTTGTTTTATAAATTTTTATAATCTGTTTTTAATTGATTATTTATAAAAAAATTAATAAAATAATAAAATAAAATAAAAAATAATAAAATAAAAATAAATTAAATTAAAAATTATGTTAAATTGTATTTTATTTATATAAGTAATTTATTTAATTTTTTTTTTTTTTTTGAGGTTATGTTAGGCAAGAATTTTATTTATTTATTTATTGGGCAGCCATATTTTTATGTTTTTTTAATTATATTTAACAAATAGATGAGAATATTATTATGGATAAATTTAATTAATTTTAATTTTTATTTATGTAAAAAATTATTTATTTAATTTTATATATATGTATGTACTCGTATGTATATATGTATTTTTTAAAAATGTAAATTTTTTTCTAGATTTTTTTCTTGTAATAATTAAAACGAAAAATGATAAAAAACACTCTTTCTAACAGAAAAAAATTGGATTTTATTTATTTAAATATTTTAATTTTATCACAAATTCGTTGGACGCAAACCGAAGGATATTTTTAATTTAAATATTTAAAAAAATAATAAAAAACGTGAAATGAAATTGGAAATAATAAAATAATATGTTTAATAATTTGTCGAAACCGTTTATTATTTATTTATATTATTAATAATTTTATTTATAAAAAAATTTTTCTATTTTGTTTTGTTTTGTTTTAATAAAATTGCTCTGATATATAATTTTTTATTTTGTATTTTATTTTTGCAAATTTTTGAGGTACACATATTATATTTATTTATTTTTATTTAATTAAAGAGATTTTTTCCTGAAATGTTAATTTGTATATTTGGTTTCATTTTATTTGTAACATATTTATTTGTGTTAAAAAAATTGTCTTTAAATTTCCATCCAAAATTTTTGTTTATTTTACAAACATCACAGAATTTTTTTTTGAATAATAAACAAAAAAATGTTGCTTTTTTCGTACCGATCATTTACTTTAAATTTTAATATTAATTTAATTTTATATTAATTTTTGTATCAAATTTTTATATAATATCAATTTATATATATAATTTTAAAATCAAATTCGTGAAGAGAGCTTTTTTTATTAATTATTATTTTTTATTATATTATATAATTATTAATATTAACATCAAATATTTTGTTTCTTTACTTATTTCCAATTTATTTATTTTTTTAATATTTTGTTTCCCTAATGGTGTCATCATTCATCCTATTTTTGTTTTCTGTTTTAACAATCAATATAATTTATTTTAACATCAAATATTTATTTTTATTTAATAAAAAATATTTACAGTATTTTTTTATTTTTAAATTTTAATTTAAATAAAATTGACTATCTATTTATTTAGTTAAAAAACCGAATTGATAAGAACGAAAATTAATTTGAATTTTTTTTTTTTTTGAAGAAATCTTGAATCCCTGAACCACATAAACAAAATAATAAAAATTTACACAATTATGCACCGTCAATTTTAAATAATTTCAGTCATTTTTAGTTTAAAATTAAAATTTGCCACCCTGCTTATATTAAAAAAAAAAAAAAAGTTTAAAAAAATGAAACAAAACCTCATATTTATTTTTATTTTATTATTTTCTATAATATTGAATTAATTTAAATATTTTAATTAAAAATAAACTAAAAAAAAATATTATAAATATTTAATTTACTTTTGTTTATTTATCTATATTTATATATAATTAAAAATTACTATATTGATTTAAATATATCTCTATTTATTTAAAATTAATTCATTTTGTTTTTTTGTTAAAAAAAATTTTACTATGTATTTTTGTTTTTTATTAAATTTTTGTTTGATAATTAAAACTGAATTTATTTATTATATAATATATATATATATATATATATATATATATATATATATATATATATATATATATATATATATATATATATATATATATATATATATATATATATATACATATATATATATATATATATATATATATATATATATATATATATATATATATATATATATATATATATATATATATATATATATATATATATATATATATATATATATATATATATATATATATATATACATATATATATATACATTTTCGTTGAAATTTAGTATTTATTTAGTATAATATGAATCATTAATATTTTTTAATTAATAATACCATCTGTTTTATTTATATTTGATTTAAACTATTTTGGTTCATTGCACTGAAATTCATTAAAATATGTATTTTATTTATTTATTTTTAATTATTAATTTATTATATTTGAGAAAAATATTTAAAATTATAATATTCAAATCACAACCAAATTAAATATATAAACAAAAAAGCGAATCGTTAAACTCAAAAACATTAAACTATGGATACAAGGAAATTTTGATATCGAATTAATGGATGCGTACAACGTGTTAAGCCCTTGAGAATCTCAGTGTGTTAATGATGACCTATTTAGTCTCAGAGAAGAACGTGAACTATTTCAATAATTTACTGAGACTAATTTTTATGTAAAGGAGGCATGTTATGTTAGAATCTTTAATTTAAAAAATTTCACCTGTTACTATTACGATTCCAAATATGTCTAAGGCTGTCACACATTGTACGCGGTCCAATGAGAGAAGAACATAAAGTAAATTAATTTATTTTGTGTTTTGTTCAAAAAGGCAGTGATACAGATACTATTTAATATTTTTTCTAGTTAGGAAAAACATGTTTATTTTGTACATTTTGTTTATATTTATTTATATATATGTTTTTGTTTATTGATTTTGATTTATTTATATAGAGTTTTTGTACTGATCCGGATGCTGCACAGGCAAATAATTTAGAAATTTTTATTTAATTTTCTTTTTAAACAAATTAAAATGGAGAGAATACTCAATTTTTGTACTAGGAAAGAATATTTATATGGAGTATTCAAATATATTTTGCATATTTAAAATAAAAAATAAATTAAAAAGAGAGGATTTTTTATATACCTTATGATTAACTCCATAGGAGTTTAAAAAAAAGAGTTAAATTAAACATTTAAATTTATTTAAAACATAAAACTTAATCTCATGTTCCTTAATTTTAATTTAGTAAAATATGTATATAGTATAGTATTTATGTGTATAGTACGCAATAATAATTAGGAGTAATAACAAATAACAAATATATTAATTTAAAATAATAAGAATAAGAATAAAATAAAAAGAAAAATTATGCTCCCGAACAATCAATTTCGATAATATCTTTTGGTACATCGACAAATTGATAAACTAGGCGTTGTCCATCAACCTTGGCCAATATACCCCGTTGATAGTAATAACGTAATGCACGTCCCATTGTTTCATAATTCATGTCTGGTTTATTTTTATGTAGACCCCACAGTCTTGAAACCGCTTTCGAATCGACTAATTTAAAAACACCCTTATCCCGATTTGTCCATTTTATATAGCGCGGACAATATTCACGATCCTGTAACAATTTCAATAGAAATTCCCATAGATAAGTGGTCGAACCTTCACGACTTTTACGTTTTACGCCCATTTCGATCTTGGGCTTTTTCGGTTTCTTTAGTTTACGCGGTTGAAATCCATATTCCAACATGTATGACAAATCATCGTTTACACTTGATGTAGCTGCTTGTATCACACTTTGCTGGTGATGATGGTGATGACTATGTAAATGATGATGCAAGCTATTGTTACTAATTAAACTGCTAGCTAAATTTCCACCACCACCACTTCCACCTCCTCCCCCTCCACCACCACCACCACTGCCTCCACCACCTATACCATTGCTATTACTTGTACTACTACCATTTTGTAATGGAGTGCGATTCGATGGTGTTGTAAAGTGTGTGGGTGGATATGCACCATTCATTGAATGCAGGTAATAACTATCTGACACTAAAATTAAAAGAAAAATTTAAATTAAATTTCAACATAATCAAAATATAAAATCCTTTCCTCGTTCGAAAAGAACTTCCATATTACAATCTGATTATAATGTTTAGCACGCGACATTTAATGCGCTAACCCAAAAGTAATTTATTTTTGGGTACTAACTAAATATGATAACAATCTCTTATCCTATGCCATATACACACATATACTCTTATCGCACACACTTTAAAATATACAGTGAATATATATGCACATACACGAACATATTCAAAGGATAAGTTTTGGCTTAATTTGATTAAAAAATATTTATTCTTTTAAACATAATACTCTGTTGAATCCTGATAGAGCAAATAATTTTGAAATAAAAAATAAAGGTTTTCTAATTATGTAGCCTATCTTTAAACGCAATGCAGATAATCGAGGTTTTACTGTAGAAATTAAGTACATATTTTTAATTTTCCTTATAACTTAAAAAAAAAAATTCACATAAGCGTTGACTAATCATAAATTGATTTAAACTCAAACGAATGGCCAATTCTCAACTTTTACTATTATACCAAGTCTAAACTTTTAGGTGGTCATCAATTATGTTCAAACTGAAACTAGTGAAATAATTCTCTATTTTGCACAATTTAAAAATTGTGTAATTAATTTAGTTTTCCTTTTCATTAAGAAATTTATTTGCAATTTTAAGGTACTAATCATGCAGATCAGTATTATATACATACACATAATATGTATATACATAATATAAATGTACAAATACATATATTAATGTATGTGTAAATTATATGTATTTAATTTGTTAACTTCCTTCCTTTCTAGAAAAAATTAAGCTAAAGAAACTATAAAATTTGCAACTATATACACAACTGTGTGTGTCGTGTTTAGATTACATTATATAGTTTTACTTCTATTTTCAAACCATCATCACGATGCATTTTTTTTTATTATATTTAGTTTTTTTCTATCTTGCATTTTCTTTTATGCAGCCAATGACCAGGAAACAGTCGTAATAGCGAATAGCCTTCAACGTTTCCTCAATCCCTGTTTCTATTTCAAACACATACATATATATATATATATATGTATATATATATATATATATATATATATATATATATATATATATATATATATATATATATATATATATATATGTATATACAGTACGGGCTCGATTTATGCAACATTTGATAATTGCAACATTTGATACAAGCGACAAAAATTAAAATTTACTTGTGTTTGATAATTGCATCATTTTTGATGATTTCATTCGATAATTGCACATATTTTAAATAAAAAAATTCTCTTGTTTTCTCTAATAAAATTGGAAAAAAAAAAATTATATAATGTAAATTTCCACTATTAGTCTCTTTTTTGTTTTCAGAGCAAGATAATTGCATTAGCAATCTCATCTTCTATTTGTTTCGCTTTTGTATGCTAAAAACAAAACCTTTCTCCTTCTAAAAAAATTAAAAATATAAAAACGAAATATTTTACCGTTTTAAATGAGTAGAATACTATTATAAATAAGGATAAACGAATTTCTACAGTTAATATTGCAAAGCAAACAAATTGTGATGTGTATTTAGTGCAAAGTTGGATACAAGGTGGATTAGTTGTATATAAGATGCCTATTGTAACAAAACGCGTTTTCTTAACCATCGAGCAAAAACAACAAATAATTAACCAACTTAAACGTGGAATAACAGCTAATGCATTAGCGAGACAATATGCTGTTCATCGTTCTACAATCATTCGCATTAAAAACAATCAAAAGAACATCAGAGAGTTCGTGTGCCAAACAGAAATAGGTCCGGGTCGCAGAAAAACATTGAAAGCTTCAAAGTTACCGAAAATGGAACAAACCCTGTATAAATGGTTTTGTAACCAGCGGGCTCAAAACGTAACCATTTCTTCAGCCATTTTAAGCGAAAAGGCAAAAAAAATTAACTCTAAAATTAAGGAAGATGAAACATTTGTTGCCAGTAACGGGTGGTTAAAAAATTTTAAAAAAAGGTATGGCATTCGTTTTTTAAAAATTACCGGTGAAAAGTTGTCAAATGATGGTCGGGCTGTTGATCCATTTGTACTTAAATTCCAAAAACAAATGTTGGATATGGGTATGAGCGCTGACCAAGTTTATAATGCCGACGAGAGTGGCTTATTTTGGAAGTTATTACCAGATAAGACGTTAGTTCGAGCGAATGAAAAAGCGGCGCCAGGACGTAAAATTAGCAAAGAGCGAATTACTTTTGTTGCTTGTACCAACAGCTCTGGTGCTCACAAAGTTAATTTGTTCATCATAGGAAAAGCCAAAAAACCTCGACCTTTTAAAAATTTCAACATGTCGAAAATTGTGTATAGAGGCAATAAAAACGCATGGATGACTTCCTTGTTATTTCAAACCTGGCTCGAAAGCACGTTTGCACCTCAGGTAAGGTGTTACTTTTGTCATATTATCATGTTCATGTCTTAATTCTTAAACATATAATTTTAGGTAAAACAATTTTTAATTTCGCGTGGGTTTCCTTGTAAAGCATTGCTGTTACTGGATAACGCTCCTTGTCATCCCCGTAGCTCAGAAATTTTTGTTGAAGGATTACATATAACCATAATGTGTATGCCACCAAACTGCACGGCACTTCTACAGCCTATGGACCAAAATGTAATAAACATTACAAAATTAAATTACAAGACCAGTTTATTAGCACATCTGGTAGCCTCCAATGAAAACGGTTTAGATTCAGCCATTAAATGTTTTAATATAAAACACGCCGTTAATCTTTTGGCGAATGCTTGGGAAGGCCTCACCGAAACTACAATTAAAAGCTGTTGGAAATTTTTAATGCGGCCGAGATATGATGAATGGGATTCCGAGGATGAATTGCCACTAATGGAACTGCGGAAAAGGCAACAAAATCAAAACACAGATGTAGAGATTTTGCAAACTTTGCTAAATGAGTTTTCACCCATCGAACAAATCACGAACGGAGACATTGAAGACTGGATCGGTGAAGTCAATTTAGGGGGTCCTAATCCAATTTCATCTGATGAAGAGAGTATTGACAGTGACACCATTATTTCAGAGTCCTCCAATCAACCAATTATAAAACTTCACGAGGCAATTAAAAGTTTCACAATTTGTTTAGATTGGGCAAATCAAAATAATGCAACAATGGAGGAATTGATGATTCTCCAAAAATTACGAGAGCAAGCGGTTATGCGCCAGAATATTTGTTTGAAACAATCCAAAATTTCTAATTTTTTCAATTAAGTGTATAATTAAACTGAAACAAATTGGTTTTTCATTTAGATATTATTTAAGTTATCATAATTATAATTATGTGTTTAATTACCTAAATTGAATTTATATAGATTGATTTTAGTTTATTTTAGCTGTACAATGTAATAATGTATATAAAGTTTTATTTTGTAATAAATGTTCAATTGAATGAAGTTAAATTGAGTTTAATTTATCGAGTTAAAATCAATTTTGAACATAAAAGGATGCATAAAACTTAAATGTTCGAAAATTGCGTCATGTTCGGTAATTGCACATGAGTCGGTTTTAATTGTGTTGCATAAATCGAGCCCGTACTGTATATATATATATATATATATATATGTATATATATATATATATATATATATATATATATATATATATATATATATATATATATATATATATATATATATATATATATGTATATATATATATATATATATATACATATATATATACATATATATATATATATATATATATATATATATATATATATATATATATATATATATATATATATATATATATATACTTATATATATATATATATATATATATATATATATATATATATATATATATATATATATATATATATATATATATATATATATATATATATATATATATATATAAGCATATATATAGATTATATATGTATATGTATTGCATTCATTTAGATATGTACAAATTTATATATAGACGTATATATGAATATTTGTAATATGCAAATTTGATAAGACAAAAAGGTATAGTATACCTTCTACTGATAACACGACATCGTCGTTTTGATAAGCGAGATTATGCAGTTCTAATATTATATACAACGTTCCTTTCTATTTAAATATGTATGCGGAATTATTATTATTTAATTCAATAATTAGATGCAATTAAATATTGTAAATACATATATACACATATATTATAGATATACATATGTGCTTATATATAAATGTAATATATAAATTAAAATAAAACTAGAATTAAATAAATAAAAACTCAACACACAAGACCTTGATGTGACTTTGAACTCAATTTAATAAAAATACATATACATATGTATATACATTAAGTATGATAAGATTTTTTTAAATTCCAATTTAATATTACTGTGTAGTGGTTTACGTTCAGTTAAGTATTAATACGAGTATGTATAGCAATCAAAATAGGAAACTATTATTTAAAAAAATTAAAAAAACATATCTTCGTTAAAAATGCAATCATAAATAAATTGCTATTATCAAATTGCATACGGCCCCATATTGGGCGCCATAATTAAACAATACTCTCACGTGATCATTATTAAAACCGCGCATCATACGATAATAATACGATCTTAATAATAATATTATGTACATATACAATATACATATATTTATAAATAAATCTGCTGCGCATGTCATCTTTATAAATACATGTACATTTATGTTTTTTTGGTTTTGTTTTACACAATTTTTGTTGCACATTACAAATTGCATTATAAATGTACATATTATATACATATATGTATACGTATATATGTACATATAAAAAAATATGTTGAATAGTAGAAAAATAACACGATTAGTTGGTGTCAGTGGATTTCTAGGGTGATCGTTCGGTAGAAGGTCACCAGATTATTTTATCTTCTTCTTTATGTACACGATGCAAAATGCATTTTATAAAAATTTGAAAGATGTTTGATCATGTAGGATAAAGTACATACATATATGCACTCTCGTAATAGAAGATTGCGCCATTTTGTATTTAGGATTAAATAGGGCGGTGACCAAAAAACTAAATACATATACGTATTTACATAAGAGATATGTGTTTTTAAATTTTAACCCAATTCAATTGAGTCTAATCTCATTTCCTCAAACCAATTCATAATCACTCAACCATTATAAATGCATGACATTGAAATATGTACTTATACCTACAAAAATTAAACTCTTATTTCTATTTCAATTGTGCAGCACTGTAGTTTCCGTATTATATTTTAGACAACCCTGATTTATATTTTATTTAGATTATACAGCACCGCAGAAAAAAATATAAAATAAATTTCCTGTTTACCGCACTACACACTCCACACCGCCCAAATTTATCTTCTTTTCTAATAAAATGAAAAAAAAAAAACATGCATTTCACATCATGATGATCTATCGCTATCTCCTTTTCCAATTTTTCATTCAATCATTCCCTTACATTGCAATCAGCAATATATTAATATACATTATAATATATACATACATACATACATATTAGTTATTAATGGATTTTCGTTTTCCTTTTTTTTACCACCATGTTAAGAAATCCCGCCTTCTTTACTAAGAAAACGATGATGATGATGATAATAATCATCATCATCTTCCCAATCAATCGCGACAGAAAAACAAAAATATAAGCTTTATAAATTAGAAGTGAATCGACGTTGTTTTGTTTTACAAAAAACCAAAAAAAATGAAATGGTCATCGACACATCGTCTTTGCGCATATTCTGAAGGTCACAATATTATTAAAAATAATAATAAAAAATGAATATAAAACGGTATAGATGCAACATAACACAAACACATATATTTCTTATTTTATTTATTCTTCATCTTTCTTATTTCGTGCTCACTTCTAAGTTTCATCAAAATAGAGCGAGACAAATATATACGAACTGTATATAAAGAATCAAATGAAATTGAAATTTTGTAACTGTATTCGTTTGAGTATATAATGTATATAAGTATAAAATGAAATGCAAGTTCCGCGTGCTTTGATTGAAGCCGCTCTCATGCAAATGAGTCTAAGGCTTATATGAGACGAAGTCAACATGACGGAGTTAAATTTTGTCCATCTCGTTATAAACATTTCGCAGTCGTACCAATTTATAGAGCAAATAGAGCAATAGCAAACAAAAAAATAAAGAAATCGTACCGATTTCCTTATTTTTTCTGTTTGCTATTGCTCTATTTGCTCTATAAATTGGTACGACTGCGAAATGTTTATAACGAGATGGACAAAATTTAACTCCGTCATGTTGACTTCGTCTCATATAAGCCTTAGACTCATTTGCATGAGAGCGGCTTGAAAAACTATTTAATACAAAAAATCGAATGAAACAGCTGTGTCAAGACGAAAGGAGATGGATACATACATATTTACAAAAAAATAAAATAAATCGCACTAAAAATTTCAAATTAACCTTTTGCACTATAATGCTAATACATATTATAGAGTTTCGACATGAAAATAAGGAAAATGCTTTTTGAGTTTTTACTCTTCAAGGTGATAAAAGGTGAAAAATATTGCAGACAGAATTTTTCGGTTTCTTATTATTTTGGCTTCCACCAAATAAATACTGAGAAATCGTGGGCGACAAGTTGAACAGAAGTCATTGGCACCATGGCGGGTACTTCTTCTCTCCATCTAAGTACGTGCGTACATGTTTAAAAAAAATGCTTAAAACCATCTTTAACATTGACCTGAATACATTTAATATATAATAAAACAAAAATTGATGCAACTTTGTATCAGCAATTATACATTGCACGATGTACATATGTACATATTATAAAATCTCGCGTTATCTCACACGAAATATTGTGTTTTTTTATTTAGAGATAGAGATAGACATGCAAAAAACTGATCTCTACAAAAATGTTCGATTTCCTATTCCGCTCGATTACGATCGTATCTCTAGTTAGTGGCAACATTGTTGTCGCATGCATATATCTATATATGTATTATACAGAACATATTTTGTTTGTGCAATTTAAACGGAAATTAAATTAACATTATTATTATTATAAACGTGAATTTAATCTGTTTTAATTTTAAAAGTGTAATTTTATTTTTTAATTTTATTTATAATATGAATGAAAAATCGTCAGCATATACTATGTATATAATCATGTATGTGTGTGCACACTCGAAGATAAGATATAGTTTATTAGGGCAACACGAAAAAATACATTAATAGGAAATTGATAATAAAATTATTGAATGATTATCTGAAAACTGTATATTTCCCCGGCACACTTTTATTTAAGGTTAAATAAAATTTCAATTTTCTTAACCTAAACATGAACACGGTTTTATAAAATTGTTGTATATATGCATTATATATCGAATTATGTATAAGGAATGATGAAGATCAAACAAAATGGACATTTTGAATGATAATTTAAGCAAATGATTTAAATTACATATTTATAAAAAACTAAACCACCAAATCGATTAATTCAGTAAAAAGCTTGGCTAATTAGTTGAAGTTTTTTATTTTTCCCTAATCAAATTACAATATTAGAAAAGCGGGACGTATATGTATTTAGTTTTTTAGAAAAGCAGGATTAGAATTGAAAATTTGATTAAAAAAGTATTAAAAGTACAGTAAAGATGGCCAAATGCAATCAACGTCTTTCAATCACTTACATCTTAGCAAATTAAATAGTTTATTGGCATTTACTGAAGTTACAATTTATAATTAAAATGAAGCACGTAAAGCTTAATTTCACTAAACTCTTCATTTATTGACACAAAAATTAAAAAGAATTCACAAAAATATTTAAAACATATAATACATACAATTAGGCTTGCCACCCGTCCTCCATTGTGGAGGACAATCCTCCTTTCGTAAGAAATTTTCTCCATCCTCCTCGGGGGCAAAAATGTCCTCCGTCAGGAAAATAAATCATGTTCCCAAAAATATTTTTAAATAACACATATTTGAGGATAATCTCAATACATGTATGGGACAAGTTTATTTACTCGTTATATTATGTAATTTAGATTCAACGATTTATTTGTTTAATTTTGCTGATGCTACCAACATAGCATATCACTTTCAGATAATGAAATCATTTATTTTATTATTTTATTATAAATAAGTGTGTACATCCCTGAAAAGTTATAAATGATTGACTTAAGTGTAAGTATTTCGAGAGGTGATTATTTTTCAGCTAAAGATAGTCCTTGAGGAGAATGTCCATTTTCAAAATCTACTGCGATACAGTACGTTAAAGACAAATAATTTGAAATGGAATACCATCATTCATATTATTCTTAATTACTGCTCAGATAGGTGAAAAAAAGTGCACTAAAATGCATTCAAAATGAAGCAGACCATTTTGAGAAACTGCTATAAGAAAAATTATTCGAAACATCAATAATAATCTTAAAAAAGCTGAATGATTAAATAAAATGCATTTTAGTGCTCCAAAGCTCTCTGATTCTTACAGCGGTCGCATTACTTCAGTGATTTAGATTTTCTAAATATCAAATGAAAAACATTAATTGTACTGTCCTCTGGCTTTTTCAAAAGGTGGCAAGCCTACATACAATACAAAATTTCGAGGTTTTCCTTAGCGTTTTAGAAATAACCAAAACAATTTCACACAGAAAAGTAAAAACTTATCAGTACTCTCTTTCATTATAACTTATTATAATTGGGGACATTATACAGAACCACGATAGCACAAGATAACTAAAGAAATGTTTATGCGGTTTATGTGTGTTAAATGTGACTATGAAGACAATTAGAATCTATACATTATGAAATTTAAAGATTTAACATTATTCAAATTTAATTTAACTAAATTCGACAGAAACATATTATCGTTGGCTTTAAGTTATTAGTAATTTTGCATGAAACAGGCGGTGCATATTGCAAAAATCGGGTAATTTATTTTAATCATCATGGAGAAAATTATGTTAAAATTAACTGTTAAATATATATCAAGGCAATTTATTAATTACTTCGAAAATGAATTAAATTTATTTATTTATTTATCAACCCAAAGACAATAATAATTAATAACCTAAGAACATTTATCACTAACCCCAAAAAAAAAATGAAACTCTTAAAGAAATTTGATTCATTTCATTTACCACTATTTAAAAGTGTCGTTTAAAAGCATTTCAGGTGAATGGTAGCCGAGCAAATAGCGCAGTGGCTAAAATATAATAAACGTATAATTTAAATAATTTTCATTTGTGAATGACGAAGCTAACGTGGCTGCGACGTTTGGAGCGGAAGGTACCGGGGTCGAATCCCAATAGATGCGAGATGCAAAAGGGATTTTTCATCTCCTGATTAAATTGAAAACATCTATGACCCTCTGTTGGACTTGGAATGTAGAACTCATGGGCAAGTTCAAGTTAGTACAGGCCAGCATGAAGCTATGCAGTTGCAGATGGCCAGTTAAAAGACGGACCTGTAAGGGGTATATTTTAATGTAAATTCGACGTATCTCATCATAGGAATACTAATTAAGCTTTCAAAAGACAATAAATTCACGAGCCGAACAGTCTCTAATTAATGGTAATTATTATTATTAAAAAAACGGAAAGTTCATAAATCGAACAGTGAAGCAAAAACACTTTAAAATCAAATAAATTTAAAATAGAATTTCCTATATTTTCATTCTAAATTAATATTTTTTAATCGTAGAATATATATATATATATATATATATATATATATATATATATATATATATATATATATATATATATATATATATATATATATATATATATATATATATATATATACATATATATACATATATATATATATATATATATATATATATATATATATATATATATATATATATATATATATATATATGTACAATATATATATATATATAGATATAAAATAATAATAATAACAGTGTTAAAGGCCATTACTGGCCCCTTACTGTATCAACAATCTGGCTCCAACGGTGGTTTCGATCCTGAGCTTGGTCTTCATACTGTCTTAGACAATCTGAAGAGGCCAAGTCGTTCTCTACATCGTGGAGCCATCGTCGCCTGCAACGACCTCTGCGCCTACCATATGGTGGCTCTCCTTTCAGAGATCGCTGCACAATTCGTTCCGGATCAGCACGCAGAACGTGACCGAGCCAGCGTACTCGCTGAGATCTAACTTCATGTACAATATCGGGGATCTTCATCAGATCTCTGATCTCGAAATTGTACAGAGCTCGGTATGTACCATCTATTTCGCGTTTAGGGCCGTAAATCACACGCATGATTCTTCTCTCAAATGTAAGGAGCCATCTCTCGTACTCATCCGTCAGCGCCCAACTTTCACATCCAAACATAACAACGGGCCTGATCAACGCTTTGTAAAGCTTCAGCTTCACGGCACTTGATAAGTGTTTAGATTTTAGCAGTGGCCATAGAGGATACAAAGAACGACTGCCAGCTGCCAGCCGCACTTTAATATCCTCACCCACACTGTTATCGTGAGTGATAAGAGAGCCCAAATATTTGAACCTCCTCACTCCCTCAAACGTGTGGTGGCCACTACTAAAATCTGGAGTGCCATTGTCTCTAAAACCAGAGATCAGGTATTTCGTTTTGGACTCATTGATCTGGAGTCCAACAGAAGCTGAAAACTCTACAAGCGGATCAAGTATTTCTTTCACTCCGTTGCTATTCAGTCCAATCACGCATATGTCATCTGCATATGCAAGCACTTGATTGGACTGGCGATATAAGATGTTGCGCTGAGGTGTTTCAGTTTTACGAAAGATTTACTCCAACATGAGATTAAAGAGTATCGGGGACAGAGCATCTCCCTGCCGAACACCCGAGTTAACTGCAAAAATTGTCGATAGCCTGTTCTCAACTTTAACACAGCATTGCGACTGCGTAACTGTCATCCTACACAGTCGTACCAATTTTGTTGGCATTCCTAGGTATTCCAGGGCAGACCACAAACTCTCTCGATTGATCGAGTCGTAGGCCTGCCGGAAATCCAGGAAAACCTGATGTACGGAGATGGATGTCTCATAATATTTAGATAGAATCATCCGCAGCGAAAAGACCTGATCAGTGACTGATCGATTCGGACGAAATCCTCCCTGATAGTCACCAACCAAGCCCTCCGCCAGAGGAGTGATTCCATCCAATAAAATGTATGACAGTAACTTGTATGCTGTGCAAAGGAGAGCTATACCGCGATAATTCTCACACTTCAAGCGGTCTCCCTTCTTGAAGATGGGGCATATCGCGGCCACTTTCCATTCATCAGGCATAACTTCGGTTCGCCATACTAATCGAATAAGGTCGAAAAGACAGTTCCACAAAGTATCCCCTCCGAATATCAAGAGCTCCGAATTAATGCAGTCCACTCCAGGTGAGCGGTTTCGTTTCATTCTCTGCATGGCCTTAGTGAAGCTCATAAATCGAACAGTGAAGCAAAAACACTTTAAAATCAAATAAATTTAAAATAGAATTTCCTATATTATTCATTCTAAATTAATATTTTTTAATCGTAGAATATATATATATATATATATATATATATATATATATATATATATATATATATATATATATATATATATATATATATATATACATATATATATATATATATATATATATATATATATATATATATATATATATATATATATATATATATATATATATATATATATATATATACATATATATATATATATATATATATGTATATATATATATATATATATATATATATATATATATATATATATATATATATATATATGTACAATATATATATATATATATATATATATATATATATATATATATATATATATATATATATATATATATATATATATATATATATATATATATATGTACAATATATATATATATATATATATATATATATATATATATATATACAATATATATACAATATATATACAATATATATACATATATATATACAATATATATATATACAGCCATTCCACGCGAAATCAGACAAAAAAAAAAGACATTTACAGGGAAGGTAAAATGGATAAAAAAAATGGAAAAAAATATAATTTGAGTAAAAACTCGGTGGGGTCAAAATACGCGGAGTTCCGTTATAATTTGTTTTTGTCGGAAACTCAAATGTTCTTACACTTTATGTACAAATCAAGAGTACAGAAGAGTGGCACGATCACTAGCAAAAAAATTTGATTCAGTAAAAGCCATCAGAAGAACTCACGATTATCATTGCTTTGTTCCCAATGGTAACAACCATATCACAGCGCGTCAATTTTCCAATTCTGATAATTTTTATAATTTTAAATTAAAATAATTCGTAAATAAATTAACTTTATTGGATAAAACTGTAAAAGTAAGAACCAAAACATAAATTTCGTAGTTTAGAATTAATAATTGTATTGAAATGTTAAATTCCACCCTAACTTGTTATGACGTTTTGTTCTATAAAACTCGAACGCGTTGTCCATTGTGAAAGATGGCTTATAAAGGTATTGTCAAGTGCTTTACGATAAAAATAAAAAAATAAAAATGAAAGGAGGAGCAGTTCGATTTTTCAGCAAAAGACTATTTAAAACTGAAATTTAAACGATATTGTAAATTAACACCAAAGTTGAAAACGGTTACTTGAAAGTATGTACAATTGTCTTTCCAACGAGCTATTACACGTGAAAATCGGAATACTTAAGATACACGAATTTAAAGATGTGACAATTTGAGTTTCAGACAAAAACAAATTATAACGGAACTTCGCAACTTTATATAATATATACATATATATATAATATATTTATCTTTGTCTACCGTCCGAATCGATTGAGATTCTTTATTAGCCTAGAGAACATCGATCCAATTTTTTCGTTACTGCTCGAAATTTTTAATGTAAAATCGACATATCTCATCACGGTCTATATACATATAGACGCAAAATTATATATAAATATGATCGTTGATTTTCTTAGTTCGTAATAAAAAAAACCGCACAACGCATAGACGGGATTCACAGAAAATGAATTAAAATGTGCTTATCCGATACACCAAATGGGAGATTTCAATATCTATATATACTCGTATGTTAACAAAATCTCTTACAGTTTCCTTCATATTTATAATTATAATAAATACGGTCACAACCGATGCAAAATAAAGTAAAATTACGTACAAATTGTATAAATTTATACTTCTTGTATAGCACAAAAAATATATATTTTTTATAAACAACATTTCCGCAATTTTCGCATAAAAATTTAAAAAAAATTTTACATAGCGCAAAAATAGCAAACGCGAATCTAAATCATTAATAAGTCATTGACTTAATACAATATGAATTCAAAAAATAAAATTATCAATTTGCAAAAATGCAATTAACGAAATAAAATGCACAAATTAAATAAAATAAAAAAGGTTATCAGGTCACCCAAAAAATAATAATAATTTAAAATAAAAATTCGAAAAATTGAGTATTGCACACTACGAGTATGTATATGAGTACATAAAAAAATCACAAATTTTCGCGTATTTTTAATTTTCTAAAAATAAATAGAATTTATAATAGAAAATTCGTAGTTGTTGTCGAGGTCAGTTTTGTTCATATACTAAGCGGCGCGGCGACTGGCGAACATAAATTTTCATTTCATTTAGAATTTTAGAAATAGTTTATTTGGTATTAATTTTGAACAAAAACCGCAGAACGTTTGAACTAATCATGTCATTTCCTTAATTTTTTTAATACGTATATATAACCTATACTGTGAGAGGCATAAACTCAACTGCGTCCCACCTAAATACATATACAATTTAGTTATCCCTCGAATGGACGCGCGACTCTATTTTAGTATTTTTATATGACAAATTCAAATTAAAATAAATAAAAACAGGAAAACGTATTAATTCAATTAAAAAATTAAACAAATGTATATATGTATATGTACATATTATACCGAAGACTATTTATAATACATAGTTTATAATGAAACAATTGCGAAGGTCATATGGAATGATTTTTTCAATTTAATAGCGGAAATAATATGAGCAAACTATAAAATATACAATAGTTATATACGTTTATATATAAATTAATCACTATATGTATACAAATCAATCAAATAAAATTAAAACACAAAACTGGGCACGCATATATGTACTTATACGCAAACATAAAGAAATGTTCACAAACGATCGTTACATAAAATTCACAAATTGACCTTGAGCACTAAGATGCATTTTAAAAAGTCCATCGACCAAGAGAGAGAATATAAAAATAACAAAAAAAAAATAGAAGAAAAACAAATACGACGATCGCACAAAAATGATCATTATCTTTATCGTCTTCGTCGTTGTTGTCAACGTTCAAGATATATGTATATAAAAAAAATAGTATAGGAAAAAAATACACAAATTGAAATTTATTTTTTATTTTTTGATGACTTCTAAAACTCTGCCTGCGTATATGACACACACAATCATCGCATAATTTTCGAGCACTTTGATAAAATATCGATTGTAATCTGTCGTTTATTTGTAATTGACCTAAAAAACCAACCTAATTTATTATGTCATGTAATGTAATTGGATTCGCACACACATAGGTATATATAGTATATATGCGGCACGAGATAAGATTAGTAAGTGTTTATTTGGATTTAAACAAAAACAAAAAACTTAACGTTGGCAATAGCTCAAAAATCCACAAAAATAGAAATATGTATGTACATACTTTCACTTTTATAACTTACTTATTAAAAATATAAGTACGCGTGTTTTAAAATGGTTGATGCACCCATATACACATAGTGTATATATGTATATATGTATATAAGTATATATATATATATATATATATATATATATATATATATATATATATATATATATATATATATATATATATATATATATATATATATATATATATATATATATATATATATATATATACATATATAGTATATAGTGTTTATTTTGCGATCATAATACACGGTGACATAATTTCCAATATAAATATTCTAGAAAAATTATTAAATTTTCCAAACAAGAAAACAAAATAAAAATTCAATTATAGTTTTTTTTTTAACGGAAGAAGAATAAAAATAATAACAACAACAAACAATATTTAATTTATATACTCGTAACATAATAAAAATGATCGACATTCAAATGACCGTTTTGAATTATTGTTGTTAATTAATAAGAAAACTATCAACTTCCCGTACCGTACGTTGTATATAATATATAAAATGGCATAAATTGATATAATATAAATAACATTTTTATGTATTTCGCATTTTGAATTTTACAAACAACAAGAGTACAATAAAATTTTGCGGTTATGGAATGTTTTTTATCAAACAATAATTTCTTTAAGGTAAATTAAAATATTTCTTATCAGTTTATGCGTTCTTAAACTACTGTGTGTGTATAAATATATTGTAATCAATATGCATTTTTTAATTATTTTTATTACTACAAAGACGCAACGCAAAAGCATATATCGAAATAGCTTTAAATTTGTGTATGCGTGATAAGAAAATGTTTGTGCGCCAAATATACAGTTGCAAAATCAGAATTTGTTGTTAATCTTTGCATTTCGTAAAAAAAAGGTGTGGCACCGGTAGCTTGAATACGAGCTAACATTTAGAGAGTGCCATTTTTTCATAATTTCGGTTATTTTTTGACAAAATATAATAATTATGATGTGAAAACTCATCATTCACTTAAACCGGAATTGGGATTAAACAATATTTGTTTTAGTTGTGTTGCGCGATATTGCCTATATTCGCACATCTCTTATATACAATTTATTAAAATTATGATATGTATCTTTACCAAAACAGAAAATTGAGACCTTGAAGATATTTGTAAAAAACTACCATTCAACAAGAATGTACTTTTAACACAATCATGTAAGTTGTGATAAATCGATCTTTTTTGTATTCATTGTTGTCCATGTATTTTAGAAGTAACCAAATATATCTCAAAAAGTTGAGAGTTTTAATCAATTGTAAAAATTTATATAAATTACAAATATTGTGATTAAATTCAACATAAAATTGTTAATAAGTACGCCATATTTTTTGGTTATTATTATTATTATAGTTATTCAGAATTACCTAAACTATGCTAAATACATGGAATATCGAAATGACAGCTAATTAAAAAATTTTAAGTAAGAAATAAGTAAGAATTTATACATATTTTAAAAGTTTCCTGAATAACTTAAGAGATTTAATTTTAACAGATTATTGTTGAAATCACCTTTTCTATACTATCTCTTAGCTTAGTATTGTGGGGAATTTGTACATTACTATATTATTAGTAAAAATTTAAAATACATAAATAAAAAATTATATAATTTAATAGTAAAATAGTGATTTAAAAACTAAATTTTCAATCAGCATATAGCAGCCAAAAATGATTCCACATCATCTAGCGTTAGTAACCAAGATTTTAATAATTTTAAAAATTTGTTCAATCATTTAATTTCTGGTGGAAGTTATATAATTTAGGAGCAGTTATTAAATAATATTTCGTAATAAGTTCCTTTTTTGTAATTTATTTATATACATATTTTGTTTTTTTATTTCCACAGCAATAATACATATGTAAGAGGCGACGTTTTTCCTGAACGGATTTTTTTTTATATTAAGAAAAACGAATTTTGAAAATGAAACATATACATATGTATATAGAATTCAATAGATTTTCCAAATGAAAATGTAGCCAACTAATCGCAAAATTCAGTAACGTAACTTATAGAAAACTTTGAGAGTTAAAACTTTAAGACAGTTGAATGAATTACTGTAATTTAAAAATTTATAAAGTTCAACAAATTTTAGGATTAAATACAATTATTAAATACATTTCCATACAAAGTAATTTAGTGTATCTTGAGAAATAAGAAAAGTTATGTAATTTTTACCAATATTTCGAAATTCACAGAATTCTATCTATAGATGATTTCAGAAAATAAAGAAGAATTTCGGGTTTTATTTCTGTGATAAATGCTATAAAGTTAAACTAGATGCGTTCTCGAGATTTCAGCGGAAACGATTCTCTTAAGCGATACAGGAGTTCAGATTGACTACATAAGTAGATATTTGTATTGTTTATTTATTAAGCTTTAATAATGTTTGGTCGTTTAAAATCATATGGTAGGGTATTATTGCAATATCATGTTGGAGGCTTCGTGTTCAAACCTTATGATGAATATTTTTTTTATTTAAATTGTGTACATATATTTTATTCTCAAATGTGTACAAAATTTGAAATAGTTGAATAGAGTGTTGGCACAATAACAGAATCAACCTTTAAATTTGTTTATCGTAGCTGAAATTCGCAAAAAGCAAATAATCGTATGTAAAGTGCTATAATATAGTGATATGAATAGTAATAAACTAATAACTAATAAAATATATTAATTACAGGTACATTTAGTCAAATGCTGCATCTTTAATTTATGAGCAATTATATATGACGTTCTAAACTCAAAGACCAGTAAAAAAACATTATAATAATAATTGTTATTTAATTGTATTTATTTTATTGCCAATATCAAATAAAAATATTTTATAATAATACGGCTTCGCAGTTTATATCATGCGTGTAAAAAGTGTTTTACCTCAAGGAGAGTTATCTATACGAAAAATAAAACCTAATATTAAATGTATTTTTTTTTTTGTAAAGATCTATTCTCTTGTGGTAAATTACATTTTACAGGCGTGAACTAAATTGTGTAACTTCATAATATTAGGTTAGGCTAGGCTAGGTTAGGGTGGCCGTCCTAAAGGACTAGCATAGGCGCAAATTGGTCCATAGCTGTACCACATTTGCATTACCTCCTATTCACTCGTCGAACCATCTTGAACTTACCAACAAGCGTTGAGGGCCCCTGACATCCATCTTACAAAGATCCGTCAGGTCGTCCAAATGGGAAGTTCCCGTACATTTTATTCTGCTGTACGCTAGACTAGGATAGGTGCAGAATAGATGCAGCACTGTTTCCTCGTCCTTCTCATCACCGCAGTTTACATGAAGCAAGCGGTATCTTTATATCCAGCCTGCTTTGTGATATAAGACGTCCTGTGCCCTTGCGAGCCAGCGATGAGCTCATCTGCCTTTACATTCCCTGTGATATTGAAGTGCCTTGACACCCACGTCAAGCGGATGTTGAACTGATTAATCATCTCATTCAAAGTTGCCAGACAGTTCTGGGCTACCTTCGTCGTCAGGGAGTATGATTGTAGCGTTACAATCATACTCCTTGACGTCGAAGGTAGCCCGTAATAGCAACCTGGCTGTCCGTAAAAATTCGAATATCCCTAGTAGATATTACATTATAGTTCAACCAGTCCATGAATTCCATTATCGCTATAAGTTCAGCTTGAAAAACACTGCAAAATTCGGGAAGACGAAAAAAAAGGTTGACTCCTAGTGCCTCCCAGAATACTCCACAGTAAACCTCTATCCCTTTTTGAGCTATCTGCGAAGAAGCTTAGCGTCTCCTTCACACAGTCCTCTCTGGTGGGAAACTCAGTTTGGAATCTCACATCAACAGATGGCGAAGGGATAGCGTAGTCAGTAGTCTCCCCTGTTGCATAGGATGGATGAGTGGAGTATGTTGTTACAGGTCCACATAGATATGGATTTGAGTCGAATGGCAAGCTGCTTGGCCGCAAGATCCAAGGGAGTGAGATGAAAGAGTACCTAAAGAGCTTGAGTAGGTGTGCTCCTGAGGACCCCACTTATATCCAAGCAGCCCGTTCTTTGAACTTTCATCATCACTAGTTTCATTATATTAAAACATATGGTTTTTCCTGCAATTGGCCAAAAAGTAGGCTTTTTTGTTCGATTTGTATGTGAGAAAATGGCGTTTTACAGTACTAGTCCGGTAAAGGAAAATATATCGGACTGCGACTTTTCGAACTTAATACGTAATATAGCAGTACTTAAATTTTTTATTGGCAATACAATTGAATAAAATTTTAATATATGTAGATAGTACAGACACTATGTACAAAAGAACAGATATCACTTGCCTACAAATTTTGTAATATCATATAAGTATGTACATACTATGTATTATTCATTTTAGTAAAGAATCTGCGTTTATCGGAGTGATGTGTGATGTTTCTGCTCTTCTATTTTATTTAGAATAAACATTTTCTAATTCATAACTTACGGTATGATCAATTTTGAAGTTTATTAATATACGGACATCAAATAATGAAAATGGTTTAGTACACTAAGCTGGCTTATAATTACTGGTCTGCACGTCGTGTACAACTCCATTTTATAACAATTAAACCATATACATAATCGTACGTACACTACACAAATATTTTGTTAATATTAACATATTAAGCCAGTATTCAAATATTTGAAATATTTGTCGTTGTGGATAATAAATTGCAAATGAACTCGTTGGCCGTCAACGTTTGGAAATATCAAAATTGCATAATTTTAATTAGAATGCGATTAGTTTCTATATAATTTTTAAAGTGGAAAAATCGAACACTTTTCTACTACGGATCTTTGGCAATATATACATACATATGTAGTGATTTTGATGATTTCGTAACGTTGCTCTAATTAAATGTAGAGTTTTGTCAAAACTTCCTAAAATTATTGTATCTACAAATCATTCATTCACATTTAAAAATTTAATTATGTAGTAAAATTCTACTCGCAAATTTTCCCACAAATAATTTTATTTTAGATTTGTATAAACACATTTCACATGCATCCAATATCAAACACACATTATAATTATATAAAAAAAAAATGTAGGTCATATGCACATTGAATAGTAATAAAATAAAACGAAAAAAATCCCAGGCATTATTCGTGTCTTTTTGGAAATATTTATATAAATTTATAGTTTTTTATTTTAAATATATAATACTTACATGGGACATTACGGCTATTCCATATACGTAATGGTGGCGAATTATGATAAAAATTCGGATGTAAAAATGTACCATGCGACGGTACCTGATGTGTTTGTGGCGGACAATGTGTCGATGGTATTCCTAATCTAGCTTTTAATTCTTCACTACACGGTTGTCCTCCTGAACTTGAACTATCTACATCGGATACACCACTATCAGCAGGACTTGGTGGCAGAGAACCTGGAAATTTTGCAATAGAACCAAAAATAGAAAACAAATTGTTTTGCATTGGACTAATTCAATAAATATATGATTTATAATAATAATAAATATACTTAGTCATAAAATATTTAAAAAATAATTTCCCATAAACTGAAAAATTCACTCAGCATGATAATGTTGAATAAATACTTGAAGTAAGTCTTAATATAAAGGTAGAGAGGTACAAATTTTTAATACGTTGACCCTTTTTTCTTATACGTTCCTCCTGTTGTGTTTATCGAACAATACCAAAATAAAAAAAAATTATTGGTAAACTTTATTAAAATCAGTAATAGGGATTTATGAAATTACACAGGTGCCCTATATTTTCAGCCGGATGGGATCAAAAATTCAAAAATCAATCATAAAATATTTTTATAAATATAAAAATTAGGACAGATGATTATTAAACATATATGTATGTATGAGAAAAATTGTTTAACCAAAAAATAATAATTTCCTTAGTAAAGGATTAGAATAAAGCAAAAATTTGCAATGTAATTGTGACATCTGAATATATACATTATGATATTTCGCCAACGATCGAAAGTGATTTGGTATAAATTCGACACCTGCATCGACCCATAAATCATAATACATAAAAAAAAATCGGTTAAATGCGCGGTGAGGGACATGCGAAAAAGTATTATATAATTTTCATTTATTTAATCAATTTTGTTTTTATAGTTGTTGTGTGGGAGGATGGTATTAACCCTTTCATTGTTCGATTGTAACCTAACCACTTTCACTTAAATAAAATGTCAAACATAATATAATCAATCAAATCATTCATGCAATATTTTTACATTATATTTTGATTGTTGTTCAAATTCCATCTGTCCATTTGAGATATGTATATTCAATAAATATTGACAGTCCCACATTGCATCTGTATATGCAATTATATTTATTTTACAATAATAGAAAAAGGATTCGATAGACAGTTGGACTAATATTTGTGTTATAATAGCTATATACAATGACCGCGCGCATACAGGGGATACGTATGATGACTCATTTTTGCACAATATGTATGAAACAACGAGAAAGGATAATCGGATTATTATTTTTTTTTTTTTTTGCTTTTCTATACTCATATTATCTCCTCCTGTTCAAGATAACAAAATTAACCCTTTTTGTGTATTTAATAATAAATGTCGGCAATATATTGTAAACAGATGGATCTTTAAGTTTTTACTATGTACAAGTATTATTATACAAACAAGGTGGTGTGTGCAGCAATATCTATTAAGTCATACTGTTTAATCGAAAAAGAATGATGTGACAATAGATTGCTATTCAATATGGCAAATGAAGAGTTTTAGTGGTTGTTTTAATGGGAGGAGAATATTAAACAATATTGTATGACATCGGGTAATTGCACAAATAAATATCCGACATTATAATTTTTCGATCCTATCCTGATTAATTTTACAGTCTAAACTGTAGTGCATCTCAATTGTTTTATGTGACAATATAAATTTTGTATAAATCAGAAATAATTTTCAACAAATTAATTTATTTATTATCCATACATCCATACATCTCTGAAAGGAGAGCCACCATATGGTAGGCGCAGAGGTCGTTGCCGGCGACGATGGCTCCACGATGTAGAGAACGACTTGGCCTCTTCAGATTGTCTTAGACAGTATGAAGACCATGCTCAGGATCGAAACCGTTGGAGCCAGGTTGTTGACTCAGTAAGGGGCCAGTAATGGCCTTTAATACTGTTTATTATTATTATTATCCATACATAAACATTCTGCCTACTCATTTCCATACCAACCTCTTATCTACCTTAAAAAATCACATTTCATTGTATTTACTAAAAAATATCCTTACAAATTTAATTCTATCAAATTCATCTTCTAAATAGTTAAGGGGATGTAAAAAAACAATTTAAAAAAACTGACATCGGACACTACTTTAACAGGAACTAAATGTGGCTTGATGGACTCACCAAATATCTTCATCCTATTGTTCAAAATGAAAAAATAAAACAATTTTATTCAAATGTCACGTATTTTATCCAAATACATACATACTATAAAAAAAATGTGGTTAAAAACAGGAATTTTATGTATTTTTTTATCCATCTTAAAGAAAAAGGAAAACGGAAATTACAGTTTGAGAATATTTAATAAGTTTCTATTTTCTTTTCTCTCTTTATAAATAATAATCCTTCACCCTTTTTTATATGGTCGTGATATATATTCTTCATCACATGATCAAATCAAATTGAAACAAGTTTTGAAAACAGGAGAGATAATAGATATAAATATGATGCGCCGAATTAATTGTCGTTCAAGGAACAACAACAGAAAAGGGTTAGTAATGGTCATTTTCTTATGTAGAGATGGACATTAGAAAATATTCTCACGGAAAGAATATACATACACAGTGGATATAAGGCAGGAAGAAAATATATATGTACATATATAGACAAATAAATAAATGTAATGTCCGCATATTTTATTATAAATTAATTCATCCCTTTTTATAACAATCATCACGCGGGAATGTGATATATGCATAATGACCAACGGTCACTTTTATTTTTTTATTTTTAGTTTTATTAAGAAGCATATCATGCTTTTGTTTAAATCTTCGGTATGGGGTTAGATTTTAGATAGAGAGATGTTTCTATTTTAACCGTTATAAACCCATCTGTTCACAAAACTATCAATTCGCGAAGAGTATTTTCGTACATTAGCAAATTACATATAATTGGACGAATGAAGAATTTTTTTTAAATAAATGTACAACAAATCTTGAATATATATTTTGCATGGTTGTTATTTCAATTGGCTTTTTGACAATCGCGCTATATTTTTACAAAAATCGATCAATTTGAATTTTATACTAATGAAAATACATATTTGAAGAACCCGACATAAGAATGCACACACATGTATTTCAAAAATGGTAAATCTATCCAATACATTTTTAATTATTTTAAATGCAAGATCACAATGGATCATCAAATCTTTGATTTATGAGAAATTTATTTTTCGGTTACTCTAAATTAAACATAAAAATTCACTAAAAACTGACCTGTACTCGATGTGCTGTAATTTCTATGATATGGAGTTGTGTGAATTGGAGCCCCACTGAGTAATCCATGTAATAATGGTCTATGCTGTCCTTGATTTATAACTGACAAATGTTGTAATGTTGCGGCTGTACTTCGTTGCTGTGTTGGTGGTGGGCTTGGGGATTGCGGTAATTTTATCGGTATTTCGGTATCCACTGCAAATAAAAATTAAAAACAAAAAAATATAATCGTTAATATAAAAATCTATAATTACACCGCGGGATTTATATATTTATAAACACATAATATTACAAAATCATATAATTTTTTTCCGTCTCCGCTTTTGGATGAGAAACACTTTCGCCGATTTTTACATACCAAAAACAACAACAACAATACACACAAAAAATCACAACAACCTACTTTTTTATGTTGTGTTGTGCAATCATTTTTTTTTATATTTTTAAAGCAAATTTAAATTGTTGTATGTATGTTCGCTTGTGTATGTCTGTCTGACTATATTCTTGAGACCAATGTATGTAAGTAACAGAAAAACTATTATTAAATTTAAAACATAGTAGAGCGCGAAAGATCTCATCATTTCGAAGGACACACCGAATGTTTTGTAACATACAGAGAATTAAAATTAAATTAAAATCTATCCACCTGACAAAAAAATATATCGCGAAATTATAATTCATTACACACACTCGGCTAACGTGCCGCACTAAACAAACAAGCCTTGAATAATACATATGTACATGTATGCCAAAATTATACATATGAATGTAATTGTACGCGATGCGGTAAATTTAACAACTTTTTTTATTAAATTCTTTTTAATGTATCTTACGGTATCTACCACACATGACTATATAAACTTATATATGTACATATATGCATATAAATACATAACATAATATTATTATGTATATACGTATATAATCAGCATTAACAAAATAAAAGTAAGTTTCAAGTGAAATCGAAAGCAAACCGGAACCGGTTCAAGTATTTTTTTCATTTATTTAAAAAGAATTACGCGATGATTTAGTTATTTTGATATATTTAGTAAATTACATTAAATGTGGAGACATTTAAAATAACCTATCAACGGTCTCAGAGCTAGGGTTGTTTCAGCCAAACTAACAAGCTTAAAAGTTTACATCATACAACATTTTTTTAATAAAATACAACAATAATAATAGAATTTCGAAGATAATTTTTAAAATTATCAAAATTTCGAGGAAAAGGAAAAAATTTAGATTATCTTTAAAATTTGGACTTTTTAAGAAAATTTGATAAGTTAAATATAAGAAATGTACAAAGGTTGATGAAATTAATAGAAAATTTGCACACATTGTAAACACATTTATAAAATTCACGGATTTCGATATTTTAATTGATTTTATAAAATTTAAGTATTTGATTATTATAATTTGATTATATGATTTTTTGATAAAATCGCAATTCTTCAAACAATTTTTGTTCTTTCTGCCTATGTAAAATACTTGGATCCGGTATTTCAGCTTGTATACCTGTGATCTAAATACCAATATTATATTTAGGATTGAGATAAATACTCGGGTAAAATTAAAATTTTGTTTGTGTGCGTAAAATTCATAAAAGAATGCATATTTCTTTAAGACACAAATACGAGAATACTAACTATCAAATTTTACCGTAGTAAATTATTTACTCGAGTATTCACGAACAGTGGTACAAATTTGTTTGATACAATTAATCAGGTAGTCAAGTGATTGCTTGCTAGGCGATCGGGCCTATGATTTCAAATAAAAATTGCTTGCTATTTATGGCTTGCTTACTAGCATCGTTTATGATCTACAAGTATTGCTGAGGTGTTAAACTCGGTATATCCCGACTTGCCTGTCTGCAACGTGAACGTCTTAGTTAAATTGCCGAAATTCTTAATCTCTATTTAAACAGATCGACGTAATGAAATCAATAACAAAATGTAGGAATATGACAGTTTTTATTTTATTAGTTGATAACGTTGGTGAGAATTATATTAAAGTATAGACATATTGGTAAAATAACCATGCTTAACAATCAGTTTGCTAACAAACCATTAACTCATTTTATGTGCCACCGGGCATTAATGATTTATTCGAAGTAAAAACCACAATAATGATATAATCTAAATATTAAAAAAAACGACAAATAACCCATTTAGTTATACTCTAAATATAAGTATGTAATTATATCTCATTTAATGTGCGTTTGTTACCTTGTTTTTATCACACAGTTTATCAAAATCTAGCGATATTGATAAAGTTGATATCCGCTATTTTCTTTCACAGTTCAGTTTCACACAGATATGATGTAATAACGACTGTCCTTGTATAATTCTGCTAGAGAAACTAGTATTCTCCTCATTTAGCCCCAAACTGAACTAGAGTTTCAAACTTAAATTTTCTCGAAACTATTATTCGTTTCATTATAAATAGGTAATTTAAGAACAAATGTATCGCTGAATAAAGTAGTATTTTTAACTGCCCAATTCTTGTTACACATATAATACTCGAATATTCATTAAATGCGTTTAGAGAAATAATATTAACTAAAATTTGAATTAATAGCAATATGCATATACATATTCAACATCAAATCAAAATGATATAAACAAAAAAACATATAGATTGAGATTAAAAAAATTAAATTCTATTAATTGTCCGCTTCCCTTTTTCTCCTTGGAACTAGTAAGCCCATAAGGGAGTATTGTGATAATGTTTGTTAAATATGTTATAACTGTAAAGGTGAGCTCGCGAGGTCAGATATTTATCCTAGCTATTTACATTCGACCGTAAGATAAAAATATTTTAACTTCAAAGGGAAGAAATGGATGAATTTCTTTGGTTATGGATGAAATTCTTTGGTGATTTTATTGGTTTAGACCTCGGATGTAAATAGCTAGGGTACATATCCGACCTCGCGAACTCACTTTGTGTTAAAATAATCCAATGCAGTGTGAAGATCCAAAGTTGCCATATGATCATATACAACCCGCATACACATACAATAAACATATCAATGATTACGATTCTAGCAAATTATCCATTATTATTCAACAAAATATTCTATTTTTTATTTCTGCTTATGAATATAACCTTTCTCATCAATAGGACGTCGCCGGATTATTAATTTCCCAATTACTATCATTTTATCCATCTTCAAAAGTATCTCCTTGTTTCATTCACCTTTTGCATATAACAATATAATATTGTATAAATAAAATCCCTTTTCTCATTTTATGTTTTTTCGTATTTTTTCTGCACACTTCAAATCTCAATTTTTTTTATTTTTCCGAGTGCAAAAAACACACAAACTGGAAAAAAAATGAAAATGACAAATATATTTCACAGTTATAACATTTTTTTTTGGTTCGCTTTAGATGAAATTGAAAGTAACAACAAAATGAGAAAAAAAAATAGAAAATGAGGGAAAATTGTCTAGAGATTTCGACCAAAAAACGAAAAAGAAAAAAGGATTACATTTTTATATTATATACGAATATGAAAGCGGAGGAAGAGACACGGGGCGGAGTGAAAAAATTGAAATTATATTATTCAACTCTGGAGTTGAATGTATGATACGATGCGATGGTGAGAAAATACATAACACAAAAAATTTTCATCGTCATTGTCGTCGTCTAGCCGTATTGATTCTGACATGTTTTTTTTTCATTTTGTGTATAACGAAATGTATTTTTATTTTTTGGGTATGCGGAAAATTTTCCATTTTTCTTATTATGGGTGGTGCGGTGTATATAAATTTCTACAAAGAGAAAGAGAGGATGAACTTACAAAAAAAAAAAATGGAAAACGGAAAGTGAATAAACTATATATTAGTCTAATGAAAATAAAAGTGGTTGATTTTTAAAGGGTGAAAGTATTTATATATGTACATAGTTTTTCTGTCTGGAACTTTTTCGTTTCTATATATCGATTGCGTTTTTTAATGTTCTATTTTATATATACATAATATGTATATATATTTACATATGTGGCAAATGCTTTTTAATTAATTTCTATATAAACCATCAAATGGTGACATTTTCCAGTTATACGATTTATTAATTTAATTTCCATTACCACGAAACGAACAGAAAATATATTAATAATAAATACTTGTAGTAATATATACACCATGCGGAACGGAAGTGAAAGTAAATAGACGCGATGGCTGAATAAAAAAAATATAGCTATATATATATGTATATATGTATGTATAATACAAACTATCAACAACTAGCCTTGACCTAGTTTTAACTTAAAATTTTGTATTTTCAATACTATTATTATTATTTGTTTGGTTTAATGCAAAATCGGATCCGCAATATAATTACATAACGTTGAGAATTTCTTACATACACTATATTATGATCAAAGAAAAAAACCTGTACCTCACCTAAATTATAAACTAATCGAATCGACAAATATCATACATACATATGTATATGTATGTTTCACAATATCATAAATGCTTCCGATGATTGGGAAACCCTGAACACAAAAAAAATATATATTTTATGTCACATGAATGATTATATATACATCTTCAAGGTAGACAAATTATTTTTGTTTTAATCTATGAAACTTATCTTTTATATACGAACGCGACAAATTAACATTTATTTGTATTTAGAAATCGTTATTAAAATATTAATTTATTAACACATGTATTTATATAATAGACTAGAGAGGGTTAGTACAATGTTGACTGATAGCCGACCTTAAGCCTAACTTGCACGTTTAATATTATCATAATATGTATGATTAAATTGAGAAATAAACGCGCGCGAGATTTAATATAATTCCGCCCCATTATTCTAAACATAATAAACTACTGATCGGTTGTTATTATAAATACATGTATGTTTGTACATATATTATATAAAAAAAAAATAACACAATAATTACGCAATACAAACCCAACATCCAGGAAATTAACATAATTCAAACAAAATAAAAAACGAAAAAAAATATTAATCAATTTCGTAACATTATCACCTTGTCTTCCGTTTTGTCAATATATAAGTTTCTATTTACCTTTTTGATTATAGTTCCATCCATGATTCAGTATATACATAACATTAAATAATACATAATACATATACAATATTAATGAAACGCGAAAACTACCAAATTCTTAGTAATATTGAAATTGAAAGTATTTTTTTTGGGATAGTTTAAAATTTAAATTAACGCAAAATGACACAATATACAAGTTTCATATTTAAGTTGTTTTTGGAAGAGGGAAATTTTATTTTTATCGATAGTACGTGATTTGAAATTCATTTATACATATTTAACCCTGTAGTTAAAGGTGCGAAATTAAAATGGGCATTCAACACATTGAAATGCATCTTGTAAATGATTATATGTATACAGTAAAATTACAATCTACAAAGTACGTATAAATTATATTATAAAATGAGGTAAGTAGGACAAATCGTTTTTTTTTCTACTTCGCTTCTAATAAAGTTGTATTGTGTGCAGTGTGTGCGAGAGGCAAAGTGAATAATATAGCAAAAAAAAAAAGAACTTGATAGTTTTTATATTTTTTTCTATATAGTTTCTATATATATATGTATGTACATACTACATTCATTTGTGTATGTATACGATATTAGATTAGTATTAGAAAATATAGAAATATGTATACACAATACTATTAAAATGACATTGCATGAATGTGAAATCCCACGCAATTGCATTTTAGAATATAATATTGTTTTTATTCACTTTGCACAAATTAAGTGCTTGAACTGTAAATAGGTGTCATCCTGATGATAATATTACAAGGTCGAAATTGTCATTCGTAATTGAATTCTCTAATTTTAATTTCGCACACACCAAAAATAAATGAAAAATAAAAAGTTTTTGATTTTCATCCAAAATTTTATTTTTATTTGTACAATGAACTCGTCGCCGCGCATTTTTAAAATGAATTTTTTATATGACACTGCACTTTTCTAAAAGTATATGAAATTGGAAAATTATTCAAAAAGGGTGTGTGCTTAATCTACTCCTATATATGGTAGCATTTCGGGCGCCCATCGTGGGGTACAATTAGAAACTACATAACGTATATAAATTATGATCAGCTTTCTTCTATATACACACAATACAATGCATACAAAAAAACATGTTGATGATGAAAGAGAAAACGCATCAACATTGCAATTTCATTCAATTGGCTTACATTTTCTCTCTGCTGCAAATGCAATATTTTGCACAAAACTAGAGATATTATTATTGACACGCGATACATGGTGGATAGATGATGACTACAATTTCTATTTCAATTGCGAGTTGTTGTGTGTTTCGCTTTCCATTTCTTGCCCTAATTTTTTACAAAATAGTTTTAAGAAACATCTCAATACAAAAAACTTATGTCTCAATCTCCTTCTCGTTTTTAATAGCAGGTAATTTTTATTTAGACACAATAAAGAATTTCAACAGACAGGAAAAATAAAAATAAAAATTATTAACAAGAATATTTATTGTCTTAACCAAAACAGAAGAGAAAAAAAAATTACAAAATATTTATATATTTCTTGAATAAAAGTATATGTATACACCCAAGGTATATACTGAAGAAACGGAAATGTTAATTCTTGCAATAATTGTACGTTCATTGTTTTCGGGGCGATTTGCCAATTTCTACACATCTCCGCGCGCAAGTGTTATACATATTTCCATTAAATTACATAAATCTGAGTTTCATGTATCCAAGCAGCATTTCCGCCTAATGCACAATATAATCAATATGCGTTATCACTTAAATATACGCCCGACATAAAATTATTTATATAAACAACAAACATAACCATGACATACAAATTTTTATTTTATTTTATTTATTTGTATAAAATAATAAAAAATAAAATGATATATATATATATATATATATATATATATATATATATATATATATATATATATATATATATATGTATATATATGTATATATATGTATATATATGTATATATATATATATATATATATATATATATATATATATATATATATATATATATATATATATATATATATATATATATATATATATATGTATGTC
Organism: Tipula unca; assembly: GCA_951394425.1. NCBI lineage: Eukaryota > Metazoa > Arthropoda > Insecta > Diptera > Tipulidae > Tipula > Tipula unca. The sequence goes on along the minus strand of OX596382.1, from coordinate 147,756,162 downwards.
AATTTATTTTTATACTTTTATCAAGGATTTTGTATAAAAGAAAATTCCAACTGTGTGTTGTCTGTGTACTTATATGACAAACAAATTAGTTTCATGACTTGACACCAAATGAAACATGAAAGGATCGCAAAACAAATCATAAATAATAGATAAATTCTACATTTTTTGTTACATAACACCAATTATACTGTTACCTAAGAAAACAACTGTAAAATCCTCCTTAAACTGTATAAATATTTTCGTTTTATGATATACAACCGTTATTACATTTCCTGCTGTTTCATAACTGTATAGTGTGAAAAAAAATTAGGTAGCAAAAAAAAATTTGTTCGACCCAATTGACAATCAGCTGTTTACAGATATATAGATAAGATACACGATCGTAAAGATGTTAATATGTATATTATAAAACATAAAAAAAACAACCACGTGATCTACGTCATAATTAATTCTCTCTTTATAAACACAAAAACTAAAAAAACAACAAATTAAAAGGCAGATGACCTTGTCCTGAATTGAATATGTTGGATTTTTTGTTATTCTGTTTTTATTTTTATTCATAATTATTACAAAAAATACCGATGATATAAAAAAAACTACAACCGATTTATAATAGTATTAAGCATAATTCACTGTGACCGAACTTCCACCCTATTTCAATATGATATACGACGCTCTGAAAATCAGGCTCAACTAATTAAATTAGCAAATATGCGCATGTATTTTTATTAAGAAATTGCTTTATTTAATTAATAAGAACAGCAAAAACAAAAAGAAAATTATTGGAATTTCTTTTCTTTTTTTGTAATTTTTATTTGAGCAAATACTATGTATTCAAGGTTTTTCTTGGGAACTTTATAATACATAATTTTAAAAAAAACGAGCAAAAATATCATTCTGTCACCTTGATATGACAACGTCACCATTTTTGTTGTTGGTGCTGTTGTTTTTGTTTTGTGAAAGTAAAAATATTTTTTTGTATTGCTATTATTATTTAATTGCAATTACAAAATGTCAAAGATTTTGATCGATATCGATTTGCAACTAGAATTTAATTGATACTCTACCGGCTACGCATCTCTACCACTGCCATTTTTAAAATTAGTAGACTGTTATATTCAAATATGAGATATTGATACATATCACATTTTGAGCAATTTGATACATATCACATTTTATTCTCAGTTTTCCATTATAACCGGAAATTCAGCAAATAATCGCAATTATTTCTAACTCAAACCTAATTTTTAATATCAACAAATGCAGAAGTATCAGACTAAAATACGATATTTATTTAGAATAGACATTACCAACGATCAATATATAAAATATACATAATAGAATGTGATACAGACTATGTGAAAGTGTACGTATATGTAATAAAATAAGGATGTTCTTTTTCCTTTTGATTAATCGATAAACTTTATTTTTTTACTGTTTTTCTAAAAATATTAATAAATAACCAAACAAATAAATACGTCCTTAGGATAACGCAGATCCAAACACCCTAATTTGACGTAATTTTTCTCCCGATTCTTAATCCGAACTTATAAAAACCGTACCGAATATAACAAACATTTGTCGAATATAAACCGATTGTCGTTATAAAGCCACTAATTGTTACATCATAAAAAGTCCCGAAAAATCCAACGGTTTTTTGATATACCATATAAGGCAACAATAAACATCTTAACCTAATTCTTTGCTCGTAAAATCCCTATTTTTAATTTCTACCTGTTGCATTGTAAAATATCTTCTGTGTAACCCGTCAATACATATAATATTTACAAAAAGCATATTTTCACCGCATTTTTTGACAAACAAAGGATATCTATATGCGTTATGTTTTGATTTCTTTTCTTAAATATTTGTTTAAATAATAATAAATTTTAAGGCTTAGGATACGTTTTGCCGAAACTAAAAATGGATTACCCTTTTGCCTTTTATAAAATAGAAAATAAAAAACGGCACATTTCAAAGGAAGAGTAGTATATAAGATGCTTTTCAAAAATCCTACCATGTAACTAGGTCATTAAACCTTTAAATACTGTACTTATTAAGCGTAATAGCGTCTTTAAGTTTGATGTTTTTTAAGAGAGTTATAGGTATAGTTTAATTTATTTTGTAATAAAAAATAATAAAAATGTTTTCAAAGTTATATAAAGTTATATACTTATACTGTATCAACAATTTGGCTCCAACGTTTTCGATCCTGAGCCTGGTCGTCATACTGTCTTAGACAATCTGAAGAAGCCAAATCGTTCTCTACACCGTGGAGCCATTGTCGCCTGCAACGAACTCTGCGCCTACCATATGGTGGCTCTCCTTTTATAGACCACTGCAACATTCGTTCCGGATTGACACGCGAGATCTTAATTCATGTACAATATCGGGGATCTTCATTAGATTTCGATATTGTACAGTGCTCGGTATGTGCCATCTATTTCGCCTTTTGAGCCGTAAATCATACGCATAACTCTTCTGTCAAATGGAAGGAGACATCTCTCGTACTCATCCGTCAGCGCCCAACTTTCACATCCATACATAACAATGGGCCTGATCAACAATTGTAGAACTTCAGCTTCACGGCACTTGATAGGTGTTTAGATTTTAGCAGTGGCCTTAGAGGATTCAAAGCACGACTGCACCCGCACTTGATATCCTCATCTAAACTGTCATAGTGAGTGATAAGACAGCCCAAATATTTGAACCTCCTCACTCCCTCAAACGTGTAGTGACCACTACTAAAATCTGGAGACAATTGTTTATTTTGCAAAGTGTTATAAAATCTTGTTTACTATATTAAATTGTAAAAAGATAATTTACTACGGATTTCTATTTGGTGTCAAAACAATTTAATCGGAAATTAATGTTAGTTAACAGAACGGAAGAAAATGTTAATATTATAACATGATGTTGACATTGAAACGTACCCATCCCCCGCCGAAAACATACGTTCCAATCCAATATAAATATTATGTATGTAGACGAAAACAGCGCACATATCCCGCGTATACGTTTACACACCAGTAAAAAAAACTGATATTGGATAAACAACAAAACATATTATAACCTAGCCAGCGCACATTAAAAAAATTCCTAGTTGTTATTATCAACACACAACATTTCGCTAAAAATAAAACTGTTTTTTTTATGTGAAATAAAAAATTATCAGAAGAGTGAAAGTAAAAAAGAGAGAAGAAAATAAAAAAAAATATATTTTAAAAAAAAATGAGGCCTTGAACTTGAGACAAATTTAAATAAATAAATATACAGTAATTTTTTTATTTTTATTTTTTTCGTTTTACATGTATGTATATAGAGGAAAATTATTTCATTAGTATTTTGTGTGTATATATGTATGTATGTATTCAAGTTAGTTTTGCGGAGGATGTAGAAATTTATCACAGTATTGATTATATAAAATGGAAACGGCGTAATAATGCCTTTAAATATTTTATAAACGAACAAAAAATAAACGAATTTTTCCCATTTTTTTTCGGAGTCTTTGGGGTTTTTAATCGATTTTCTAAGTATATAACAAAACGAGTGAAACTCGCACACAACCAAATAAATATATACCTATTATACGCACACATCAAAACAAGTAAAAAAATCAATTGTAATTCTTTATTCTATATTTTTTGTCTCAATTTTGATGTTGTCTTGACAACACGTAATAAAATTTTTGTTGTGGTAGGCCTAATTTTTTGGTGTGTTCTTGGTTTGATGAGAGTTGTCCACTGCCAGCCAATATTATTTTTTCCTTATGAACGAAAAGAAAAAATTAATTTCTGGTGTGTACCTGCTTATTATATTTTTATATGGATAGTATATTACTTATATCCAACAATTTTGATTGGTACCCGACCCTACACAATACACCAATATTTATATATTGGATTGGTGGTATAATATATACCAGAGAGAGGAATTGTATTGTCACGCACCACAATATGGACGTCGCATGTTTCAGTAAAATTTTCCGTTTGTTTATAAATTAATAACGGAAAAACAAGATGGCTTTTTTTAAGGTTTTCTTTTTAACAACTTCGTAATCACATAAAACGCACACATAATCCAATATAATAACAGAGTTACGTAATATGACTACATGGCGTTTCGTGATTTTCAACGATATAAATGTATTACGTTGCGACATTGAATTCTTTTGATAATTTTTTAAGAACGGGTTTTTTCCATTTTGTCGCGTCTCATCGATAATCAAATCATGGTTATTTTTGATATTGACATATTAACAAGGCATCTGCAATCATCGATCATAATATTATGTATGTATACGAATTAAGAAACTAATTTCAATGGATTTGGAACTTTACAATTGCTCATCGTACCTTGGAATGAACAACAATATACATATTATGTACTGAATCCACCACACTTTGGGAATAGGAATAATCGGCTAAAGCTCCTATAAACACATATGTCGCAAATATGTTTTTAATTTTCAGTCGATACAGGAATGATTTAATATCAAACTTCTATATATTTATTACATAAAATACGTAGCTAAAATCAAATTTAGCCGAAAATACATTAAGCAAATTTCAAAGGGCTATTGACACGGCTTGTTAATAAAATAAAACTTAATAAATTAACTATCTATGAAATACATAAGACAACAATAATTCCTTGAACGTTTCTCACTTAAATCTAAGCATAAGAGAACTGTCACAATTACATTGTCATTCGTCTATAATTACATATCAAACGTACACAATTACCAACCGTCCCCAACCATCATATTCTAGGTACCCCTTCCATGTATGTAATATATAAATACATGTACATCAAATTTCGTATCCTTTCGTTTCGTACTTTTGTTCATTTTATCCACAGGTTGCCTACATTGAGTTGAGATCATATTTCATCAATAATATTCACTCTTTCCCAATCATCTTATTCTCTCGCTCAATGAGCCAAAATTAAACCCTCATTTATATAATATACGTTATGGTTGTAATAACACAATACACTAACGAATCACGGATTATAATAAAAAAAAATATACAGTAACATGACCTACTTTACACAATAAAAAATTGATCCTTTTTTAGTTTTCCATTCGTTTTTTATTTGCTGTTACTTAAGGATGTATTTATCAAGAAATCATTAACTCTTGTTTTTGTCGTATTTAATATTAAGTCACTTCCCATTATACATGTTCCCCTTAATTAAGGAAATGAAAAAAGGGGTGGGTCTTTATTACTTCAAAAATTAAGGCCCCTATTTCATAGTCATTAAACATTGTATTAAACATTGTACATAAAATAGAAAATGTACTCACAATATCGTTTCATAAGACTTTTTTTATAAGCCCGACCTTGCCCACGGTCCTCACCTGGACCACCAGAATCATCGCTATCCGTTCCAGACGAATCATTACGCCCGCGTCGATGTTCATGAATATTCGACGAATTAATCGATAAATCCAATGGAATACAATCGTCTGGTTCATCATCATGTTCTTCCTCATCATCCTCATGTTGTGATGACGAATGATGATGATGGCTTAGTAAATGATGACGCCGTGAGTCCGGTGTTATTCTATGCACATGATGAGTATGCCGATCATGCTCATTATTAGTTATTTCAACTTCTGAATCACAATCATCATTCGCATTATTACTATGCTGGTTATACCGAATATGATTGCTTGTACCATCATCGTGACGAATATGATTTTTATGTTGATTTAGAGACGATGATGATTTCTCTGATTTGATAATTGTTGTATTTAAAACATATTCACTTTTTATTAAATCCACAGTATTATTTGCATTGTGCGGTGCGGGTGGGGGTGATTCTAATTTGATTTGCGAATTTACTTTTGTGCTGCCACTACTGCTATTAGAATTTGTGTTCACCGTAGTAAAATGAGGTGGCGAAATCCTTTGTAGCATCATCATTTTTTCTCCTCAATATTTTATTTATATCAAATTAATCCACTAATAAATAATACACAGCACACACATACACACAAATAATAAAACTTGAGTACTTTGATTTTATTTTATATTTATGTAAATTGATATAAATAAAACAGTTTATATTAGTTTTTCACACATTTTTGCTCAATTTTTTTTATACACAACCCTGAGATGAAACTTTTTAATTTTCTATATTTTTTCACATATTATTATAAAACAAAAATACACAAACACAATATTATACTTGTACTATCATTTTAATTTGTTTCTTAACTTTTATGTAAATATATAATATTTTTATATATAAGAATTTTATTTATAATAATAATAAATAAATAGCACTTTCACACACGATTATAAAAAAATGGCAAATAATATATTAAACAAAAAAAAAAATAAAAATAAACAGAAAATGAATTATTCTTCAATTTGTTTATTAAAAATTTATTTATTATTTAGTTTATTTATATATGTATATATATTTGAGGTAGATTTTTATTCCGTTATTTAAAACAAAAAAATATTAATTTTTTAAAAGGATATTTAGCAACAAACTTAAATTAATTAAAATATATAATAATGTAATTCTTAAACAAAACGCGTGGTTACTCGATACCGTCTCGAGTCGGAATGACGAAATAAGTAAAATATGACAGCTCATGAACCGACCTTCCTCTACTTTCTCTGATATTATTATTATGATTTTTTTTATTTTGCTATATACAATTACACAAATACATACGTAATAAAATCATATATCGTTCTCGTTTTAATAAGCCACCAAACCTAAGGTGTTAAAACGAAATAATATAATAATATACATGTTCTAATGAAACAGTGATATATTTTCATCTTTGTCTATACTTAAACCACTCTTAAATATCAATGAATGAGATAGTAGTACAAAATATAATATATTTAAAAAAATGTATATAAAATAAAATAATCACTTTCGCTCGGATTCTTTTCGATTATGTTCGTTTCGACAAAAAAAAATAATAAAAACAAAACGGAACAATTGATGATTATGATGATTATAAAAGTAAAAAAATTGACTGTGTAGTGTGTATATACAATCTGTATTTACATACATACATAAGTATTGCCTTTGTGTAATTAATTGCACAAAAAAGTAAATAAAGAAAACGTGATGACGCGACTATATGCAACCAGCAACACACAATAGTTGTATATGTATTATGTATAAATGTACATACAATAAAATTCGCGAATATCAATGTTGAATTCGAGATGATTATGATGATGTTGTTATGCAACAACTCAACTTAGTTTAATTTGTATTGTTTGTTGTATGTACATATATTATATAGAGGAGAAATGTCTTATATAAATTGATCGCGCAAAATGTTGTTGCACCCACACACTTGCCGCGCATTTAATTGTATTATTATTTAGTGTACCCATATACAGAACGAAAAATAACGATCAAATAATTTCCTTTTCCTGTATTTTATAATAATAATATGTACAATTTTTTTTGAACATCCACGATCATCGTTGATAATATAATATGTTGATCATTTGAAAGAATACAAAAATAAAACAAACGCCTTCTTGATATTTTATTTTCATCTTCTTGCGCTTTATATGAACATATAATATAGTTGTACAGTATACAGTGCAGTAATAAAAATTGCGCGGGGTTGCCTTATTTGTGTGATTAATAGGAGCAAGAATTCGATGCTCGACCGACTAGCAAGCAAACCAATTGCTAGTCAAACATAAGACTACTCGATTTACTCTTTTCATATAAAAATTGCTGCTTGCTTCTACGAGCATCTAGCCATGCACATGTATATAGATCTAAACTATTGCGATTCACGGCCTGAGAAGTAATCTAATAGATCTATAGAAATGTTACAAAAATTTTTTTCAATTAAATAATTATTTTAATGGAATTTGATTTTTCTGCTGTAATAGATCAAGTTTATAATCAATCATGAAACCTAATTGGTTTGGGGAAACGTTTCGAGATATTATTGCGGGTATTCTTAATTAAAAGTTTATTTATTTAAAAATTTTCAAAGAAAGACATGGGGGAGGGTTTATAGCTGTTTAATCAATTTTCTATTTCCATCCCAAATGCAATCGTTTGGTGTTGGTGTAATAAATGCGAACTCAAGTCATTTTAATCTTAAAGAATGTGTTAATTTATGATGTTAAATTTAGAATAGATTAAACTTTCGTGATGAGTTCCACATATTTTTTTATCTAATCTCAGAATTAGGTTAATTTCATATACCGCACAAAGAAAAATCTGCCATTCATATAATATTATACGTGTATAAAATTGTTGTCTGTAAAACACAAAAAAAAACGCTAAATGAAAATGAAAATTGGCAAAAGGAAAAAGTAATTAGAAAATAAGAAAATTAAAGAGAGATTGAAATGATTATTGCTATTACTATTACTACTACTGTTACCATCAATCACTTTCTTATCTTCTTCATAATATACGAAAGATAAACACACATAATAATTCCAATGTTAATTGGTATCGCTGGGCATGGTGCGGCGGTACACGATAATCGTACATAATTTTGTTTCTTTGGTCTTTGTTCTTATTTTATTTATTATTATTTATTTATGCATTTGCATTATTTGCGCAAAATATACAACAAAAATATGTTTAAAATTTCAAAAGAAAACTTGCACAGGAGAAAAATCACGTTTAACGGTTTTTATGTGTATAAAATATGTTAGTACACCTAATATAGTTTATAATTCGTTGTGTATACCTTGGTCGCCACGACAAAAGAAAATTTTTGGACACGTTTTACTATTGTGTCTATACATATGAGTATATTGTCAAAAAATTTGTTTTGCCACTAATTAGCATGTTCAAGTAATTTTATGTTATAACAGGTCAGAAATTGATAACCGTTTTTATCTATGGTAACCTTCAAGACGCGCGACTTTATAGTAAATACATAATATATAGACGAGCGGCCCTGATAATGAGCGCGATATATAATTTCAAAATGAGGAAACCCAATTCATCGTTTATCGATTTAAAGAAATTGGATTTGCTGAATAAATAATTGCGCGAATTATGTAATAAATTTTAATTTTTTTTTTAACGAGTAATCATTTTTAATATTTATTTATATTTAGAACGCAAAAGCGCAGCGGTTTAAGAAATATTTTTATTTATATACATACGAGTACATAGTATAATATATATACGTTTTACAAAGTTCAATAAACTAATATGTAATAATAATCAATTTTTTGGGTTTGATTTTAATTTCACGAAATTTTTTGATAAAACCAATATATTGCAGTATAAATACATCTGTACATATATGTATGTTGTATATACATAGATATTCATTTCCTATCCCTATTAAAAAAAAAAAAAATATATATATATATATATATATATATATATATATATATATATATATAATATATATATATATATATATATATATATATATATATATATATATATATATATATATATATATATATATATATATAATCGCCCGCGTACTAAACATAATACTTATATGTACATATACATATCTTGCTTATAAAAGAACAATAAAGTGAAATAAATAAAACTCGTCTGCAAATCCTACACACAATCACCTCATCATCATCAGCATCATCATCATCATTATAGTAATCTGTATACTATTTATTAGCGATTCATGTATGTAGTAATAATATACAAAAAATATTTTTATTCAAATAACTTCCTGGCCAATGTTAAATATGTACAAAAAAAACTCAAAAAACCGCAGAGAAAAAGAAATCGCGATATTTTTTTAAAAGTATTATAAATAAGATCATGGCAGTGTGTATATTTTATAAATACAAATCTATCCATACATGCGAATATTTAATGCAAGAATTGAAAAATTTACATCTAAACAAATTGTGGCCATTGCATCGATATGAATACACTTTATGTGATCTAATTTTACGATTTCGTTTATCTATATCTTCATTATTATATGAAGATGGTTTAAAATGTAATAATACATTTTTTTGTATACGCTTATAGCTGTGTATATAATCTTGGGCGTATCGATGTTTTGATTTAACAACAAACTATAAAATATCATGTTTGCTTCATTCGTTTGGTCACCATTTTCCATTTATTCCGTTTTATTTGTTAAAATATCCGTATATATTGAGTTCGAAATGAGTCTCTCTTCCCTAAATACATACATACATCGCTGCGAATAGTTGTTAGGATTAATTGAATTGTATAAGCGAAGGGATCATTTCGTAAAAATACCAATCTTTGAATATATGTACTTTCATCAAGAAAAGTGAAAAGTTGCTGTAGAACATAGTAAGTAGTAACGGTTAATAATAAGCAGTATTTAAAGGCCATTACTGGCCTCTTACCGAGTCAACAATGTGGCTCCAACGGTTTCGATCCTGGGCTTGGCCTTCATACTGTCTAAGACAACCTGAAGAAGCCAAGTCATTCTCTACACCGTGGAGCCATCGTCGCCTGCAACGACCTCTGCGCCTACCATATGGTGGCTCTTCTTTCAGAGGTCGCTGCACAATTCACAGAACGTGACCGAGCCCGCGTACTCGTTGAGATCTTACTTCATGTACAATATCGGGGATCTTCATCAGATCTCTGATCTCGATATTGTATACAGAGCTCGGTATGTACCATCTATTTCGCGTTTTGGGCCGTAAATCACACGCATGACTCTTCTCTCAAATGTAAGGAGCCATCTCTCGTACTCATCCGTCAGCACCCAACTTTCACATCCAAACATAACAAAGGGCCTGATCAACGCTTTGTAAAGCTTTAGCTTCACGGCACATGATAAGTGTTTAGATTTTAGCAGTGGTCTTAGAGGATACAAAGCACGACTGCCAGCTGCCAGCCGCACTTTAATATCCTCACCCACACTGTTATCGTGAGTGATAAGAGAACCCAAATATTTGAACCTCCTCACTCCCTCAAACGTGTGGTGGCCACTACTAAAATCTGGTGTTCCATTGTCCCTAAAACCAGAGATCAGGTATTTCGTTTTGGACTCATTGATCTGAAGTCCAACTGAAGCTGAAAACTCTACAAGCGGATCAAGTATTTCTTTCACTCCGTTGCTATTCAGTCCAATCACGCATATGTCATCTGCATATGCAAGCACCTGATTGGACTGGCGATATAAGATGTTGCGCTGAGGTGTTTCAGTTTTACGAAAGATGTACTCCAACATGAGATTAAAGAGTATCGGGGACAGAGCATCTCCCTGCCTAACACCCGAGTTAACTACAAAAATTGTCAATAGCCTGTTCTCAACTTTAACACAGCATTGAGACTGCGTCATTGTCATCCTTCACAGTCGTACCAATTTTGTTGGCATTCCTAGGTATTCCAGGGCAGACCACAAACTCTCTCGATTGATCGAGTCATAGGCCTGCCGGAAATCCCGGAACACCTGATGTACGGGAATGGATGTCTCATAATATTTAGATAGAATCACTCGCAGCGAAAAGACCTGATCAGTGACTTATCGATTCGGACGAAATCCTCCTTGATAGTCACCAACCAAGCCATCCGCTAGAGGAGTAATTCTATCCAATACAATGTATGACAGTAACTTGTATGCTGTGCAAACAGGCATAACTTCGGTTCGCCATACTAATCGAATACGGTCGAAAAGACAGTTCCACAAAGCATCCACTCCGAATATCAAGAGTTCCGAATTAATGCAGTCCACTCCAGGTGATCGGGTTTGTTTCAATCTCTGCATGGCTTTAGTGAATTCCTCATGGGATGGCTCCTCAGTGCAACTCTCCGCAGTCTGTATTAGAGATGGCTCAACAATAGTAACGGTTACTAAAGTGAATATTAAACAGTGCTACAGCAACTCTGAAATTCGGCTTGAGGAAAGAAGATAACAGGTGTTCAAAACTATCTACCTAACTCATCATGTACCAGATTGATGATGGTCGAGAAGAGATCAAAGCATATATACTGCTCCCTTAAAATAAGTGTTTACTCCACATAAAACTAGCTACAACATGCTACTAAAGTAAATGGTAAACGATTCGATTTCAAAGTTTATCAAGTTCAAGTGCAATAACATTTTATACTTACTAATTATACAATGATACCTAAGCCTGGTAAACATATAAAACACCAGTTTCATTATATTGATCTATCAGATTGACTACATACCAACAAATATTTGAAAAAAATTATTAAATAAATTGATTACTATGGCCAATATTATAAAGTGTAAAATACGGTTGTGTGCAACAAACACAACCGTATTTTACACTATACTAGCAAAGTAATAGTATCAACCTTTCCTGACACGGCGATCTTAGTGTCTCACAAAAATTCTCAAACTGCTTCAAGGGAATTGCTAAATCAGTTATACCAAATTGAGGCTAAGATGAAACTATTCAATTTTTTAAAATATTGTGAGTATTTATTTGAATCGACGGCCGAGTATATGTTACATGCGATGAAGTTACAAAGGTAGAATGAATGATCATTATTCTTCAGTAAAATACCACGAGAGAAGCAAGGCGTGAACAAAAACCATAGAGGGGAAATGAGCAAAGGCGAGTCGAAAGCGAGAGAATGGAATTAATGTTCAAGTTGTAATGATTAGGCCACTGATTCTCTCCAATAAATACACGCATACTAGGACAAGTTTCATCCAACGAGGCATTATGGAAAGTTCGAGAATTGCATTGAACGAGTATACAAACGCAACCAATCTGGGCTTGGTCTTCATACTTAGACAACCTGAAGAATCCAAGTCACCGCGGAGCCATCGTTGCCTGCAACGACCTGTGTGCCTACCATATGGTGGCAGAAAGTGACCGAGCCAGCGTACTCACTGAGATTTTATTTCATGTACAAAATCGGCGATCTTCATCAGATCTCTGATCTCGATATTGTACAGAGCTCGGTAAATCATACGCATAACTCTTCTGGCAAATGTAAGGAGACATCTCTCGTACTCATCCGCCAGCACCCAACTTTCACATCCAAACATAACAACGGGCCTGATCGACGCTTTGTAAAGCTTCAGCTTCACGGCACTTGATAGGGGTAAATTTTAGCAGTGGCCTTAGAAGATACAAAGCACGGCTGCCAGCGGCCAGCCGCACTTTAATATTCTCACCCACACTTTGAACTTCCTCACTCCTTCAAACGTGTAGTGGCCACTACTAAAATCTGGAGTGCGATTGTCCCTATATACATAGATCATAAATCATGTGTTTCGTTTTGGACTCATTGATCTGGAGTCCAACAGAAGCTGAAAACTCTACAAGCCGATCAAGTATTTCTTTCGATCCGTTGTTATTTAGTCCAATCACGCATATGTCATCTTCATATGCAAGCACCTGATTGGACTGGCGATATAAGATGTTGCACTGAGGTGTTTCAGTTTTACGAAAGTTGTACTCCAACATGAGATTAAAGAGTATCGGGGACAGAGCATCGCCTTGCCGAACACCCGAGCTAACTGCAAAAATTCTTAATAGTATTTTCTCAACTTTAACACAGAATTGAGACTGTGTCATTGTCATTCTACACAATCTTACCATTTTTGTTGGCATACCTAGATATTCCAGCGCAGATCACAAATTATCTCGATTGATCGAGTCATAGGCCTGCCGGAAATCCAGGAACACCTGATGTACGGGGTATGGAAGTCTTATAATATTTAGATAGAATCATCCGTAGCGAAAAGACATTATCAGTGATTGATCGATTCGGACGAAATCCTCCTTGATAGTCACCAACCAGGCCTTTGGCTAGATGGTTGATTCTATCTAATATAATTTAGGGCAGTAACTTGTATGCTGTGCAAAGGAGAGCCATACCGCGATAATTCTCACACTTCAAGCGGTCTCCCTTCTTGAAGATGGGGCATATCGGGGCCATTTTCCATTCGGCAGGCATTCCGTCTATAAATCCGCTTAGCTGCCCTCCTAGAAAGAGTAGCATTGGTTTTCCTCGCGATTGTGAGAAGTTGTTGCATTTCACTATGAATATTTCACCAAACCAATCATGTTGGGTCTGACGTTCACTATACCTAAAGTTTGTTGAGCAGCACTGACAACCGAAGTTTTCAGTGCCTCCCAGACATAGTTCACACAGTCAGACGGTTAATTAGATTCCTCAATGTTGAAGCTGACAACATCCTGATATCGTTTCTTTTGATCTTCATTTATCAGACCTTCACAGTCGAAACGCTCCATGCGTTTCGCTGTGTTCCCGGACCTGTACGAAAACTTCCATCGTAGCTTTCCAGCGACCAAATAATGATCGCTTCCTACGTATTTGGTTACTGACCGATAAGTTCTCACATCTTGCACAACCCGAGCCCGCCCTTTTAAAATTAACACGTGGTCAATTTGGCTGCGGGATTTTTCTAAATGTATCTGTTTGTGAGAGAAAAATGTGCTTGCTACATTAAGATCATGAGGAATTGCAAAGTACATCCATTCTTCAGTCGGGAGTACGGACCTATGTTTTCACACAAGTCGGTCAGATTTCTGCCAGCTCTAGCATTAAAGTCCCCAATTACCATTCTAACATCGTGTTCGGGTATAGATCCCATCAGATCGTCCATGCCATTGTAAAATGAGTCTTTATCTTCGGGCTAGCTGACTTCTGTGGGCGCATGCACACAAATTATAGATAGGTTAGCTAACTTTATGCGCAAGCGAAGCTTACACAATCGGTTATTGACTGCTTGGAAATCCAAAATAGCCTTCTTTACCTGCGGCCCAAGAAGAAATCCAGCTCCAAGATTTCCGAGGTCATCTCCACTGTATAACAACGTATAGCCCTGGGACACATGGTCTCCATTTTTAGGCCAGCGAGTTTCTTGAAGAGCAACGAGTTCCAGCCGATACTCCTTCATGCACGTGATTAGGCCCTCTAACGCTCCTGGTTTCTTAAGTGACTGCACGTTCCACGTGCCGATCCTAAATCTCGTGTTTGGGTACTTGAGCGGGAGCTCGGTGTTGTTTGGGCGGTATCCATATTTCATTTTGTTGACTTTATAAACAGATTATTTTTTTACGGATGCGGGTCGTCAGCCTAGCGATCCAACCATTTAGTCGCCACCTACGACAAGCAAAGGATACTGTGATGGTATTCTTGAAAAACATGTTGTGCTGGCCAACTCATGCTGATATGGCGCCGACATTAACATTCTGCAACGTAATTAAGCAAAAGTACTACGACGTATATAAATAATTTGAGGTATATTCGTAACACCTTGCCACCAAATTCGTCAAAGAGATATCCACATAATACAGCTCGCGAGGTATTACTAGAAGTTAGAGACATATCATAGACAATATGACATATGAATTGGCATATGACATATCCCAATAAATAAAACTATAAAAATAAATAAACTTTTGAAAAATAAGGATAAAACTGGCCGATGAATTACCAAAATAAATATAGGTCAACATTTCGTATGTGTCAAACACAATTAATTAAATACTTAACATTTTGTCAAAAGTTTGATTTAAAAATCCTGTTTTTCAAAAGTCTGGTTGTCCATGTTCCAGTGTTTAAAAACATATTAATTTGTATAAATTTGAGCCGATGAGCGTCAACTGGAAAGTATGTATAGCCCCAATTAGGGATGGGAATTTATGCGTCGTTTTGAAATGTTTACTGTTTACCAACTTCTGTATTTTGGTATGGACAGAACACAACATCTAAATCCTTATTCTATGGTCTAACCGCAAATATCGACAGAGATTAGTAGGTGTTGGTATATTCATGTTACATCAGTAATATGTTTGGGATACATTGGTGCCAATTTTTTTTCAATATAGTACTATGTACGATTTTCTAAAAAATACAATCTGATGATTCATCGAAATTTGATCAAAATATTGTTATAACCAAAATATTCAAAATTGAATAAATCAAAATTCAAAATGTAATGTTGCAAAGTGTTTAAACTTAAAATTTGAATTTCCAAAAATGTCGCAACATTTTAAAATACCGAAATTTAAAATTATTTTTTTATAAAATGATTTAACATTCTTAATTCAAATTTGCTTAATTCCGAGTTAAACATGTCAAATACCTAACCTTCTTCTAATCTAGATAAATTCCATTAAAAATAGATTCGAATTGAAAATATTAAATTAAATTTAAAGTAAAATAAATATTTTAAAATTCGATAATTCAGTTTCAAAAATACAAAGTCAAATTTTAAATTCCAAAAATTCCAAAATTCGGAAATAATTGTAAAATTTTGTTTAAAAATTAAAATTTTTGTAACACGAAATTCGGACTATCAATTAAACGTCAAATTTAAACAAAATATAATTTTTGCTTTCTTAATTGTTATCGAATTAAACAATTTTAAAGTTATATTAAAGAATAAACTAGGAAAATATATATGGAAGCCGCTTGGATCCGGAACTCAATCACTTTGAAATTTTAACAGATCAACAAGTCCAACGAGAAAAAACACATTTGAACTATGCATCTGCGATTATATAGGGGAAGTGGGTTAAAAAAAAGGTTCAAATGTGGTTATTAAATGCAATCAGTTCTAACTAAAATGCTTATAAAAGTGTATAAATTATATAATTAACAAATAATTTAATTTAATAATTAAAATAAATTAATCAGCTTACGTCAGCGACGTGAACAATTTAATGCGATGCACACGAAAGAAAAACACTAAACGAGTTAAATTTGAAATGAGGCCAGTTTTACATGCAAATGCAGCTAAATTAAACTTTTGTGACGGGCGATCCTTACTTTTAAGCAATTTTTTGAAATTCATACATTTTTATGAATACAAGATTTTATTTATTATGTAACCCGTCAATTAAATTACATTCCAACTATTAGACTTTATATTGTCGCAATATTTCATATTCTCTTTTTGTTTTGTTTTACGCCTTAACTTTAAGAAAACCAAAATAATTCTTGCTTACGATAATATAAATTTATAACTATAGTTTGATACGTGTATAGCATACAAATTTCGTTTCGTTATAAAAAATGTAAGCAAAAAAAGATTAATACAAAATTTTAGTTTTCTGTTTTTCCCATTTGTCTCCATCGGCGACGATTTCATTTCAAGTAAAATCGAGAGTCCAGCTATAGGGTCTCAATAAAACTCGTCCATCCGATGTCGAAATATAAATAATTACAGAACGCCCGACAACTCTACAACAGGCCTAATCCCGTGTAATTTTTGTGACGTTACCAAATGCATCAACCTAATCGTCCATCTCTCTTTTGATGAATTTTTTAGTGTGAATCAATTCTCATTTCAATTTCCGTATCTAATGAAGTCTTAAGAAGCATACGTTCTAAATTTGGAAAATGCTTTAAGTTTCAGTATGGCTTTATGATTTTAATGAACGTATTGCCCCAGTTCATCCATCCACTTCATGAATCCTTTATCAATCATAACAGCGTAATTGTAAATTTTGAGTAGAGTTTTATTGGGAATTCATAGAAAACTGTTTTATATTGAGTTTAAACTTTCATTTTAAATTTTATTCAAATCTTCAAATTCATACACATACTTGCGGGCGATCTTTTGCCTAAATAATCATTTAGCACAATAATAAATGATTCTATAACCAATAGTCAACATTTGAATGAGATTAAAGTCAAAATAAATAAAACAATCGGTAATCTTGATCACAGATTTCTAAGAATATCTTTTTATCTGATTATTTTTTTAACTAACGTTTAAGGTGGCCAGATTTACCTCTAGCTAATGGAAATACAATATGGAGTATGAATCATGTGTATCACACAAGTTATCAAATTCAATTCATTAAAGAAAATCGATTTTAACATTGTGCCTCTGCCTGAAGTTTCGATGCATTCTAATATACGCATGGCACCCACCGCAAGATGTCCAAAAATGGGTTTAGTTGTTTTAAAATATTAAGGTACAACATAAAAACATGAACGAGAAAGAGTTTATGTAAAATTAATTTATAATTATGTAAAATTTAAGGTTTTTCGTTAATTTAATAAAACATCAAATTTTAAATTCTGATCTCCTAAAATTCAGATTTTTATAAGTATTTGATTAATTAGAAATGTTGGAAGTTCTGTTTTTGGCCATAATTTTCAGTGCTTTAAAATAACTTAATTTTGGAAATAACGAATACATCAAGAATTAAGACTGATTTAATTGATCATCGATAGTATGAGTCGGGCAACCTAACAATAATATCAATTGTTCCGATTAAGACTTTGATAGAAGATTGTTTGGTGTGAATTGGCTCTTTATCATCTTGGTATGCACCGAAAAGACTTCAAGCTGCATTGAGTGCTGGATTTTCCACTCAATTTGTTAATTTTTTATTAGTGATCATATAGATTCCATTCGGTGGCTGGAAATTGGACCTACGGAAATTCCGCTAAAGTGCAACAGGATATTCAGCCTAATTATTTTGAATGAAAATTTAAAAGTATTTGAAATTGGGCCTAAACAGGTTGAATTTTTTTTATTTAAATTTAGGTCGAAATTCTACAAACATCGAAATTTGAATCAAAGAAAAACTCTAATTTAGGTCTAACATTGGTTTAAGTCGGAAAATTCTGCCTGAAATGAATTCAACTTGAAACCTAGTTCTGACTGAAAAGGAAATTATACCTACCAAAATCAATTTTAGGAGATTCGGCCGAACCAAATTATTTTATTTGTAATGAGAATTCTGAAAAATAGAAGTTTGAAACAAAGGAATGAAGCGTTCTGACACTTCGTTGTAAATTTTGTAATAAGATAATATAAATAAGACAACTCCCACCTATTGAGTTACAAATTTCTGTTAACGAAATAATTTCTAAACTTTTGTATATTCGCATCATTCATTTTATTTGTAATCAACAGCGAAAACTTCATTTAAGTTATTGTACATCGCTAATTTTATCGATTTACATTATATAATCTTATGGTAGAAATCACGAGAAATCACGAAATCATTTCAAAAACTAACTCTGTCTCAGGTTAATTTTGAGAAGCTGGGTTAGTTCTGGATCAAGCCCAACTTCCCAATTTCATTCGGTCGAAATTAATAAATATTTCTTTTGAAATTAAGTCGAATTTCCTTCGGCCCAATTTCACACAGGCGATTAGAATCGAATTTGAAGTTATGAATTTCTTCGGATAGGCTTTAAAATATAAAAACCAAAATTTCGATAATATTGGATCTTTAATAACTTCTAGATTTTTGTATACTACATTTAATTTTAAAAGGATCGATAATAATTTTACTTGTTTTTAATTTATTCTTAATATTACTTATTTCGTAGAATTATATTAGAAAATACATAGTTTATAAAAAAAGTAGTGTTCAAGTAATTATATAATTAAAGTAGTTCTAATTTTTTTATATTATACCAACTATAATTTCTATGGAAAAACTATGAGCAATCTAGTGCTAAAGGTCGGAAAAACTAAATCGCCTGCTAAATTAACAGATTAATTTTGTATGTTACGGACGGTTTACGCTCGATCCAAACAAACGCAATGAACGCCCTTGTGAACGACGACGATGGCAGCAATATGTCAGATATAGCTTCTCAGTTGTTGGAAGTACTAGTGATTCGTTGCGAAGTGAAACGAAAGATTCGAATTGCACCAAAATGAATAAAAGTACAGTTAGAATACTGTTGAATTATTTTTTGATGGCAGTTTGTTTAACAAAATAATAAAGTGGATCCACTTACAGGCCACAACACTCATTTAAAATCAGAAAAGTTGAAGTCGAAAACAAATTTATTGGATTCTGTATTATAATGAGAAAATATTCACATGTCTAATTTACATAATATGTTATAAGACAAAATGAAATGTATCGTCTACCAATTTTCGGAAAAAGAAAACGATTGAAAACAGTCTGCATTGTTCTTATTTTTTACAATTTTCGGATAGATGACATATATGGGTTTCATAAAATATCCAACGTTACGAATCATGTAACGGAAACTATAAAAAATATGCTATCCTCTATAACAGGTAGTATTTTATAAACCACTGATGGTATGGTGCGACAGGCTCTCGGCAGTATATAAACTTGTATACTCTAGTATTTCTATCTGCCTCTCTCCTCAGAAAGAGAATTGCTTATAACATCGATGAAGAAAATTATTAAGACGAATTTGAGAAGAATCTTTTACACCATCATACCTGTCACAACATCAACCGCGTTTATCGCACTCGAGCTGTAAATTCAATCACCGGTAGATAAATCTAGTTTTTAGTTATACGAGTACCTAACTTAATAACTAAATGACTTTAAAATTTTGGAAATCTACTAACAGTTCTGAAACGAACTACTTTAATAGCGTACTAATTTGGCGTACTAAAATTTTAAAGAATAATAAAGTTCGTTATCAAATTTTAGTCGTCCTTGCCAAGCACTCACATAGTAAAATACACGAAAAATAGTCGAGTACTGATTCAAGACAATTTTTTCTATGTTTTACTATGTGAGTTCATGGAAAGGTCGAATTATTTTATTTGATTATTATTTATAAATGGCCCCTGTGGTCGGGGGGTACTTACATGTCTCATAAACCTAAATTGTACGAACATGTTTTCCAAGAATACCACCACAGTATTCATAAAAAACAATGTTTTTATAATGTCAACAAAATGAAAATTGGATACCGCCAAAAAACACCGGACCGCCGCTCAAGCACCCACCCGGACGCGAGATTTAGAATCGGCACGTGGAACGTTCAGTCATTTAAGAAACCAGGAGCGTTGGAAGGCCTAATCACGTGCATGAAGGAGTATCGGCTGGAACTCGTTGCTCTTCAAGAAACTCGCTGGCCTAAAAGTTGAGACCATGGGTACCAGGGCAATGCGTTGCTCTACAGTGGAGATGACCTCTGAAATTTTAATCTAATCAAGTCAGTTAGCCAACCTGTCGATAATTTGTGTACACACGACTACAGTGGTCAGCCAGCCCCAAGATAAAGACTCATTTTACAATGACTTGGACAATCTGACTTGTATGAAAATATAGGTCCGTATACTTCCGACACGAAACTGCGACCGATAATGATGAGAGAATGATATATTTAGTAATTGCTTACGACCTTAGCGTAGCAAGCACATTCTTCCCATACAAACGAATACATTTAGAAACATGGATCCATCCTTGCAAAACTTCCCGCAGCCAGATTGACCACATGTTAATTTCAAAAAGGCGGGGTTAAGTTGTGCACGATGTGAGAGCTTAACGGTCAGCAACCAAATACGTAGGCAGCGATTATGGGTGCTGCAAAGCTAGGATGGAAGGTTTCGTACAACTCTGGGAATACTGCGCAACGCATGAGACGCTTTGACTGTGACGATCTGATAATTGAAGATCAAAATAAACGATATCACGATCTTGTCAGCGACAACATTGAGGAAGCTAATTAACCGTCTAACTGTGTGAACTCTGTCTGGGAGGTACTGAAAACTTCGGTTATCAGTGCTGCTCAACAGAGTTTAGGTATAGTCAAGGTCAGACCCAAGAATGATTAGTATGATGATGAGTGTCGTCTTGAGGACGAGTAACAAAATAAGGCCCATAGTGAAGTGCAACAACGTCTCACAATCGCGAGAAAAAACAAGGCTGCTCTTACTAGGAGGGCAGCTAAGTGGATTTGTAGACGGAAGAAGCGGAAGATAGACGAAGTGTGAGAATTAACGCAGTATAGCTCTCATTTGCACAGCATACAAGTTACTATCCCACATTATATTGGATAGAGAAATATTATGAGACATCTATTCCCTACATAAGGTGTTCCTGGATTTCCGGCAGGCTTATGACTCGATCAATCGATAGAATTTGAGGTCTGCCCTATGGGATACCTAGGAATGCCAACAAAATTGGTATAATTGAGGAGAATGACAATGACGCAGTCCAAATGCTCTATTCAGAAAATTGAGAACAGACTATCGACAATTTGTGTAGTTAACTCGGGTGTTAGGCAGGAAGATGCTCTGTTCCCGATACTCTTTAATCTCATGTTGGAATACATCTTTCGTAATACTGAAACACCTCAGCGCAACATCTTATATCGCCAGTCCAATCAGGTGCTTGCATATGCAGATGACATATGCGTGATTGGACTGAATAGCAACGGAGTGAAGAAGGAAATACTTGATCTGCTTGTAGAGTTTTCAGCTTCTGTTGAACTCCAGATCATTGAGTCCAAAACAAAATACATGATCTGTCATGGTTTTAGGGACAATGGCACACCAGATTTTACTAGTGACACTACACGTTTGAGGGAGTGAGGCGGTTCAAATATTTGGGCTCTCGTATCACTCACGATATAACAGTGTGGTTGCGAATATTAAAGTGCGACTGGCACCTGGCAGTCGTGCTTTGTATCTTCTAAGACTACTGCTAAAATCTAAACACACATCAAGTGCCGTGAAGCTGAAGCTTTACAAAGCGTTGATCAGGCCCGTTGTTATGTATGGATGTGAAAGTTTGGTTCTGACGGGTGAAGTCAAGAGATGGCTCCTTACGTAAGTGGTATATTTCGAGCTCTGTACAATGTCGAGATCAGAGATCTGATGAAGATCCCTGATATTGTACATCAAGTATGATCTCAGCGAATACGCTTGCTCGATCACGTTCTGCATGCTGATCCGGAACGAATTTTGCAGCGATCTCTGAAAGGAGATCATATGGTAGGCACTGTCTAAGACATTATGAAGATCAAGCTGAGGATCTAATCCGTTGGAGCCGAATTGTTGACTCAGTAAGGAGCCAGTAATGGTCTTTATAAACTGTTTATTAATATTTATAATTATAGTAAACTCACATAGTAAAACACACGAAAAATTGTCTTGCTTTAGTGTTAGAAGATTAATTATTTTTTTTTATTAGAGCTGTTTTAATTTCGAACATTAAAATAAGTAGTCGATAAGGGTATCGATTGTAGTTAGCTACATATTCGATTTTAATATCCAATATTAAAATATTGTCCACTCTGATTTAAGATTATATCCTATGATCCTGCTTCTATACACCGGGTGCCTCAAAACCAGCTACTTAAAAGCGTAAAAAATGCCGACTGTGTTACAAGCAGGAAAAAGGACTAATACCCCTTTTATCTGCGATATATGTATCGGCAAGAGTGTCTACCATGTTTTAAAATGTGACTATATGTGAATAGATTTGAAAATAAAAATTAAATTATTTCTTCTTTCTTTTACCGCAAACGCAGCACTGCGTGCGTCATGTAATAGGATTTTGTTGCCCCACATAGCGTACAGATGCGACACGGTAAAAGAAAGTGAAAATAATTTTTTTCTTTTAGTCAATAAACATTTAGCTCTTGAATAAAAACATAAAAACTATGCAATTATACCAGACTAATAGGTCTAAGTTGGTCACCCCCCCTACCTCCCCCGCCCCCCCTCCTTTCCTAGGCTAGGGACTATGGCAAGCAAAGTTTAGACACCACATAAATATTTTATGAATCTCTATTATTGCACTTTCACTATACACAATCACAAACTTTTCTTGTACATATACTACTGAATGACGTAAACGTTATTTAGCGTTTCACTCAGAACGCATTTTGGTTTACTCGTCCCAATATATTATTATAATCGCAATCATAATTGCGAGCGGTGTACAACAATCTAATCTAGAAATTGTTTAAACTGCGCCTAGTAAATTAATTATGCATTTTGATAATAATTGAACATAAATTATAATAATAAGCTTATAGTTGAAGAGTTGTACAACAAAAGTAGTATTAAATATTAATGACCAGTTGTAAGAATAACAACAAATATCAAGTTTATTCACTTTCAAGATCAGTCGAACAACAACAACCACAACAAAATTTCTACGGGCGCGCAGCTAAAACATTTAATAATATTATTGATAACGATTACACACATACTTATGTATCTAACTATCTATGTACAACAAATGTTGATGATAATTTTCATTTCATGTTTTTTGCACGAGCAAAAAAAAAAAAACTAATGTGTATATTATGTGCAATTTAGGTCAAACACGGGAAATTGAAAATGAAATTTTTTATTAATTTTTTTTTTATCAAACAATACACACAGAATTTTCTCTTAATTGCCTTATATTTTCTTCATATACATATGTATGTACATACTTCAGCGATAAACCCTATCGTGTACATTCTTAAGATGTAAATGTACGCAGCAAGCATTATGCGCGTTAATAACACGCTCAATATATAGGGTTATATTATGACTATAATTATATTATGTATTATTATTATTGTTTATTATACGATTGTTATTATTTAAAATAAAACATAACGTTTGCTGATTCGTTGCTAAGACAAGAGAGCGTGGACAAAAGAAAAACACTTTCAATGTAAAAAATGTGCGCGCTTCAAAGATGTGATGGCACGCGAAAAATTTATGCGTTATTTACACAAAAATATGTTGTTTTCGTCTTTCTTCTTGTGAATGGATTAAACAAGCATTGTTATCGTGCATGATGCCGCATTTTTATGGACCATATTTTTATCCATTTGTTTTTATTTCATATAAGTCCATGTTTGTCAATAAAAATTTTAAATTATTGAAAATTACAAGAATATATGTATAGTTTTAAAATAAATTTCGGTTATTTCACACGAGATCATATGCTAAAAACAATGATTTGGTCTACCTTATGTGTATAAAAAATTCGTCTGTGTGTGTGTGTGTTACATTGTGTTGCACTTAAAATGCCGATTCTTCACCATTTCTCTTACCTGTAATAAAAAGGAAAAAGTAATCGATTAGTATACATAAATATTATATTTTAATTAGTTATAAAACATCTTACTATCATTATTATGATTAACATAAATTAGAAATTTTCTTCTGCATGGTTACCAATAATAAAATATATAATTTTCTTATATTTCATATACATATATATGTACATACATACATAAATAAACTCATTTACATACAACCATTATAAATATTTTTATGTATGTGTATATTTATATAGTATACATATATAGTTTGTATAATATATGTATATAAATATACCCCAAATAGGCTAGATTAGATCTAATAAATGATAACAGGAAAATGATAAATATTTTCTAATTTTCATACAAAGTGACCTTTGCTCAATCATATCGAGCATAAACAAACAAACAAAATAAAATTAATTTTTCTTACATCTTTTCTATATGGATGTCAACCCAATTTAAAGCAGCAAACAAACGAACAAGCCAGCACTTGTTTATTTTAGAAAATTTATTTTCACAAATCTACTGATAAATTATCAAATCAAATAGCAAATTGCCTAAGAAGATGGTAAATGCTTAAATACATATATCGAGTAAAAAATTCTGCAAAATATGGTACAATAAAATAATATTATGTCTCTAATATTTTTTAATAGTTTCTTTTTGGGTTTAATCCTTAAATTAAGTGTTAGCTGCTGCTCAACCGGCTAATAAATCCGATGCAGATATTACACGAATTATGTGACATTGATATGATGTTTAGCACACAAATCAACCAATTGAAAAAGCAATGATTTCTAAGTACATAGAATGTTCCACAACCAACGAACAGACGATTCATAGCGACCTTCCATTCCATTTTGTTGAATAGAAATTAAATCGCAAATCTATAATAATTGGATAATTTACTGTATAAAAGTTGTTAATTACAACAGTAAATCCAAAATTTAAGTCACCACATTATTTATATTTTAAACGTCAGAGCTTAAATTAAAATTCCAAAAATTATGGAGTTTTAGTAGGCTAGGTTTTGGTGGCAGTCCAAAAGAGACAGCCATAGAAGCAGCCGGTCTTCTTTTTATGTCTACTCATAAAAATCATTTTGAGCTATTAGATACTCCTGACGTCCATTCTTCTGAGGACCGCCTGGTCCCTAGATATTTTAGTCTGTTTTGAGTCAAACGTGAGCAGATTCAGAGAAGATGGAGTAGTGTCTTTATATCTTTATCAGCATCACTGCGACAGTAGTCATGTTAAAAGAAACCAAGTCTACTAGACATGTCTGCCTATGAGATAGTCGTCTGTGATGACTCCGAGTGCTCCAGTAGTGGGGATACGGACTGTGAGGTTAATCAGAAGCTTTTCACGAACGCCCCGCCATCAGAATCAAATTTTTTAAAATTTTGATATTCCTTTGATCCCGACGTCAGATCACTCTTAAGTTTGATGTGACCAAAATGTTCAGAATGATAAAGTTATATGTATCAAATTTTAATTCCCCATAATTTGTGTAAAAGTTAGTTAGAACCGATAGCTAACCGAGTTAGCTAACTGTTGGCTATAAATGGAACCGAAATGGTTGATCCATTCAAGGAAAGTTAAACTAAAAAAATATTTTGCTTCTTTACTGATCTCCACGAATGGCATGGACCTCGTTGTGTATGTTAATTCGGAAAATTCAAAACAAGTTGATGGCATCTAGAATGTAGGATTATATTTTATAAACGT
The DNA here is from genome assembly GCA_951394425.1 of Tipula unca. NCBI lineage: Eukaryota > Metazoa > Arthropoda > Insecta > Diptera > Tipulidae > Tipula > Tipula unca. The sequence continues at coordinate 147,729,738 of OX596382.1, read as the reverse complement.
TTATTTTCATCAAAGTACACCTACTCTTCCTTAAATACCTTAAGCACGTGCTTATTTTGCTCAAACAGTGCTTCTGTACATTAGATGTACATCAAATTGTGATATCGATCTACCGAGTACTGTGACCTCGATTTTTCAAAGAGTAGCAAATTCTGTGAAATCTGCAGTGGTGTACTTTTAAGATTTCAACGTATTAAGGCTATGCTTCTGTAATTACTTTATCATATACTTACATATAATAAAGGGTAAAATATCGATTCGAAAAAAATAGTTTCTCGCAATGCGTTTTTTTCACACGTCCCTTATACTTGATCAGATCAGTTTTGAAAAATGTCTTTGTGTCAAGTTATCATCGGCGGATCAAAATTTAAAAAAATAATGTGTGATGAAATTTTTATAAGCAATCCAGTGGCACACAATAGTTTGAACGCAATTCGAAGAAATCACAACAACATGGTTGTCTATATCTAGAGATTAAAAATATTGTCAATTGCTCAACGACAGACTAATAATTTGCTGAGAAACACAAAATCAATTGCACTATATGCACATCTGTATACGATAAAGTTATAATTTTTCTTAAGATTGTTAATTATTTTAGCATTTTGCTCTGAGCATTACTATATGTTATTAAAAATAATTGGTTCCGATCTGCTTAATTCATTCAGCTTTAAATTAAATTAAATTTAAAAATTTTAGATCTTTAGCTAAACCAATCACAGTTGTTGTTTTAAATGTGTAGTTAGTAAATTATAAAGCTATATAACCAGCTGACTTGGTATATAATATATACATATACATACATATACATGTTATTGGTTTTAGCATAATTTTACTAATCTATTGGTGATGTAGAGACAAAAGCACTTTTTTAAAATTAGAAGCCTTTAAATACAATTATGAACTAGTATCCTTCCTGCATGCGGTCTAAATGTTTTTTGTGATTAAATATTGAAAGATTATTTAATTTTATTTTATATTAACAAATTTTGAAATTAAATTCTAAACTCGTATTTCGCCAAATTTAGATTTAAACCTCTGTTAAAGTTTTTCAAATATTATGAATCCGGATGGTTCTAAACTACACTACTCTTGTATAGTTTAAAGCAAATTGCATATTTGTCTCAATTTTAAATTAAATTCGAATTTTAATCAAACTAAAACTTAATGGTAAAAGTAAAAAGAAACCAGAAATTCGATTTTGGGGGCTTAATTTATGGGGGCAAAATCTGATCGTAGAAATTGTTTAGGCAACCTTTCAGACCCAGGTAAAAGAGATTTATACGAGCCTTACCTTTGATTAATGAATTAATAGAATTAGAACAAACATTTTCTTTTAATCTCCTTTAGCAACAATTACAAGACGTAATTGCAAGCATTACCACATTTCCTAAAAAATAAGTAACACATTCTTAATTTTAACACTCCCAGCACTATATCGGAAGAATGGATACGAGCGATTAAATTTAATAGAATTGTTCTGAAAGAAAATATTGACGAAAGTGATTTCTACGAAACAAAATCCCACTCACTTCGTTTAACTTAAACTATAGAATCTTTCCTGCTTTATCGCTGGAACCTGACCAAGACCACTTACAGATCTTAACTATAGTGCTAATCAAGACTTTAGTCAGGTACTTCAAGTCTGTCAAGTTTACTGAATGTCGGATAAATACTTGTCGAGTTAATAGTATTGACGGATAGACAGACATATGGAAAATGCGGGTATACATACCGACAGGTTCTTGTTTATTTTCTTATGTTACTTTGAATAATTTTTTTAAGCGCAATTAGATGAGGAGTATTTGCAACCCTGTAATTCTATTTAAATTAAATGCTCACTTGAAATTATCTGGTGCCTCAACATGACAACCTAGGCTTTCTTTATTAGCAAGTTATACATATATTTATAAAAAAAAAGTAATTCCAAAATACAATCTTGGGGTCAAGCGTGGCTTAGCGCACAGCGTGTTAAAAGTATATATACATAAATGTTCCGTTATGCATTCATGTTATGATTGTAATGACACATGATATGCGCAGCTGAAAATCTGTTTCTTTGAATTAATTAATTTTATATTATTTGGTATATATTTCATTAAAACTATTTTATCGCACTATCTGCACACTATATGCATATGAAATAGTAGAAGTTGAAACGTAAATATATGTTATAATACGGAAGTAGTTTGTAATCAATTACGATTAACAATGCAGATTTTGAACAAAAAATGTTTAATATTTATCACGGCATTCGTACACGCCTTAAAAAATTCAAACAGCATCATTGTAGTTTGATCCACGAAGTTAATTATAATTATAAATCTAAAAATAAAATGTAAGATGTTAATAATACGACTCAATATAACATTTTTGGCGTTAATTTAACATAACTCCTTAACAAATGACAATGTTGTTATAATTTTGTAAAATGTTAAGTTAAATTGTTAATGTGATCGGATCTGTCTGCACATACTTATTTATTTATTTATTTTAACACATTTGCTAAATATAAAATTCGCTGGGTATAAATGAACCATCTACCATTTTTTTTTTAAATTCACGTAACTTAAATGTTTTATTTATACAACAATTTACTTCATTTGACGGATCATTGAAAAATCCATTTTGTGAATTCAGATCATTTTTCGAAAAACGAGTCACCGAGTTAAGACGCGATACGAGTGATCTGTGTCAGCTCAGATTGATGACGCCATTTGTGTAACATGTGAAAAAATATCACATGAATATAGATCAGATCTATTCTCAAATATCTGGAAGAGAACACTTGAGATCTGGTTCTTACAAAGGCTGGGACAACGATATACATAGTATAAACACCTTCTCCAGAGATAGTCAACGTAAAAACTATTTTGACCTTGTTACGATGCGGCCAGAATTTTCAGCCGTTCCATTTTAACATCATTTGAATACATTTAAAAAAAAACCTCAATCGTTTATATACATAGTTTTACCTTTCTACACCTAGAAGTTGAACATTATTTTTCCTCTAATATTGGAACAAAGGAGAATAATCAAGTTAGGGCATTAAGCGCAGTTTTACAGGCTTCGATTTTAGATTTTTGGGCCAACATTTTTAGGTTATTCATTTGATCGGACAATTCTTAAAAGTTTGCATTTTTATATTAAATATGTAGAAATAATTGAGCATACACTAATTATAGACACCAACACTTATTTTTAGAGATGAACCATCGCATTCGAATCTTTACTAAAAATTTTAGGTTTTTGGTTTAAAATTTCAAATTTTGGTCAAACCCATTCAATTACTTTAAATTTGTTCTTAAAGTTTCAATCGCTTAACACACGCTCAGACGGTTTTCTCCATTCCGCAATTATTCAAATTAAATATAAGAAAACTAAGTTAGCTGCTTAAGACTATTTAGAAAATTTCTGAGTTCTATATATACATAATTGGGATGTTTAATAATAATAATAACAGTGTTAAAGGCCATTACTGGCCCCTTACTGAATCAACAATCTGGCTCCAACGGTTTCGATCCTGAGCTTGGTCTTCATACTGTCTTAGACAATCTGAAGAGGCCAAGTCGTTCTCTACATCGTGGAGCCATCGTCGCCTGCAACGACCTCTGCGCCTACCATATGGTGGCTCTCCTTTCAGAGATCGCTGCACAATTCGTTCCGGATCAGCACGCAGAACGTGACCGAGCCAGCGTACTCGCTGAGATCTAACTTCATGTACAATATCGGGGATCTTCATCAGATCTCTGATCTCGAAATTGTACAGAGCTCGGTATGTACCATCTATTTCGCGTTTAGGGCCGTAAATCACACGCATGATTCTTCTCTCAAATGTAAGGAGCCATCTCTCGTACTCATCCGTCAGCGCCCAACTTTCACATCCAAACATAACAACGGGCCTGATCAACGCTTTGTAAAGCTTCAGCTTCACGGCACTTGATAAGTGTTTAGATTTTAGCAGTGGCCTTAGAGGATACAAAGAACGAGTGCCAGCTGCCAGCCGCACTTTAATATCCTCACCCACACTGTTATCGTGAGTGATAAGAGAGCCCAAATATTTGAACCTCCTCACTCCCTCAAACGTGTGGTGGCCACTACTAAAATCTGGTGTGCCATTGTCTCTAAAACCAGAGATCAGGTATTTCGTTTTGGACTCATTGATCTGGAGTCCAACAGAAGCTGAAAACTCTACAAGCGGATCAAGTATTTCTTTCACTCCGTTGTTATTCAGTCCAATCACGCATATGTCATCTGCATATGCAAGCACTTGATTGGACTGGCGATATAAGATGTTACGCTGAGGTGTTTCAGTTTTACGAAAGATGTACTCCAACATGAGATTAAAGAGTATCGGGGACAGAGCATCTCCCTGCCGAACACCCGAGTTAACTGCAAAAATTGTCGATAGCCTGTTCTCAACTTTAACACAGCATTGAGACTGCGTCACTGTCATCCTACACAGTCGTACCAATTTTGTTGGCATTCCTAGGTATTCCAGGGCAGACCACAAACTCTCTCGATTGATCGAGTCGTAGGCCTGCCGGAAATCCAGGAAAACCTGATGTACGGAGATGGATGTCTCATAATATTTAGATAGAATCATCCGCAGCGAAAAGACCTGATCAGTGACTGATCGATTCGGACGAAATCCTCCCTGATAGTCACCAACCAAGCCTTCCGCCAGAGGAGTGATTCTATCCAATAAAATGTATGACAGTAACTTGTATGCTGTGCAAAGGAGAGCTATACCGCGATAATTCTCACACTTCAAGCGGTCTCCCTTCTTGAAGATGGGGCACATCGCGGCCACTTTCCATTCATCAGGCATAACTTCGGTTCGCCATACTAATCGAATAAGGTCGAAAAGACAGTTCCACAAAGTATCCCCTCCGAATATCAAGAGCTCCGAATTAATGCAGTCCACTCCAGGTGAGCGGTTTCGTTTCATTCTCTGCATGGCCTTAGTGAATTCCTCATGGGATGGCTCCCCAGTGCAAATCTCCGCAGACTGTTCTAGAGGTGGCTCAACAACAGTCTGTGATGCATGATGAACATCAAGCAGCTCAGTAAAGTGTCCACTCCATGCGTCCAGTACTGCGTCGATGTTGACACAGAGGTTTCCATCCCGGTCCCGAATGGCGGTTGACGAAGGCCTGAAAGTATGGTGCAATCCAGTAATTCCTTTAAAGAAATTACGTGAACTACGCTCATTGCTGAGTTGTTGTACTTTCAGAACCTCGGCCTTCCACCATTCTCGCTTCTTCCGTCTACAAATCCGCTTAGCTGCCCTTCTTGCAAGAGCTGCCTTGTTTTTCCTTGCGATTGTGAGACGTTGTTGCACTTCATTATGGGCTATATTTTGTTGCTCAACTGCAAGACGACACTCGTCATCAAACCAATCATTCTTGGGTCTGACTTTCACTATACCTAAAGTCTGTTGAGCAGCACTGACAACCGAAGTTTTCAGTACCTCCCAGACAGAGTTCACGCAGTCAGACTGGTAATTAGCTCCTTCAATGTTGTCGCTGACAAGATCCTGATATCGTTTCTTTTGATCTTCATTTATCAGACCTTCACAGTCGAAACGTTCCATCCGTTTCGCTGTGTTCCCCGACCTGTACGAAAACTTCCACCGTAGCTTTGCAGCGACCAAATAATGATCGCTGCCTACGTATTTGGTTGCTGACCGATAAGTTCTCACATCCTGCACAACCCGAGCTCGCCCTTTTGAAATTAACACGTGGTCAATTTGGCTCCGGGATGTTTTGCGAGGATGTGTCCATGTCTCTAGGTGTATCTGTTTGTGAGGGAAGAATGTGCTTGCTACTCTAAGATCATGAGCAATTGCAAAGTACATCATTCTCTCACCATTATCGGTCGCAGTTTCGTGTCGGGAGTACGGACCTATGTTTTCACACAAGTCGGCCTGATTTCTGCCAGCTCTAGCATTAAAGTCCCCAATTACCATTCTAACATCGTGTTCGGGTATAGATCCCATCAGATCGTCCAAGTCATTGTAAAATGAGTCTTTATCTTGGGGCTGGCTTACTTCTGTGGGCGCATGTACACAAATTATCGACAGGTTGGCTAACTTCATGCGCAGGCGAAGCATACACAATCGGTTATTGACTGCTTGAAAATCCAAAACAGCCTTCTTTACCTGCGGCCCAAGAAGAAATCCAGCTCCAAGATTTCCGAGGTCATCTCCACTGTAGAACAACGTATAGCCCTGGGACACATGGTCTCCACTTTGAGGCCAGCGAGTTTCTTGAAGAGCAACGAGTTCCAGCCGATACTCTTTCATGCACGTGATTAGACCCTCCAACGCTCCTGGTTTTCTAAGTGATTGCACGTTCCACGTGCCGATCCTAAATCTCGTATCCGGGTACTTGAGCGGGGGTCCGGTGTTGTTTTGGCGGTATCCATTTTTCTTTTTGTTGATTTTATAAACAGTTGATTTTTTTACGGATGCGGGTCGTCAGCCCAGCGATCCAACCGTTTAGTCGCCTCCTACGACAAGCAAAGGATACTGTGGTGGTATTCTTAGGAAACATGTTCGTGCAATTTAGATTTACGAGACATGTGAGTGCCCCCCGACCACAGGGGCCCGGGGGATGTTTAATATGTTTATTTGAATATTGTAGTTACGTCAATAGCGTTGAAAAAGAAGAAATGATCTTCCAATGACTCATTGAATTTAAAAAAATAAAAATTATATTCCATAAAATCAAAAAATGAAGAAACAGTATTTTTCAAGCCAAAGCAACTGCTACTGATAGATAAGTATAACTATGAGGAAAATCGGATAATATTCCATACATCTACTCAAGCACTTCGGCAAGAGAAAAGACGTATTTGTTGTGTTTTAATAAAAATTCTAATTCTTTTACTAAAATTTATTTGTTACCAAAAACCGTTCACTCAAAATATGTCGTGTCGCTGCGCATCCGGTCGTTCGCTTCCTAAACGAAAAAAAACGCAAATTATTATTTTGGGATTTTTCAGGTTTTTGCGAATACTGTACGTAAATTATTGTAATATTACAGTAGTCGAGTCTCAGTATCCCAGATAGAACGGCTAGAATGTAAGTATAGTCGTTTTAGTTGATAATAGGATATAATAGATAGGATAATTTGGTAAGAAGTGTTGTGCACTAAATTATTAAAAACAGAGGCTAGATAAAACAAAAGATTCCAATGCGAAAAATTGAATTTAGTTAATTAGAGATTTACAGTGAATTATCCAAGACACAAATAGTATATTTATTAGTCTAACACCGTGCGCAGACTATAGTACATATTTATATATTGACAAGAAGAAATTCAAATAAAAGATTAGTTAAAAGAATGGCCGCTAGAGTACTACTATGCACATGATCTGTGTCGATATACTGTGTAAATTAGTAAACAATTTGAGCTAATCTTATATTTTGACCTATACCAGAAAAAATTAAGGGATTAGCTTGAATTATAGATTAGCGACTAAAACAAACGAGATCAGCACATGTCAAACGCACAAGCTAGAAAATTAAGGATTAGTCCACTAATCTAGATTATAACTACTATAGACTGCACACGATATTGCGTTCAGTGGTTGAAATGTTATATAGTCTCGTCGGATTCTATAATTGGGTGAGAGGTTCTATAATTTAGAATCAAATATGTTGTTGCAAAATGATACTGAAAAATTTTTAGTATTGTTTTCCTGTTAGTTCATACAGGTTTTGCATTTTTATTTGTTGTAGTTACTGATGAGAGAGAGAGACCAACTATATGTTACACTGATTTGGATTCTTATTAGAATTTAATTAAATTTGATTTCAATTGATTCGAGACACAAATAGTATCAAATGATATAGACGTCAGCCTTCACATGGTGCGTGGGAGAGTGATTAATTAGAATTAATTTTCATATTTGCTATATAAGTTAAAATGGAAGGAGTACATTAAAAAGAAAAGGAGGAACTACATATTAAATATAGAAATATGTATTGGCTAATTGGAAGGTATTCAGAGCTGTCAATACCTAATAAGTTGATACTATACCAACAAGTTTTAAAACCTATATGGACTTACGGTATTCAGCTTTGGGGCTGTACTAAGAAAACCAATATTAAAATAATACAAGCTTTTCAAAATAAAGTGTTACGTGGAATATTGAACGCTCCTTGGTACATAAGAAACGATAACCTACATAGGGACCTCCGGATGGAAAACGTCAGCGAAGAAATAATAATTCATGCAAAGAAACACATACAACGGCTTGGTCAACATGAAAATGTTGAGTTACGTGGTATGCTGAGTAACACAAATGGAGTACGAAGGCTCCAAAGAAAGAAACCGCTGGAATTGGGAAGACTACAATAGGGTGGCCAAATTTTTAGAGACTAACTAATGGGTTATATCTCTGCAAATTGAACATAAGAAAGATAAAGAAATTACTAGATGATATATGTAATCAGTTGTAATATTTAAAACAATAAAAAAAAAAATAATTTATTTTTGCATATACGATAGATAGATTCTACAGTATTATAATTTTGTGCTTTTATGGGTTCCACGACAATTCACTGGCCATATTCCAGAACATTATATAATAATAATATATATAATTTTTTACAACTTTAAAAGGTAATGAACAAAAAGATGCTATTCTTTTGCAATATTATTTATATAATGGAGTTGGCGACTTATATAATCTGCAAAGAACTGGACCATTACAAAAATATTGTAATCAATTGTAATCGTAATAAATAAGGTTCACTATAGGTTTGGATGGCTCATACTATTAGGAGAGTTATTTCATTTGATTAAATCGGGGGATCGATGTCTATACTTTATTCATATATTAATTTAGGCTTTATAGTGAAATAATTAAATTAAATTATTTTATTTCACTAATTAATTTTACAATGTTAACTTTAATGTATAGGCAAGTTGTGGTTGTTCTGATTGTTCATATATGATTAATTTGGCATCACATCGCAAAAGAACGAAACGTTCTGATTCATTTTGGTTGCGTACAGCGGAGAAGAATGCAACTTAACCATATCTCAAAACTAAGTATCGAAAACCGTAGTGTTTAAATAGGTAAAAACCTCACGGCCTTCGATGTCCACAACCAAAAATTAGCAACACGTAATACCTAAATTGCCTGTGTAATATATTAAATTGCCTGTGGAATCGTCCGACAAAACCATTCGCCCTCGGGTTATATGTTGTTGTCCTAATGCGATGTGGACCTAAGAGTTTCGTTTGATTCGAATTTTTGTTGCTTGTTCTGCCGTTATATGGGACTGTGAATCTACAGATTGAAGATTTTATTTAAAGTTTTGGCAGTCATTTCTCTGATTGGATAAGCTCTGGCCAATGGGTAAATCGGTTAATCATCGTTATAGAATGTAATGATAGCCATTCGATTGTGGCAGTGGACTAACTAGGTTCATGTGGATGTGTTTAAAGCTGCCACTTGGTAGCTTGAATTTACCAAGTTCCGATTTTGTATGGCGAAGAAATCACTTTTCGAGTGTCTGTCGTATGTCCTTGGGAACGAAGGGTCGATTTTAACCTGTCGATGTCGCACACCAAATTTGCTGCTGGTTGTCTGGTATAGGTTGACTTGTTGCAGATTAATTCTCAATTTAGGATTCCAAAGTGAAATAAATGTCTGCAATTAATTCTGTAGTTTCTGTAATTCTTTCATGTCGCTGGTTTTAACAGATTACAAATTAAATGTCTTTACCTTGTGCTAATTATATTATATTCTATGTGCTTATACTAACTAAATTTTTTAGGTTGGGCATTTGGCAGCTTAATGTGTGCTACCTATTTAAAAAAGAAAATTAAATTTATTAATTATCATAGACTAGGATTATGTAACCTGGTTTAACCTGTCATAATTAACGAAACCTTTCCTATCCAATAGAACCTGACCTTACTGGGATTACTATACTTCCACCATACACTCCTCCAAAGAGGACTAAAATAAATCTGGCGATAATGGACATGCTACTTAAGCGGACAAATCACTGCATCAATTATAGAAATCAAATTAAATCATATAACACTAAAAGAAACCTTCAACTATAAAATAGGTATACAATCATATATATGTACGTATACTTATAATATTTATAATAATAATAATAATAAACATTAAATAATATCACATGAGCATCCAGCCAATCGCACACCCAATTTTCTAAGATCCGTGTAAAGTAAAAATTAAGCGAAAACGAAAACGTAAAGAAAACAAAAAAAAATCTAGAAAAAGAAAACTAACATAAATAAAATGACAGACAAACAAGAATAATTGCATTACACTCTATACAAACTATATACACTGTGTTGTGTGTATATTGCATTTAATTCGATTCGGCCTAGACCTAGAAAAATGAAAATTATCTAATAGAAAAAATAAATTGCATTTAAGTTAGTTATATCATGTATACGTATATGTATGTATATTTATATACTTATATAAATATCGCGTACATATATACATAGCTAGTTATCAGTTTTAATGAATAGGCATATAATCGCGTACAATTTAGAATATTAGAATTGAGAAAAAATTAAAATAAAAAAAAAAACAACTAACGAACTATTATGTGCAATTTGCACAAGTTACAAGGCCTCCTATCAACTTTCGAGAATGTGTGTGGTGCATTTGGTGATTTAATCAAAATCAATCATTTGTTTGTTGTTTGTTCTATTTGTGCTCAATATAATTTTTCAACCCTTTGAAAGATAGAGTATGCATTATACGAGTATAGTCGACACAGAGGTGAAAATGTACTGGATTCTATAAATAATTTATTTGCATATTGCTCACCCAGTGTTTTGCTTGGAATTAATTAAGATAAAAATATATAATATGTACACGATTTCTGTACATATTTTTAGAATCTTCCTTTTAATTTAAAATAATACATATATAATACATTCTCATATATAATTATTATTATTATTATTATATTTTATAAAATAAAAAAAAAATTATATAAATATTATATACAAATTGTTAGAGGTTAGATTATTCGAAAAAAACTTGGCAAATTATAAAAACAAATCTAAAAAAAAAATCAAAAAAAAAATCGCATGCGCCAAAGTGCAGCTGTATTTTTCTTCAATATTTCTTTTGGGTTCGCGTTTTCTTACGATGCGAGTATGTGCATATACATCGCAATATTTCGATCTCCCTCTTGCTGCCAGCCAGCAGCACTTCGATGCACACAACCAAGCATGCGAGTGGGGATATTTTTATATTTATTTTTTGCAGTTCTCTTCACACACACACATATGCATACACACACACACCAGTATTTGTAATTTAAAAAAAGTGCACCGAACGGATTCAAGGCTACATACCATATAATCGTTTTATTTTTGCATTAAAAAAAAAAAAATCGCAAAGTTGAAAATAAAAAAGAATATTATACATCGTGCATATACACTGTACACACACAAACACACATATCTATATAGAACTTTAAGAAAAATGAAATCAGTAGTTTTCTTCGCCGTTGTTGAAGTCGTCGTTGTTGTTGCGACTTCTTATTTTCGTCTTCTTCTTATTTTACTTCCACTGCTTTTATATTTTTCTTTTTCTTATCTCGTCATTTGTTTTTTTCGGTTTGAAAATAGATCTATGAATTTGCAATACACGTATGTTATGTATGTGTATATAAAATATGTTGATTCTTCTGTAATTTTAGCAGTTGCACCAAATGTATTACATAAATTTTTTTTAATTTAACTGATTAAATTAAAAAACAAAAATATTGACGGAACAAATTATTGCATATTTATTGCTGCCGGGATTAAACTTATAGTTCAACAGAGCGATATTATATTTGATAATAATTCTTTGGGCGGTGTTATGTATGAAATCGCGCAGTTAAGGAATAAGGAGTAATTCAGTTACTATATACCTATGTACAGTCGAACAAGATCACACTCATTATATAGATTAATATAACTCTCCATTCTACATAATTTACTTGATCATAACCGAAGATATCTATTAGGTCAATCGATAACGTCAAATTTTTCTATTTCGCCCTAAATTATGAGTTTCAGCCTCTCAGTATAATGTAAACAATTTCTTTATTTGGGGTGGTGCGGGGCTTAGCTCCAGACAAATTAAAGATTTGAATCTATGATGGCACAAGGGATATGTCGATCTAGTAAAGGCCCATGGCCTAGTTCATTACACTTCTGAGGTGACTACTGAGTGTTAAATAACATTACCATTCCCGATCGCTATACCCAGTACAATATTTGCAGGATTTTTCGTTCCAGCTCGAAGGGTGTATCGTGTGTTCTCAAGAACTATGCGATATACCTAAAACAGCCATTTCCACACCATTTGGTTTATTCGAGTTTATTCGAATGACGTTTGGTCTCAGAAATTGAGCACAGTCTTTTCATAACAATAAGGTTCTAATAGCATGGTCCGAATCCACAATAGCAGCGTTTGAAAAATGTAAGTCCCAGTTATATCAGGCAACTGTTCTCGTACATCCGTCAACATCACATCGGCTAGCCATCATGGTGGACCCCTCAGACACAGCTATAGGAGCGGTTGTTCAGTAGTTATATAAAGGTTCACGGCGACCACTTAGTTTTTTTCCGTTCGACTCGATGATAGACAGAAGAAGTATAACACATATGACCGGGAAATTCTGGCAGCGTATACCAGTCTTAAACATTTTAAATACCTTTTAGAATGGCGTAATTTTACATTATTTTCGGATCATAAGCCTTTCGAGTACACATTTGAACAGAATCGGGAAAAAGAAATACCAAGACAGTGTAGGCACCTTGACTTCATAGGACAGATCACTACTGTCATCCAGCATATATCAGCCATAGATAAGATAGTTGCGGACACGATTTGGCGTATTAACTCAATTCCAGAGAGCATCGATTATTAATCATTGTTGCTGACACACAAGTCATTGATAATGAATTTCAAAAACTTATACGAAGTGATGATACAGCATTAAAGCTTTTACAGGCCCCTGTTGCCAGACTGTTTATTCCGCAAAGTTTTCGAAAGGTTGTTTTCAAATCATTTCATAATTTGTCGCATCCTGGTGTTAAAAAATTAAACTGGAAGTTCCAACTCAAAATCAACAAATGGTAAGAACTTGGATTACTGCACGTATTTAAATAGATCCTTTCGACTATAGCTCACAAAGATTATGACGAAAAACAGTTGGACTCTTGAATTATGGGTCCTCAAATTTATGGGGCATTAAAGTAGATCGTTTTTGATAATTTTTATCCAAATCAACAGGGTTTTCAACAGATTTATCGATTAATTAGCAATTATTCTATTCAATATCCCATGTTAATATGCAATTTTGAATTATAACTATTATGAAACGTAAAATTTTCATTCATAAATTTTAAATTTTCAAACCGAACTTATCGTATAGAATTAGGGTAGTGTGGATTATTAAATTCTAAAGATTTAGGCTCTATAGATGTAAATTAAAATTTTTAATTTTATAATCGAACTAGGAGTACTACTAATCTAAACTTATCCTACCGCTTGTGATCATGATTGTCATAAGTTATGTATAATGAACATTGAAAAAAATCCGTTCGTGGTTTTGTGTGTACTAAACTAAAACTGTTAAACAAATTCATAATCACCACGTCTTACAGGGAAATTGTTTCGCCCAAATTTAGCCACATTGAGGTAAAATTGTCGGCTACATGCTGTGTAAATGAAATATGTTGAACTGAAATTATTCTTACAATCAAACATGGTTCACTTTGAAACTCTGAAAATATGAACATTTTCCATATCCATTTATGAAAAAAATTATATTTATATCTCTCGTCCAAGCAAGTCAAAGTTTGGCGTTTTTCTAAATTTTTTGTGATCATTTTTGTGACGAAATTCCAGAACGATTCGATAAAACTTAAGTTCAAAATATCGAAAGATTAATTATAATAGACATTTGAAATTGAAAATTTTAAAAATCTCGTCTGGACACAATATTGTGCTAAATGTTTGACTTTCTTTTTTATTCATTTCCAAATTGTGAAAATTATGAATGGGATATTTGATCCGACACTTGGAAGTTGGATCATCTCTGATTTTCAAGAGAATGTCGTTATTTTAATTGTGTTTCTTTCAGAAAAATTGAATTTGTGAAATGTTTAGTCAGGATCCAGATAAAGTTGGAATTTTATACTTTATATCTTTACGTTGGTATTCAACGTTGTTAGTTCCTTATAAAAAGTTAGTACGTTAAATTAATTCACTTCGTTGCAGGATGTGGTATATAAATGAAAATTCCGCTGCAGCGGCTTTTAGATTTAAACTATGAAAACTATAGATTATTGATGAAGATGACCGTGAATCAAAAAAGCTACTATGCTTTGTTAAATTCTACATTTCCTTCGACGTTCGAATCCCAATATAGTCAGCGTGTAAAAATGAGTTCTCATCATCTATGACCCCTTCTTTGACCACATTGGCTAATTCTATGTCGCTATAGGCGAGTTTGGAATTAGCCAATGTGCGGTCAATTAAAACGAGCTTGTTGCCTTGAGTCCATGAATTTACTAGTGACGGCATAAAATAAAGATGAACTGTAAAAGAATTAAGAGAGTCTCAAGAACATATTGCATATAGAATTAAAACTTAATAAACGAATAAAGATATTAATACCGCTAAACTATTTGGACGGATTTCTTTGGATTTTTCCATTAAAATCCAACAAATAACGTAAAAGTAATGTAGATGGGAAACTACACATTGTAAATTACCCAGCACCCTGTAACCGCAATTTTCTTTATATGGATCATTCCCATCGCCTTAAATTCAATGTTGAAGGACGTCTATGTCTATTGAATTTAAGAATTTCAGAATCTTTTCCAATAAAATTTCAGCATCAACATTTGTCCCATTTTAATAAATTCACTAATTCTTCGAATCCAAAATAATTAATTTCGACTAATTCTGCTCTAAAACTTCATTGTGTGCGTTTACCATCGAATACTTGTGCATCCTGGCTTGGTGTATATACTCCAGTATACTCCAGAAACATTACAGTGCATGCAAGGCCTTTTAAAATCATCATCTTGTAATGGTTCGAAAATAGATTTTTAGTTCCAAAATAAAAAAATCAAAGGAATTACGTTTTTAAGGTTTTGTTCAACCCTAATGTGCATATCATGCCATAAAAATTGCCTTTAGCCATAATATGAACAAAAAAAATAAAAAAATAAAAAAAAAATAAAATCGGTCGATTGCAATAACTCGATCACTTGCCGCTTATTTGTCTTAATAAATAGACCAAAGAAAAGAATTTGAAAAATAATAATAAAAAAATACAAAAACTAAATTCTAATATAATATAAAATAAAAGTTAAAATTAAAGTTATTTTAAATAATAAGTGAAATAATAATTATTGTAGTGCTTTTTGGTAACTACGAGATTTAGCCGTCAATCTATTTGATCGGTTCAAAATAAACCTGTATTGTTTACTTTTATATATACTCGTACTTACATAGCGGAATAGATCGCATACGCCTAACGTCGCCCGGTAAATTTCAATTAAATTCAGTTGGAAATTTTGAAATTACCGCAAGATCAACCAACAATTGGAATATAGTGGTAAATT
Source organism: Tipula unca (assembly GCA_951394425.1). Classification (NCBI taxonomy): domain Eukaryota; kingdom Metazoa; phylum Arthropoda; class Insecta; order Diptera; family Tipulidae; genus Tipula; species Tipula unca. The sequence continues at coordinate 147,714,088 of OX596382.1, read as the reverse complement.
GATTGGATTCCGGTTATGAGTGACCTGACCTTCCGTTAACATAAAATACCGCACCGGATTAAAATATACATATGTAGCAACAAAATCGTATCGGACGTTGGAATACGAAATTCCTCGTGAATATATATACGCGTATTCCGGTAATTTTACATCACGGTTTAGTTTAGTTCCGCTGTAGAAAGTAAAAGTAAAAAAAAAGTGTTTTTTTTTATTATTATTACAAATTTTATTTTATTAGTGTATTAGTGTACATATGAGACCAGGTGTTACTATAAAATGTTGGTGATTCTGTGAAGTGCTTTTCTTAGTTTTTTTTTTGAGCCAAACAGGAGGGTGTTTTTTTTTTTTTTTTTTTTTCTTTGTTTCAGAAGCAAATCAACCGGATTTCTATTACCAGGAGCGCTCTTCGTACTGAAAATTCAGGTGAGCTAATTTTAAATTACATATATACAACCTCTTTTGTTTTGGTTCCAAAAACAAATTATATACGCTCGTTTTTGTTGTCGCATTCTCTGCTGCATTATTGATACCTGGCCTATATAGGTATATCTAAATTATTAATTAATTAAATATATATGTAAATTATAATTATTTATTGTTCTTATTCTTTCCTACTGTTAAACCACAATCTATTAAGATTTGTATTTGAATTCAGCATTTAAATTTTCTTTATTTATTTATTATAATTAAATTCTAGGTTTAGTTTTTCTTAAATTTAACTAAAATTATCTAAAAATTGAATTAACATAATTTAGCTATGTAATTATTTAAGTTTATAATGTACTGTTTAGTACATCCATTATTATTATTATTATTTTCTCTTTAAATTGAATACAAACCTATAATGAGTTTTTAAATAAGAAAATCAAATTATTTTATTGGTGTGAGTGAAGTTGAGCTGAACAAGAATCCAGGATCAGTTTTTGTGAGACCCAATTTTCTTTTGTGTGCTATTAAAGAACCTCCCAAGCCGAGATGAGCAAACCCAACAAATTCCTGGAATTTGGCACACATGGGGCATTACAATCTTAAGAGATGTTATATAGAGGATAGACTGTATTAAGAAATTGCATCATTCTAATTATAAAATTCACGTCTACAAACCGGATATAACAGAGTATTGTTCTCGGTGAAATAGGCTTACAGGTGTCGTCTAATCAATAATATGTATGTACTGATTCCCAGGAAAGTAGCTATAGCATTTCATGAAACCAACACAAATAAAATTTTCATTTTCATCATTGATCGAAGGGATTAAAATGCAAAACTGTCAAAACCTTAGATTTTAAAATTCTCATCCCCTACATACATGGACAGTAATGCCGTCTATAGTTGATGAAAATTGTCAATACGATAGTAATTTATTTTTGACAGAGCCAACCATGATGGTAATGAATTCATTGTGGTGACAAATAAGAAACGGATTTCCTCCTATATATGTTCTTTCTATATATACGGTGCCATGTAGAAGTGAATCATACTTGTGATTAGCGCCAAAAGGGAGAAAAAAGTTTCCGTAATTGTATAATTATTTGAGTTCATTGTAGGTAAGAACGTGAAAATCTACACCACAGGCCAACAATTTTTGGTTGGTAAGTGTTTTTCAATCAAAATTAAGGTAATGTAACGATTTAATCAAACTGAGCAGAACACAACAAAATCTCGACGTGAGCGATCTCAAATCACCACCACAATACAAATTTTTTTGTTTTTCTCAAACCTCCTCAAGATAATTCTATATCGCTTCTTGTTTATTATATCTTATGGCTTCTTAGTTACACAATAAAAACAAAATATGTATAAGAATTTAATTTATTTATACAAGTATGTATGTAAATTCTGAAAAGTACCTATCTAACCAGAAACAATACATTCATAGAAATTTGTTTCTAAAACTTTTTTTTGTTTTCATTTAAAATTCTATTCTAGTAAACGTGAACCACCAAACGCGCGCGCACGCATATCAACACTATAATTACGTCAATTGATTTAAAAAGAAGGAAGTTATTTACATTATTTTATGTTATGGTTTCTGATAAAATCAAATAACAAAATCTACTAATACGTTAATTCATATACCTGTGACACATGGTCGAATGAAAAAACAATATAATTACAATAAAATTCCCATAAAACATGATAACTTTAGTTTTGGATACGTTATACTCGTATATCTTAAAAATTCACACATCATCATGATGCAAATTCTGTTTGTTTTTTAAACTATAAAAAAAAAATCGTGATTAAAATTAAATCAAATCGTCAAATACAACAAATCAATCAATTAATTTTCAAATGGATGTTCTAAAAATGTCATCAATCTTACATATGTTTGTATATATAAAATACATAGAAAATAAAATTCATATACATAAATTTTCTAAGCGCGCAATTGCACAAAATAGAAAATAAATTTCCAAAGAAAGTTTTTTTTTTTTTTTTAAATTTATGTATCGGTTGTAATTATAATTTCTAACGCATTTTATTAGACGAGTGTATTAATTAACGCAAAAATTGAAAGGAAAATGTATCGTATAGTTGTTGCACACACAAATCTCTTCGTCGTGTGATTTATATATTATGTATATATCAAGTATGTGTAACGCCCAAGTGGACATAAATTACAGTAACATCATGCGCATACATACATATTTTTTTTGAAGCCCGTGTGCTTGCTTTAAATTTAACTTCTCTATGGCGAAAGAGAAAATGAAGAAAATTTTCCACTTTACACATTTAAACGGGAAACTAAAATAAAAATACGTAATCATGTGCAAACAACGCAAGAAGATACTTATCTTGCACGTTGTACAGTATCTGTTTCACCAGGCAGCGTACATGTGCATATAGGCCCGAGACAAGCACATACACACAAACAGATATCGCATAACTTACGAGTATGTTATATATTTGATTTTTCTAGCATAATTTTTCTTTTTTTTCTCTTTCAATTATAATTAGATTTTGCAACATGAAAAGCAAAATAATTGAACAAAAAAACTAAAAAAGTAGATCGTTTATTTTTCTTGTTGAAATTATCTTCTTTGGTTTAAGAAATGAGACATGATTTTATATATATATATATATATATATATATATATATATATATATGTATATAGATAAAAATAGATTATATATACGAAAACTAAAATACAACCAAGAAGTAAAAAAAAACCTTGACTCTGATTTTAGAAATATTTTCAATTTTAGCAAACTGCATTTTTATTGTTTTTTTTTTAGTTTACTACACACGGTGCGAGATTATCGCGTTATAAATTAGAAAATTAGTCAAAACGACGATATATAGTATAAAGAGGTTTGTATATACATTTTAGGATATCATATATAAATGTATTTCCCGCATTCACAATAGGAATCCTTTTGTAATAATTTAATTTATAACCGAACAGAAGACCATAAAAAATAAAATTAATTATTAGAATCGCGCATAACCTTGGGATATATTTTATGTATACATAACATATTATGTATACAATATATGCAATAGGCGCACAGCACAGCAAACCAAGAAAATATATAAGATAAATTACCACAAAAAAGGATGACATTTCCTAGAATATATATATATATATATGTATATATATGTATATATATATATAAACACTCGCAGATAAAAACAATTCACTAATTAGAAACCAATTCCAATGATTTTTGTTTATGTTGTTTTGCTGTTTATGAAATAACATAAACAACATGAAAATGGTGATCAACATCATAATAATATACATATACATATACATAAATATATAAATATCATTTCGTCTTGTTGCGTTTTTTTACATGCATACATACATTTCTCATATTATTTATGGCGAATGTTGAATTAAAAAATTAAATTTAAAAATCGCGCATCACTTCTATTTAATTTATATACGTATATACACATATGTATACAAATACATACATGTTATATATTTTATCTATATTTTATATAAATAAAGATATTGCAAATTTGTGCATCTATTTATTTTCGTATATAATACATACAACACTATAACAATATTTATTTGTATGAATGAATTTGTCCTAGATTCTTCGAAGAAAAGCGAAAAAATTATAAAGAAATATAATTATTTTATCATGGTCTAATTTCTAAAAAAAAAAAAAAAAAAATTACTGTCGTTTTTTAATATAGAAAATAAAAAGAAAATCTTTTGTGTTGTTGCAATAAATGTATATAATAATGATGACGGTTGTAACGTGCGGATTTTATGAAATGGAAATTAAAATTATAAATCAATCAAACGAAAAAAAAAAAAGAAGTGCATTGAGAAAGGTGGCAGACTGGCAGAAACAACAGTGTTGGGTGACAATAACAACAGGTTTAACGTTTGTTTTTATTCATCACCATCGGAAGTTTGAGTTGAAAATAATTTCCTGTTGTATAGTTTAATATTTAGACCAAGGTTAACGATAAAACCATATATACTGAACTACTGAGGGAATTATTAAAAAATTTCATAAAAGTAGAATTCAAATTTAAAAATTGATTGCTTTTTTCATGAATGAAGCCCTGCCAATCACCTTCTATAACCTGCAAGAATTCGCCTGTAATCTTATATCCTATTCCTTCCAAAACTAACCCTGAAAATAGCTCCAATATGAAACTGTTTACGTTCTATTGAAACTATGTTGAAAAAAATAATTTTGACGCGTTTATCATCTGCGAGACAACATTCAATATCAACATCTTGAGCACGGAATTTTTACCCAAAATTTAAATTGTACATCGTTGTGACAGATCAGTCAGGCATATTTCTCATCTCAGCTGATTTCAATTTTCCTAATATTTCCTGGTGTTACATCCGAACAGGAAATATATTTCATAGACTAACACGCACGGTAGATACCTTGACCTTATTCTTTCTAATGATTCTATTCGTAACAAATGACAACTGCCCCAAAGCAATGGAAATTTCTTTGAACATACCTGAAATCTTGCCATGCTTACCAATCAATAACGTGGAAACTCGCTTCAACTTCAAGAAAGCTAAAGTAACTTAGTTGAAGAACTGCTTTAATAACATCATCTGGCACGACGAATTGCCTTCAAATGACTTTGACAGGAACCGTGAACATTTCTATGACCTAATTTTCCAATCATGAATTAGGTATCCTATCTAGTTTAAATATACAGATACCATATATTGTAAAGGAGGATATTTTACAAGCTCTTAATTCAATTGGTGTTGGTTGCGGTCCCGAAAAGATACCATCAACGATTCTGAAAACTTTCGGTCCTGAACTAGTTGAACCGCTTTGTCTGCTTTTTAATCAATCTCTCCAGACTGGCAAGTTTCCTATTCTTTGGAAAACCACCAAAATTACACCCATCTTTAAAGCTGGAAAGAGAGCTGACATTTCGTGCTACAGGGGAATTTCATCGTTGTCGTCAATTCGCAAACTATTTGAATTGGTTATTTGCAACTTATTGAAGTCGATTACTCCACGTCATTTATGAACAGCTCAACACGGCTTCCTCGCTGGAAGATCTACAACGACTAATCTGATTGAGTTTAGCAAAACAATTAAAGCCATCGAATAACACCTACAAGTCGATACTATATATACAGATTTCAGCAAAGCGTTTAACTCGATCGATCATGTAAAAGTAATCCAAAACTTGTCGAAGTTTTCATTTCCAATACATTTGAGAAATAAATTTCATCGTATCTTAACGGTAGACAACAATATATCGAAATTGGTGGTGTAAGATCTAGACCAACTACTGTACATTCTGGAGTTCCGCAGGGCTCTCATCTGGGACCATGGATTTTCATCGTTTCATTAATAATATAACGAATATTATCCAAAACTCTGAAGTGCTGATATATGCTGACGATATGAAAATATTCAAAGTAATCAGAAGTAATGAAGATACATCTGCACTGCAAGATGATTTAAACCGAGTTACTAGCTGGTGTAAATTTAATCGATTACGACTTAATATAAACAAGTGCAAAATTATGTCATTCTTTAGAAAGAAAAATACTTTGCAATCCGCGTATTATATTAACAACGTAGTTCTATGTAGGACAGATGAAATTCGATATTTGGGGGTTACATTTGCAGACAACTTAACATTCAATACGCACATCGACATAATAATCGCCAAAGCCAAGTCTATATTGGGATTTATTAAGCGGTGGTCATGGGAGTTAAAGGACATTAAAAGCCTTTTCAATCTCAATATTGCCTATATGTCAGATCCCAAATTGAATTTGTTGTTCCAGTGTGATCTCAACATTCAAACATTCAAAAAAGTATTTGTTACACTTCGCCCGGAAAGATGGCTGAAATTATGATATTTCTCGGCTACCACCTTTCACTGAAAGATGTCAGAAATATAAAATTGCAACACTGAATAAACGAAGAAAACAACTGGGTGCTTCAAAGATAGGAAACGTGCTGCTCACATTAACTCACCGTATATCCTGGAAAACATCTCCCTTCATGTCCCAACCAAGATTACTCGTCAGAGTAATTTAATTCAGTTGGACCAACATCGCACAGTATATGGTGAGACGAACCTGTCAACCTAATGGCCAAACAGTTGAACGAAATGAGCAATACTTTTGACTTCGGATTTTCTAAGGACACCTTAAAGTATCATTTAAAATGATTTTTTAAGTCTTTTTTATCTGAGTGTGTTTTATTTTTCACTCATTTTGCATTTTTGTTCAAGCTTTATAAGCTTTTTATTTTAAATTACTAATATGTTTTATTTATAATCGTTATGTTTAAAACCATATATTGATTTTTGTATATTTAAATAAAATAAAATAAAAGAAGCATTTACATCCTATGCTTACCGTTTGAAATAGTTCTAATGTCCCACTCTATGAACTGGTTAATCGGAAAACATTCATAAATTTAAGCTTAAACTGTAAGATCTTCATATACGGATTTTAACATGCCGAGGCCTTAAGCATAATCCCAATTTTACCTCATTTAAGAAATTATGTATTTGTGATTATTGCTTGTCAATTTATGCTTACATAGTGAGCATTCCAAAATTTAAAACACTGAATACCGGCGTAGTGCCGGCATGTTACTCATTCCTCACTCGAAATTTCTTATTTATGTACGAAAACAGTACGTACATATGTCTCATCGTATAAAACTATAAAGTATAACCAATTGTTAAAAACTGATGTAATACTAAGACCTCACGCGACATGCTTTACTGATGTGACAGTGTATTACAGATGAAATTTATTTTTTGAACTGATGATCATGTTGGAATCAGAGAAAATAGAATTTTTTGGGTTGAAGTTCAACTTTCATCTTTCACCTCAAAATCCATAGAATTTTCAGCATGGACAAATTGAAAATCCAGAAAATGGTTATTTTTTAGATTAAGTTGTACTTTTAATTAAATAGTTAGCACGGGTGGCCAACTTTTTCGTTCAGATTTGGATTTAGTTGAATAAATAAATTCCTCGCATTCTTGCGGCAACAGGCATTATCATGACACTGTATAATTGTAAACCATTTAATATGTTTTTAAATTAAGCCTTTGTAAATTGCCTTTCCCTAGTCATTCTCCAGATGAAAAAAATAACCGTAACATTCATTTAGACTTGCCGTATAGACGCAATAATGCCGGTCTCGGCATGTAAGCACGGTACGTGCATGTAAGCAACGAGTATTGCAAACTTACTAAAATCTATCTCGATATATTCAATTGGCTTGTGCTTTCAACATAGTAAAATTGCAACAAAGACAGTCAAAAATACTACGAAGAAATGTACGCGATCTACACGCACCGAAATGCTCTAGCAAAAACAATACATCATTGTTTACTGTATACAAAACCATTTATAGCAGAAATTATACTGGCCGCCCACTTAAACATAATTGTAACTAATAAACGCGGTAAAAGAGTTAATGTTTAACAGTCACAGCATACCAGCAATTTCCTTTTGAAACTATTGTAAATCTCAAACAAAAGTTGCACCTTAATTTTAATCGTTCGAATTAAGCGAGGGACTCAATACTAATTAATATACACTTATCTCGATACACTGGAGGTATGAAAGCAGGAATGTTCGCATCTCTATAAGAAGTGAAAACATTAAAGGACATTTTTGGAGAATATGGTTAGCGTAAAATGGGTCCCATATTGTAAGACTATATATTCTAGATTTAATCATACAAACGAAAGTTTTGATGACATATGGAATTATAAAAATTATTTGAAGACTAACCAAAGCATTAAGATCGGCTTAGAAAGGCAATCGTCGTGTTTACAACATTTATAGTGAGCCAATTTCCCACATCATTGGGCGCATCTAGTTCCGCCTGAATAACGATACATACAAATTTCACGATAACACTGATGACCTAAATATCAATTTTTTAATCGGTATATTTGTATCAATACATTCAGACATTATCGGGTTGGTATCACACAGTATAAACATAATTGAACTGAAATAAAAGACGCTATATTAATTGTTGTAATTTTTCGTATTTGTGGCACGGAATTCAAACCTGAACTTTGGTTAATGTTCAGCTTTGCCAACTCAGATTAATGTGTTTTATTTTCAACCAAATATTGAACATTTCGAGTTGCTTAAAACATTTTAATATTTGGTAGATTTGATTTGAAAGTCCATTGGATTTTGTTTTATAATTAATTAATTGATTAATTAATTTTGTTTATAATTTACAATAGATATCATTATGATATTTTATTTGATATTCAGACACAATTTATAATCTTAGGGGCTTTATCTTTTCTATTTCAGAACACATTTTTCCATACCATTGATTAAATATATTATACAACTCATGCTGATGCAATATACACCATCTATATTATGATTTGTGTAAGGTAGAGATCAGTCATAGAGATTCAGAAATACATTTATGATTTGTAGTCTCTATTTTTAAAGGTATTACTTTACATGAAATAACAATTTCCAGAACTAAATGACTCAATGGTGAATGTAGAATTTATCGCATATCTAGGCGGAAAATTCATTATCCATCGATGGAAATACCAGACACAACACAATGTATAGGTGTTAATCCCACTGAAAATATTTCATTTCGAGAAATTTTCCGATTCAATAAAAGTTAAAATCGGACAATTTATTTTCGTGTTCCACCATAACATTGTCGGTACCACCGTACCGTGGTAATGCTTTATAGGTATGTATTTAGCCAAATCTATTAAAATTATATTCAGAATCACCCAGTAAAATTTCTTTTCTAGGCTAATAGCAAATACACACACTGGGTGTACGCAGTGCGGCATTCTTCATTCGTAGTCCGAGGGAAAGCGAACTGATGATCTTCATTGAGCCGGTTAGTACGATAGGAGGACTTATATGAGCTAAACTTTTGAGGACCCAAAATCCGAGACGAGAAGCAGTTTGCAAACACTACTGTGCAGTCTAATTATTCGATAACTTCATTAATCTCAATCCATATTTTATCCTTAAAAAATTGAAGTGTCCATTCAAGCCATGAAGCCAGAGTAATTTTTTACATGTCGAAATATAATGAAGGAGTCGTTCCATTACTACTATTTTGAAGGCCGAAATGTCTCGCAGTAGCTTACAGAAGTATACATGTTTGTATCTTGATTGTCTATTATCCTAAGACTGTTGTAGATAATGACTTCAATAAGGTGTGCACGCCTATATAGCCGAAGCGAATATAATAGCATCCACAATTCACATTTACAAGATGCGGTAAGTAAATGTGAGAAAAAATTTAATCTGGAGCACTGTCTATCGAATCCCAATACCTATCAATATCTAATCAGCCTATGTAGGATTAACTAATGAACAGCCTTTTTTATAATTATCAACATCCTATTTTAGATGAACGACTAATTGAAAATATGACCCAAGTTCTACCAAAACACATTGAGTAACATAACTAATAAATATTTTTTTTGCTTTTTTTTAAAACATTTATTTTTATTTTGAATAACTTAAAACAACTTTTGAAGCAGTTTATTAGACAAACAACACCCGAGATTTATACAACCCCAAATAATGTTGTTGGGAGAAAAAATATTTTAATAATTTACATTTTAAAATCTTGACCTCAACTAACTTTTTTACTCGTCACAATGATTGTCTATCATTTTGATTATTATTGTTAAATTATATTTTTATTATAAAGGCCATTATTAACTCCTTATTGAATTAACAATCTAGCTCCAGCAGTTTCGACCCTGAAGAAGCCAAGTTGTTCTCTACAGGAGCCATTGAAGCCTACAACGACCTCTGCGCCTACGTACCATATGGTGGCTCTTATTTCAGAAATCGATGCACAATTCGTTCCGTTCGTCAGATCTCTGATCTTGATATTGTACATAACGGTATGTACATCTTCTTTGCGTTATGGGCCGAAAATTACACGTCACTTTGATTACTATACTAAAATACACTTTGCTAGGTAATTTATATTTTAATTTAACAAAACCATAGCTTGTAACATTTAATAATTTCATTTGTTGTTCGCCACCTTGTCTAAATTTAGAAAATACTGCACACAATAAAACAAATTAAGATTCGCACAGAGAAAAAACACAACATATTTTTCTCTGTCAACTGCTCATGACCAACCCTATTAGTCATCCCAACAGCGTATTACGCAAATACCAAACATTTATTACAAAACAGAAATAAGTCGCAGGACATTTTTTGATTATAATTCAACAACTAAAAAAACATTTTCAGCAGAAGAAACAGTACAACGATTATAATTTGGACCAAATGCTAGAAAATTCAGATTAATATAATGGTGCGAACCCGTTGCACTAACTGGTTAAAAGTATATTCTTATTTATAAAGCTGTTTAAACTTGTGTTTCATATTCACTACAGCTGGCAAAATTTCTATTAAAGACTAAAAACAGTGAATGAATTTTAAGATTTAAGGTCTTTGGATATATGTACATCGTATCATTTTTGTTGAACAAAATACAATTTTTTGATTAATTATAAAGCAAGCATCATCTTCCAATTTGTTTGAGCATTGCCATATATATATAATTAATCAAAATCAAGAACTTAACCCAAAAGATAATCCCGCCGATGTTATTATCAGACACATTTTTGTATTGCAATTAAAACGTAGTTTTTGGTATTCACCAGCTAAAAACAAAAGCAAAAAATACTGGTTCTGGCAGCAAAATAAAGGTAGCACAAAAAAAACGTTTTTGATCAGCCAAAATACTGAATGGACAGATAAAAAATTCACGATATTGATAAGTAAATACAAACTTAGCGAGAGAGAATTTATAGCTCGTGACATTTTTTGCTGACTTGACCAATGCAAAACAATTGGGCTAAACTTTTCTTTAATCCAAGTTATGATGAGAAATTTGATAAATATTCCGAAAATATACATTTGGTCTGGTTGGCTAATCTGCAGCACAACTGATATAACATACAAGAATTATTTTTTTTGGAAAAGTTGTAAATCTGAATAAGCTATTTATCTATTTATATATTTTATGTATCCTAATACATATTTTACATATCTACACCGTCAAAGCTCTTTCTCAAGGTAAATAAATCATACTGTACTCGTTTTTTTTGTATCTATAATAATTTTATTTTTAGTTTTCATCGCGTGAATACAAGCTGAATTATTATTTTAATTTAAATTTTATTTTGTGAATTTCAATTGTGTGTTAAATTTTTCAATTTTTGATACTCGTACTCGTAGAAAGCACAAAACGTGATATATAATGTTGTTTTTCATGTTTTCATTTTAATGGATTACTGGAGCTTGGAGAAGGTTAAAACATTACCGGCATAGCAACATATAACTCCACTTGCAAAATAATCAGAGTCAGCGATTTTGTTTAGTTTGACTAACCAGAGATTGTGGTTTCATCTCGTATTGTTTATTTATTGCAACTCGCGTCAGCTATTTTGAAAACAATACAAATGAAAATAAGTATGCGTTGATGCAAAATATTCTTCTCAGTTGGCTGAATACCAACTCTCATCAAGATTGTGTATTTTACTGTAGATTGCGGTCATTGACGAGAAAAGAATGGAATAGGGGTTTGGCCTTAGAACCATATTCTGCTGCAGCTGTGATTGTAAATATATGAATGTGTGAGATTATTTAATATTTCATGTAAAAACTATACACATTTATAATGTCAGTACATATATATAAACTCGAAATCTTAGTGCATTAAATTTAGGAAAATTGACTATACTTAACTTGAAACTACTACACAGCTACGACACTTATTATTAGATAATAACTCTTCAATTGGTTTTAAAAGTATTTTGAGTTTTGAAAAATGATCTAGTATAGCTGAAAACACAGTTAACTTCACACAATTTTCTATTATTATTGTTCACTCAAAGAGAAAAAGCAAATGATTGAGTGAAATTCGGCCTCATACGGCACAATGATAGCTCATTAATCATCCGCTTTGGATTGCTACCACACGTAGAGGGAAGAACTGCGAATGATACATTTTCAAAGATAAATAAAAGAATAGGCCATAATCGCCACACACGATATCAGCTGGGCTTAATTTCAGTTGAGACTATCCGAAATATGTTAATTTAAGCATCCGCCAAGGTCAACAGGCTATTTGCCTGTAACATTATACAAGATTGATGTTATGATTCTGTAGTATATTTATATACATAACTGTAAAGACATTCGATGACAATCAGAAATGTCTCAAACAAGAAATACAAAATATCGCAGTGGCAAACCAATAAGATACACCATTAACATAGTCGCCTATGCATAACAGATAACGTACTCACAAAATGACCATTTTGAACGATACTGCGATGAACACCTTATCGTTAATCATTTCACAATTATCTATTGTAATTAGGACCTAGTGTTCTCGTTCGAATACGTACTTCAAAGTTGAAACAGTTTACTTTGGAATATAATCATATGGCGGTTGTTTTTTCATATATCCAGCAACAATAGATCTACCTCATAAACAACATCTGATTCTCATAACTATTTTGCTCTTCTTTAGTCGGCGTAACATAAAGTCGAATCAGTAACATTTTTTGAAGCATTTCAAAAATGTTTACCATACCAGAAAATATGTTGAAAATTTCTTCCTCGAACTAAATATTGAAATTCCACTGGGACGGACTTTAGTGGTGTTGAATTTCATCGTTTAAATATTAAACAAATTACTTTCAAACTTAATGTATCTCTCGATTCAATTAATTATTAATTAAAAATTGAAGTAAATTCAAGACAAGAAAATATAATTGAAATTTTTGCTTTAAATGCAGCTTTTGCTTCAAATTTGCTTAACATTTTTTCACTACAATTTAGATAATTTTGATTATAAAAAAACAATTTACCAAGATTATAATTGAATTTGAATGAAAATTTTAATTTTGAAGACTAAATTTTAATTGCATTTGAAAATATTTAAATTATTTAAGAATGATGAGTAGTAGACAGTTTAAATTAAACTTGACTTAAAGAATAAAATTAAATATTAATTTAGATCGATCAAGTTCCATTTTAATTAAATGCCATTGTCTTCGGCTTTGGTAAGTATTGCATTTTGACCTGATGTTCGTCCACTTTTGTAATGTAGATCCTAGTTTCTCTGATGGTATAGTGAGGCAACATTTTTTGGTAAAATATTTGGCAAAGTGACAACATTTTATTGTATCTATGTATGTTAAAAATGTACATTTTAAACTTTTAACAACAGAGCTTTACAATACTCGTACTTCTGAAGTGTTACAATTGCTTGAAATCGTAATATTCGTTGATATTGTGAACATTGAGATCGTCTAAACGAATTTAAACGAAGTAGTTACCTATGAGTTGAGATTTTCGAGAGCGAGTATTGAAGAAATTATCAATCGCATCAAGAATGAATTTACATATGATGTATATGCACTAGGAAGTTGCATCTATACGATATGACTTATGCATGTATAAGGAAAAAACCATCATTAATTGCAATTAAAATGCTAGATTTTATCGCACTAGTTTTCTAAGAATTAAAATTGACTCGACATACCATTTAAAGCATATAATTTGAGTACATATATGGAAATTAATGTGCTATAAATATATTATATAGAAATTGTTGCATGAATATTAGTATGTAGGTCGTGTAACCGCAGAAACTAGCCCTGACCCATAATATTTTTTACCGAACGATTTTATACTGAATATATTATGTATAACTATTGCCTGTATTGGTTGAGTTGCATAACAAAACGAACTGGAATACATATTTTTTATCGAATGCAAAGAATAGAATCGCATAGAACCAGTCAATTGCACAATTTAAAAAGAGGTCTTTTGCAGTTTGAATTTTTTCGAAAATAACATTTACATTAAATCAGGGAAGTTCTAAAATCTAAAGACATAAAATGGTAGTCCAGCAAAGGTTCGAAATGGAGACTACCATAGTTTCAATACATCGCATTACGTTTTATAGAATGCTATTCAACTGATCGTAATGTTGTTCCATTATTATAGTGGCCAACGTAATTATTACCATTTTCACTCTATTTAAGTACGTATTCTATAATGCAAATAGCTAAGTGTAAAATGCAATTATGCCTTCAGATAAAATGTATCGACTCGCGCAAATCGTCCTGAAATTACATTTTCCTTTGAAATTACACAATAAATCATGTTTTCCGAAAGAGGCACCATTTGAGTATATTAATAATAGACATTTGTCGCGGGAACTAAAGGTCAAAGAATACAAATTACGTTTATTAAAATATTAGGATTATGAACAATAAAAAATTTCGGTTGTTGCTATAAGTAATCACAATTGATTTTGTTAATTACGTGTTGTTCGTCGTAGATATACTCGTAGTAGTGACAAACTCGCAGCATCATTCGTGACTGTTTTACACCAAATTTTGGTGACATCTAGTGATATGATCCGAAAGTTCATGTTTTCCAAAATATGACAATGTATGTACGATTATATTATAGTAGGCACTTTCTGCCGCATAGTCAATAAATTCTTATTATGTATGTTGAAACGTCGAAACAAGTACATGTACTTTTTTTCAGAGCGCCATTTCGGATTTAATATGAAATAGACGAATTACTTTAAATTTTGGAACGTACTTGATAACTAATGTCGAATTCGATTGATTTTTTATTTTTACCCATTCTGAAGCTCAGTACATTCAGTACATCAGAGAAATTTTCAACTCGAGTGTGATGAAAAAGGAGGAGCTTATGCCAAAATTGCGCACTATGATTAGTAGAGAGTGCAGTGTGATGATTTTTTCGACTCACTCCTGCAGTTATGTACTGAGCTTGAAAGAGTACTCATCCGCTTTCTTACGTCAATAGAATAAAAAAATTAGTATGTGTGTAAAAAGAACGGTTACTCACTCGACAAATAAATCGAGCTTAGAATAAATTACTTCGATGCAAGAAATGTTTGCAGTCAACAGGTTTTTCTTGTCAATCGAATTCCACATAAATGACTCAAACTATTTTTGAATTTTATCAATATATCAGCTCTATGACTACTATAATGATAAAATAATAAAATAAAAAACTTTTATTTATAAGTTTACTTATGGCTGATTTAAATTCAATCTTTTCCTCTATTCCAAAAAAAAAACATGAGAGAAACAAGTACGTTCATATGTTTCCCATGAATCAAAATGAAGCAGACATGGCCAAATAAACATTTACTATGGTGGAGTTAACCGGTATTAACTCGGATTATCCCGTCATGGAAACAAATCGAGTTTAGACTTATCGTTAAATTTGTTTTGCAACTTAACTCAACGAAAGCACTCGGGTTAAAAGACATTCTATATCTGTGAAAAGAAAAAAAAATATTTTAAATGTTAATAACGTCGCCTGTTTTTTGGAGTGAAGATGAAAACAAAATTTGAGTTAAAGGAACCATCAACATTTCTTAAAACGCTATACCATGCTGAAATGTCAAAACGAACTGAACACAATTTCATGAAAACAGTACGGATTAGCGCCGCCATGTTATTAACTCAACGAAACTCCACATTCTTCTTATTCTTCTTAACCTAATTGTCTTTTAAAGGAAAAGATGAACTGGTTTTTTTGCATTATTTTGATTTTTGGTAACGTTTGCAACCAAATTGAGAATTTTAAATCTACAGCTATCTAATATAGATTTGAAAACAAATGACAAAAGATCATCCTACCCAGCTCAATCCGTTACAACTTTTGATTTGATATTTGAAAAAAAATTCTTCAAAATGTACAATAAAATATGGGGATTCCAATAAATTCGGACTGTAACACCATCTACTACGAAAACAACAGCAACATTTTATAGCTCTCTTAAAATGCGTAGTTTGCGAGATATTTGGCAGCTTCATTGATTCTTTCTAAGTGGACTTACCCGGTCCACCACAAATATATAAATTACCGAGAGCGTTTAATATACCATAACGCATCTTTGCCGAGTTGCTGCCTAATTTTTGTTTATTAAATTTAATTGAAATTAAAGTTCTCAGAATTCTGATTTTCATTTAAACAGATTTAATTAATAAAAAAATTAAACAAAATTCTCATTTGCGAGATGGCTTAAAACTCATCCTGTAATGATTGGTTCACGAGGTCGGATATTCACCTAACAAATTTCAAGTTAAAATATTTTTATCTTATGGTCGGATGTAAATATGTAATTTAAAGTTAGCCGATAGTTTCCAGCCGAAAAATATCGATAAGGAGGATATTTTTTTTCATAAACAGAAGAATATTGAAAGACTGCTATGCAATATATTTTATTTGTCTACCCAGCCGAAAATAGTCGATAAAGAAGATTTTTAACGCTTGTATAGAAGAATTGAGACAAATTGTTTTGTCTCATGCAAAATTAAATTATTTATAAAATCAGCTTCTAAAATATTATGTGGCTTGTTTTGAAGAATTTTGTCAATAGCTATCATTAGAAAATTAGTTTAGTCCATGTTTCATATGGGGAGTCTGGGAAGATTTTGATTTTACATAATCACAAGTAGATAACTAAAAAGTATGTGTTATGTTTGGAGACTTAGGTGTAAAAATTTGATCGACAATTATATCGATAAATTTTCGATCAAGCTTTCAGAGTTCGAAAAAGATTACCAAAAATAAATTAAAACTATATAATCCAGATTAAATTGTTACTAAACCACAACGTTTCAAATATGTTAAATGTTAAATCTATCGGAAATTCTCAATAAGTGTTTTGATTTGACATGCCCAATTTTGTAGAATTGTGTTCGTGTCATATGAATAAAGAGTCCCTCAAATTCGAAAAAAGTAGAAGTTGCAAAGCTATAAAGTTTAGAGTATAGCTGAATTCGACCCTGAATATACTCATATTGCATCAAAAGCTTATCGATTCCACAAACATATAAATTCGTTTAAATATTTGAACATTCGTTATATATCGGCAATGACAACAAGTAGTTTTTTTTATTTTATATATACATGAAATTCTTTCTTGCGCGATATTACACACACAATACCTTGAATGTCACCTAAAAATAAATAAAATAAAAAATATTGTGTTTATCAAACTCGTTGGATATTTCGAAATACTCCTCTTTCGTCTAATTAATAAAAAAAAAAATTGTTTTTGATAAAAATTAAAAACTATCAAAACAAAAATAAACTAAAATTTTTAAATAATATCACCTTCATAATTTCCTAATTTTTTTCTTTATAGCATTTTTAATTTTTATTTATGACATCAAATTAATGTAAATAAGCAACAACATCAGCGTGCCCGATATGTCGAGTATATGTATGTATGTACTACGGGGATAGAATTATTAATTAGTGTGTGTATGTATGTATATAGTGTAGTGCTGCGGTCTTATTATAATAATATATGTACCTGTGCAATGTATGCCAACACACTTGTCACCTACACGTAGCGTATATAATTTGTGGTGTAATATGTGTGTACACCGATTCTTATCACTCAATTCAATATTTTTTTTATTTTTACTTTTGTACGTTAATTCCGATAAAAATAGTTTTTTTTAGTTATATAGTTTATCTCTTAAAATAACTTTTAAAAAAATTTCGTAATTTTTTTGTTTTTTTTTTTAATTTTATATTTTTAAGACGGTTTTGATATTTAGGTCAATCAGGAACTAAATACTCAGAAAATAATGTAATTATGATAAGTATGTTTGATTTATGATTTTAGTTTGTTTTCTTTAAAACAAACATATTTTATTTTATTATTATACATAATATTTATGTGTATGTTGCCTATTGATTTTTGAACTTGTTAAGAGTGTTATGACGGTTATATACATAATATGTATATAAGAAAATACCTAGAGACGACGTAAAAACTATTTTGTAATAATATATAAATTGATTGAATTATTATAAAATCATAAAATTATGTACGTAATAGAATACATTTTTTTATGATTTGGGAATTTCGATAATATGGAGGAAAATAGCTATGTGTGTATATATAGAAAAAGTCGCATAAATTACTTTTCGTAATTAAATTAATTGAAAACTATAAAATAAAACAATCATAACAAAAAAATTGTGAAGCATATTTCAACAAAACCGGAAATCAATTTAAATTCCAATAACTACCAATCATCATCATGATCGTATGATCGTTTCGCGTACATTTCTCATCTTGACGACGACTCCTTCCTCTTTAGTATATATACATATATACATACATATATGTACATACGCCAGAAGTAATAATAAAATACTGGAAAAAATGTTATAAAAATATACCGAGTACAAAATTTTAATTTTTTTATTACCGCACTCAGAACTCATCTTCATTTTTGTTATGAGTTGCTATAAATATTTAAAAATATATAACAACACAAAAATATATACATAAGTATTAAGTATATGTATCCATGTATATACATATATACATAAAATAAATTCAACACAAAATAAAATAATTAATTTCTTCCTGTTGATAAATCAGAAAATTTTTATTTTCACTCAAGAAATTTTTTTTTTGTATTTTCTTCTGAAAATGAATTTTTTTATCGCGCGGATGAGAATGCAAAAAAAAGAATAACACCAAACAAAAAAAAAAATCAAAAATTAAAAATATAACAGAAAAACTTTCCGAACCGATCGTGCGGATTTATAGCAAGTAAAAACGCAGACACACAAACGCATACTCAAGAAAATAAAAATTTCGATCATCAAAATGAAAAAAAAACAACGGAGTGGAAGAAGAATAGGTGTGAGCTATTTTAATATACGTATAAATATGAGGAAAAACGATTTTCCAAATTATTTTCTTGTTCAGTGTAGAATGGTAACGTACAAATGTGACCAAAATTGGCAGTAATGTGTGCGTAATAAACAGGAAATGAATGGTTGGATTTGTCATACATTTTATTTATAGACGCATGTAGTGAGAACTGAGAAATATGTGAAATTTTATTATATATAATTTTTTATAGGATTGATGTATATATTTAGTACATGACAAATTATAAATGCATTCTCCAATTTCAGGAGTTTATTGAGTGCTTTTTGATTTATAAAGCCAAGTATTATAATTTTAAAGTTGCGTATAGAGCGTAGGTGCAATGAAGAGCTGAGAAAATAAATCACGCAAGTCATAACTAAAACTAAATATTTTATTCGTCATTTAACCACAGCATTGACCTGCAGTTATTTCAATTACAATTAAATTGTACATTAGCTTAAAGACAATTATTTGAGCTTTGTGTAATGGAGCCACATTATTATTGTTTAGATTTTCCAAGAGCATAATAAGTGCTCTTGCCATATTCTGACACATAGAGGAATAATCAAAAGCTATGCAGGGTTACATCTCATCAAATACTATGAATGGTATTCTAAGCTATCTAACTATGAATTTAGTTACACATTTATTTATGAGGTCGTTACAGGCGACGATGGCTCTACGATGTAGAGAACGACTTGGCTTCTTCAGGTTGTCTAAAACAGTATGAAGACCAAGCTCAGGATCGAAACCGCTGGAGCCACATTGTTGATACAGTAACAACTGAAATGGAACCGCAAATTTTTTGTAAAGTTAGGTCAAATGTCTTATATATGGGCAACGATTGAAAATTCAAATTCTTTTCTATAGCTGCATGCGTATTTTAAAACAAAAGTTATGAAAATTGTTAGGTAATTGACTGAGTGAAATTTTTAAAAGATATCCATGAGAAATCCTTAAATCTCTCATCTTTATTTTCAAATATGTTTGAAAGCATCTCATTTTCTAAATATATTTTTTATCTCACTTACATACTTATCTGCGCCACTGACACTTTTATTTAATTTCATTAGCTAAATATTTATATGACTAATTCATTAATTCTAACATTTCTAATTCAGTAATTCTAGCCGTATATCAACTTATCAACCAACTATGCTTCTGCGTTTGAACCTTTGAATAGAACATTTTACGCAACGTAGTATCCAAGAAAATGAACTAATCTTCTAACTGACTCAAATTATTCGGGCGTCAAAATTCTCTTGCACTTTCATCATTTTTATGGTATAGTAACATTTCGTTTTGCGGTTTAAAAAGTTTATATGCGATCTCGTAATAAAAAAATAAATAAATTTCTATTTAGATTTTGTTAAATTTGAAAGTAATTTATGAAATTTATTGGGTATGTTATACAAAAAAAACTTGTCAAAATGTAATAAAATGTTACCATACAAAACATAAATAATAGGAATTTTTCAGTAAAAAAAAACGGCCGGTATGAGGGGCATTATCAGGTCGGGACAATTTGGTCTGCTCAGATGTAAAATCAGGTCATGTGTAGGCTTGTCATACAACAAAATGTTTGAGGGGTGATGTTGAATAGTCACACGACAATTCAACCACCCGAACAAATTAGGTTGTGTGTATTGTATTGCATTGGGTGGCAGGCATACGATTTAGTGTTTATTGGACATCGTCAATATCTTTTCTTCACGTTAAATGTCAGTTGTGACCATTTAAAAATATTTGTTGCACGAGTATTATATTGACAATAGGTAAGATGCCACCAATGGGACATTTTTGAAGAACCCCCCATTTCTGATGAAATAATAATAAAAATCTAATAATAATAATCGCAGGAAATCGATGTGATGCTCGGCTTTATATAGCAAAGTACTAGACAGTTGAATCTTGAGTGTGTTGAATTGTTATTGAAAATTAAAACATTCGTTAAAATGAGATCAACAGAAACTATAATTCAGAATATTATATTTTAAAAATTCTTCTGAAAAATCTGGCTTTTTAAATCCTATATTACGATAACACTACTGTTATTTCTACAATCGAAGTTTCACATGGTTTTACACAAAAGAACCAACTATTTAATTTATTTGGAATTGTTTCTTAAACGCTAAGAATAAAAGTTAATGAAAAAGATAAAATTGGTAATTATTTTATACGGACGACCTCCTCTTAAACTGCAGTGTAAACAACATAGCACTAAATGCCACTGTGTAAATAAACGTTGCATCTATCATTCTGGCTCTATGTGTCAAGTGAACCCTTATTAATGGATGACTAGCACATTTTACTAGATATATGTCAAAAATGCTAGAAAATAGCAACATTCATACATACTATATAAAATTTAATAAATTATTCGTTTTCATCCATGTAATACAATTTTTTTTAAATATAACAAGAATATAAATATTCCGGTAAATAAACTATTAAATTGCACTTTTACATTCAACTTTAAGATAGTATATGCGGTACTTATATGCAAAATTAAAAATAAATCAAATAAATCATTGTGTTTAATAATCTGCCTAAGGACAGGAACAGTAGGTGTTGGCTTTTTCTTTTTTAATTGCAAGTCAATTGATCTTTTTAAATTTACATTGTGCGAATTTTTTTTTAAGTCGAACATTTTCATTTTTAAAAGGCAATAAAATAAGAAAAGCAAGAATATAAATTTTTAAAACGACAAATTAGCGATTCACATAGTTACATTTTTTTCTGTAAAGTGAAAATTGTTAGTGTTAAACTGAGACTTAGCTTTGCGTAGTATTGTAACCTTAATATTGAAGATATTTATAATTTGATTTAAAAAATTAAAATTAAAGTTGTTAAACCAAAAACAAAAAACTGATTAAATAATCAAAATCAACAAAATGAGCCATTACCAGAGTCAGATACGGTTGCTGATGTTGTGACTATGAAATGGCAGAAAATGTTTGATCTGTCAACTTCAAATATCGATGAAGTGGACAATATTCAGCGATCGAGGAGACATCTCAATTATTAAACCTGGACAATAATCACGATATTTTGAGAAATAGTCAAATCATAGAAGAATATTCTGATATAGGATGGTGGAAACCACCTTTCGTTTCCGTAAATGGCCAAAGAATTAAGATGGTGAAAACTGTCAAATGGCTGGGAGTTGACTTCGATGAACGACTTGGAATCACTTCACATGTCAAAGAGTAGCGGAAAATAGTAAGAAGGTATTCGCTGTGCTAAAACGAGTTGCTAAAGAGAACTGGGGCCTCAAGCAACGAATACAATCAATAATATACGAAGGCCCTGTGGTATCTTCAATGACATACGCGTGCGCGGCATGGGCAGACCGAATGAACTGCTGTCATCAGCGTACACTAGTTAGTGCCCAAAGAAGTATCTTGCCCGGAATTAGCAAGGCTTACAGAACAGTGTCAACTTCCTGTCTTGGCCGGCATGATTCCTATTGATATACTCTTAAATGAGAGAATTGCCAACTACAAGATAAGGAAATGACAAAATGTGACCTAAGGAAACGTGATAGTGGATGGCGATCAAATTCGGCCAAACCTCATGGGCTTGCTCAACAGGAAAACGAGAAAAGCGTCAATAGCAATATGGCGAGATAGATGGTCGCACTCAGTGGATGTCAGAATAACATATAGTTATCTGCCAAACATTACGGCGAGATTAGAGACAAAGATTCCTCTAAGCGTATGGTTCACCCAAATGTTAACGTGACATGGTTGAATGGCTTCCTATATGTAATGCCTTGCCTTATCTAATAATAATGGTAATTTTGTAAAAATTGTAAAGAATTATTGGCCGAATTTGATCCAGTGTTGAAAGAGCATATTCGTCAAATTACAAATACAATACCAACATTATCTCAGTAAATATATTCAAAATGACTTAATTGAATTGATGTCATGAAATTGAAGATAATGGTTTTTGGATCAGGCAAGAATATAAATGAAGTTTAAAATCCGCTCAAATACCCTCGTGGTTGAACTTCTAAGTTGATTCTCTTCGACTACCGGACGGACAGCTTATATCTCTTCCAACAAGAAAATTGGTGAGCTGCTTTTTTCTGTGAATTTTCCTGATACAGCAATTGTCAACTCTATAAGACTTCTCTTGCAAATCTTGATTTGAATTTGCCTCACAAGCTGATCAATCAAAGTGATGTTTTGCACTGGAGCCTCTTTTTACATTGCCTCTTATAAGGCTGGCGGCCCTGATGATATTTTTTTTACAGCAAAGCCGTCCATTCAGGATTATTTTCTCCACCATTTTCAAGCGTGCATTTTTGGCACTGTTCCAAAATCTATGAGCAGGAGTAGAGTTGTTTTTATTCCAAAAACTGGAAAGTCCGATTATATGGACCATAAGTCATTTCGGCTTATTAGTCTGTCAACTTTTCTTAAAGCTCTGGAAAGAATCGTCGACAGATTCATTAAAGACCCTTTTCTAATTATCTCCCCACTCAATGCGATATGTTTACAAAGTTGGTAAGTCCTATGAAATTGCCCTACATGATTTTATAACATGGTTTGAAAAATCTCTTAATAATAAAGTTTCTTGTAGGTACTTCTGGATATTGCGAGAGCTTTCGATACCACTCCGTTTGCTACGATCACTTCTGCTTGTACGAATTTTTGAATTAATCACACCATTATCTTATGAATCGAATCCATTCTCAAGTCTCGCATTGTGAAGGCGGAGATGGATGGGGTGTTAGTTTATGTCAAGATTGCCAAAGGCTATTACTAAGGAGTTTTGCTCTCACCTCTGCTATGACTTTTAGTCATTGACGATTTACTTGTTAAGCTGTAACAATCTGGCTTCAATGCACAGACTTACGTTGATGATATTGTATTGACAGTTTCAGGCAAACATCTTAACATGCCAATAGACTATTGTGGATGGGCACTGTGCTGAGAATACGTCGATCCATTTAAAACTGATTTATTATCTTTACTAGGCGTAGGAATACTCTTGACCTACCTGTTCTCTATCTTTTTAGAAGTACAATCACTAAATGCGACCACGTCAAGCCCCTTGGTGTTGTCTTGGATAGTCAACTTTCCTGGAGGAATCACATGGACTTTTGAGAAATCCTGGGATTTTAGCCAAGCTCAATAGTCTACAAAATCTTGATTGTAGGGCCATTATTCGGGCTGCTCGACCCCACATTTTGCTATTGAATCCATTCTTTCCTTGCCTCAGTTACACACGTTTATTTTAAGCACAGACTGCAGCATTTCCCTCAGATGCATGGGGGCGTGGAATGTTCTCGGTTCTATCGTGGGTTATTCAAATTCTAAAATATTATACTCACTGTTTACTAGAAATCGATGTGGTTAATCACATATTACTGCCCGAATTCCACTTCTCAAAACCGGTTCCCAATTTACTTCAATTGGTCCTGAACTAGTGGCTTCTCTATCTTTCACTCAACTTCATGTACTTCAGATGTACTTCATTAAAGAGCCCGCAAACTGTGGTCAACAAAATATGCGTTATATTTGAAAAAGGACCAGTTAAGAATGTTGGTAGCAATTTTTACAGGACATGGTCGTTTTAACGATCGTCTATACATCGTGTCTGAGGTTAGCTCATGATGTGATATGCGAGGACTACCTTGAGAAAGATGATTACTGCGCCTTTACTTCGTGAGCAGCTGTCCAGTAGTGCGCCAGAATATTATTGGATATATATTATTTTTGCCGACGAAAGCAAATACAACAATTTTGCCTCTATATATAAACGAAAGGTATATTTCAATTAATAAAAAAATTTTGAAATACATATTGTTAGACCATGCATACTTTGCGATCAACCATATATATCCACATAACGAAAACGTTCTGTTAATAATTACTATAATGATTTGTTGACATGGTTATTTCAATTTTTTCTTTTTTTAACTTTATTTTCGAAGATGAGATGATGCTGGTTGCTTTTATATATATGTATACACTGCATGAAGAATAAGTAATCAAAATCCACAGACTTAAATAATTGCCCTCTTCCTCTTAAATGTATACGAGTATGTACAAAAATAAAAACTACACACAAAAGAAATATCAAAATAACAAGATACACCATAAATTTTGTACTTTTCTGATCTTACAAAAAAACAAAAAATTTACTAAAAGAATAAGAAAATTTATGTGTTGGCTGATTCCATCCATTGTTTGCCAACCATTATGCTTATTTATTGTTATACATTACATCAAAAAATTATTTACGAAATATGTATATGGAATTCGCGCGTATTTTCATTTTTTTTTATATTGAAACAACAAACTAAGTTAGTATACACTATGTATATAGGTAGTTAGATACGGATAGATGGTATACGAGCAGGGTGTTCGGTTGGAACAGAATATAGTTTTAATTACAAAATTTAAGTGAGCTATTTGTATCTAGCTTTTGTCAATTAATGTGGCTTTCAACAAAATTTTTAAAAGAACATCGGAAATTCTCGAAAATTTTCAAACTAATTCCTAAGTTGCTGACGCAGCTTTAAGTTGAATATGAGTGTATATAAGTACGGACTTAAACAAATTTTTCTGATGCGCTGTATCCTAATGATAGTTATTGAAAATAGATCCATCCTATCCTCTCAGGAATCATTTGTTGTGCAAACATGACTAAAGGATCATCTCGTAAAGGACTAGCACCCAAGTACACAACACCTTACATATACATACTAATATGTGTATAACTATAAGATATTTTAAATTAAACGTTAAGCGATTATATTCGTAGTTAAATAAAAAATAAAATAAAAATTACAACAACGAACAAATCGCGCGCTATGTAGGTCATCATTAATTTTCCATTATATAAAATCAGAATATATTTATATATGAAACTAAAATTTATATATTTATCTCGTTCTGACACTATGTCAACATTAATTATTATTAACAAATATAAATTCTAAAAAAAACCTAAACAATTATATGCCTAGTTAACCTTCTAAAATTGTAGATTAGAAAAATAAAATTTATAAAAAACATTTTATGAAGTGGATTTACTATACTCAAGACACACTAAATATATGTATATGAAAGGCATGAAAGGCAAATATGTACATATGTATGTATATACACATAATGTACTAAATATAGTCAGTTTGAGGACATTGGAAAATGTGTACCATAATTTTCATGGCAAGTCGTTTGGTCACTATAATGCACGTTTGTGTATATGTACTCGTAGTATATAAGTTAAGCACAGCTATTTCATACTCGATTGAAACGATTTTTCACTCAATAACTTCACTTAAGATGTTGATATAGTGGGATCATCTACCTCTACAAAATATATAGAGTCTTGGCACAATATAGTTTAGTTAAAAAGGATTATGGTTTTTAGATTTTTATAATTACGAATTTTTGTAAACTAATGGAACATGGATTTTGTTGTGGAAACGAATTTTAGTTGGATGGAATTGTAGTTTAAATGGATTTCATGGATATGCCAATTTATTTAAATTTCACCTGCAATTCATAAAAAAAATCAACATCATGGGATCTAAGAATTGAGAAATTGTAGATGGTTCGACAGCAGGTCATTAATTTCAATATATTTGTATAATTCGTGTAATCAGTTTATTGTTAACAATGTTAAAATGTCTGTTATCATCTATAATGCTTTTCAAATTATCAATGTTAAGCGTCCAAAAATCTATGATTATCTAGTTACACAAATGCTTCAATCATTTTCAAAGAGAAAGCAGTGTACAGCCTATACCACGAAATAGCCAAATATTTTGTAGAATTGTACAATTGAACAGACTTGCGTGTCTATCAACGGTTAGATAAGAATATACTATGAGAATTAAGCTTCAAATGATTGGTACTAAAAAGACTTCAAGTTATTTGTCTAGATTTGGTTTGATACTAAAGTTAAAGCATATGGTTTAGTTTAAATTTAAGAAGTACATATTTGGTTTGTATACTTATCGTAGGTATACATAGTTTTGAAGTAAAATTAAATTTTATTTGTCAGTTTTGTCAGAAGTAATTTAATTAGTTTTGGAATAGTAGTTCAGTTGCGACAAAAGCAATAAATATACTCGTTTTTATATTCTAGAATTGACTGTAAATTAAATTAAATTTAAATCGTATTTTAGACTAGAAAACGTTTGAGTTTTAAAAAATTTTAAATTCTGTAAATTTTGAATTTTTATTTTTTCAAATTGATATTTTGCTAATGTTTTGAATTGTGAAACCTAATTTCGTTTTGATTTTAGCTTAAAATTGTATTTAAATTAGTTTTTCTGGATATTTTGAACTCATAAATTTCCTTGCAATATGGCGTCGAATGAGGCAATTCTGTGAGATAATCAAACGTTATAAAGGGTTTTCCAATAGGAATGATACAATTTAAAAATTAAAAGAAAAACACAAGGTTACATTATGCCATTATGTATGGAAAATAACACCATTCAAATGATCACCACGACTTCCCGTACGTACTGCATTCTGTGAGCCAAAATTGGCTGTATTTCATCAATGTTGATTTTTAATTGCTCAATTGTTGTTGGATTATCAGCATAAACTTGTAATTTAACATATCCCCAAAGAAAAAAATCACAAGGTGTTAAATAACACGACCTGGGAGGATAATTAACTGGACCAAATCTTGAGATAATTTCATCACCAAATTTGGTTCAAAAAGAAATCATTTAGCATTGCTCTGTATCGTTCTCCATTGTTACTCTTCGACCATTTTCTTCATAGAAATATGGACCAATCACTCCACCAGCATGAATTGCACACCACACAGTGACTTTAACTGGATGTAATGGTGTCTGTATAGTTTCGTGTAGATTTTCATCACTCTAAATTCTGCACTTCTGTTTATTAATAGTGAGTCGATTAACTGAATAATGTCGTCCATGAATTCTTCTTAAATTTTTCACAGTATTCACAAATGAGCACTGATTTGGATAAAACAATTTAACAATTTCTAAACGTTGTTGAAACGTGTATCTTTTCATGATTAAATGGCATAACCCACTGAACACAAATGACATAAGAAATGTCAAAAAATAATACGCAGTGTTGCCATTATAACCATTTTAAATGGTATCATTCCTATTGGAAAACTCTTTGAAACCCAACAAGATTTATGTTTTGCTATTTATATACTTAATCTATTGTTCAACAGATGGCGTCCTATTTAATAAATATCATTTGAAATGACATGAACATATATATTTTGTTATTGTTTTCGGTGTATGTTAAATTTAAAAATAAAATAATTTTGAACCAAAAAATTAACATATAAATAAAACAAAATGCTCGTGTTTGACATTTCTTAGTTGAACGTATCAAAAGTCATTAAGTTTCTTTATTTAATTAACTCGCTATATATTAATTTACTGTAATTCACCGCATGACCAACTTTCTTAATTAATAATAGTTCAATATTTTTAATTGTACAATTTTTAAAAAAGTAAACGTTGACAATCTGGATATTTCCCTCAGAGTTATGCTGATTTTTTATAAGAGATATCTCTCATGGTCTTATAGTGTTTACACGTCAACCCTGTATGCATTCTCAAAATATTGATGGTATGTCTGTTACTATAGCTATGTCTTTGATTTTACGTGAAGCTATGTTTAATTTGAAGAACACAATGATGAGAGTGGAACTTTCTCAAAGCATACCAAAAATTGATAAGGTAAATGACCTTTAACAATTTAATCTTCAGTAATTTATTTGCGGAATTCAATTAACTATTTGTGATTCTGGCAGGATTTTATTAAAAATTATTCAGACCGTCAGATATAGTAAATCTGGGCTAAAATTGTAAAATGAGATCGCTACCTATAATACTCTATCTAAAGTTGGTTATCACGATTGAGATTGATTTGATCTGAACCATCCTTTAATCGCGAAAATGGTAAAAATGCTATCCTGAGTTATGCTCTGTGAAATATTTATTTTAATACTTCTAAAATCCTTAATTTAGTCAGAAAGCCTATTTTCTTATGAAATAGTGGTTACATTAATTAAAATCTTAGTTTTCTAAAATTCCATAAATTTAAATTTCAGATAAGTAAAGGTATTGAAAGAACTGGCCCCTGTGGTCGGGGGGCACTCACATGTCTCGTAAATCTAAATTGCATGAACATGTTTCCCAAGAATACCACCACAGTATCCTTTGCTTGTCGTAGGAGGCGACTAAACGGTTGGATCGCTGGGCTGACAACCCGCATCCGTAAAAAAAATAAAGTGTTTATAAAGTCAACAAAAAGAAAAATGAATACCGCCAAAACAACACCGGACCCCCGCTTAAGTACCCGGACACGAGATTTAGGATCGGCACATGGAACGTGCAATCACTTAGAAAACCAAGAGCGTTAGAGGACCTAATCATGTGCATGAAGGAGTATCGGTTGGAACTCGTTGCTCTTCAAGAAACTCGCTGTAGCAAGCACATTCTTCCCTCACAAACACATACATCTAGAGACATGGACACATCCTCGCGGAACTTCCCGCAGCCAAATTGACCATGTGTTAGTTTCTAAAGGGCGGGCTCAGGTTGTGCAGGATGTGCGAATTTCTCGGTCAGCAAGCAAATACGTAGGCAGCGATCATCATTTGGTCGCTGCATAGCTACGATGGAAGTTTTCGTACAAGTCTGGGAATACAGCGAAACGCATGATACGTCAGTGCTGCTCAACAGACTTTAGGTATAGTGAAAGTCAGACCCAAGAATGATTGGTTTGATGACGAGTGTCGTCTTGCAGTTGAGCAACAAAATATAGCCCATAATGAAGTGCAACATAGTCTCAAAATCGCGAGGAAAAACAAGGTTGCTGTTGCAAGAAGGGCAGCTAAGCGGATTTGTAGACGGAAGAAGCGAGATTGCTGGAAGGCCGAGGTTCTGAAAGTACAACAACTCAGCAATGAGCGCAGTTCGCGTAATTTCTTTAAAGGAATTACTGGACTGCACCATACTTTCAGGCCTACGTCAACCGCCATTCGGGACCGGGATGGAAACCTCTGTGTCAACATCGCCGCAGTACTTGACGCATGGAGTGGACACTTTACTGACCTGCTTGATGTCCATCATGCGTCACAGACTGTCGTTGAGCCACCTCTAATACAGACTGCAGAAATTTGCACTGAGGAGCCATCCAATGAGGATTTCACTAAAGCCATGCAGAGATTGAACCGAAACCGCTCACCTGGAGTGGACTGCATTAATTCGGAGCTCTTGATATTCGGAGGGGATACTTTGTGGAACTGTCTTTTCGACCTTATTCGATTAGTATGGCGAACCGAAGTTATGCGTGACGAATGGAAAGTATGACTATAGGGTCATAAAAAAAGATAATTTCTAATTTAAGGGTCAGCATGATTTTTTTAAATTGTTGTGATCACTCGAGTTAAGTTTCTATGTCTAAACCGCGAATTTTGAATTCTATATAAATACCACTTACACAGTTACACAAACGAATCTCGACAGAGGAATTTCATAGTTGAGGTTATGTTTACCAGTCAATTCTATAATCAGCTGTGGAACATAATATAATTATAGTTAGGTTAGAGTACAGTTTGAAACGAATTATAACAGAATTATGTTCTACATCAATTGTGAATAATGAAGGAGAAGCAAATTAGGTTCCACAATTTTTGGTAACCCTCAAGTTAAAGAGAATAAATAGTATCGCACATTAACATTTGTCAGATTGGTGTATTATAGTCCTGGAACATACACAATTATTATGTTCCACAATTAAATTGTACGAATACAACAATCAAAACATAAAAAGTTAAGGCATATTTCCTCATACAACAAACATAACAGCTTCGTAATTAAATTTGTTGTTTATTAAAATTAAATTAAACAATAGACAGCTTTGTAAATTAGAAACATGTTCCATAATTGAAAATTTATTTCTCAACAACTAATTTTATAAAATTCAAATTTTTTTATGAAATCGCACTTTATTTGATTTTGTATTCATTATCTACAGTAATATTATGTTCCACAATAAGCTGAGGAACACAATATAACTACAGTCAAAATTAGAGTACAGTTTGAAATAAATCACACCAAATATGTTCTACATAAATGTTCTACATCCACTATGAATACTGACTTAGGAGCAAAGTAGATTCCACAACTATATTTAATTTTTATACCACAAAATTGTTTGTTGTATAAGGAAGTAAACCGTAACATTTTAGGTTTCGATTTTTGAATCTGTACAATTTAATTGTGGAGTATAATGTCTGTGTATGTTCCAGGCACAGTATATACACAGTTGAACAGCATTTGCCGGATTGCCTTATTACAAGCTTGGAACAGACACAAACATTACGTCTCACAATTAAATTATACAAATTCAACAATGATAGAGAAGCAAATTAGGTTCCACAATTATTTGTACCCCTCAAGTTGTAAATAATAATTTAAGAAATAGTATCGCACATTATCATTTGTCAGATTGACGTATTATAGTCCTGGAACATATACAATTATTATGTTCCACAATTAAATTGTATGATCCAACAATCAAAATACAAACATAACGATTTTACAATTAAATTTGTTGTATATAAAAATTAAATTAAAAAACAGAAACTTGGAAAATTATAAACATGTTCCGCAATTCAAAATTGATTTCACAACAATAAATTTAATTGGGAATTTAACATATAAATTCCAAAAATGAATTTCATATAAATTAATGTTTGCGAAATCGCACTTAAAATAATTATTGTAAAATTGCTTAAATTACCATCACTACCATTACTATAAACACCATTTATTAACTATGGTAATATTATGTTCCACAATTAGCTGAGGAACATAATATAACCATAGTTAAGTTAGTGTACAGTTTGAAATAATTCACAGTAAAAATATGTTCCACATCCCCTGTGAATACTGAGGAAGGACCAAATAAGACTCCACATTTTTTGTAGTCCTCAAGTTGTAGAGAATCTGTGGAACACACCACATTTAATTTTTATTCAACAAAATTATTTGTTATATGAGAACATTTTTGATTTGATATTTCAATTTATTCAATTTAATTGTGGAACACAATGTTTGTTTATGTTCCAGGCCTGTAATACGGCAATCTGACAAACGTGTATATACAACACAATCTTTCAATTGTGTATTACATTCCTGGAACATATACAAACATTATGTCCCACAATTAAATTGTAGCAATTCTAAAATCAAAACGTAATCGTTTACCTTCTTATACAACAAACATACGATTTCACATTCAATTTATAAAAAATTTAAATAAAGCTACAAACAGCTTTGAAACATGTTCCACAATTCACAATTTATTTCTCAACAACTACGAAAAAGTTTCGAATTGATGTTTTTAATTTAGAAAAAATACCATACAATAACTATAGTAATATTAGCCGTGTTTCTTGACGTATGATCTGATCCGGATCAGATCATATCTGCTTCCCCTTCATTTGTATAGCCGCGTTTCTTGAAATCAACATAAAAATTGTATTATTTTTTGTTTTTAGGTTATTATTTTGATCCTAGTAGCATTTTGGTTCAAAATTTTTATACAAAAACAAAAAATAGTACAATTTTTGTGTTGATTTCATGAAACGCGACTATACAAATGAAAGGGAAGCAGATATGATCTGATCCGGATCAGATCATACGTCAAGAAACACGGCTATTGTGTTCCACAATCAGCTGTGGAACAGAAAATTATTAAAGGTAAGTTAGAGTACAGCTTGAAACGAATCACAGAAAAAATATGCGCGACTTCCATTGTGAATAATAAAGGAGAAGCAAATTATATTCCACAATTTTTTTGTAGCCATAAAGTTGTAGAGAATATTAAAGGAAATTTTATTCACAATATTTTGATTATGTATATACAGCTTTTGACAAATGTTGCATTATACAGTCCTGGAACATATTCAAATATTATGTTCCAAAAATATTTGTCCAAATTCAAAAACCAAAACATAGAAAGTATACTTCCTTATACAACAAACATACCAATTTCACAATAAATTTTGTTGTATTTAAAAAATAAATAAAAAATACGTAGAATTATCGCGGTATAGCTCTCCTTAGCACACCATACAAGTTACTGTCATACATTGTATTGGATAGAACCACTTCTCTAGCGGAGGGCTTGGTTGGTGACTATCAAGGAGGATTTCGTCCGAATGGATCAGTCATCGGTCAGGTCTTTTCGCTGCGGATAATTCTATCTAAATATTATGAGACATCCATCCCCGTACATCAGGTGTTCCTGGATTTCCGGCAGGCCTATGACTCGATCAATCGATAGAGTTTGTGGTCTGCCCTGGAATACCTAGGAATGCCAACAAAACTGGTACGACTATGTAGGATGATCGTGACGCAGTCTCAATGCTGTGTTAAAGTTGAGAAGAGGCTATCGACAATTTTTGTAGTTAACTCGGGTGTTCGGCAGGGAGATGCTCTGTCCCCGATACTCTTTAATCTCATGTTGGAGTACATCTTTCGTAAAACTGAAACACCGCAGCGTAACATCTTATATCGCCAGTCCAATCAGGTGCTTGCATATGGAGATGACATATATGCGTGATTGGACTGAATAGCAACGGAGTGAAACAAATACTTGATCCGCTTGTAGAGTTTTCAGCTTCAGTTGGACTTCAGATCAATGAGTCCAA
Source organism: Tipula unca (assembly GCA_951394425.1). Classification (NCBI taxonomy): domain Eukaryota; kingdom Metazoa; phylum Arthropoda; class Insecta; order Diptera; family Tipulidae; genus Tipula; species Tipula unca. The sequence continues at coordinate 147,680,155 of OX596382.1, read as the reverse complement.
AACGAAATACCTGATCTCTGGTTTTAGGGGGAATCGCACGCCAGATTTTAGTAGTGGCCACCACACGTTTGAGGGAGTGAGGAGGTTCAAATATTTGGGTTCTTTTATCACTCACGATAACAGTGTGGATGAGGATATTAAAGTGCAGCTGGCAGCTGGCAGTCGTTCTTTGTATTCTCTAAGGCCACTGCTAAAATCTAAACACTTATCAAGTGCCGTGAAGCTGAAGCGTTTGTCAGGCCCGTTGTTATGTTTGGATGTGAAAGTTGGGCGCTGACGGATGAGTACGAGAAATGGCGAAGAAATGTTGTGCTAAAGAGAAAGGGAATACTTATTTGGCAAATATTGTGGCAAAATATAACTTAAAGAAGGAAAATAATTCGAGAGAGTCGACTTAAAATTAGACTCTGATACCGAATTGCTAATTTTTTAAACAGTTAACTTAAATTCGAATATGTTCCAAAACAAAAAATTAAATATCATTTAAGGGACTTGTGAAGGTTTATTCAAATAATGTACAGATTAACAACTCAAAAATATACTTTGAATATACACTGAAGAGAGCCAATCCGTAGGTTATGTAGATAATTCATTCGCCATATCGAGTTTTTAATAAAGCAATCTGGAATTAATAATGCAAAGAACCAAATTTTATCACATTTTGATCATATTTTGTTACCAACAAAAAAATTGTAAAATGACATGACAGAATACATGGATGAAATTTTATTTACATTGTATAAGGTTAATGATTTCTTTAACTCGCAAAACACAAATAAATAAAATCTGATGTGATATTTCCTGATTCCTTTATATTATAAGCATATACATTCGACAAACATACATACGAGTACATACCGTTCAATGTGTATGCTCGCGTAAATCTCAAACGATTTTCTTGTGCTAGTTACCAACCGTGTGTGCTATTTATTTATTTTTTTGTACATGAATACTTTTCATCATTCAAGGTTTTCGTTTTGTTAAGCATTTTTTACGCGAAACCGTCTAACCGTCTAAATGCAATTTAATTTTCATTTTTTTTTTGTTTTGTTATTGTCTATAATATGTAAGAAGAAATAAACGAACAATAGTAAATGAAATATGAACAATGTGAACTAATAATATTATTGCATATACACAACTTTATAATATTAGTGCTGTAGGTGAATAACTTTTGTAATGAATGATGATCTCACGATAAATACGTGTATATAAGATGTATTTAATCGCATAAATCAATGATCAAAAAGTCAATAGTTTGATATAAATTAAGCAAAAATTAAAATATCCACCTACATAACTATGACCGCGCGCGCATCACATCCAAAAAATAATGGATTCTTGTGTATATGGTGGACAAATTGAGGAAAATAAACAACCTCTCAATATATGGATTATCAGATTTTTAAAATCTTGGCGTGCATCAACGACGGGTCAGTGAATTTTGAATGCAAATTTTTTTTGTTGTGCTTTTTTTACATTTTTATTTTTTAACTCCAATCATACATACGTATATACAATGAAAACACGATCAAAGTCGTTCCGCATTCAAAAATTGCAACAAAACATCAAATACCATTGAACTTATTATTTGCGGGGATGACAACGGATGGCGGAAGGTGGTGGTGGTGATGGTGGCGGTAGGAAGATGGTTGATTTCTTTGTTTAATATTTATATATATACATATGTATATACGCGTAATACACAAAACGAGTGATTGAACGCTCGTGTAAAAACCATATAACAAAAAAATAATAATAATAAATCGGTATCTGAATTGAATTACAGGAAGATATTGAAATATGACTAAATAAAAATATTGTCATGTTCATGTGAAGTTGAATGATCGATTTGTTTCGAATATGCGATCATTAAATTTTTGTTGTTGTTGTTGTATTATTTGTATAGTTCCATATCAAAAACAAAAATATTGTAATTGGATGAATCGCGCTCACATTTTTTTGTTCTGATGTGTCAATTTCTTGTTTCGAATTTTAATTTTGCTGTGAATTTTATTTGGATGATTAATTGTTTCAGTGCAAACATAAAACACAATATACTATAAACTATATATAAGCTAAACCTTTTGTTTCGTTGGTGCGCATTTCATGGTTGATGTTTTTGTTGTACTATATACGAGAATTGCAGCATAAAATGTATAATATAAATGTAAAGTTGGGTAAGTGCATATAGTCATTAGGGATTAGGCACAAACAAATTTTTTGTTTTGTGCACACATAAGAAACGCTAATATTCATTTTTTCGAAAAATCAACCTAAGTTTAAGCTAGTGAATCGATCTAGTTGGCTTTAAAATTTGAATAAAATTTGAATGTATCCAATGTTAATAATGAATGAGATTATTCCACTCCAACTTCTGTGAAATTTTCTTAATCAGAAAAAAACCAAACAAATTGAAATACATTTTTGAATTAATTTTAGTTTTTTATAAATTCTAATCAAATATATTCAATATATTTAAATATCAATAAACAACACTTTAAATGTAAATTTTCCTTTATAAAAAAGCCTCAAACAAAATTTTTAGGATTTGAATCCATCTAAATCGAATTGAGTGTTTTGATTGAAAATATAGTGATGTGAACAGAAATCATTGTGGCTCCTCATAAAACCAAAAATCATACTGGCCAAAGTAACTAGTTTTGTAGTTTAATGAAAATTGAATATTTATACTTTATAAAGAACAATTTGAAAATAATTTGATCAAAATTTGAACAGATTTTTAAGTTTAAATTCGACAAAAATTTAAACATTATTTCGAAGCTGAAATACAGAATTACATAAATAATTTGTTCCTAATGTTCTAATTCAATTCATATATTCATTATTTGAATAATTCTTGAACCTAAATGAAAAATTAATATCAAACTTCAATTCTATGGTTTGTTTGAGAAACTATGGTTAACTAAATTGCTGATGATTTTGAGTTATCAATGAAAATAATCCTAAAATTAGATATATTTTCCAAATTTTTAAAATTTCTTTCCATTTACAAAAAAAAAAAAAAATGTTGAAAGTGAACAAACATTTTTTTAAAATATAAATTAAAAAAATTATAGTTACGAGTATTTCTATATGTTTTAAATTTACATAAACTTTTTTTTAAATTAACTATTATTATAACAAGTTATATTGTGACTATAAACCTTTATAAATGTTTTTTCTAAACTCTTCTATTTAAAAAACGCCCAAATAATTGTAGTGTAACATTTTTAAATACAGCTAGTAGCTGTACAAAAACGTTCGTTTTGTTAAAACTAGTTATCTTTAGTTAAAAATTAACATAGTGCAACTTATTTGTTAATAGAACTAACTATATCTGCAAATATTCTGATACACCAAAACATCTTACATATTTTCAAATTAAAGCATAATGAAACTATTTGTGCCATCTTCTGAAATTGAGAATTTTTGAGTCAGAAAAAAAACATAAAATTTATGATTATACAATTTGAGTAAAGTTTAGAATTAAATTAGGAAATTACAACTAAAATTATTATAATTTTTTGATTCAATTTTATCAGACTCAAATCGAAAAACGTATTCAAACCAAAACTAAATTTAATTAGATCTTGAAAAAACGAAAATTATAGGAGTTAAGTTTAATATCAAATGAAATTTTTGGTGAAATTACTAAAATAAAATTCAATTTTTGTTCAAATTGGACCACACTGATACCATTCACATCGTGACGGGTAAAAGTTGAGCAAAAAATAAATTAAAGTTGATTTTCAAATTAACTATGTATACCGGGTGTTTCTTTTAAACTGGGCCGATCAAATATCTCGAAAAATAGCCACTCTACGGAAAAAATGTCCATAATCAAAATTTAATCATACCGCGGGGGAAATACATTAGTGCAAAAAAAATAGTCCCCCAGCCCCGCTTTGTAGGTGGGGCGGGGGTAACTTTTAAACTAAGATAGGAAGCCATATTTTTTTATTGCAGATACGGATTCTACGACTAAAAGTACGTATGATTTGAATGAAATATTTTGTTCGGTTCATGATAGATGGCGTTGTAATCGACGAAATTCAATTTTTTCAATTTTTCCTTCTTAGAACACACGCATTCGATTCTGCAATACGTTTGAAATAAAAAACATCACGTTTTCATTGGAAATACTCGAAATTCGTCATCAAAACAATTTATTCAGTTTTGTAAATCTAAAATAAGTGTTCAAAATGATGGCCTGCGACTTCAATGCACTTATTAATCCGCATTTCAAATAATTGTACACAACTGAGAAGTGTGTCTGGTTGAATTTCAGCACACGCATTTCTGATTCGCTCAATCATGTTCTCACGTGTTGTTGGGTTTTGTGTGTAAACTTTGTTTTTGAGGTAGCCCCACAAAATAAAAACCTGGCGCAGTAAGATCTGGTGATCTGGCGGGCCAATTTATCGGACCAGCTCTACCGATCCAGCGACCATTGAAATCACGATCAAGTATTTCACGTGCCATCAACGAATAGTGTGCAGGGCAACCATCATGTTGAAACCACATGTTCCGTCTCACTTTTAAGCTCAAATTTTCAAGTAATATTGGCAGTTCATTTTCCAAAATGTTTCTGTACATTTGACCATTCAAGTTGCCTTCAGTAATGTGGGGGCCTATGAGTTTGTTGCCAATTATTAAACACCACACGTTGACAGTCCAAGGACGCTGATTGTTCAACTTGACGAAGCCAGTTCGGATTTGTAACACTCCAATAATGCATGTTGTGTCGATTAACCGTTCCATGGTTTGTAAAAGACGATTCGTCGGAGAACATTACGCAACGAAAAAAATTGGGCTTTTGTTGTATTTGTTCACGTGCCCATTGACAAAAAGTTACCCGATTTTGGAAATCAACGACATGAAGATCTTGGTGTAAAGACACATGATATGGATGATACTTGTGCCGTTTTAAAATGCTCCAAACACTGGTGAAGGGCAATCCGGAATCGCGAACTATTTCTCGTGTACTAATATGATGATTATGAGCCACTGCTGCCAATACAGCAATTTCATTATTTTCTCCAGTGACTGTTGCTCTACCCTCTTTTTCGGTTGAACATTTCCATCAGTAATAAATTGTTTGATAGTACGGCCAAATGAAGCACGTGAACGAATCCTATCCGGAAAACGTTGAGCGTAAATAGCAACAGCATTTTCAAGATTTCTGCCAGCTTCTCCATAAACCAGAACCATTTCAATTTTCTCTGGCACAGTTAAACGCTCCATTCTAAAGTATTTTGTCGTTTATTTTGCAATTACGAAAAACATGAAGATAAGAAATAACACAAACGTTAAATGTGATTTACAATACTGAATAAATTGTTTTGATGACGAATTTCGAGTATTTCCAATGAAAACGTGATGTTTTTTATTTCAAACGTATTGCGGAATCGAATGCGTGTTCTAAGAAGGAAAAATTGAAAAAATTGAATTTCGTCGATTACAACGCCATCTATCATGAACCGAACAAAATATTTCATTCAAATCATACGTACTTTTAGTCGTAGAATCCGTATCTGCAATAAAAAATATGGCTTCCTATCTTAGTTTAAAAGTTACCCCCGCCCCACCTACAAAGCGTTGGTGGGGGACTATTTTTTTTGCACTAATGTATTTCCCCCGCGGTATGATTAAATTTTGATTATGGACATTTTTTCCGTAGAGTGGCTATTTTTCGAGATATTTGATCGTCTCAGTTTAAAAGAAACACCCGGTATATGTACCTATTATAACATTTTGAATATTAAATACATAAACATTTCGACGTTGATTTTATTGAATTTTCATTAAACTTTGTACAACTACAAATCTAATCATTCATAACGATTTTGAGTGGATTTCCTTGAAAAACTGTAAACTTAAATAAATTTGCGATAAACAATTTGAAAAGCTCAACAAATAAACGTTATATACAAAATAAAAATTTAAAAAAAGCTTAAATAAACATGTACATCACTTAACGAGAGCAAATCATCAAATTAGAGTTTTGTCTTATATTATTATGTATATTAAAGCTACACATAAAATTGTCAAATTTTAATGGTTCAATTTAAAGTCTAAACAAAAAATGTATATTGTTCATCCTCTCAATCTCATTCCAACGTTTTCACTTAGTTATATAAGGAATTGTTAAGAAAATCGTCAAATTCGAGATGATCGCATTGGACACTAGACATTTAAAAATATAAGAAAATATCTAAGTCTCGAACTAAATGGATTTTGTTTAAAATAACACCGGGAAAAGATGACTCTTTTAGCTAAAATAAAATGATGGCTGATTTTGAAATGAAATTTTTAAAATTAAAACTATAACTACTTCACCATTATCGTTTATCTCATATTTTTTAAGCGTATACGATTCAAACACCTAAAATAAATTCAATTACTTGTGAACACAATATAAATATACCACTTAATAGCTACTATTCTACCCGCCTAACAACAATATTATATTCGCCTTAATATTTTTCACTAGAAATCAAAAAATTAAATTTAAAATAATAAAAAAAAATTCCAAAAATTAAAACAAAAACACCAAAAGCTATATACAATAAAATTTCAGTTTTCTGTAAAACTTATAATTATTTGTCTGCGTTTTTCATTAAACGAAAAATTCTAAAAAAAAAAAAAATTAAATCACTAATGTCAACGGAATAATAATAATCACATTAAAATTCTATATTTCACCCAAACTTTTCCACATTTTTCAGCCAGCCACTTTTTTGTGTCAAAAAATTCGTGTGATTATTGTGCGCGTTGAGTTGTGAGGATCGTTTTTGAGACAAAACGAGGCAAAATTAATTTTCATTGTTATGTATGTATGTCTATATATGTATCTCTATAAACATTTTATTCGGAAAATTGGCTTCTCTCCCTTTTCGCAAAGCACCACACAATTTTTGTTTCCAAAAAAAAAAAATATTGATGACGATTCTATGAAAAATTTTTTTTTAATAATATTTTTATTCTTTTGTTTTGTTGTCTATACACATAAACCAACAACAAAAAGTTTTGTAAGTCTAGCCATAAAAATCTACTTTACCCCATGATTCAGGTTTTCACTTAGTTCGTTGTATTTGTTACATTATTATATTCGAAGAAACAAACGAGTCTAATGATGGTGAATTGCTGTTGCTTGTGTGTACATACCTGAAAATATACAGAAAAAATAAAATGGAGATTAGAGACATGTTATATAATGTAGAGCTTTATTTAAAATCAATAGTTAAATGTTATAATAAAAGGAAACTGAAGTCATATGTATATTAGCTCAAAACGTTATTTCCATAAATAGTTCGTCATACTTGCGCAATATAATACACATATGTACATATGTTATCAACGAGATTTTTCTTTCCTTTTATTATCGTTTCAAGTGAATCAATAAATTTTTTACATAGCTACAAACTATTTTCAATGGAAACAAACAAAAATTTTTTCAAAACAAACTATTTTGTTTGCGAGCACAAATAAAAACAAATTACAAAACAAAACATCACAACCGAAATTTATATCAAATCAAACGAGCGATTTATATATGAATATGTATAAAAATAATTTGTTGGTTGTCGAGTTGTTGTAAATTTATTTTAAAAACATTTTGTTTTTGTATTTTCAGGAAAGGTTCGGACATTTGGAGATTTTATTTGGTTCGTTTGTTTTTTGACCGTAGCATGCTAAGGTTACAATTTTATAAATTTAATGTATTTTATATACATACATATATATCTGTTGCTATTGTAAGTACACCATTTGTGACATGTTTGACATAGAACATAATTTTGACATGGGATTATAAAATTGGAAAAAAGTGTTGTCATCGAAAATTTTATTTGTTTTCCAATAAATTTGTATGGCAGCATCAGGGTTAGATCACTTTAAATATACAATAGATCAAAATGTCGAATTTGTGCTTCTTGATCCTTAAAACCCAATCACTTCGAGATATGAATAGACCGTCGTCGGTCCAACGCAAACATTAAAAATGTAAGTCACCTTCCTGGCACCCATGGAATTTCGGAGAAACAACTCGTTTGTTTCAATATATGTTCTCCTTTATTCATACAAACTTGAAGGCACAGTCGTGTTTCCATTTGGTGTCGATCTATTTGAGTACAAACATTTTGCATTAATATGTGGTTTCAAATAATTCTTAATATATGTAGTATTTTGAATTAATTATGACCCCAGGATCAACATAAATAGTCGTTGCATTTAAAATTATGAAATTTCGGTATTTTTAGATGGAATGACGAATTGGATCGAATGAATGTGAAGTTTTCCACACTTTTTTTTCACAATAATACGTATACAGATCATAATGGAATCAATCAAATCATATTGGATTCTAACTAAGTTTGTATGTGTTGGTGCGTATTGTATACTGTTATGAATGCATAGAAACATAAATAATAATAATTATTAGTTTTTTAAAGACCGGGCCAGCGTACTCGCTGCGATCTTATTTCATGTACAATATCGAGGACCTTCATCAGATCTCCGATCTCGATATTGTACATCTATTTCGCGTTTTGGGCCGTAAATCACACTTTGTAAAGCTTCAGTTGCATGGCACTTGATAGGTGTTTAGATTTTAGTAGTGGCCTAAGAGGATAGAAAGAATGACTTCCAGGTGCCAGCTGCACTTTAATATCCTGACCCACACTGTTATCATGAGTGATAAGAGAACCCAAATATTTGAACCTCCTCACTCCCTCAAACGTGTAGTGGCCACTACTTAAATCAGGCGTGTCATTGTCTCTATATAACCAGAGATCATGTATTTCGTTTTGGACTCATTGATCTGGAGTCCAACAGAAATTGAAAACTTACAAGCGGATCAAGTATTTCTTTCACTCCGTTGCTATTCAGTCCAATCACGCATATGTCATCTGAATATGCAAGCACCTGATTGGACTGGCGATATAAGTAGTTGCGCTGAGGCGTTTCAGTTTTACGAAAGATGTACTCTAACATGAGATTAAAGAGTATCGGGGACAGAGCATCTCCCTGGCGAACACCCGAGTTAACTACAAAAAATGTCGATAGCCTGTTACAGGTTGGTTAACTTCATGCGCAAGCGAAGCATACACAATCGGTTATTTACTGCTTGGAAATCCAAAACAGCGTTCTTTACCTGCGGCCCAAGAAGAAATCCAGCTCCAAGATTTCCGAGATCATCTCCACTGTAGAGTAACGTATAGCCCTGGGCCACATGGTCTCCACTTTTAGGCCAACGAGTTTCTTGAAGAGCAACGAGTTCCAGCCGTGATTAGGCCCTCCAACGCTCCTAAGTGTTTTCTAAGTGCTTGCACGTACGACGTGCCGATCCTAACTCTCGTGTCCGGGTACTAGAGCGGGGGTCCGGTGGTTTTTTGGTGGTATCCATTTTTCTTTTTGATGACTTTATAAACAGTTGATTTTTTTACGGATGCGGCTTGTCAGCCCTGCGATCCAACCGTTTAGTCGCCTTCTACGACAAGCAAAGTATACAGGGGTGGTATTGTTGACAGCCCTCCAATCACAGGGGTTAGAAACATGATATTATTAAATTTCGATTAAAAATATTGATTTAAATTAATCAAATATAATTATTGTAAAAAAAATTGTATTACTTCGATACATAAAGATCGTATAAACTGATTTAATTTTATTTTTCAACTTTATTACATTTTCTAATAGTATTAAAATATTTCAACCAAACATCAGAGTTCTAATACAATACACCAAAGTTCCAAACCATCCAAACGTCAAATGATTTTAGTACAGACTAATTTTGTATTATTCTGTTCAAATTGGAATTCAACTATACCAAATTTAAAACCAAATTACACTTACGAAACCTAAATAATAAAATTATTTTGGTTTAAATACCAGATAAGGGTAGTATTTGAACTTGGTGGATTGGGAATGTAGTCATCTACCTAGTGTACTATCTGAACCTGAATCCAAATCTCGGGCTATAGGTGATAATGATTCATTGATAAATTTATTCGAAATCGTAATATAGGTTTCCGATTAATTTATTGCTGGGGGTAGGGTGTAGTTTGGAATTTAGTCATCTACCTAATATAGTATCAGAACCTGGGTCCAAATCTCTGGCTATAAGTGATAATGGCTAATTAATCATTATATGCAAAGTCCCCAATTAATTTATTGCTGGTGGTAGGTGGTAGTGTTTGGATTTGGTGAATTCGGAATATAGTCTATCTATACCTAGTGTACTATTGGAACCTGAGTCCAAATCTCTGGTTATAGGTGATAATGGCTTTACGGGAGCCTAATTGGGTGTAGAATCCGCTGCAGCATTTTTAATAAATGTGTTATGTTTTGTATGTTGATTTGTTACGGGTACAGGCAATCGCGATTTTATGTGTGTGCCTGAATAATATTGGAGAATAAACCGATGATAGATCATAACATGTCTCCGACATTACATGTTGGCTGCCAACATACAAAAATCTAACAAATCTGCATTTTTTGCCTATCTGTTGGCCAGTATAGGCTGGATGGCTGGATGCAATTTTTCGTTTTGAATACATTTGCACACTTATTTACCTTTTGGTGTTACAAATCCTTATCCCCATTAAGGATGTTTAGAGTTGTAGTCACTATTCCTGCAAGGAATTTATCTACCAGAGTTTTGCAAAAATTTGCAAATTGGCCCTTTATATTATTATTGAATGTTTTGGTCGGCAATAAACGGCAGATATATCACATTTGCCTGACTCTTTTTTCACACCGATAGTATTGCTTAAATATACTCTTCATTATTTTGTTGGAGTTCATAGTGTCTTATTTCTTATAACTTTAACTTCTTCCACCTTGAGACGTTTCGATTTTGAAATAAAAGTTGAATGAGAGTATTCATATCTTGCATCATGAGAGTCATATTTCGTTGAGGGTATTTTTCATTTTATAAGTAACTTGGTGGTCGGTTTGTATGAAATGCCATTAACTGCATCCACGAATGTTTGGGGTTTAATACGTATTTAAGAGTTGGAGCAATTTCTTGAATGCACAAATTCTTGATACAGCATTCGGTTTGTGTGACTTTGCACTACAACTTTTCTGTATAATAAATACTTTACCTTATAGAATCCGGGTTTTTGTTTATGTTGGATCAGGTTCTAGCTCAACTCTTTACGTTGGTTCAAGTATTTTATTGTGTTTATGTTTGTAACCGAACTTTAAAAAAACAAATTTAAATCAAGTACTAGATAAACAAATTGGGATTTTGTTGAAAAAGTAACGGTTCTTTGAAATATTTGAATTTAAATTCGTTTGATTTCGAAAATGTGATAAAAGGAGGAGAAAAACTTGTTTCATGAAATCTCTGGAACATGGGACGTCTGGTCACCTTAATAATAATAACAGTGTTAAAGGCCATTACTGGCCCCTTACTGAATCAACAATCTGGCTCCAACGGTTTCGATCCTGAGCTTGGTCTTCATACTGTCTTAGACAATCTGAAGAGGCCAAGTCGTTCTCTACATCGTGGAGCCATCGTCGCCTGCAACGACCTCTGCGCCTACCATATGGTGGCTCTCCTTTCAGAGATCGCTGCACAATTCGTTCCGGATCAGCACGCAGAACGTGACCGAGCCAGCGTACTCGCTGAGATCTAACTTCATGTACAATATCGGGGATCTTCATCAGATCTCTGATCTCGAAATTGTACAGAGCTCGGTATGTACCATCTATTTCGCGTTTAGGGCCGTAAAACACACGCATGATTCTTCTCTCAAATGTAAGGAGCCATCTCTCGTACTCATCCGTCAGCGCCCCACTTTCACATCCAAACATAACAACGGGCCTGATCAACGCTTTGTAAAGCTTCAGCTTCACGGCACTTGATAAGTGTTTAGATTTTAGCAGTGGCCTTAGAGGATACAAAGAACGACTGCCAGCTGCCAGCCGCACTTTAATATCCTCACCCACACTGTTATCGTGAGTGATAAGAGAGCCCAAATATTTGAACCTCCTCACTCCCTCAAACGTGTGGTGGCCACTACTAAAATCTGGTGTGCCATTGTCTCTAAAACCAGAGATCAGGTATTTCGTTTTGGACTCATTGATCTGGAGTCCAACAGAAGCTGAAAACTCTACAAGCGGATCAAGTATTTCTTTCACTCCGTTGCTATTCAGTCCAATCACGCATATGTCATCTGCATATGCAAGCACTTGATTGGACTGGCGATATAAGATGTTGCGCTGAGGTGTTTCAGTTTTACGAAAGATGTACTCCAACATGAGATTAAAGAGTATCGGGGACAGAGCATCTCCCTGCCGAACACCCGAGTTAACTGCAAAAATTGTCGATAGCCTGTTCTCAACTTTAACACAGCATTGAGACTGCGCCACTGTCATCCTACACAGTCGTACCAATTTTGTTGGCATTCCTAGGTATTCCAGGGCAGACCACAAACTCTCTCGATTGATCGAGTCGTAGGCCTGCCGGAAATCCAGGAAAACCTGATGTACGGAGATGGATGTCTCATAATATTTAGATAGAATCATCCGCAGCGAAAAGACCTGATCAGTGACTGATCGATTCGGACGAAATCCTCCCTGATAGTCACCAACCAAGCCCTCCGCCAGAGGAGTGATTCTATCCAATAAAATGTATGACAGTAACTTGTATGCTGTGCAAAGGAGAGCTATACCGCGATACTTCTCACACTTCAAGCGGTCTCCCTTCTTGAAGATGGGGCATATCGCGGCCACTTTCCATTCATCAGGCATAACTTCGGTTCGCCATACTAATCGAATAAGGTCGAAAAGACAGTTCCACAAAGTATCCCCTCCGAATATCAAGAGCTCCGAATTAATGCAGTCCACTCCAGGTGAGCGGTTTCGTTTCATTCTCTGCATGGCCTTAGTGAATTCCTCATGGGATGGCTCCTCAGTGCAAATCTCCGCAGACTGTTTTAGAGGTGGCTCAACAACAGTTTGTGACGCATGATGAACATCAAGCAGCTCAGTAAAGTGTCCACTCCATGCGTCAAGTACTGCGTCGATGTTGACACAGAGGTTTCCATCCCGGTCCCGAATGGCGGTTGACGAAGGCCTGAAAGTATGGTGCAATCCAGTAATTCCATTAAAGAAATTACGTGAACTACGCTCATTGCTGAGTTGTTGTACTTTCAGAACCTCGGCCTTCCACCATTCTCGCTTCTTCCGTCTACAAATCCGCTTAGCTGCCCTTCTTGCAAGAGCTGCCTTGTTTTTCCTTGCGATTGTGAGACGTTGTTGCACTTCATTATGGGCTATATTTTGTTGCTCAACTGCAAGACGACACTCGTCATCAAACCAATCATTCTTGGGTCTGACTTTCACTATACCTAAAGTCTGTTGAGCAGCACTGTCAACCGAAGTTTTCAGTACCTCCCAGACAGAGTTCACGCAGTCAGACTGGTAATTAGCTCCCTCAATGTTGTCGCTGACAAGATCCTGATATCGTTTCTTTTGATCTTCATTTATCAGACCGTCACAGTCGAAACGTTCCATCCGTTTCGCTGTGTTCCCCGACCTGTACGAAAACTTCCACCGTAGCTTTGCAGCGACCAAATAATGATCGCTGCCTACATATTTGGTTGCTGACCGATAAGTTCTCACATTCTGCACAACCCGAGCTCGCCCTTTTGAAATTAACACGTGGTCAATTTGGCTCCGGGATGTTTTGCGAGGATGTGTCCATGTCTCTAGGTGTATCTGTTTGTGAGGGAAGAATGTGCTTGCTACTCTAAGATCATGAGCAATTGCAAAGTACATCATTCTCTCACCATTATCGGTCGCAGTTTCGTGTCGGGAGTACGGACCTATGTTTTCACACAAGTCGGCCTGATTTCTGCCAGCTCTAGCATTAAAGTCCCCAATTACCATTCTAACATCGTGTTCGGGTATAGATCCCATCAGATCGTCCAAGTCATTGTAAAATGAGTCTTTATCTTGGGGCTGGCTGACTTCTGTGGGCGCATGTACACAAATTATCGACAGGTTGGCTAACTTCATGCGCAGGCGAAGCATACACAATCGGTTATTGACTGCTTGAAAATCCAAAACAGCCTTCTTTACCTGCGGCCCAAGAAGAAATCCAGCTCCAAGATTTCCGAGGTCATCTCCACTGTAGAACAACGTATAGCCCTGGGACACATGGTCTCCACTTTGAGGCCAGCGAGTTTCTTGAAGAGCAACGAGTTCCAGCCGATACTCTTTCATGCACGTGATTAGACCCTCCAACGTTCCTGGTTTTCTAAGTGATTGCACGTTCCACGTGCCGATCCTAAATCTCGTATCCGGGTACTTGAGCGGGGGTCCGGTGTTGTTTTGGCGGTATCCATTTTTCTTTTTGTTGATTTTATAAACAGTTGATTTTTTTACGGATGCGGGTCGTCAGCCCAGCGATCCAACCGTTTAGTCGCCTCCTACGACAAGCAAAGGATACTGTGGTGGTATTCTTAGGAAACATGTTCGTGCAATTAGATTTACGAGACATGTGAGTGCCCCCCGACCACAGGGGCCGGGTCACCTTAGGTTCAGTGTATGATCTTATTATGACAATATAACAAAAATGAACTCTAAATTGAACAAATCGAGAACACTGATTGTGTAAAATCAGCGCTTTTCAACTTATGTATTTTAGCCTAATTTGTTTCTTTATATCAGTTTCTATTATTCGGCTTTGAAATCTATCATGATTTTAGCTGAATAGTTCAATTTCTGTAAATAGTAGCACTTTGCGCTTTTGAGTGTTAACTATTTATCCTTTCAACTAGATTTGACAGAGAATCAGTAAAATATTATTCTATACAGAAAATAATGCATTTTGTGCGTTATATTCATTGTTCTTTTTCATAAAGAAAGATAAAGCTCAAGTTAGAATCATTTAAGTAAATCTCAACAATATTCAGTTATGATTCTATAGGAAATAATTATGAGTAAAATAACTTATTCTGAAATCCTCTATTTAAAATAATCCTGGTTTTGGAATTTAAAAAGAATCACTCTATTTAAGCGATGAAGATCTGGCCAAATAATGGTTCCTTGTACTCAAAAATCAAAAAAGTTAAATCCTGTTTGTTTTGCCACTTAAATATCAATATAACCATGCACCCATAAATTCTATTTCAAAAACATAATATTATGCGCATGAACTTTGATAATTTTTAATACCAAAATATTGCAGTCATATTTCATAATATGATTATGTAACTATGAGAAGTTAACCTAGTAAAAAAAAGTCAAACTCGTCGGAACCTCGATAAAATAAATATCTTTACTACATGTATGTATATCACTGCCCTGGCGTCACGCCCGATGTATGCGATCTTATGTATATGGTATATATTGTGAAATACTTATAAGATTTCACAATGGTTATAAAAATTAAAATTGCCATAGATCTCCATATGTTCCTGGAGTGCTATATATTGAAATTTTGTAAGCAAATATCTCAAATGATTGCATTGTGTGTCACGTAAAAGTAGAGTGCACCTCAATTTTCCGGAATTGTTGTTGTTCATCATTTAGGGGAATTAACATAATAAAGTTTTGGGATCTCATAACTCGGGACCCTAACTATCTTTAGATGTAAAAAATAATGTTATCGCAGCATTTTTAGTTTTCGACTTGAAACATGGTACAGAAATGACACAAACTGAAAAGTTAATCACAAATTTTTTTCGAAGAAAACTCATTTCCGAAGATGTTGTATAGTACCCGATAGATTTGTATTTCGGCTATAAATATCAATATACTTTAAATTTGAAAAATAAACTATACAATTTTTAAAATTTCGAAAATTAAAAACTAATTTTTTTAAAATACTTAATATGGGGTTTAGCAAATATGTTGAGAATAAAGGAGCTATAATGACATACAAAATAATTATTTTTCATTTTGTTCAAAAGACTAAGTCAATAGAACTAAAATAAGTGAGCAGTACTAAAGGTTAGTCTAAATTTTAGTACCTAAATTCAAAATTTCAATTTTAGTTTAGGGACGAGAATTTAAATATAATTTTAAATATAAACCCCGATTCTATAATCAAGTAATGCTATGGTTGATTATATATTCTATCCTCCACACTCTGTGTGCCAAACCCTAGATTATAGTAGTATTATATATTTATACTGCGACCATGTTAGCTATACTTGGTACTGTGCTAAAACCAAAACACTATGTATTCTTCATATTACGGTAAAAAATTATATATTGCGAGTAAAGATCTATTAAATAACGTATTATTCAATTGTTTTTAAGTTCCATAATATATTACCGAAATTCAGTAAATTTTTGAGTTTTTGGAATTTCATGAGTCACGATCCAGATTTATATTAATTCAAATAGCTTTCAGAATTCTTTACATATCTTGATTATTCATTTGAATTGTTTCAACGAAAGTTTCTTACATCCTGAATTCGACGGAAATATTCTAACATATCGAAATCCACTAAAATATTGCAAATTCTTAGAAGTTCTGCAAATATTTCTCGAAATTGTTAATCTCGTTTTGTTTGAATTTCTGGACAATTTTTTATTTTCATATAATGAAATTATTGGAAAGAGCATTCCCTTCCTAGAATAGGGTATAATCTTGTTGGGATTAGAGGAATGTGGAAACATTTAAAAAATTTAATGAAATAAAAAACGTCTAACCGAGAACGAATTTTACCCAATACATCTGATTAAAATTCAAAATTTCATAAAACTCAAACATAGACATTCAATGTCGTTCAAGGCCGCCAAACAACTTGCGAGTTCCGAGTAAATCGAAGCCATTTTTTTTAACGACAACCGCTTTAATTAAAATCTAAATTATATGTAGTGCATAGGGATCAAGGACCTTCTACAAAAATAAAATATGAAATAAAAACCCGACCACCATTATCAGTTATCACCAAATCCAATCAGTCTAAAAATAAAAAAATGTCTCTCCGTTTATAACCCCCAAATGAATACTACTAACTAATACGTATATGTTCAAAACGAATAATAGATTATGGATATACAAATATAAGACAAAGTTTGTGGCCACATAACACCCAAAGCGAGAATTCAAAATAATAAATTTGGGTTTGATATATGACAAATTTCCATAAAATACAAAAAAAAAAATTGGAATGTAATTGCATTTTCTAATTTAATTAAATTAAAAACTTAGAAATATATTATACTCGTAGTTGTATAAAAACGAACGAACATACAATTCTCAATATCAGGTCAATGAAATTCCACTTAACCTTTTTGTGTTGTGTATATAAACTCGTATATACATAAAGCTACATAAAACTAATATTTGTTGTTGTTGTTAGTTCTAGATAGTATAACTTTATGCTGCTGCTGTTTTTTTTATTTTTTAGTTTCATAACTTCATTCAATTTTCATTTTAATTTTTATTTATTCGTATATATGTATGTACATAGTCTAAATTTCACAAAGATAAAAAAAATGAAACAAAAAAAGTTTTCCTTTGGAAATTTATTTAAATTATAACAAACAGAACAAAACAAAACAAAAACAAAAAATGGAAAATGAAATGGAAAACATAATAAATAAAACAAAAAAGGTAAATACGACAAAAAAACATGCAATATTATGACAAATTATCATAATTCACGAAATATTCTTTTTATGATTACGTTTTTCCAGTTTTGAAATATGTCTCAAGAGGATGTCTGTCTGGTTTGATATTATTCGCTTTTTGTATGTACATCCATATACATTTACGTTTGTGTATTTATTCTGCTTTTAGTTAGTTGATTCGTGGAACAACTGTATTTGTACTGATGACTGGCCGTGTAATGGAAAAAGCATTGAAATCAAAACGGAAGTTTTCGAACGATTTTTTTTTTATGTTATATAAATACATATTTACATTATATATGTAGGTGTGGTGGTGCTATATATGTGCATTGGAGTTCTAAGCACCTATATTGGCAAGGGTATTGTATTGTTGCATGAAACAATATTGACAAAAATGAAATTTTACAAGTGTTTACCACGAATATGATAATTTCTAATGTTTCTTGAACTTAATATAAACTTTTAGTTTTATTCGTATATTTTAATATTTTATAATTTAAGGTATGAACCTAATATAATCTATTTTTACTTATAGTAATGGAAAATATATTCATACAATTTCATGTCAGATACACGATAGGATTAAAATAACTGCTAAACCAGGTTAAGGAAATATAAGAAATCGTATAACTTAACAACGACCTGATTGTTGACAGTTAAAAGCTAATTCTAAATTAAGACGATGGATTGCAAAAAACTGAATTAGAAGAAGTAACATGGAAAAGTGTACTGATCAGTTCTTTACAAGATAGGCCCATTCGCAGGCTAATATAAATGTGTGCTTTTTACTTAAATTGACTATTGGCCTTTAATGTGCCGCCAGTAGCAATTGTAATCCATACGAGCCGAAGGTGGCCAATATTTGTTTATATGTGAAATTGCCTAACAATTTTTTTATTTTATAGTAGTTTTAAAGTAGTTTTAAAATATTTTCATAGATGACAGAAACTTTGCGTTAAAAAGCGTATAAACTCGAGTAGCTAGAAATCATCAATGTTTAAATTAAAGATTATTTTCAAAAAAAATTGATTTGAAAGAAAATTAAAAATTGAAATTTGAAATGTATTGAAACTATGTTTTGTCTTAATTAATACTAATTCAGTTTTTTTAAATAAACGTGAGTTTATGCTGAGCAGCATGCTAAATGCTCAAAACGCGAAGGAACTTTGATTAACGTAGACGGTTACAGACCAGTTACTCGTACATATGTATGTTTATTGTTGAAGAAACTATTTTCGATATCCATGACCATTATAGGCACAAATCAACATTTTCAATATTTTCCACTAATCTGTAAAAGTTTTATTTTTGGGTTCTCGAAAAATTTGTGTCTTTGATGCAAAAATGGTTTAGGATTCAACATATCGTGTGTTTGTTAGTTCACCCTTTTTTACTTTATCACACTTACGTAGTAAGGATAAAGTATTGTATCCTGAATTCAAATTGACCATTTTTGAAGAATGTCAGTATATGTCTCTGTGTGTATGTGTTTGATTTTACAGTCAACTAAACATGAAATTCACTTCATATATTTAAAATAATTTGTATTTATTTAGCATCTTTGTGTTAAAATGCAGGTCTGATAGATTTTTGCTAGAAATAATATATCCAACCATACATCGTCCCTTTTACGCCGAAACTATCCAACCGATTTTCATAAAAATTACAACATTCGTAAGGTATCTTTCTGTAGGTGTGTACAATCTATGTTTCACGAAAATTGGTTGGATAGTTCAGCCAGAATCACCTCAGATATTTTCCACCTAAAGTGTGCGAGATTTGTTGTCGTTTCTTTTGAATTATACTAGAATATGATCGAATTTCGACCAACTGGTATTCCTAGTCAACATCGCACTGCATACAAAAAACAAAATTAATTTAGAATTTTTTTACACAAGTATTCGTGGAGATTTGTAAAACAGGATTAGAGGATAGAGAGTTT
The DNA here is from genome assembly GCA_951394425.1 of Tipula unca. Taxonomy (NCBI): domain Eukaryota; kingdom Metazoa; phylum Arthropoda; class Insecta; order Diptera; family Tipulidae; genus Tipula; species Tipula unca. The sequence goes on along the minus strand of OX596382.1, from coordinate 147,660,606 downwards.
TGTAAGAAATCTCTTAGACCACAGATGCTGGATGATGATGAAGATTTTTGATTTGGGTTATCTAATGTGATATACCAAATGAAACGTAATTTTATAAGCAATCTAGTGGTACATATTTGTTGATTAATTGTGAAAATTATTAATGAAATATTAATTTGCATAGAGTCTTTATATTTAAAAATTAAATTATGATTAAAATTTTAACGACATAACATAAAAGGGCTTTTCCTAAATTACCTCCAGATGGCTTTAAATTTAAACTCAATTGTTAGTTTTAACGGCTCTAATAAATTCACGTTTGTTCGAGAGTAATTTTCTCCTAAAAAACTTGAGATATTTGCTGAGCAACGAAAATTGTACCTCCTGGTAGACACGTTTGTGTGATAAAATCATGTGATGCATACATCAGAATTTTTTAATTAGTGGTCATATGTGGCAAAAAACAATTTTTATGAATTTTTTCGTTTATTGTTTTGTACATTTCGATAGTGGAGATTTACACTATTTTACATTTAATTTTAGACACATTTTAGGGCATTTAAATACCGACATTTATTTTGATTTTTGTTCTAGCTAAAATAGAGCCTTAAATTAAACGAAATAAATTCCCTGGATTTGTTTTTTGGTTAAATAAATAAAAGTAAATAAATAAAAATGAACATCTCATCCAGCAGTAGATTATCGCACAGGCCAACAATTCCACGCGCTCCAAACTGATTAAAAAATTATTTTTTATATAGAAGTTGGAAATTTTAGCAACGCAAATTTCATAAACAATAAAGGAAAATTTATGAATTGTATACTAAAAATTGGTTTAAAGTTAAAATTAAAATCAAAACAAACGTTTAAAAAAAGAATTTGACGTTTCAAACCACAACATTTTAAAACTCGAATTAACATATACTTTAATTGGTTGTCGTTTATTATTTATATCTCCTCAGAATCGTAAATAGAGAATTTGTAAAAAATATATTGATTCAAAAAAATATAAAATTCAACAAATTTTTAAAATTTTAATCGGCTTTGTATAACCCAGTGTATTATAGTGTAACACCGGATCCGGGACTTTAAATTTTTTATTTTTATGTTATATTGTATATTACCCATGCCCCATCATGAACAGGGTGTTATAATCTAGTGTATGACCGAGACTGAAGGTGAGACCTCACCCCAAATTTATAACGTAGGAACTGGCGTATTACCAATTTACCGAAATTATACCGAGATTATATTTATTTTTGCATTGTTTTTGTGGTGAGGTTTTTCCCCGGTACATATGTTTATGTAAAGAATCTTGCGTGAGGTCTCGGTTTATACGATCGGGTTAAGGTACATAAGTAAATAATTTCGCGGCTAATTCATTGAATTATTAAGACATGATACACCGGTATTCAGCGTATTAAATCTCAGAACCTATGTCGACATAAATTAATAGCAGAAATGATACCAACCAATTTCCAAAATCTCTTAAATGGCACCACAAAAATGTTATCACGCCTAAGGACTCAAATATGTGTCTATGGCTAGAGGAAACTACTTTATATACCTATATATGTATTTCTAGTTTTGAGGTACCAAAGTTAATCAAATTCATGTTACAGACCAGTTATTCTTAAAAACAAATCTAGTTCTAACTCAATCAGAATTAAATCAATTTCTACATACGAATGATTTCAAACTAATATGCTCTATCGTTAAATTTAAGAACTGAAGTTATTTAACATATCGCGTATATTGTTAAAGACCGTTCCAGCAGACGAAACAGTTTTAGCAGTCCAGTCATTTACAGCTGTCCACTGGCGATGTAGCGTTGTACATAAAAATATTTATAAATTTTGAAAGGTATACATTTAATATTTTTACAAGCCCAACAATGTCTATTTCCAATTTAGAATGAACAAACAGTTGCCATCAATCTGTTCCGTCTAGGCAATATGCGTGAATTAAATAAGATAATCTTTCTAGCTGTTTTACATAAAGTTGCGGCCAAGATTTAAGAGCACGCACGAATCACTTCCCATGGAATTTTTTGGATGCCACTCTTTTTTTTGAGCTCAAGATATATTTTTTGTTTAATCAATAATCTAAAGGTTGGGTGAGTTTTGAATTCATATTAAGTTAGTGAAGTGAACTATAGTCTATATCTCCTCCTCGTCTATACAGCGTCTGCAATAGTTATTTGCTTCCACACCTAGCCTCCTCGCATGTTTGTTCGCAAACGATTGGAGCGTTTCAAGTGCAGTTTTGGCCAATCTTGTCTTGCTAGGGAGTTATTCCACCTTGTTAGCTGGTTAAAAACATCTGTCAAACATTTGAATGTTTTCTACCGCAAACTGCTGGAAGCACATGCCTAGTAAAAGTTCTAATTATTAACAGGGTACAGTATCTTAGCTTATCGAATTGATGACTGTAAACTCATATCACAGGCCGAAATAAATGTACTCCCTTCCCCATGAAGACTATTGCGTTTTTTGAACGAGACTATATATTTTATATAAATAGAACCAATCTTCGTTGACTTTCATGGATTCTTTTCACACATTCAGTTTGAGTTGCTTGTATATAATCCTAAAGAACGACGATGTGATTTCAGATAAAAGAAGGTATAGTGGGTTGTTTGTCAACATTAGTAAAAATTTTCTGTTTAGTATATTTATAACATTTTCGGAAGTTCGGATATGCTTTGCAAGACACACTTGATTTTAAGTTTCAGGCGAATTTTATTTTTAGTTATTTATGAAATAAGATATCGATTTCTTTCTGGGGTCTAGGCTAATTAATATATCCACCATTCTCTTTAGCTCAAGCGAAGGTCAACATAATAATCACTTTCCCAAAGTGTAAGTACAGTAGTTCGACTAATAATCAAGTTCAGCCACAAAGCTAAAAGGACAAAATCCAAACTGTATTAAATATGTACTTAAACAATGCAGGCTATCACATCTACTGAGTCCGATAATCGTTATAGTTATATAGGATTTAAAATAAACATTGAACTGAAATTTAAAACTCGACATACGAGGATAAAAAAAAAATACGAGTATTTGGTATGTTCTAATATTATCATAATCGACCATTCTTTATCACTTTGTTATTTCCTCACGATTTTCAAGTGAATTCTTATCGAACGTTGATATAGTTTTAAATTGGAATATTTGAAGGTTGTCATAATTAGTAATTCGAATACATGATAATGTACATATAAGAATATCATCAAACGATAATTTACTCGTATAATACGTGTATACAGAATAAAAAGTTCTCGCACTATTTAAAAAAAAATATTTTGTCTACATTTTGTAATTACTAAGTATTGTATAGGTTTCTATAATTGCTTTACTTTATCCAAATTGCATTGAGACCCAAAATCGTTTAAAATAGAAATTTAAAATACATAGCTTTCGAAATATTTTGTGGGAACTGTGCCTATATAACATAAAGTATTCGTTAATACGCTGTGCTGTGCGCTAAATTTGTATTATGTTACCTTTGTATCATCTCTTATTTCAACATAAAATATTCAAAATCGAAAACTATTCCAATAAGGATTAGTTTAATCGATAAACATAAGTAAGATTATGATTGTTTCGAAACGTCCCATGGCGCAAATATAACAAATAACCACCATTTTCATAATAAGCCACATACCCATGCTATAAACTGATAGTTTTGATAAGCTTGTTATACATACGTATATACTCAGGTTAATTTTTTAGAAACCTACATGGTGGATTCTAGATAAATAAAACAGTTTTCAAAGGCCATTTATTTATTTATTGGCCCCTTATTGTGTTGTTATAGTTCAACAATTTGGCTCCAACGGTTTCGATCTTGAGCAAAATTTTCGACAACATCATGGAGCCATAGTTGCAGGCAACGACCTATGCGCCATCTACTTCGTATTTTGCGCCATCTACTTCGTCATCGCCCACCTTTCAGGTTCACGACACTTGATAGGTGTTTAGATTATAGCTATTATGAGATTAAAGAGTATCGTGACGATGACTGAAAACATTCTCGATAGCCTATTCTCAATATTAACATAGCATTGAGATTGCATCACTGTCATTTAACGCTATCGTACCAATTTTGTTGGTATTCCTAGGTATTCCAGGGCAGACCATAAACTCTCTCGGTTGATCGAGTCATAGGCCTCCCAAAAATCCAGGAACACCTGATGTATAGAAAAGGACGTCTCATAGTATTTAGAATCGTCCTCAGCGAAAAGACTGGATTAGTGACTGATCGGTTCGGACGAAATCCTCCTTGATAGTCACCAACCAGCCCCTCGGCTAGAGGGGTGAGTCTATCCAATATAATATAGGACAGTCACTTGTATGCTGTGGAAAGAAGAGTTATACCGCGATAATTCTCACACTTCAAGCGGCCACTGTCCATTCGTCAGGCATAACTTCGGTTCACCATACTAATCGAATATGGTTGAAAAGACAGTACCATAAATTATCTAGGTAGAATAATACCCTCCTAATACCAAGAGTTCCAAATTAATGCAATCCCCCGTGGTGAGTGGTTTCGTTTTAATGTCTGCATCGCCCCAGTGAATTCCTCATATAGGATGTATCCTCAATGCAAATCTTCACACTCTGTATTTGAGGTGACTCCACTACAGTCTGTGGGTCATGATTAACACCAAGCAGGTCGATAAAATGTCCACTTCATGCGCCGAGCGTCAATATTAACACAGAGGGTTCCATCCCAGTCCCGAATGGCGGTTGAAGCAGGCTCTAGCATTGTCCCCAAATAACATTCTAACATCGTGTTCGGATATAGATCCCATCAGATCATCCAAATCATTGTAAAATGTGTCATTATCATGGGGCTGGCTGACTACTGTGGGCGCGTATATACAAACTATCGACACGCTGGTTAAGTTCATGCGCAAGTGAAGCTTACAACATCGCTTAGTGGCTGCTTGCAAATCCAAAACATCCTTCTTTACCTGCGACCCAAGAATAAATCCAGCTCCTAGAATTCCGAGGTCATCTCCAGTTGCTATAGAGGAACGTATAGCCCTGGGACTCCACTTGAGAGTACTTGAACGGGGGTCCGGTGTTTTTTGAAAGTATCTATTACACTGAAATTATGAACAGATTTTTGTTTTACGGATGCAGGTCGTCAGACCAGCGATCCAACCGAGACAAGTGTTTGGTCCGCGACCAAAGGGGCCAATTAGGATTTTATATAATATTTCCAAATTACTCGAAATCTCTCAGTAAGTACTGGGGTAATCGAGTATTAATTCAAGCAGTAGCTTAAATAATTTTCTATACCTACTTATTGAAACCGTTTTATTATTTATCTGTTGACGATTCGTTGAGTATTTCTGACGTCCAATCTGCTCAAATTTCAGTTAGTTTAAAATCAGACGGGAACAGATGCAAACAAGATGCAGTACTGCCTCTTCTTCTTCGGAGCAACGACAGTAGTTATGTGAGATGAAACGAAGGCTACTCACATAGTCTGCCTATGAGACAACAGTCTGTTATAACTCCGACGGTTGTTGAACTGATCTGTCATCTTGTTCAATGATGAGAGATAGTTCTGGCCTACTTTCGACGTGATAAGATGTGATGAAAGCGCTTTATTGGCAGCTTGACTGCTTGTAATATCACGAATTCCCATCCCTTATAAATCTCTTTGTCACACAGAATAGATGAGTCTCCTGCATAATTACAGGTCGACAGGGAGACGGATTTCATATACAGTAACAAAACAATATCTTTAGAAATCTAGGTACATTAGTTTAAACATAAATTTTATGTTTTAGTTCTAACTTTAAAAATTTTAATTTTAATTCTAAAATTATTTTTCAAAATATAATAAAGTTTCTGGACTTCAGTTCATAAAGATGTTTTTTTTTATATCGCAATTTCATGGGCAATTAGCTCAGGTATTTCTGATTCTGTTTGTAACAAAAATCGTCGAGTCCATTTATATTCCAATATTCTGTTTCGATAATTTTTGCAATATAACTTTTACTTTACCCACGTTAGAAAGTTACAAAATTAAAAATGGTGGGACTTTGTTTACTGGATTAAACTCGACAATCACTAATTTGGTATCAGTATAGATTTGTACTTTATGCTGTCTTTAATCTTGATAGGTAATTCTGTTATATTTGTAAAGGTCTTTATGCTATATTTTAAAATCAGTTATTTTTTGCTGATTTTGTTCAAAATTCTAGAAATAAATTTCATTTCATACTTTTTTATAACATCGCTATTAAAACGTAAATCAATTAAAGTGAGTCCTTCAAACTAGCATATATCACATGCCATAAAAATAAAATAAACAAATTTTGTTATCTTGATATAATTATTATGAAACATAAGTGTTGGGTTATCTGCTTAATCTGCAAATAATCCAACACTTGTTTCAGTCAAGTTGCGTGTTACACTAGACGAACGGATAAACAATTATCGTTCATATTAGTTACTTTATTTCAGACAAGTGCAGCTATTAGTTTGGTCTAAATTAAACGCACTCACTTGAGTTTTGAATAGTTATAGTTTATAAGTGAAATAGACTTAATTAAAGTTAAATTATTTAGTAAGAAAAGTAATAATTTCGAATTAAATTCCAATAAACGCATTACGACGATATGAAACACGTACAAATCATAATAATATAATCTGTGATGAAATGAATTTCTTTATGATTTATGTGTCTATCAAAATCATTACTATTGAATAAAAGCGCTATATAAAGAAGCTTAATCATAAAGAGACCAAATAATCAGTCCAACATAGTTTCAAAAAAAAAACATTCAATAGTTTGTTATACATATTATAGTTTTGTCATGTCTGACATTGAAATATTATATAACAAATCGAATAGCGTACACAATACATAAATACAAACAAACAAAAAAAAAAGTTTCGTTTTCATTTTTGATAACATAACAAAAAAGTTTTAATGTTTACCTATTTTGGTAGGTTTTTTTTTTTTTTTTTTGAAAACGAAACGAAAAGAAAAGCCAAAATTAATCCAGTCAAATTGAATTTATTAATGTATAATGTATATTTTTTGTGACATTGTCGAGTCGTGGAAAACCTATAAAAGAAAAAAAGAAAAAGTGAAAATGATTATACGGTTTATGTGTAATGTGTGCGTGTGTTGGGGAAATATTAAAATAATTTTGTAAATATTTTCGTTGTTGTCTGGGACGGAAATTTTATGGCTTGTTTTTTTATAGTACGGCTGGACAGCGTAACGGTTACATGGTATGAAACAATGTAGGTTCCAATGAAAAAATCATTTACGTCTCAAATCACAACACATCGGAATAGTTTAAAATGAGCTGAAAACAAATCTCATAACGAAAAAACAAAAATCGAAGAAAAACACGCGCGCACACATACGCACACGCACAGACTGATTATTGCTGTAATTCATTGACGCACTCATGTCAAAGAAAATGAAAGCTTTGAATTTCTATTCTCTTTCTACTGTGGTAACACTATAAAAAGGAAAATAACAAAATCACCAAAATTTAAGTCTGTTGTCAAGACATTTCTGTATTCTCTTACATTAAAACGAAATATGTTTTGAGTGTCAAAATTGGGTGTGTGTGAGAATGTGTGTGTCTGTGTGTGTGTCGTATTCTGGGATGGCAGCAAAAAAATTGTATCGTTTTATTTCTTTTCTTATTTAAAAAGAAAGCCTTTATGTATTATATGTTTCTCCTCAGTATCAATTTAACTGAAATCAAATCTGATGTAAACAAAACCATATTTTAGTTGAAGCATGTTGAATCAATCAACCCATGTTTTTCAATTGTGATGGGAATGGGACATAAGATGTGGGCTGTTTAAGATATACAATGAAATATGGTATTTCTTATAATAACAATACCAAAGCACTCGAATCTATACGTATATTTTTCATTGCCAAGGTTGAACTGACCTACAAGCACGTAGTCAAGCCATATCCAACATAAAAACAAAAATCTCTCTTTCTCTGTGTACGCACAGCACATATTATAGCAAGCCGAAGAAAATGAACAGAAAATAACAATAAATTTTGTTGTTGCCGTCAATAAAAATGAAAAAGAAAAATTCCAGACACTAAAAAATAAAAGAATTTTTTTTCTGTTTTTCGGTTTGATGGGTGTTCGTTGCGCCGGCGGAATGAGCGGAGACGAGGAAATTTAACGGAGATTCGAGTGAAAACTGTTCAAGTTCATTTGGATTTTCGCTACATATTTTTTTTTGTTCTTGTTGGGTTGCTTTATCTATACATATATATACATATATATATATATATATATATATATATATATATATATATATATATATATATATATATATATATATATATGTATATATATATGTTTGTATTATGTTAGTGAAAATCATGTTTTTACGATAGACGAGATTTTTTCTTTTTCGTAGACGCGCGATGATTTAGCCATTTTATATTAGTACCAAAGAAAATAAAAAGTGTTATTATCGTTTATTAAGCTAAGAGAAATTTTTATGTTCACATATTCGAACCAAAATTTTGATAAAATTAATTAAATATAAATAAATAATAAAATATATAGGATTTTTTATTATATGTATGTATATCGTATTAAACACAAAATTTATCGTTAAACAAATTTAATTTCCCTGTTTTTTCCTATTTTTTTATTTATAGGTGGGAAGCTAAATATGTACATATGTACATACCTACATACAAAACAAATTGTATGTTGCGTTGCGCTGGTGAGATTAAAAATAAATATTTTAATTGAAAATTTCACGAAAAATAATTTAATTTAATTTCAAGGTGAAACCAAACCATGGTCATACGCATGACACATTGTAAGGATATTTTATAGCAAAATTATTGTATGTAGGAAATTTTTATGAATAGATTTTTGTTATATATAATCCTGCCTTTTTACAACGTTTTGGGTTCAAGCCTTGCAAAAATGTACTCTTGCTGTATCTTATTTAGTCGAATTATTCGTACAGCTGCAATTTGGCTACATGGCATCAAAGTATCGAAAAATATCTACCTTGACCTTCATTTTGATACGTCTTTAAAGAGAACACATTTGACTGTAGGCGGAAATTGTTTTGTGTATGTTGAATTTACAAAGAGCTTTTTCAACCTTAAGTGGGCACTTGCTTTAACCTTTCTAATGTCAATTTATTTCATCTACTAAGAGATAACAATTTCTATGACCTCGAAAAATGATTCAAAATATTTCCTATTTTATCTAGATTCTCGAATGTAATGTGTATTAAGGCTGGTTTACAAATTTTATTGAAGGCAATTCAATAAAAACATTATATGTATTTTTAATTGTAGCTCGTATAAAAATCATCCAACTGGTACAATACTAATTGCTATATCAGCGGAAATTGATCAACCATAAAAAATTATTTCTGATTAAATTTGTTCATTTTAAACAGGTTTTTCTCGTACAAGACAACTAAGAGTTTAAGAAGCTAAAGGGAAATTTAATTTCTTGAGATTGGCTTGTGTTTTAAAGCTTGCAAACCGTATATTTAATTTTCTATATTATAACACTGGAATTGTTCCATTATTATGTGCGCTGAACTTATAAATATCTTATAAATAAATAACATGTTAAAATGAGAGCTTTCTTATTGTGACAAAAAATTTCTAATTATTTTAGAAGACCGGTTTCGGAATCGAACATTCCATTGTCAATTCTATACAAACATTAAAAATATTTGGGTTACAAATTACTATGGGACAACATTTATGTTAGTTCTAAAATTACGTCATATATGCGGTTAGTTCTTGTGTTAACTTTGTCATTCAATAACATCGGCCAATTCTTATGTTTGTAAATTTCCAACTCTTCTAATCTGTCCATAGTCGGTCCTTTACTTAATTTGTATAACACTTTTAGATTATTATGCAAATCTGTGTATGTATGATTTTCATCTGTCAGATGTTGGGCGAAATTTGATGTAATATGTGGCTTGTGAATTTCTCTTGTGTGTTCTGTGAAGCGTTGTGCGAATGATCTTCCTGTTTGGCCGATGTAGAATTTACAGCATTCGTTGCATGTTAATTTGTATATACCGGTGTCTAAAGATTGAATGTTTTTCTGTGTTTTGAGTTTTGTTTTCAATTTGTGATTTGTCTTATACGCTGTGGTGTATCCATGTTTGTGTAAAATTCTATTTATTATATTACAGGTGTTCTTATTGTATTCGACGCTTATATATTTCTTATCTGAATCTTCTGTGTTATTCAACGTAGTCAAGTTAAATTGTGTATGTTTATATTTGATTTTCATGTTGGTATGGTCTATAAATTTTGTGCTGTAGCCGTTTTTCGTTGCAATATATTTGATTGTGCTGAGTTCCTCATTGTAATCATCATTACTCATCGGTATGACGTTGAGTCTATTGAGCATATCTCTGTATGCCGATATTTTTTGTTGTTGTGGATGATTTGAAGAGCTGCTTATTGTATGATCCGTTTGTGTCATTTTTCTATGGATTTTAAATGTGTGTTCATGGTTTTTAACATGTTATTTATTTATTTAGTTTTATTTATAAATAATTATATGTAATAAAATATTAGTATAAATTTTCAAAAAAGTGTGTTTTTTAAATTAAATTTTTTTAAAAATTTTTATTAAACTATTTAATTTTCCTTATACTGCAAAATTGTATCTTTTACAAACCAATGTCATCGAAGTCAAACTGTTTCTGTTTTTTTGCTTTGATAAACTAATTAACGTGGTATTAGAGAGCTTTTCGAAGAAAGAATTTACTAATCAGTAATTTCTATAAAAGAATTGATTACGAACATTTCATATGAAATTGTATGAGTCTCGTAGAATTACTGACAAGTCCTCAACAATCGTGATAATATAAAATAAAATTCGTTAAGAATTTCGTGTTCGTAAAACAATTTCCGATCATTTCGTCTCTAAAAGGGTACGAAATTTAAATAACCACTTTTCCCTTAATGGGATAATTGCAGAAAAACTGTCCTAACTGTACCATGGCGAGTGTAACTTGCATGCCGCTGGTCTCGTTCAACCGATTATGTGAAATGCGTATTTGTAATACTCATAGGATTGTTTTCAAATAATAGCACAAATTAATCGTGATAGAGGCATTCGTTTTTTGAAAACTATAAGAGCGGTAGAGATATCACACTCCTTCTCCTGTAACTAATACGAGACCCTCAATCATTGTGAATTTTTTGACCTTTACGAATTAGATGTTAGCGAGCATTTTCGAGCCGTTTTATACAATATCACACTTGACTGAGTGAAAAATATATATTAGGACTCTCAACCTTTGGCCTTGGTCAAACCCAAATATATGCCTCTGATTCTGTTTCTTGGATTACATTTAAATATGTTTTCTCAGCTCTGTATTTCGTTAGGAATACTATTTTAAATATATGGCTCAATATATGATGCTGACTTATTTCCAAATTCAGTCCTAATATGAAGACACTTCAAATTTCAATTTTTATTACTTTTTATTGACAAAGTTGGCAACCTTTATAATTAAAAACATAAAAAGACGAACCTTCCCATAACATATGTTTCTAATATTACTCCAAGATACTTGAAGTTATCAATCAGGACGTGCCAAATCTGCATAAAGGTATATCAAAATATCATAAATTGCAGTATCATATGCAACCATTCTAATGTGACCGCAGGAAGAGCATGCATATATCATTTACGCATGCTCTTGAATAAATAATAAAGGCCCAAGCACACTTCCATGTGGCACACCACAATTAACATTTAAAATGCCAGTTGCGATTGCAAATATAAATTTCTACAAGTAAAAATCTATACAAACTTAAGATTTACATAAGTAGATCCAAAAATAAACTTTTTTGAGTGTTTAAAGTTCGATAAATCAAAATAATGAAACTAGGACAAGATTTACAATTGTCAAATAAATAGGATGAGGCCCCGATGAAGCCCAATTTTACTCATATAACTGGAAGTGTTATCTTTTGGTTGAAGTATTTGGTTCAAATATTTCCTTACTGTGGATAACGTTACACAGCATTTTTTGCTGCCGATGATGCATTTCCCTGAAATAAAAAATTTATGAAGATGACATATACACGATAAAGGAATTAGCTTGACTAACAAATGAAGAAATACATCGATTTGCTGATCGAACTTTGCTGATAAATATGACGGGAATTGGATTATAAAACACATTGCCAATACATACATCTCCGACGGCAAAATACCAAACCAAATACGCTCGTTATATTTTGAAAGTTTAGATAAATTCAACAGCAGGGTTTTTAAAGGTGAGCTTTATTTTTAGACACATGAACATGTTTTTGTAATCATATAAATTTGTATTATTTAATTAAACATTAATTCAATTATATAATTAAAAACATACTCTAAATTTCATAGACTTTTTCGATAACTATTCGATATAAATCAACGGGGAGACTATGAGCGACATCTCTGATGCAATGATATAACAGAAACAAAACTGTTCGTTTCTAATTTCACTGAACTGAGTACTAACGCTGTGTGCCGTACTCCAATATTTTCGGCTAAATCACCGACCTTTCTAAATGGTTAACTAGTTCAGTCATTCATAGATAACACTAGTATCAATCAAATAAATTATGGATCTATTTACGAGTTTTATTTTCAAAATATGTAAACGTTCCAATTTTTGTTGTCCAACCCAAACAAAATGATAACTAAAACGAAAAGCATCGTCATTAGGCTAAATTAATTAAGCATTTGGTAGCGTAGTGTTTAATAGCATAAATTGGCAATCGACTCCGACAAAATGTGGCCGATTTACCTTATTAATATCCGACTTACACTTGTAAGTTACAATTGGCAGCCAACAGAAGTATACAAATGTTGGTCTTTTGTGATTGTTGTCATTTGAAATTATTTCTGTATTTCAATAAATGGATGCGGAACGTTGTCATGGATTTCTTATAATTATAAAATGTATTAATAATTTTTAATGGAAACGAAATTTTAAGGTTGTAAAATATACAGAAAATCCCTAATAAAAAACCAAAATTTCCAATAAAAATGTGAATTTGACCATGTTTTAGAATATATTAGTTATAAACGGTTCCTCCAAGAAAAATCATAAAACTAGTTTGGTATTCTTTAGATAAAGTGATAATTACTATATTAGTGTCACTTTTTGGGAATTTTAATTTTATTTTAAGACTAATTGCAATTTTTTCCCGAAACTTATGTCTGTCATTTTGACTGATTCAAACGATATGCATATTTGAAGTTAGGATGAATTTAATATTCCGAATTTTTATTTTTCATAAAATTTAATATGTACTGATTTAGTAATTCTGAGTAATCAAACCTTACAAAACATAAAAAATGTTTAGAAATAAATAGATACCCCAAAAATGACAAAAAATGGGAAAAGACAAAATATTAAAAACTGTTTTACTACTGCTAGTTTGGGCTTCAACATCAGTTCGGCACAATAACCGATTTTTCTGCTGCTGATATAGAAACCATGGATGCCAAAGCTTTTCATATATGCCAAATTGGAAGACAAATTAATTTTATGGTACACAAATTAAAAAAGGTGAACAAAAATGAATTTAAAAAGGTGGTAATTGTAAGAAAAAGTAAGATTTTTTTAATTCATATTTTTAAAATTCATAAAAATCAGCTTTATTAATTCGTGTAGCCTTTATAATAAGCCAATTGACCCACACGCGACAAAATTGTTCTTAAATTTCGTCCGTTTTCTAAGTGCAGATAACTGAACAATTAGCCGACTTATTTCGTACGACTATTAGTCGTATATAGTCAATACTCTAGTCTTTTTATGGCCAAAAAATCAAAAATTGTTTTACGGGATTGTTGTTAAAATTCTGATTAATTTATCGACCAAATAATCCACCTAATTTGGAAAAATAGCAAATTAATCGAATTAAAAACAAAATCACTTCACTATTTAATCCACCCCCACAGTTAGTATAGTACACACACAAATCATCTTACATAAAAACAAAATTGTTCTTGTTTTTCTTAAGACTATAATCATTATTATAACAAAACCATAAATATTTGATAGTTGTTTTTTTACTGTACATATAGTGCAGTATCTAATATAATACCATGTAGCAAGCAAAAATCATTGTAGACAAATAAAAATATCTAGAAAAAAAAACACCGAATCTGTTCTGTTTATATATAGAAAAGAAAATTTCAACAAACTTTCATTTTCATTTTTCGTTTTTCCTTTTGTAGATATGTATGTATATGGTTATATCCATTCACAATTGCACATGAATTTTCCATTTTTATTTCATCCTTTTTACATTATCTTATATTGCTATCTAAAGAAGTAAAAAAACTATTATAAAACAACAACAACAACAACAACAGCAACACAGTAGCTCTGACAATAGCAATAAGCAATAACGAAACGGAATGGAAATGCTTCTATATGTATTATGTACAATAGAGAAAAGCTTTCTATATACTATGTACATACTTTTATTTTGTTAAAAAGTCAATGCTCTGCTTGGTTTGTTATTCGTCGTCGTCGCGTAATCAAAAGTAAAAAAAAAGCAAAAAGCACAAAATGTGCATATACTCTGTATGAGAATTTTTCTCGTTTTAAATTTTTCCGTCCTTTTACTGTATTATATTATGTAGAATACAGTACGGTTGATTTATCACTATGCTTAAGGCAATCGAATTTGCGTACCTTGTACATAAAGTCTACATGTTGTATAGGTTAACTTATTTTGATGTAAGAATCGTATAGATGATAATTCATTTCATGTGATTACCTGAATCAAACGTACGTATGTATGTTTAAGCTTATAATAAACCGCACCACCGATAAATTTATAAGCCACCCGTGCTCCCTAAAAACAAAACAGAAAAATTAAAAATTCTATTTGAACATGCGGCGGGTTGTTGTTGCACCAGCTTTTTTTTATTCCATTCGCTTAAAATCATAAAAAGTTCATAACACTTTTGGGAAATGTAATAATTTTGTTGTTGTTTCTGTAGTATTTTCCATGCTTTGTAATTTTTTTTTTATTTATTTTATCTATCAACATTTTCATTTTTTTAAAAAAACTTAACTTTTATATAAAAATAGAAAAAATTGTTGAGTTCAAAGTCATGAAATTGTTGCAACAAAATAAATAAAATGGGAAAATTCTGTTTTTGGAAGCAAAAAAATCGACAAATAGTTTGGAATGGGAAATTCGATGATTACAGTTGATGTTGATTATTACTGTATACTGTATTATATAGTTGGATTAGATTTTTTTTTTCGCTCGTTTCAAAAGAAAAAAATAAATAAATAAATAAAAAATGGAATGGAAATAAGTGTACTCGTAAGTGCAGTGTAGTGTAATACATAATCGCATTTTAATTTATAGCTTGGGATAAAAAATGTGTCCGTTTTGAAAATACTGGTGCAGTAATAATGCTTAAATTGGATTTGCCTTTTGTAATTTATTATATAAAATTGAGGATTAAACTGTATAATAGACAGATATATGAACGTAATATTGACACGAGTGTCTCGCACTTACATCAGACACATTTTGTGTGTGTATATATGATTCAAGTGTAACTTTATTGTGTTTAAACATTTAATTTCTGTAATATGTATTATATAAATATATATATTTAGTATATATATATATATATATATATATATATATATATATATATATATATATATATATATTTATATATATATATATATATATATATATATATATATATATATATATATATATATGAATGTATGTACATACATACATCATTTCCGTTCCAATTAATTAACTCTGTTATCTTAAGCCCAAATACGGGTTTTTATTATTAAACTCATGCTTATTTGTTTATTGTACATTTCTTATTGCCCTACTTTAAGTCTGGGTTTATGAATATTTTTTTGGATATTGTTTCCGACAAAACGTAATACCCTCTACGAGTCCCCATATGTGATTGAACTTTACAAGGTCAAGTACATATGTAATATGAGTGTGTGTGCTAATGATTCTAGAAAAATTGTAGATTCATATCACATATATTTTTGTTGATTGCAGTCCAATCTCATCGTCCATCTGTTGTCTATAACGTTTTTATAAAAATTATACATTTCTTTAGTCAAGGGCTTTTAATTGCTTGTAATTGTAAATTATTTCTCATTATTTGAAATTATTTTCAAATGAAGTGAATTTCTTAATTAAATTCACACCCTCTTTATTCAATTCTTTATGTAAATTATCCGACTATGTGAAAATTTATACTAAATTTACCTTAGAGCAAGCATACAATTTTATCATTAAACAGAACTTATTTTTAGAAATACATTTTGAAAATGTATAAAATGTATCAATAAATTTTTGACAGTGTCCAAATAATGGCAAAGCTTACGAATAAATCAGATTCCCAATTAGTTTGTTCTTTAAAATCAAACGGATTTAAACATGCACTTGAAACGTGAGTTCTAGATTTTTGTCTAGACTGTACTCGGAATTTTTTTCTGAATTAGGTAACTAACCCTTATTTTTAAAATAGTCTTCTTTGAGAAATACAATTTTGGTTGATGGATTATAGATTTTCGAAAAAGTTGTTTTGTCTAATTCCACAAAATAGTTCATTATTTTCATTGCTGTTCGGCGTGATACATTCAAGTTTTATATATTTTTATGAGGACGCTTTATGATCGATAGTCAACAATTTCGGTACCCATCCGCGCGGCGATCTTCCGCAACGTTAATACTTATTTTTCCACATGGGTTTGATCTACGCGGCGTTCAACTTTGAGTTAATACTACTATTACTGAACTCCCAGTTTAAAAATTATAATTTAGCCTGGGTAATAAGATCACCATTAATGGAATTTATAAGAGGACCGAGAAGGACATTGGCTGAGCGGGCATTCATAAAAATAATTAAACTTTTTAAATAAAAAGTAAATTTAACATTCTTAAACGGAGAAATGTGATTTACTTTTTGAGATAAATAATAATGTCTAATAACGCTCTGGTTGGGCTATAATATTCTTTCTTGTATTTCTAGACCGTAAAGTATAAAAGTACTGCTCTGTATGTATAATGTCCTTCGAAATACTCAAAATCACGGTTAATTTACCATGTATGTATGTACATTGTACATGTTATGTATGTATATATACATATATGTACTCGTATGTATATGTAATATAATATTAAAATATCTCTCGAATATTCGCTTAAACCACACTATGTTAAATTGTCTCATATCATATTTGGTTCTTATTAAACACAACAAAAATAAAAACACCTCTATCTACCTTTCGTTCGTTAGAAATTATGCTTACAGAAAACATAAAAAAATATATAAAATGTTTCCAAACCACAAGCGTTTACCTACACAAAATTACATTTTATATACACACGTACATAAATACATACATACATATATACATTTATTTATATGTATAATATAATATAATATTATTAAGGATAATAAAAACAATCATAATAATCAAAACTAATATTAAACGAACAGCAAAAAGGAAATTTTCTAAGTTTTCATTTGAAATAAAAAAAAATGTTTTTTTCATAAAATTTTCAATTGAGTTTCTCGAAAGCATAAAAAATTACAAGAATAAAAAGAAATATTTTCGTCTTTATATCCTTGGTGCTTTAACCCCATCTATATATATATATATATATATATATATATATATATATGAATATATATATATATATATATATATATATATATATATATATATATATATATGTATATATATACATATATATATTTATATATATATATATATATATATATATATATATATATATATATATATATATATATATATTTCTTTATAAATATATATTAATTTGTATAATAAATAATGCAACTTGGTTTTTGTTTTACATTTTTGTATATTCCATGAAAATAGAGTGGCTCAAATCGCAGTGATTTTGTAAATTTGCGACAATACGACTAATTTTCAAAAAATGATAAATTGCTAAAGGATAGTTTTTAATGCTGTATGCGTGTGCCTAATACCAACATTTGTTTTTGTTTAAATCACGTACCAGTACTTCATGTAACAAAATAAATAAAATATAAGGAATAAAATGTGAACGATGCTTTTTAAATGGTCGACAATTCAGAATATTAATAGTTTGTTAAAAACTGCGGGTTAATTATTCGTTGCTCAGCAAATATCGCAAAATTGTTTAAATTATCATATGAAAATATTGCAAATTTCTAAAAAAAAAAAACAACTGAATGTAATATGTAATGTTTTTTTTTTATATTATCTCGTTAAAATTTTAATCTTAATTTAAATTTTACATATACATAAAACCACTATGCCAATTACTATTTATTTATACTAATTTTCATAATTGATCAAAAATGACTGTTAAATAAAATTCCAATTTAAAATTCTATTTTAATTTTAAATTTTCGTTGACATAAAACATGATCACGGGCACACATAAAGACATTTTTCAAAAATGGTCAATTAGTATTCAGGGAACATTAGATGTATGTTTGTAAAAAAACAAAATCTGAGGAATAATTTTTCATTTTTTCGTTTACAATACTTTATTCTTACGAAGAAGTATGATAAAGTAAAAAGAAAATGGTTGATTCGAAAAAGGAAATTCACTATCGGCATAATTATGGAAAATGAAATTGCTTGTTGGCAAATCTGGAATCTGGAAGGTAATACAACTTTGCATAAGGTAAGTCTAATATCTGTAGCAATTGGAATATTTAAATTTTTCAATTAATACTCTATTCACTGCTTTTTGCTTTTAAATTTATTTATTAGATGTAATCAAAAGGTTACACCCTTTGGTCGGGGGGCACTCACATGTCTCGTAAATCTAAATTGCACGAACATGTTTCCTAAGAATACCACCACAGTATCCTTTGCTTGTCGTAGGAGGCGACTAAACGGTTGGATCGCTGGGCTGACGACTCGCATCCGTAAAAAAAATCAAATGTTTATAAAATCAACAAAAAGAAAAATGGATACCGCCAAAACAACACCGGACCCCCGCTCAAGTACCCGGATACGAGATTTAGGATCGGCACGTGGAACGTGCAATCACTTAGAAAACCAGGAGCGTTGGAGGGTCTAATCACGTGCATGAAAGAGTATCGGCTGGAACTCGTTGCTCTTCAAGAAACTCGCTGGCCTCAAAGTGGAGACCATGTGTCCCAGGGCTATACGTTGTTCTACAGTGGAGATGACCTCGGAAATCTTGGAGCTGGATTTCTTCTTGGGCCGCAGGTAAAGAAGGCTGTTTTGGATTTTCAAGCAGTCAATAACCGATTGTGTATGCTTCGCCTGCGTATGAAGTTAGCCAACCTGTCGATAATTTGTGTACATGCGCCCACAGAAGTCAGCCAGCCCCAAGATAAAGACTCATTTTACAAAGACTTGGACGATCTGATGGGATCTATACCCGAACACGATGTTAGAATGGTAATTGGGGACTTTAATGCTAGAGCTGGCAGAAATCAGGCCGACTTGTGTGAAAACATAGGTCCGTACTCCCGACACGAAACTGCGACCGATAATGGTGAGAGAATGATGTACTTTGCAATTGCTCATGATCTTAGAGTAGCAAGCACATTCTTCCCTCACACACAGATACACCTAGAGACATGGACACATCCTCGCAAAACATCCCGGAGCCAAATTGACCACGTGTTAATTTCAAAAGGGCGAGCTCGGGTTGTGCAGGATGTGAGAACTTATCGGTCAGCAACCAAATACGTAGGCAGCGATCATTATTTGGTCGCTGCAAAGCTACGGTGGAAGTTTTCGTACAGGTCGGGGAACACAGCGAAACGGATGGAACGTTTCGACTGTGAAGGTCTGATAAATGAAGATCAAAAGAAACGATATCAGGATCTTGTCAGCGACAACATTGAGGGAGCTAATTACCAGTCTGACTGCGTGAACTCTGTCTGGGAGGTACTGAAAACTTCGGTTGTCAGTGCTGCTCAACAGACTTTAGGTATAGTGAAAGTCAGACCCAAGAATCATTGGTTTGATGACGAGTGTCGTCTTGCAGTTGAGCAACAAAATATAGCCCATAATGAAGTGCAAAAACGTCTCACAATCGCAAGGTAAAACAAGGCAGCTCTTGCAAGAAGGGCAGCTAAGCGGATTTGTAGACGGAAGAAGCGAGAATGGTGGAAGGCCGAGGTTCTGAAAGTACAACAACTGAGCAATGAGCGTAGTTCACGTAATTTCTTTAAAGGAATTACTGGATTGCACCATACTTTCAGGCCTTCGTCAACCGCCATTCGGGACCGGGATGGAAACCTCTGTGTCAACATCGACGCAGTACTTGACGCATGGAGTGGACACTTTACTGAGCTGCTTGATGTTCATCATGCGTCACAGACTGTTGTTGAGCCACCTCTAAAACAGTCTGCGGAGATTTGCACTGAGGAGCCATCCCATGAGGAATTCACTAAGGCCATGCAGAGAATGAAACGAAACCGCTCACCTGGAGTGGACTGCATTAATTCGGAGCTCTTGAAATTCGGAGGGGATACTTTGTGGAACTGTCTTTTCGACCTTATTCGATTAGTATGGCGAACCGAAGTTATGCCTGATGAATGGAAAGTGGCCGCGATATGCCCCATCTTCAAGAAGGGAGACCGCTTGAAGTGTGAGAATTATCGCGGTATAGCTCTCCTTTGCACAGCATACAAGTTACTGTCATACATTTTATTGGATAGAATCACTCCTCTGGCGGAGGGCTTGGTTGGTGACTATCAGGGAGGATTTCGTCCGAATCGATCAGTCACTGATCAGGTCTTTTCGCTGCGGATGATTCTATCTAAATATTATGAGACATCCATCTCCGTACATCAGGTTTTCCTGGATTTCCGGCAGGCCTACGACTCGATCAATCGAGAGAGTTTGTGGTCTGCCCTGGAATACCTAGGAATGCCAACAAAATTGGTACGACTGTGTAGGATGACAGTGACGCAGTCTCAATGCTGTGTTAAAGTTGAGAACAGGCTATCGACAATTTTTGCAGTTAACTCGGGTGTTCGGCAGGGAGATGCTCTGTCCCCGATACTCTTTAATCTCATGTTGGAGTACATCTTTCGTAAAACTGAAACACCTCAGCGCAACATCTTATATCGCCAGTCCAATCAAGTGCTTGCATATGCAGATGACATATGCGTGATTGGACTGAATATAGCAACGGAGTGAAAGAAATACTTGATCCGCTTGTAGAGTTTTCAGCTTCTGTTGGACTCCAGATCAATGAGTCCAAAACGAAATACCTGATCTCTGGTTTTAGAGACAATGGCACACCAGATTTTAGTAGTGGCCACCACACGTTTGAGGGAGTGAGGAGGTTCAAATATTTGGGCTCTCTTATCACTCACGATAACAGTGTGGGTGAGGATATTAAAGTGCGGCTGGCAGCTGGCAGTCGTTCTTTGTATCCTCTAAGGCCACTGCTAAAATCTAAACACTTATCAAGTGCCGTGAAGCTGAAGCTTTACAAAGCGTTGATCAGGCCCGTTGTTATGTTTGGATGTGAAAGTTGGGCGCTGACGGATGAGTACGAGAGATGGCTCCTTACATTTGAGAGAAGAATCATGCGTGTGATTTACGGCCCTAAACGCGAAATAGATGGTACATACCGAGCTCTGTACAATTTCGAGATCAGAGATCTGATGAAGATCCCCGATATTGTACATGAAGTTAGATCTCAGCGAGTACGCTGGCTCGGTCACGTTCTGCGTGCTGATCCGGAACGAATTGTGCAGCGATCTCTGAAAGGAGAGCCACCATATGGTAGGCGCAGAGGTCGTTGCAGGCGACGATGGCTCCACGATGTAGAGAACGACTTGGCCTCTTCAGATTGTCTAAGACAGTATGAAGACCAAGCTCAGGATCGAAACCGTTGGAGCCAGATTGTTGATTCAGTAAGGGGCCAGTAATGGCCTTTAACACTGTTATTATTATTATTATCAAAAGGTTATAGCAGCCGATTGTTGAAATTGCTGCATATCAATTAAGTCTGGAAGTCTGGATTTTGATAGTTTTTAGTAAATTTTCAATTCTCTTAAATCCTTTAAACCTTTGTGTCATCTGATGTTGATTGCGATTGGACTGGTGATCGATCGATCTCGCATTCTAAAATATATTTTTAAAATTAGATAAAATATATTTTAATATCGGAATATAAATTTTGAATTTTTTCAAATTTTCGAATATTCTAAATTTGAAATTTCCGAATAATCTGAATATATTTTTAAAATTCGAATGTCGAATTATATTCGTAATTCAAACTTATAGTGTTAAAAATATGGTAATTTTAAATTTACACGAAAACTTTCGTTAAGTGTCGGATTAGCTGTTGTACTTCAATGGCCGTGAATAATCCATTTGAGTTTAAAACCTAAAATTTCTTATAGTTTTCAATCTTTTTAATGCTACAAGAAATCATTGAATGTGTATTTTTATTTTTTGTTATTATACTTTTTTAAAATATTATTTTATGTGATGAGGACAGTTATGACTAACTTTAAATACACCGAAGAGTCAACATTTCCAAAACTCTAAACTAAAATAGGAACTTTTTAAATCGGAAATAACTAAATCGGTAACTAAAATGGTAACTAAAATTTGAACTTTTTAAATCGGAAATGTTAAATTTGGTTTCAGAAATTAAAATCACAATAACTAGTTAAAATATTGAATTTCGATATATGAATTTACGGAAAATTTTGTTCTAAAATCAGATAAATAAATTGTAATTTCAGATATTTAAACTTCAAAGTTTTAGATACATATGTATAAATTTATAAACATAATAAAATTCAAATATCGTTATTTTATTAAAATTATTTTATCATATAGTTTCTATCAAATATTTAATTGTAGATATCTCTCTGTTACCTATATGATAGTTTTAAATAAAAAATAATCGAAATAGATTTAATTTTAATAACTTAAAATATTCTAAGATACGAGTATTGATTATGGCATGATCGCATGTTAATTGAGGTATTCAAAATATATCAAAATGCGGAATTTGGCAGAAGAAATAAATTTTCAAAAGAATATATTTCTAAAATAAATGTTGGATCCCCAAACAAGAATTAGGTTTTATAGCCCTATTGAAGCTCTTTTCTAAAATACCATTCGACTGTAAAAAACTATCGGGTATTCTTGAATCGATAGTCAAATTAATTTTTACTTGAATTAAACTCACATTAAATTGATTTAATTGGAATTAACTAAGTAGGAATTTAATATTTTCGTAAATGCCAGATATTGGTTTGTACACCTACAAAACAAATTAATTTCAGTTTATTAGTTCCAGTAGTTATTTAGTATTTCATTTAAATTGTGATTAATCGAAATTTATAAAATTCTAAAAAAACATAATATTCAATAAATCTAATATTTAAAATTCCAAGTCACCTCAGAAGATTTCTTTCATAAGCTTTTGGATTTCGATAATAAAAATTATTAGTAAATTTGATAAAATTAATTTTTAAAAATGAATAGATATTTCGGTAAAGAAATAGATAATTTAAAATTTCTGAATTCAAATTGAATTTTCATTTAAATTTTTTATTTGAAATTTTATTTAAAATTTCATTCAAAACTTATGTCGAAATCCGACTGAAGAAATTGCAGGAATTTGGTTGAGAATTTCTGCTTTAAATTTGTGAGTTAACCAATTTTGAAGCAAGGGCCAGCTATATAGTGATTCCACTTCGCGAAGCCACTGTCAATTAACTGATTTATTTGAGTATGTAAAGTATTTTAGTAATGTTAGAATTATACCAACTATAACCAACAAATTAGTATTGTAGTAAACTAATCCGGTCTAAAGAAAGAGAAATCAATTAAGGTAACATTATGTTTAATTTAGGTTCTGATTTTTAGCCATTTTGATATCACATTATGATCTAACGTAATTCATTTTTAGTGTAATTTCATTATCCGGATAGCACATATCACAATGCATAACGTTAAAAAGAAAATGTGCTTTCCATTATTAATAAATATGTTCATAACATATTATATACATATATATATATATATATATATATATATATATATATATATATATATATATATATATATATATATATATATATATATATATATATATATAGGTATATATATATATATATATATATATATATATATATATATATATATATAGGTATATATATATATATATACATATAATTATATTATATACTTATTTGAGTACATATATATAATACATAAATACATACCATTTTCTTTATTTTTCACCATAAAAAGTAAAAAGGCAAAACCAACAACAAAAAAGATCAAGGACGAAATAAATAAAATATAAAATTTATATAAACAGACATAAAATAAACATATCTAAGGATGGGAAAGACTATGTGGGTTTGGAAAAATGGGAGTAACAATTTTTATATGTATTCTCTCATACAAATTTTTCATTTTGTTTTTCCGAGACACAAAAAAAAATAATGCGATGATGATCATAATGATGTTGTTGATGATTATTATTGAGAAAATATGCTTGCTGTTTCTCTATACATTATATACATACATATATACATATATACTGCAACGAAAATATATATGATCCTGATTTATCCGCAACCACTGTGCGGAATGAGTTCGTAAAGGGTGTGATATATAGATGGATGGATTACCATTATGTTTAAACATTTTCTCAATCAAAAACATAAACAATTATGTTACATTTACGTATATACATACATCATGTGACAAGAGGAAAATGAGAAGGAAAACCTTTTCTTGAATCAGAAAAAAATAGAATAAGTTGAGATACCATGACAACCACTTTTCATTTTGAAAAACAGACATAAAATATAAAAATACACAACAATAAAAAAAGGAAATTTATCCTTATATATGTATATATATATATATATATATATATATATATATATATATATATATATATATATATATATATACATATACATATATACGTATATATACCAAAAAGCTCTCCTCCGCTTTTTGTAATTTAGTAGAATGAGATGGATATACATTTTCTATTGGCGTCTGTATGTCGCGACATAAAATATAATACAAAAATAACAAAGTTTTCGCTTTTTTTTTGGAAAATCTTCAAAGGCGCCTATCAGTTTGTTCGTTTTTTTTTTCTTGTTTTGCTTTTCATTCTTCAAGATTTATTTTCTTTTTGAACTCAACCTAGACCGATAAAATTTATTTGTGTGTACACAGTGTTTGATATACATACAACACAGTGTGTGCTGATTGAATACCTACTAGGAGACGGGCACAACAAAAATGTTCATAATGAAACTTTTACATAAAAACTAAATTCATCATTAATAAAAAGTATATTATCTAATTGTCTCCTCTCAACATTTCCATTATCTGCACTAATTAAAATAAAATGTGAAACCAACCAAATTTTAAAAATTAAAATTATAATCACTTTAATACCAAATTACCATGAAAGGTGGTTTTTGATAAAAAAAAACAAATAAAATCTTATATAGCCTATACCCTTTTCCAATTTAGAAAAATAAAAAATAAAAAATCCATAATCAGTTTTCTTCCAAACAGAAAAAAAATTCTGTCTCCACCCCCTAATATGTATGTATATAACATTTTAATACTAATTTTCTCATCATTTCCAACTAAACATTTTTTTTTTGTTTTCACCAAACCACCCACATGTCTACGAACAAATTCATATGACCTTGAAACGACCCACCAGAATAACAACAATGTTAAACATTACACCAAACATGGTTAGAAAATTTGAAGGAGAAATTTGTGTGTGGATGAAAATCAAAACGACAATAGTCATGGCCTCATAGAAATTTTCGTGTTTTGTTGTTCTCAAATTTTGTAGAAGAAGAGATATGTACAATACGATATATATATGCGAAAAGTATTTGTCATGTCCAATACATACATCTGTACATACAAAAAATAAATAAATAAAAAAGATCTAGAAGCTTTTTTATTACTGTAAATTTATTTTATTATTCAAAGCAACAAATCTCATATGAGAACGAGTATATAACCTTGAAAGTTTGGTGAAAAAGACGAAAAAAAACAACCAACAAGAAAAATCAATAAAAACAAACCATTAAAAAAGCCTACCTCAACCCCCATTATATTCAGGTCGGCGTTTTATGAACATATACATACATATGTATGTATTTATATATGTACGCATATCCGATATCTCACAAAATTTCTCCACTCGTGAGTAAAAAGTAAAAGCTTTATTTTCGAGCAGGATGGTAGCAAACTGAATGAAAGTGAAATTATGCGAGAACAGGATAACCATATACATGTATATTATTATATTACTTTAAAAATACCGATGTCGTTTAACTTTTGATTCATTCCGAAACGAATTTTGACGATACGAATAGACTAGACAAGGATAACATTAGCATATATATTACATAGAAGACTACACCAATACGGCGCGAATTGATATACATACAAACTTATATGTACATGTACATATGTATATACAAAGTATCCTTCTCCACGAGCATCTGTGAAACCTTAACAATATCAGCATAAAAAAAAGCTCAAATAAAATAAAATAAAGGAAATGTTTTTCCTCGTCGTCGTTGTCTTCTTTGTCTTCTTCTTGTTCTCGTGTTAGAGATATTTTTTCCGGGAAGTAGAAAATACCAACAACGAACGAAACAAGACACGGAAATGAGAAAAATATATTAAAGGAAAATTCGCATGATAAAAGTGGATTATATATA
Organism: Tipula unca; assembly: GCA_951394425.1. Taxonomy (NCBI): domain Eukaryota; kingdom Metazoa; phylum Arthropoda; class Insecta; order Diptera; family Tipulidae; genus Tipula; species Tipula unca. Next base: position 147,633,821 of record OX596382.1, on the reverse strand, counting down.
CACTCTCTATTTGTATATATGTACATACATATTATATTATATTTATATACATATATGTATGTATATATGTGTGGGGTTGCGTGGGAGGGGATGAATATGTCAACAATCGTATTATAATACAAAAAGGAAACCAAGTCGATTTTCTTTTATGTAACTGTATGTATGTATATGGATATGGAAAATTTATGGCGACTTTGAAAAGAATATATTGATTTTGCATTTATAATTTTTAATGTCCCACCCGTTCCACCCCATCCGTATATATATTTATTTTAATTTTATGTGAATTGGTTTTTATATTCTATATAGCAAACCGGAAATTATCATCCCTTTAAGCTTTATCATATGTATATATGGCAAATTGAATTTTTTTTATTTTTTATTATACAATCACAATCAAAATTATAGAAAAGCCAAGGTCATGCGAATACAGTGGCGTTTTGTGTTTAAGTTAAGCGATTATATGATGCGAAAGTTTTTGTAACCGCGACAAAATATGTATATGTTGGCATTGACAATTTACTAAATGACATGTTATGCAATTCTCTTATTTAGAAGAAAAAAGAGATTGAAGACAAATTTCTTGAACATTTAACAAAGAAACAGATTAGTTTGTGTTGTTATATCGACTGTTTTCTTCACACATGTATATCCATTAGATTTAAGTAAGTCAGAACAAGTTTTAAGTTTAATATGCCACCGACAATGACCTCGTGGGACAATTTTTAGAGAACCAATCAGATGAATAAGTTTTTGAAAAATGAGTTTTTATCTGGGGACTGACTATAACTTAAGTGGCCAATTAAACATCCGAAAATAATTTTGAAACCTATAATCAAAATTTTTGAAACAAATTTTACTTCCAAAATTTCGAAATGCTCTTAAATATAGTCCACTAAGGCTGAGACTTCCAACTCTGGTATTTTAGTTTTGTATCCATTTACTATTATGGTTTGATTAAATTATCAAATTGTTCGAATTTTGTAACTTATCTTATAAAACATTTTCGACAAGCAAGACCCTGGTGATAATTTCTAGTAGTTCAGGCACCTGACAATTCCACCTCTGAATTAAATAAAAACATTTATATATATATGTAGATCCAGTTCCATTCCCTCACGTTCCGGGAAACATTAAATGTTACTTTTATTTTCGCATTTTATTGCTGTTTTTGATTACATTCAACCACAAAAAATGTTGCCGCTGTATATACATATTATATATGTATGTACATACTTATAAAGTTATAACATACACACACCATCGTCATCATAACATAAATGAACATAAAAAAATATTTCTCCAACATGAAAAACAAAAAAAGGATTGAAATGTTTTCCTTTTTTTAATTACACTGGTATACATATATAACAGTCAATAGTGTTTGTGAGTGCTTAAGGTGAAGGTCAGGAAAATTTTATTATTTTGTTAACGAAAATTTCCGTTTATATTTTTCAGTTTTAATTGATTCGAAGAAAAATTGTTATATCTAATATAAATCGGATCGTGTTATTTAATAGACATCCTCCTTTAAACAACAAATAAAATAAAATGAGTTTTCCAAACAAACCTCTCATCCTTCTCATTACACATACAGCGCGCACATCTAAGCGACTTTCTCGTTATATTGAATACAAAAAAATTCTAACCTAAAATGAAAAAAAACAAAACAAAAAAATTAGCAAAAACCCAACCTTAACAAATCTTTAATGAAAATATAAAAGTAAATTTTCTTATCCATGAATATATATATAAATATAAAATATATGTATAAAAAATACATAAAATATAGTAATAAATGCGACAATCACAAATTGCGACTTTTTTTTTGTATTTTTTATATATGTAGTTTCAATATTACACACTTATCCTATATGGAAAAACTATCTACACACAATATAGGCGCTTTAAAATACTACCAGTAAGAAAACCAATTGTATATTTTATGTATACATTTAAATTTAAATTTTGAACATAAATCTAAAGTTAAATTTCCTCCACCCCAACTCTGATCCAAAATTGTTGGTGTGCTTAATTAATTAATCTCGGACTAAAAATTTCTTCATCTAACAGTTTTTATTCTGAGAGGAATTAGTCCGAACAACAATTAACCGAAAACGACAATTCACCAAAACGCAATTCTCCAAAACACAATTCATTGAAAATGCAATTCAATGAAATCGACCATACATCGAAAAACGATAACACACCAAAATCATTACATAGTACGCCTACTATTTTCGACGGCTATCGTTTTGGAATAGTAAACAAAGCAAGAAAAAGGTAAACAATAATAATTTTATAATATTATTTTCCTTTGTTTTTCTTTGCCTACTATTATAAAACGACAGCCGTCGAAAATAGTAGGCGAATTACATAGTATGACCCCTGAATTAAATTTTATAGTATCTAGCATGATAACTATTTTAAACTTGTTCGAAAATGTCACACAATGATAATTCTGTTGAAAAAACGCTTCAAAAATCAATAGTTTTGTCATAAAATCAAATTCTAATTATTTCTGACAGTAAATTTATACTATCAGTATTTTTATGAAAGTTTTGTGAAAAAAGTTTAAAGATTTTAATTCTGATTTTTTCCGTATAAAATGAATGAATTTTGTTATTATCGAAATAGCTCAATTGCTAAATGTTAATTAACTTAAATTACAAATACTGAACACAATGCAAATTGACAAGAAATTGAGCAAAAGTTATAGATAAATCCGCCATGATATTCCTCCATATTATTCATACAAATGTCAAAATTACAGCACCAAATGTTACGTAAATATTTTTTAGTTTTTGAGATGATTTGTGGTGAAAGCAAACCGAAAATTTGTACAAATAATGTGTCAATTATTACGTTTTTCATGTTTGACAGATGATTCCTAGCATCGGAACTGTAATTTTTATTCCTAACGTTCTAAAGTACAAATGGAAATAGAACTAACTTTAAATTAATTAAAATCACGTTTCTATCAAATAATTCAAACTTTGTTATAATCGGTATATGGTCATTCACGTTGAATTTTCGGTAAAATGTTCTATTCAACGACCTGTCATTTTCGATGAATTCTCGATTTCGATAAATTAACGTATTTAGGTAAATTGTCGTTTTCGGTGACCTGTCGTAGAGCCCATCAAAATTATGCATATCGATTTAAAATTCGTTTGATATTCACAATTCTAAGCTAGAGCCGAATTTCATTAGAAATTTGCATACTCATTATCACCGAAGAAAGTGATCCTGCTCGCTATTCTGGCTATATATTTTTTTATTAAAACGGTTGGAACCTACTGAGATTCCGCACTCAATTCCACAATGGGGCCACGGTGCCAACCAAGAGGATCTATCTTAAATCGCAGGAGCGTACTGCAATCTTAGCAAACTGTACAAGTCCACACCAAGGGATGGATAATAATTGATCTACGTTTAAAGATCCGGAAGAGAACACTTGGGATCTAGCTCCGACAAAGGCCGGGCAGCTGCAGAGGTAGTGTACTCAGTCGTCCACTTCCTCTAGGCAGTCGTCACAAAGAGTGTCCTCTTCTAGTCTGGAATGTCACCTAGGTGCTTAACGTGCTCCGTCCTTGTGATCGTCCTAGCAAAGTGTCTCTACGTCTCTTAAAGACAATCAGACCAATTTTTGAGGGATTGATGTACAACCCCTTTTCAAGACACCAAATTTCTACCATATTAAGGGCGTTCTGCGTCAGATCAGATAGGTCGTTTAGGTATTTACCAGACACTGTCAAAACGAGATCATCCGCGTAGCTTTGCACGATGAACCGAGATCGCTGCAAATTAACAAGTAGTTCATCGATAACCGTGAGCCACAGCAAGGGTTAGAGAATCCCTCCTTGCGGGGATCTCTTGGCTACTTTGACGAACACTGATGAGCCATCCAACTCAGTCTCAATTATCCGAGACTTAAGCATGGAGTTGATAAATTTAACAATGGTTTGATCAATATTGAAATTGGTACACACACTTGTGATGGTGGAAAACGAAGTGCTATCAAAAGCTCCCGCAATGGCTAGGAAGGTACTAGAAACTCTTTGTAGTTAAGTGATCTTTCGATCCTTGTTACGAGTTCATGTAGAGGAGTTTCGCAGGACTTGCCAGCTCTGTAAGCATGTTACTGAGAGCGGAGATAGTTGAATAATTATCTCTAATAAATCTGTCGATGAACCTCTCTAAAGCTTTAAGAAAAGTAGAGGTTAGACTAATGGGCCTAAAAGCCTTTGAGTCAATATAATCTAACTTGCTAGCTTTAGGTATGAATGCTACTCTACTCCTGCTCCATGCGCGTAGTACAGGGCTAAAAGCAACGCAGGCCTGGGACAGATTGAGCAGGTAGGTGCTGATGTGTAGAAAACAATGCTGTAATTCAGCAGGGAAAACGCCGTCCGGACCACTCGATTGTCAATACTACGGGCTAAGTTCCAATCCGGACAAAAATGTCAAGTATCTCGAAGACAACCACATCTGAAACAGCAATGTCACAACCAGGAAAGTAGAGAGACCGTAGTAGCTCACGGCCTTCGACATTAACGCTCATTATAAAATTCGATTTCAATAGTTAAATTCAACATTTTTATGATTCTTTAACATTTCCAAATACCGACAATTTTCAAAAGTCAAATTGAAATCTTACGTATAAAATTGAGAATTTTAAAAATATTAAATCTTTTAAAATTTGTAATTTTGTGTATTTATAATTCTGAATTCAACAGAAATTGTGCAAATTTTCTAAGCAAAACTTTTTATTTTTCAATTTATTAAGATTCGATCTAATCAAAAATACGTTATAAATTTTGAACTCAAAAAAGAATTCAAAATTCAATGAACTCAATTTGAGTTTATCGAATTTTGAATTTTTGTAACTGAATTATGAATTTTATATTTTATATCTTAAATTTGGAGATATAGATTGATAAATTTTAATATATTGGTCCTTTGAAAGCTGAACCCTATTTTGTACCCGGCTACAGGTCCGTCTTTTTTACTGGCCATCTCTGCACACTGCATAGCTCCATGCTAGCCTGTACTAACATGAACGATGGGTCGGCCCATGAATTATATCACCAATCGTAATCAGGAGATGAAAAATCCCTTTTGCATCCCCCACCTCTGTTGTGATTCGAACCCGGTACCTCCCGATTCAAACGTCGCAGCTTCAGCCACTGAATTTTAAAAGGCACAATTTTACAACACAATTCTGAAGTTAAATTTAATCAAAGTTCGAAATTTATATCTAACGATTTGTTATATAAATTATATGGAATTCCAAAATACTTTTTGAAAACCGCCACTCATAGACAGTAATTGCTTATAGATTTATTTCGTTTGCCATAACCTATAATTATATAGAAATATTTTTTGAGTTTTGAAGTTATTTTCTACGATACAAATTTTTCATTTTTCATTTACATAATACAAAGGCACAAATTATTTTCGCATAAGTGTGATGGCAATCGTAAAGTTTTATGTTCGAAGCTGTATGATTAACACACTACGAGCGATGAGTCAGCATTCGTGAAAAATATGCCTAATGTCTAAGTAAATAACTAACAAAACATTATGTGGTTGCGGTTATTTGATCAAATTCATCGCCAATTTTAGCACTGTACAAAACCTTAAATTATTACATTCACCATTTACAGATTCCATTATATAATTTCGTTTCAGTTATTACTATTAAAATCGAGAATATGTGACCGTTTCATCCAAAATTAGTTTCAGCATGGAAACGGCATTTCCGTTATAATTAAACTCGAGAGTTCCTCATATTTGAAGAAAGAGAGTAGAGAACGACTTGGCCTCTTCAGATTGTCTAAGACAGTATGAAGACCATGCTCAGGATCGAAACCGTTGGAGGTATACAGTAAGAGGCCAGTAAAACTGATATCATTTATATGAAGAAAACAAAGACGACATGTGTCAAACACCACCCTCGCTAAATCCTAGTCTGTCATCACCTAAATTTTAGTCTGAAGCCTTATGAAATAAAGTTAGATTTGCTCCCCAAATGACAAAATAAAATAATCAGCAATATAGAGAATATCGTAAAGGAATTTGTTTATTTGTTATGTGGCTCAAGGCTCTCTCAGCTCTTTTGCAGTTAGCTTATTTGCGTCTTTGCCTTAACACCGTTGCCAGTCAAATCGAGGATGCACGGCCACAGGTCAGACTTGTTTGACCATCTACACTGACATGAAACGATACCACGGATTCTGCACTCTCAACAGAGGGGTCATAGATGTGTTCATCATCATCCCGATCGAAATCAAGGATGAGGAATGCCTTTTGCGACCTGCTACAATTGAGATTCGGACCAGATTATAGAGATTAGTTAATTATACACAATGTATCCCATTAGCCGCTGACCCGAGTGGTACTATTGAAACACCACTTAAATTCTACCACTTAACTGGCCTATTACCCTTTCAAGTTATACATTTTAATTTTTCTTATTCAATAAACTCAAGCGAAGAAGGATCCGGTTAAGATCCGGAATTATACAACTTTTTGGGTTCCGTTGAGTAAGCATAAATCTATTTGAATACATGTATAGAAACCAATTTTATTTGAAAAATAATTAGTTTAAAAAAATTGATTAGAGTAAAAGTTAATTGGTTAAGAAGTATGGAGAAATATTTTGACAGTTAAATTCAAAATAATTGATTTTACAGTAAAACGTCAAATATCTCAACCATGATTATAGATAGGATATATACTTAATTCCATATATTTTTTGTCTAATTTGATTTTTTAAACCCTCTTAAAACCTCTTAAGCCCTCTAAATAAAATATAAAATGTGTTGGTACCTACATTTAATTAATTAATATTAATTTAATTAATTTTTGTTCTGAAACAATAGACAATTTTTATAATTTCTTGACATCGGTGAATAAACTAAATGGTCGTTTCCACACGAGTCGCATTCATGATATCATGAACCAGAACAAGTAAAAAATGTTTCCACACGATTGTTGCATTTTACCCGAAAACTGTTTTTTTGTTTATGTATGTGTGAAATATTTCATTTTCGTATTATATTCTGACTTGACTTGAATTTTTGTTTTGTTTCTTTGTTTGTGTTAGTAATACAACTCGAAAATCAAATAATTTTGTTGGCAACGAGATGCAACAGAAATATCCCCACTCCAAAATTTAGTTTATAGGCAAAAAGAATGCAAAGAAGTAAGAGACGAAGGAATGCAACAGCGTGAGCGCAACTCGTGTGGAAACGACCTTTGTGTTATTCAAATTGCATGCTAGAAAAACCTGAGTAAAGTCTAGTAAAATTGAGTACAAAGCACTGCCACTTGCAAATATAAACCAGACAATAAATTGACAAACGATAATATTGACACCTGCGTAAATAAAACTGAACAAAAAACACCTAGGTGAGCTATTTTGAACCGAACACAAAATAAGAAGACAAAAATTTCAGTGCATCTTTTAACTAACAGGATTTAACTTACATTTCAAAACAATACTAAATGGTATCTATAACGAAATCATTTCTTTGATAAAAATGATTTGACAAGTAAATATAAATAAACAATTTATTATAATGAAGTTTGATTTAATTTGACTATTCCTTATATTTATTGGGCATGCTTTTTAAAAGTTAAAGTTAAAGGCAAAAGATAAAAGTAAAAGTTTTCCATTGTGAATGCATTGTTTGAAATAATTTAGTCAAAAATTGAATTTATCTGTTCGAAATATCTGTTCAATATGTGGCATGTGGCAAGGGTCGTCAACCTGACTTTCAGTGAACAATATTTGCATTTAATCAGTCATATTTATATAAGTACATTTTGAATGTTTCTTATAAATGCAAGTATAATTCATTGCAGGCAAATTAAAATATTATAGTGGAAGTTAGATATTTGCCAGTTGGAATCAAAATTCATCATATCCAGCTGTTATCATAAACTTGCAGCGAAACAATACTGGTAATGTTATGAAGAAGACAAATTAATATTTGAATGATAAAATCATTCAAATTAAGTAACCATATTGCCGAAGAGCAAACTCCCGAAAAATGAAGGCTTCTATTAATTAAGTCATTGGTGTAATCTGTAAACTATAGGTAATTTATGTATTGGCAACAAACAGAAAATAGAAAAAAATAATTGTACTTTTGGATAAATTAGTGTATCAAAATATCAAAATAAATTCACAAATAATTAACGATTGGATATAGCAAAATCGCGCCTCTAAAATGGTAATACCGGAATTGTTTTAAATTTGTTATTCCAGCAAAAAAAATTGTCTAAAATCATTGCTGCAATCAAAGAAAAATGACAATTGCAAATGAGACCAGGAAATTCAAAATTATACGATTGCTTGATTTATCCTTTTTTCAATTACTGCCAATTGGTTTTCAAGTAAACTTTAAAAAATCGACCCCAATCGGTAAGTAGCATAAGAAAAATGTTGATATACTTTAGCTAAAGCTAAAAAATATTGGGGTTTAGCTAAATTTTATTTGCTTATTAATTTATTAAAGCAAGGCACCTTATAATAAATTAATCAAAAGGCATCAAATATCCCCTGGATGTTGCTCTGAGTCGTCTGCATGGAGTATTGGTTTAAAAAGATATTTAAAATTACCGTCTTGTAAAATTTTACTTTATATATATATTTATTTTAAAATGTTGTATAAACAAAATGAATATTGTAATTGTGAATTTGAAAAGCTCTAAAAGCTCTACATTTTGATTTTTAATAAAATGCTTTTTAGTGAAACCAAGCTTATCGACTTCATTGTAACTCTATATGTGTACTGTGTAGTTATATATAAATTAATAATGAAATAATTCTGGCCGAATTTTCAAAATTTGAATTATGTAATCTTATGTATATCTGACAGCGGTAATAACGGTTGAATTTTTAAATCTATAGGTAGATAATAGTTTTACAAGGTTTCTATAGAAAAATTGAAATTAGGATTATAAAATAGCTTTTAAAAGCTTTAAATTCTACTAAATATAAAACGATAACTTTCGTTTTGCCGTTTACCAGAAACCTTATAAGTTGAATATTGTATGCAATGAAAAATGCATCTAGGCAAATATTTTCTTACAAAATACGATACAGAATAAGTAATACTTTGAACATATCACAAACCTAATTCAATTATATAGTTAGTATGTTGACATACCCCAAAGATCATCACAACAAAAGGTATGCTAGTTCTAAAATAGGAAATACAAACAAATAAAAGTATGTAAATTACATAAATGACATTATTGTAATACAATTACATTGATAGTAGTATGAGAATGCAGCCTGCTCTCAATGTATAAGAATGTTTATTCATCGCAAATATATTATATTAAAGACAAACACATTAACATACAATTTGACACCAAATAAAGATTCAACCGCGTTCGATTAAATTTTATTTCTCTAGCGATATTGAAAATTTACCAACTCTATATAATGTAATATTGCGGAATTTATTCTGACCTTACAATTCCATGCCAAAAAAATAAAATAAAAAAATCACAAAAATTGCACTCCGAAATATATAAAAAAAAAAAATGTGTATATACTCGTATAAGTCCACAGTGATTTTTTATTATTTTTGTTAAACTCGTGTACCTTGACATCGATAAAAGCTTTACAATATTTTATTTTTCTATTAAATAATTATACGCGTATTTTTTTTTATTTTTCTGCTTAAACCAAAAATAACAAAAGTATCATTCCGCATGCAAAAAAAAAAACTATGTATACATAAGTACTCGTATGTACGTAAATAAAATAAAAAATTGTCGAAAAAATTACAATATTTAAAAACTATTATTATTGTTATGTATATAAATTTTTTTTTATACTCCCTGAGGGCGAAATTTCGAAAGATACTGTGTGTGCGCGATATTGTGCTCAAATACGGTTTATTTCTTTTAATTGAGTTTAACAAAAACTTTTTTATTTTTTATTAAAAATATTCAATATAATAATTTGCAAAAATTTATCACTTTATATAAATATAAAATAAAAATATATTTAACATTAGTGTCCCCATTCGTTGGTTAATATCACAACTAATGATATACTTAAGGAGACAGATTGTCTGTGCGCATTATTTAAGAGTGTTTTCGACTGCACGTTTACTGCTAATAATTAATCTATTTACAATAAAATATCATTAATTGTATGCATGTACAGCAAAAAAGCTGACGTAATTCGCTTACATTAGTTTAACGCTTCAATGAGTTTTGTGTCTGCGCGAAAAAGACATATTTCATTTTTAACACGATATTTACTTTGCAGACAGAATCTTATTGCAATCAAAATTTCCGATTTATGTGTATTATTAATTTCCGTATTTTGCGCGTTGTGAGTCATTTTTGAATTAAAATATATAAAATAGTGTTTTTATGTATATGTACAAGCAAATCCGCCTGACATGTTTTAGATTCTTTCAATCTTGAAGATCACCTTCAATCCATATACCAAAGGATTAATTAATTTTTCGATAAAAGATGAATCTCTCTGACTACCGGCTTAGTTGATTTTAATTATACTTTAAGTTAAAACTAAAATGTATAACAAAAAAAAAATATATTGAATATTTCATAGCTTAACTAAACCACAGCTTTCCAACCCCAGCAGATGAATCATCAACTCATACCTGACTGATTTTGACCGTAAAACCCAGTTAAGCCTTCTGGTGAAAATTCCAATTTTGCCTACATCGTATTTAAAATAAAATATTTTGAATTCTTAATTTTCCGAATTAATTTCAAAATTCAATGTCAGGTAAGGATTTTTAAAAATAAAGAAAGTTCAGATTTAATTCCTAAAAATAGTCCCAAAATATCCGTGTTTGAATATTAAAAATCGACTACAATTTTCATATTTTTAAAACCTGGTCCAACGATAGGTCGGTTGAAAAATTTTCAATTCCGTAATTTGTTTGTATACAGTATGGTTATAACAATAAATAATATAACGTTTAAATACTAAGGTTAGTTCACAAGAAAACAATTTGATGGCCAAGATCATTATTAATTTCATCTAGTATTATCGTATTAATTTAATACAAGCCATAAGGGATTCAAGGCAAACAATTATTAACTTAAGTAATTTGCCACAGGAACAACGAATAAATATCAGAAATGTAAGTTAAGAAATTGTATCAAACTGAAAAAGAAACAAAATGGAATGGACGAAATTTGAATATTTGTGGTTCTAATATAGGAACTATTTCCTCGTCCATACAGCCTGCACAAGTCATTGGCTTCCAGACCTAGCCATCTCACATGTTCTCCAAACAGACAGTGTTCTGTGAGATTCCCCACAATCGTTCTTAATTCACGTCTACGTAGGGAGATTAGTGTATTGGAGCATTTGCTGTATCCGGGGACCCAGACTATTCTGATGTTGAAATTCTCACTCATCTCATTTAGAAAAGAGTGGTAACTTAACGCCATCCATGACTGTGCTCATAAATTGCAAGACAAATCGAGAGTATCACATTATGTCTCAACCAAGTCAAGATCTCCTCAATTGATATAACTTCCGATTGGTACATGCTGCAGTAATCAGGAAGACGAACGAATATATCCACTTCTAATATATCACAGAACACTCCAGCTGCTACTTTACCGTCTAGCTTGGCGTAAACCGTGAAAAACTGTATAGCTTCTGTTTCCGATAGCACCCCGCTTCTCTAAAATTCTCTTGAAGGACACATGGTTTGAACCTTTCCCGAAACATAATATTGGTATAACATAGATTTGTCCGTTCCTTCCTTAGCGATCTAATAAGTGTCCTGTTTGAAGATATTTCCACTGAGATACAGCTGATAGTCACATGGCCGTATTCGCCACCATCTGCTTACCGAAGTAACGACCATAAATAACGAAGTGTCGTCCTCAGCGCCCCACATATAAGCATCCAGGCCGTTTTTGCACCTTCTCGATCTCATTCCTGGTAGATTACTTTTTCAATAGCTGGTTACTACACATACTCACCCCATACATTAGTATAGATGAATATGGCAATATCTACTGAACCAGCTTCGGTTTCAGGCCCCATATAGAAGGCCTTCCTGCATGAGTAGGTTTACTACCTGAATTTTATAATTCCTGGTAAAGAGTACCAGCTCAGTCTTGGACGAGCTGATTGCCAGTCCACATAACCATGCTTAAGTATTTTCCAGAGATAACTATCGCTACGTCATCTGCATAAGCAATTACTCCAATTCCTTCTTGCTCTCCAGTTCTAACAGTAACTCATTGATTGCGATGTTCAAAAGAAGAGGGGATAGAACACCTTCCCGCGGGGTTCCCTTAACCACTCTTAATGGATAAACATTTTTATGATTTGTACAGAAAAGTTTATTGACTAAAGTCAGACATGTTGGATTCAGTGAGATAGATTAGCTTGATCGCAAGGTTTAATGTCGAAATTGAAATACTGGTAACATGGAAATCAATATCAGAAAATTCACTCTAATGTACTCATCTAAATGGTAATCTGATTAATAGAATATTTTTCCGAATTATATATAGTCAACTCATTGTAGTTTCAAATTTTACAAAATCGACATGTAACAATTGCCAAAATCCTATTTGTAAAAATCTAATTCGTTCTTATACTTTCTCGAGTCTCGCTAAGAGTTTTATATTCTTATAAACCCTGCAAAATACGAAAATGGAGTTTGGGGAACTAGTGGAAAGTTTTGCGCAGTTTAATTTGAACTTGACAGTTTGATTTTGTGTACAATATTCTGGAATTCTATTTGGATTTCTGTCGATTCAAAAGTTCTAGTATTACATATTATTTTTGTGTTTTTGAATTTTACCAACATATGTATGTATGTACATATTTACAATATTTGATATATGCATATTAATAAAGAAATTTGTACTTAAATTTCGATTCAATTTATAATTCACACTAAAATAAGAAATTCCCTCCAACAACTTTCGATGAATTTTCAAATAAATAAAATGCGAAAGAGAATGTGTTCACTGAAACTTATGTAGTTCTTTATAAACGATTCAGAATTTTTTTAAAATGTTTTTTCAAAATAAATCAGGACATTATTTTAATTTCACAATAGTCACCACATTGTTTGTTATTTTTATACGCCATTGAAAATCACGAAATAAAAACAACGCCCTAATTTTTTTGTAATTAACTATTTCTATAACTTAGAAGTAAGACTACGCTCACCACCGACCAACAATAAAAAATATTATTATACGATAATTACTGTATAATTGTGCCCAATACTATATTATTTTGTTGCTTAATTATGATACGAAATTCGTTTTAATTTTATTTATTTTTGACGTAAACCGTCTTTTAAATCAGTATGAGGGTCACCTCATAGTTTGCGATGTCAGACTCTCGCATTGCCTACATTTGCTTACAGTCCTCCACTCCTACGTTGGCTAGAACAGTGAGCAATATATTTGTAAGGTAAAGAGTATCATAAGAATCATCGTATAATCTTGAACATTTATAAAATGACGGTCATCTCAAAAACACTTACGATTTCATACTTTCATCATCTAAAACATTTAATATCTCGTGAACTACACAGCATATACGATAAAAATCGAATACTCTTTAGAACGCTAACCGAATGCCGAACAAGATGCCAGATTCAAATTTTCATTTCAAATTAATCCACTTTCGATTTTACGCTTCCAACTAAAGCTAATGTTAGGTTATTTTATGACATAGTAGTAAAAATTGTACGTCAAATATTCTGTTCAGTTGCTTGATCACCTTGTCTTTTTTCTATTGTGATATTTCGAAAATATCAATGTGATAATAATAAAAATTGAAAAAAATAATAATCCGTTCCTGTAACGAGGAAAAGTGAGGTTAACTGTTAGTGAAGTTAGTAAGCATTCATGTCAAAAAACCATACGTATATTTGAAAAAAAAAATTAATTTTACCATCAAAATAGATGAATGATGATGATGACGGCAATATCTACTGAACCAGCGTCGGCTTCAGGCCCCATATATTCTAGAAGGCATTCCTGCATGAGTAGGTCTACTACCTGGATTTTATACTTCCTGGTAAAGAGTACCAGTCTTGGTGGAGCTGATTGCCAGTCCACATAACCATGCTTAAGTATTTTCCAGAGATAACTATCGCTACGTCATCTGCATAAGCAATTACTCCAATTCCTTCTTGCTCTCCAGTTCTAACAGTAACTCATTGATTGCGATGTTCAAAAGAAGAGGGGATAGAACACCTTCCCGCGGGGTTCCCTTAACCACTCTTAATGGATAAACATTTTTATGATTTGTACAGAAAAGTTTATTGACTAAAGTCAGACATGTTGGATTCAGTGAGATAGATTAGCTTGATCGCAAGGTTGAATGTCGAAATTGAAATACTGGCAACATGGAAATCAATATCAGAAAATTCACTCTAATGTACTCATCTAAATGGTAATCTGATTAATAGAATATTTTTCCGAATTATATATAGTCAACTCATTGTAGTTTCAAAATTTACAAAATCGACATGTAACAATTGCCAAAATCCTATTTGTAAAAATCTAATTCGTTCTTATACTTTCTCGAGTCTCGCTAAGAGTTTTATATTCTTATAAACCCTGCAAAATACGAAAATGGAGTTTGGGGAACTAGTGGAATATTTTGCGCAGTTTAATTTGAACTTGACAGTTTGATTTTGTGTACAATATTCTGGAATTCTATTTGGATTTCTGTCGATTCAAAAGTTCTAGTATTACATATTATTTTTGTGTTTTTGAATTTTACCAACATATGTATGTATGTACATATTTGCAATATTTGATATATGCATATTAATAAAGAAATTTGTACTTAAATTTCGATTCAATTTATAATTCACACTAAAATAAGAAATTCCTTCCAACAACTTTCGATGAATTTTCAAATGTGTAAATAAAATGCGAAAGAGGATGTGTTCACTGAAACTTATGTAGTTCTTTATAAACGATTCAGAATTTTTTTAAAATGTTTTTTCAAAATAAATCAGGACATTATTTTAATTTCACAATAATCACCACATTGTTTGTTATTTTTATACGCCATTGATAATCACGAAATAAAAACAACGCCCTAATTTTTTTGTAATTAACTATTTCTATAACTTAGAAGTAAGACTACGCTCACCACCGATCAACAATAAAAAATATTATTATACGATAATTACTGTATAATTGTGCCCAATACTATATTATTTTGTTGCTTAATTATGATACGAAATTCGTTTTAATTTTATTTATTTTTGACGTAAACCGTCTTTTAAATCAGTATGAGAGTCATCTCATAGTTTGCGATGTCAGACTCTCGCATTGCCTACATTTGCTTACAGTCCTCCACTCCTACGTTGGCTAGAACAGTGAGCAATATATTTGTAAGGTAAAGAGTATCATAAGAATCATCGTATAATCTTGAACATTTATAAAATGACGGTCATCTCAAAAACACTTACGATTTCATACTTTCATCATCTAAAACATTTAATATCTCGTGAACTACACAGCATATACGATAAAAATCGAATACTCTTTAGAACGCTAACCGAATGCCGAACAAGATGCCAGATTCAAATTTTCATTTCAAATTAATCCACTTTCGATTTTACGCTTCCAACTAAAGCTAATGTTAGGTTATTTTATGACATAGTAGTAAAAATTGTACGTCAAATATTCTGTTCAGTTGCTTGATCACCTTGTCTTTTTTCTATTGTGATATTTCGAAAATATCAATGTGATAATAATAAAAATTGAAAAAAATAATAATCCGTTCCTGTAACGAGGAAAAGTGAGGTTAACTGTTAGTGAAGTTAGTAAGCATTCATGTCAAAAAACCATACGTATATTTGAAAAAAAAAAATTAATTTTACCATAAAAATAGATGAATTTTTTGAGCAAAAAGTCTTACTGATTTTAAATTCTAGGATTTAAATCTATTCTCTAGTAAATTTAAAAAAATGCCTTAAGTATGAAAATGATTTAAAAAAATATTTACAATTTTATTTTTACATTACTGAGGTAAATTTTCAAATTAAGCAATATATGTTCAAAACAACAAACCATGCTATCCGAAATGAAAGTAAAAGCTCTGCTAGCCGGAATGGTTGCGAGAATGCATATATATTCCGAATACTTGTCAAGTTCAATACACATATTGCAAATAATAAATAATATATAAAAACAAATACATACATATTTAAATCCATGAGAAACAAAAATTATAAAAAGAATAATCCATATTTAAAAAAAATCAAACTAAGAACAAGTCTTGGTTCAATATTCGAGTTCGACCTTGGTAGACCTCTGCTGCTCTGGATGCTTTCTTTCAAAGCCTGAATTATGAATACCCAAATAAATAAAATACAAAAGAGAAGAAGCAACATGAGTACATATTTTAGTCACCACAATATTTGTTATTTTTACACGTCATTGATAATCACAAAATAAAAACAACGCCCTAATTTTTTTCTTCCATTTTACATAACAATTTTTTCACAAATTCTTATTTAACATAATTCTTTTTAAACAAACTATCAAATTTTAAATTTTCGATTTTAATTTAAAATAGTCTTAACTGTTAACTGCAAATAAATAAACATGTTAAAATGATCCGCAAAATCGAACGCTATTGCTATGAATATAGGGTTAACATAAATACGTACTCTACAACAAAAAGTGGTCACAGTTGAATGGAGAAGAGCTTTTGCTGTATACACAAAAATAAATAAATACGAAGCTTTTTAAATTTGATGAAGTATAGTATTGCTGGAAATGAACTAAATGTATATGCTAGTACTTAGCAATTAACCCTGTATATGGAGTATCAGTGTGGGGATTACGTTATGTACTATACGTTGTTACCATATGATTCATATTCGTTTTAATTGTAACAACTTTTCTTATAAATGAAAAAATAGTCAAGAATATTCTTCAGACATCTAAATTTCCAATGATATATTGTGGGCACATCAAATTTAATTATAAATAAATATAAACCACAAAATGATGTCTTCACATAAATAATTCGAGAATTGAGCGTAAACTCATTCTTATTTTGCACGTATATTGATTAACTAGCTAAGGCTCAAATGCCTTAACCAGTGACTACAGTAGATACTCCATTGTGATATCCATCGAAATAATTTATATGCGTAATGTGTGACTGTTGTGGGTTGTTAACCCAAAGAATTATTTACAGAATAATAATTCAGAATAAGGATTTATTTTTTTGGAGATGAGATATAGAAAATTAAAATAATTATAACCGGGACAAAAATTATAAATACAATAAAGTTTAATAAATCATATAGTAGAAATAATGCAGACTACGTTAAAAATTATATGAGCCAAAACGATTCTGTGACTATGATAACAATAAAAGTTCCCCAAAAAGTTACGGCTCCGAAACTGAAGATAACTATTTAATCTCTAAAATCATAATAGTAACTGAAAGGTTATGGGTACTGTACAAAGGTCAAAATAGAATAATTAATATCAAATAATGTACTTCAGGGCACACTTAAGTCCACTATATCAATTTATGGAGACAGCTTATAATTTTCAAGTATTTAATTAAGGCTGTCAGATATCTGGTTTTGGGAAAAACCGTGCTTCTTATAATAATTATAATAATTTGTCCTTCCCATAACAAGTCCTTGTCTGCCCTGTTTTTAAATCATTTGACAACTAAACTACATCAATTAAAGTATTACTTTTGAAAAGCATGTTCCCAAAAATCATAAAGCAAAACCAAATTTAATAGCATCCAAATCGAATATTAAATCAATCCACATGTTTAACTTCTCTATATTTTACAAACGCATCCGCATTCATATGGAAATCGTTCAGAATGCCACGTGCTACAAAACAACATTTTTCGAATTATGTACGCTTCGTCAAAAAGAAATATAGCTTTTCCAGATTAAATTGAACTTTTTCCAAGTTAAACGCATTTTTTTCCAACATACACGAAACTATTTCCAAATTGAACGCAACTTTCTCCAAATTAAGTTAAACTATTTCCAAACAGATTTCACTTTTTTCCAAATTCACTGAAACTTTTTTTCATTTGAAATTAAATTTTTTCTAAACAGAATTAAACCATTGATGAATATAAATTAAACTTTTTAGAATTAAAATTAAACTTTTTAGAATTAAAATTAAACTTTTTAGAATTAAAATTAACAATTTTCCATTTCAAATTAACATTTTTCCAAATGAAATAAATCTTTCATAAAATTGCATTTTTTAAATCTGCCAAGGTTTGTGGATTGAGATTTTTAGTAATTTTATTAAACTGACGATGAAACAAATTAGGAGAAATTAGGAAAATTGCTGTTTGAGATTCAAATCAGAGAGAAATCATTTAATAGAGAATTTAGAAACCTTGAAAATGATATTAAGGAAATTTCTGTGCGGCCATTCCTTGTCGAGTTATTGAAGTTTTAGAGAAAACGGATCAAAAAACATATATATAAACGTTAACAAGTACATTTTTTATCTTGTAAACTAACCACTCTATACGAAAAAATTTTAAGTCATTTTAAATTTGACGTTATTTTATGGTAAATAATAATTTAATTTATAGCATATAGATTCGAAGAGTTAAATTGGGCACAACTGATATTAGTGTATCTGTTGTGAATCGGCTTGGCATCGATATTTACAAACAGGCAGTGTGAGTCGGCGTGAAGAGTCTGGTCAACCAAGGAAAACTACATCAAGAGAAGATCGAGCTCTCGCACGTTATGCTACAAAAAACAGGACAAGCAGTGCCCAAGAAATAAGAAATAATGTACCACTACAAATATCAAAACAAATGATAATAAACCGGATGAAAGCTTATCGATTAAGATCACTTCAATCAGTTAGAGTTCCGTATTTGACTGATAATCATCGTCGACAACGAAGAAATTATGCGTTGCAGTATATATAATATATAGCATTGTTTACATAAAGGGTAGCTATAGCTTTTCCAGGTTAAATTGAGCTTTTTCCAAGTTAAACGCAACTTTTTCCAACATAAACGAAACTATTTCCAAATTGAACGCAACCTTTTCCAAATTAAATTAAACTATTTCCAAATTAATGACAACTTGTTCCAAATTAAATTAAACTTTTTCCAAATTGAATGCAACTTTTTTTCATACTAAATTAGTATGACAAAAGTTGTATTCAATTTGGAAAAAGTTTCAGTGAATTTGGAAAAAAGCGTAATCTGTTTGGAAATAGTTTAATTTAATTTGGAACCTTTGGAACGCTACACAGCCATTTCCATAATAAAATTTTTAAGGTTTCTAAATTCTCTATAAAATGACTGAATTGGATTTTGGAATGAAATATCGAGAAAGTACGTTCACAATCTCAAACAACGCTTTTCCTAATTTTTTCTAATTTGTCAGTCTAATAAAATCATTAAAAATGTCAATCGAACCTTGGCAGATTTAAAAAATGCAATTTTATGAAAGTTTTATTTCATTTGGAAAAATGTTAATTTGAAATGGAAAATTGTTAATATTAATTCTAAAAAGTTTAATTTTAATTCTAAAAAGTTTAATTAATATTCATCAATGGTTTAATTCTGTTTGGAAAAAATTTAATTTCAAATGAAAAAAGTTTCAGTGAATTTGGAAAAAAGTGAAATCTGTTTGGGAATAGTTTAAATTGATTTGGAAAAAGTTGCGTTCATTTTGGAAATAGTTTCGTTTATGTTGGAAAAAGTTGTGTTTATCTTGGAAAAAGTTCAATTTAAGCTGGAAAAGTTATATTTTAACGTTTCACAAAACAAAGTGCAAAATGTTTCGATTCTAAAAGGACATAAACCCGTTCATAAATTTGGGAATAAAACATGATTTCGCACTTTTTAACCAAAAACAATCAGATATAAATAACATAATGACATTAAATGTAAATTTATGAATCTAAAGTTGGGTTTTGCCATAATAAAAATATGTCCCATAATATATAATTTGGCCGATAAACGGGGATGTTACCGTAACATATATGTAACGTATCTTAAAAGGGTTGATTTGATTAAAAAAAAATTAATTTAATTTAATTTAATTCGCGTCAAGAAAATTGTTGACCTTTGGGATTCTGCGTTGTAGGAAAGAAACGAAAGAAGAAAGGATTCCTAAAGCATATCAACAATAAAAAAAAAGTCACCGATTTATAGGCAAAAACACATCGACATTGAACTGTATAACAATTAAAGAATGAAAATGAACTGATCAGTTTATACTAATTCTGGTCCTAAATATGCACATCCATGAGTAATATATGTATTGTTTTGGCCATGGTGGCATTTTGTGCGTTGTGGCATTACTGCATCAAAACCTGCCTGGTAAATAGTTGGTATATTTAGTAGTTTCTGGAAATAATCTGAAATTTATGAATGGTTTGCCATTATT
Organism: Tipula unca; assembly: GCA_951394425.1. Lineage (NCBI taxonomy): Eukaryota > Metazoa > Arthropoda > Insecta > Diptera > Tipulidae > Tipula > Tipula unca. The sequence goes on along the minus strand of OX596382.1, from coordinate 147,613,383 downwards.
TGCAAAATCTTGAAAATTGAATCATGCAGGGCGACACAATACCTAACCAAAATATTTTCGTTGCATGATTTTGTTTCTAATTTTTCGTAAAACATATTGTTTTTGATATGCTTTGATTTTTTTTTTCATGTTGTCACTTATAATGATATGTCTCATGATGATTATTTACTGGTGAGTGATTACGTTTTAGATATCACTGAAGCGGAACAAAACACACACAAACCTTTATCTTTTCGGTCTACCAATTATGATTGCTCTGTGGACGAAATAAACTATAAATAGCTACGATTTGTTTTTTTAAATAAATGGTTGCATTATATCCTTGAAAGTTACACCAATATTAAAACAAAACTAAGCTTTTCGTATATATCAATCCTCTACAATTTTCGGATCTTGCTGAATTTATCTATTGGCCACCTCAATATATAGGCTCTGGTATATGGATATAAAATACCAGTAACAACGTTATTTACATAGTTTTACATCGTAAGCATGTATGTAAGTATATAATACAACCAATTTTTTGCGGTTGTACCAAATCATTAAGATTGCTGTCCATCGGGATATTAAATTTGTATGTACATACATACCAACCTATAATAATTAATGATTAACGAATCTAGAAATTATTTTTGTGTTCAACAATAATACAAAAGAATTTCGCAACAACAACAAGCATATTTTTTTTTTTAATATTCGGAATTTTTCCACAACATTAATTCTGATTGTGTCAATTTGAACAATATCGCTCTATACAGTATAGAGAAAACCACTTAAACCTGACTTTCGACCAATTTTAGTTTTTTTTTCTGAAATATACTATTTATTTATCTAAATTTTCTGATATTTAAAATATGCATATATACATTTCAATTTTATTTCTATGTATATGCAGTCATATATGTAAAATGTATAATAATAAATTAGATATTCATGGAATGAAAAAGTAGTACAGAAATTAGGCCTACCTTTTATTGGAATTCATATGTAACATGTATACATAATATACAAGACAACAAGAAAAATGAAAAATATTTTATGGAAATTTTTGCAACTTTAATTTTTTTTTTTTTTTTTAAATAATAATCAATAATAATAATGATATAAATAATAATAATAAATAATTTTACGGAATGTGAGTGAGCGGATTTAAATTTTTTTTTTTTTTTTAAATATCATAAGATTTATGTAACAATATGTTGAACTTTTGAAGGTGACATTAAAAGTACTTTTTTATGTCATCAGTCGGAATTATACTGTAACCAAGTGCTTAAAGTTATGTATACGTATATGTATATTGTATGTCAGTGTATATGTATATAGAAAAAAAAGTTTTGCGTCGAAAAAAACCACCAATATTCAATTCGCTAAAAAATTATATCAGGAAATAATTAAAACAGTCAGCACGCAATCAATCCATACTACGCCATACCAACATTTCGAAACAACAGCAATTTTCAATTTCCTTTTATGTTTTAAGTATTATTACTGCGGAATTTGTTTAGTACTTACACTCTGTTACCAAGTAAACCACACATCGATTCAAATAATTCATGATTCTCATTACTATACTATACGTTGGTGATAGCATATTTTAATCACACAGTTATTAATGGAATTTCCGTTTGAATTTCTGACATCTTCTTCGTTTACTTCGACGTCTTTATGATAATAAAATATTTTTTAAATAAATTTTCTTTTCTATATATTATTTGTATACTGATTGATTCGATTGCAAATTATGATACTTCCGGTTTATGATAAATTATTTATACAGATATATTGTGAAAAAAATATTTATTTTTGAATATCCACATGCATGTCGGAGAAGATTAAATAAATTTTTCTGTTTTGTTTTTAAAGTCACCTTGAATTTTACTTTGCATTGTCTTACTAAGACGAAGAAGAAAACCATTATGTATTAAATCATAACTGGAAATATTTGGTTATATGTAATTTTTTTGTTTTTAAATAATGCCGACACACGATGTCTGGTGGTTATAGTATTAGCTGAAAATATACTAAAGTGTACATACATATTAGCTGATAACGATAAGCTACTAACCCGGTACGCCATTGAATGTACATAAAAAAAATGTATAACCTCTTCAACAATGCGACTGACTTTGAAAATTATCCGCAATCAACCACTCAACCAACCAAATCTATTTTAGCATTTTCCAACAAAACGTCTTACTAAGAAAATTTTTGTACTGCTGTTTTCCCTAGCAAATCAATTCAACCGTTGTCAACCTATTTTGTGCTTACGATTTTTTTTTTTTTGTATCTCAAGGATGAGTTTATACGAAGGATATAATTTTAAATTCTAGGTTTGAGTTCAAAAGGATTTTTTGTTCGTTGTTTATTCTTTCCTCTCAATTCTTTGTTGGTAAAATATCTTGTTTCGTTTGAAAATGAATGTGAAATTTAATGATTTATTTTGTTGTAAATCTATTTTCCAAATAATTTTTGTGTTTTGTGTCCCTCTGCCGTCGTTGTCGATCTTGTTGAATAATAGATTGAGAGGAAATGGGAGAATAGTAAAAATCAAAGAAAATCTGTTTTGATGTTTTCATTTTTTTTATTACCTTAATTTTTCTGGGGAAGGAAATTGGCAATTAATTTAAAGCTAAAAAGGATTAGCATAAAAGCATAAACGAATAGAAAAAAATATTATCTTTTACTAATAATTTGAGTTTTGACCATGCAAATAAATATTGTCTGTTTAATGATCTGGAAACAGATGGGCCGATATAAAAATAGAAAAACAGGTAGCGGTTGAATTTGTGTTTTATTTTATACCAATATTATAGATCTATATATAGATGCGCTAGAGCCTCAATTCGATGAATACTCGTCGTAGCTAGCTTCTTTAAGAAAATACAAAATAATTAATAAATTCGAAACTTAAAATTATTATTTTTCACAACATTTAATTCATAAAATATATTTAATTAATGCATATGCACGTATAATGTACTAAACCAGGTGGTCACCGCTACACCGGCACACAGAAGAAAAATAAATCAAAAATAATTTTGTTTATTTAACGTACGATTAACTAGCTCACACTTGTTTTGTGTAAGTATACATAGACAGTTTGAATTTGCTCGTCAGTAAGTATTTAAGTATACACATATTCATTTTAATTTTACTGGCATGCCAGTGAGTCATGGAGTATAATTTGTGAAAAAAGATAATAGATTGTTGGTGATCGACCAGAAACGGTGAAATTAAAAAATTTTGATATAAATTGTGAATTCCATATAATACGAGTATCAAAAAATAAATTCTTTTGTGGTTTTGGTGAAATTTTTTTGAAAAAAGAAGCTTGAAAAGTTATTAAGTGAATTTACAAAGAAATACACCAAATTACCGAATATAAAAATTATCAAATTATAAAAATAAATATTGACGACATTATTTAAATAATTTATAACACGATAGTCAAAGTAATATGTAAATCTGTAATAACCAACACCATACGAAGTGGATAATTCTAGGCAGGGTGGCGTAACGTTAAGTTAATTAGAAACTATTGTATTTAATTGTGGTGGCGAATTTGTTTAAATTTTTTTATTAATAGGTTGAGTTTGTTTTTTATTATTGTACAGCCGATAAATGGCTAATTTAACTTTTCTGTACGAACCCGCCGACCGGGCTGCATCCCGCATGTCGAAGTGTGTCATCAACGTGGGTATTACGTTAACCTTTACACAAGCATAAGAGATTCCATAAGTATAGCTTACAAAGGTCTTTTACTTATTTGTGCAGTTGAGTTTGCATTGGTTGCCAGCAAAATATATAACAACAGTATGGACAGAATTCGATGCTTGTTTCATTTAGTAATTGAACCGTCACATTATTGTTTAAAGGTATGCCGCAAAGAATTGAGTGATCTGCTGAATGGATTTAATCAATAAAGAAGGTTCATAAATTGTTGCTACTATGGGTTAAGTGCTGTCTCATCCGATGAATGACATTGGTGCGTCTTGCCCACAGGATGTAATTCCGTAAGATGAGCACAAGTTGCAACATGGAAAATGGAGAAAATATTGTACTACTTCATTCATGGATCGCATACCCCATTATGAATAAGCTTCATATGCTCAACATTTGGAGGGTGATCTACAATTTTTTTACACATAAATTAATAAATATGTGGAAACCTAATGAATAATATACATTTATACACATTTTAAATTATTTTATCCATTTTCACAAAATGTATTATTTTATAAACACAAAACACTATGTGTTATACACGACAAACAATTAATTGATGTGTCAATTTACTGTCGATTTTGACAGATAATCTAAGACATAATTAAACTAATTCATTTTTCATCCAGCAACATGTAGTAGTGTATAAGTGAGAGCATTTTAGGATTTCACCTCAAAAGTAGACCTCAGTGTGCTGGAGAGAACTATTTTCTTCGTAACCGATTTTTTGACATTTATAGAAATATTCGTGAAATTCAAATTCTCAGTGATGTAACTTTTTCTGACAAAAATTGTTTATGAAATAAACTCTCCACAAAACTGTAAATGAGGACAACAGAAGGAATCCACCGAGCTCTATATATTACTTACTGTTTCAGTATTACTTACTCTATATATTACTTACTGGGTATTCGGGGCTAACAGTACAAATACTGGAGTGGTATTTTGTAACAACACAAGTTTCGATATTCGATAGTACAGCCTACCATGGAACTATGCAGTGTGCAGATGGCCAATTAAAAGACGAACCTGTAGCCGCAAAATAGGGATACTGTTCAGTTTTCAAAGGAAATAAATCCACTAGCCGAACAGTCTCTAATTAATGTATGTATGTGTTGGTATTTATTAAAAACAAAAAAACAAAAAATTTGCACACTATCTCTTCTTTCTCATTTTGTTAGCTATCGAAAATAAAAACAAATTCGTGAAATTTAATCGAATGAATTTATAGATATTGAATCTAGCAGGCAGGAGTCCTAATAGAAATTGCTGATTGAATACGAAACAGCGTACAAATTTGTTCTTGATAAAAGAGATACATTGAATATCGAAAATCGTGATGTTACAAAATACCGCCCCTGAAATAAATGACCATATATATTCTTGTATCATTTTGAAATTTTGTAAATGTAAGCCTACTATAGTACTATACTACTACTCATACGTACTAAAAAAAATGAATTTTATAATTACTCAGTAATCAGTATTTGTTTGTTGCCCGTTTGAACACGTCGAACACAGATTTTCTACATGTTTTCGCATTTCATTTTATTCTATTGGAACTACCTAGTACAAAAGCACACTGAGGTTTTATTAGTTCAAATTAATTTTTCAGGCAGTGTGCTTTCTGTCAAAATTTAAATTTTGAACTATTTTTTTAGCTAATTCATACACGACCTCAATAAGAATTATTTTCTTCGAATTGCGTGTAGATAAGCATGGTGGAAAATTAATCTACTTTTGGTTGTTCGAATATGTGATTAAAAATGCATAACCTTTTAATTAATTAAAAAATAATAATTATGGTAAGTGACTTGTAATTTCAAAAGGCTGTAATTTCGTTGTTAGAGCAATTTCTCTAATTTTCCGTTTAATAGAAGCAACAAATTAATTTTTGTTTCGTTTTGATTTAATTTACAACGCTTCGTTATGTGCTCATCCTTTTGAAATCTGAACATAAATTATTAAATATGTAAATAAATAAAAAAAAAAACTATTCTAAAAATATTATTAAATAGTTTGATGATTGATCAAATTTTCTGGAAGTTTGGATACATTTTGGAATGTGAACAGGAGTGGTAAAGATTATTGGAAAACTATAGGAAATATTCGGGGTCTAGCAGAAGTAAACTTGGACAAAAATGGGGACATTATTGAATCCATATATCCCTCGAATCATTGTTAATATTCGCAAATTGAGGTATTGCTATAAAATTAAGTGTTTTAATTTGGTTTATAACTCAAAACTATTATTGCTTAACAGATGTTTCCAAAATTCGATTTTACGAAATTTTTATGTTTAAATTCAGAAAACAAAATTCGAAAACTACAAGAAATTTTAAAGTTAAAATTTGTATAATATTCTTTAATTTGTAAATCTAAAAATGTTAACAAATCTCTATAAATTCGAAAAACAGTTAAACTTGAGTGTGCCATCTCTATAAACTCTTGGGATCCTTAATTTAAGCAAGAATTTACGTTGGACCTCGTTTTTTAATTAAATTAATAATATAAATGATCATTCCATTTCAGATTTAATATAATTAGACTCAAGTTTACTCTCTACTTAAATATTAAAATAGAACCATGACGAAAAAAATAGCACGTTTTTTATTTCATTATAACCAATATGAACCAAACCAAATTATACATACATATTTATATATATATGTATGTATTTTATTATTTAATTTATTTGTCATGAAAAATGTAATTTTCAAGAATCAAAATTAAAGCCACCCACATCTTTAGTATATTTTTTCTAACGCCACTGGTTATTATGAAATAAAATAAACGCTCTAATTTGAATTTGTATCCATTTTTAATTAAATATATTTTCATATATCCTTATAATTCTTATTTGTAAGTTAGAACAATCTTAACATTTTAGTAAATATTATCCCAAATGTTGATTAGAAATTACGCATTTTAAATGTTACCCAAAAATCAATACAAGGCCGATTTTATTGGCATTATTACAGTTCGCTTTTTACTCGTATGTTCGGATTATGTCCGGCGAATAGCCACTCTAGCATTGATACAAGCTTCGGTTCGTTTTTGGGTACTTTACATGACGAATGATTCGTTCCGAGCAAAATTCACACCGGGCAGTCACTTTTTATTCGAATTGTGCAAGAATTCAAGAATTTTGTGTTTCCGGACACTGCCATTACCACAAAAGTGCGCTTCATCGCTCAAGACGGTTTTCCGCTAAAAGTTTAATTCGATTTGGACGATGTTTGTTCCAATGACATTAATTTTAATTTACTCGTTAATTGAATTTTGAATGCATGTATTTTTAAATCACACTTTAATTCGACGGAAAGTGATACTTAATCCCAATAACAATACACGCTTTCTTATTGATGTTATCGAGTTTTCAAGCATACAATAAATATTCTCAGTTGAGCCTTGAGCATCGGTTTGCATCTGTAACTAAACCACTTTGAAGATATGCTGCAGATAAACGTACTAGTGTCCTCCCGACCGTCGCGTTTAGTTAACAATATTTAAATCGAAATATTTTTTGAGAGTAAACAAGCGAAGATTTATTTATTTGTAATTGTGGCCCACTCTATATATGCGTAATAAACATTTCTTATATGGTGGAACTTCTCTGTTCCTACAATCTAACAAACTAATTCAAAAACTCGACTTACACTTATAGTAGATAATATTTTTTTGATCTGTACGAGCAGAAATTATTTCTTTGTATTTGTTGGGCAGAAATATGCTTGAATTTTTTAAATTCAAACGAACATTTAACAATTTATTTTTCATCCGAATATGATTAGATGAAAAATTTTGCTTGGCAAGTGCCACGCATTGTGTTTAAAATTATTGCTACCACCTTTAGATTTTTTCAATTTTTAAAATAACTACAACTTTGTACAAGGAGTTTCGTATTTCGTTTTGGAAGAAACAAGCCATTAAAAAAAATAAAGTGATTCTATAAACGACCATGAAAATGGTTTTCGTCTAATCGATCCCTTTTGTTTTCTAATTGATAGTCGGTTTGTCTGTTAAAAGTTCAAATGTTCAAGGAACTTTTAAAGAAACGAATAAATTGAATTAACAGGTCAAATGAGCAATTGAATTAAAGGAATTAAAAGTAGCGTGAAAAGATCATCGCTAAAGCAATGAAAAATTCAAGAATCCCTCTGATTGAAATATTTTAATGAAAAATTATAAATGACAATTGTCAATTCGGTCAGTCTCTGCCACATCTCAGCTCTATTCAACCCACATCGTTATCGAAACAATTGAACCACCCGTTGCCTGCTTTCAGGCTCTCACGATTTAGCGTATTTGTATATACCGGTATTTTTATGTCGCCCCTGTGGTCGGGGGCACTTACATGTCTCGTAAACCTAACTTGCGTGAACATGTTTTCAAAGAATACCACCACAGTATCCTTTGCTGGGCTGACGACCTGCATTTGTAAAAAAACTCAACTGTTTGCGATATCAACAAAAAATGAATACCGCCAAACCAATATCGGACCCCCGCTCAAGTACTCGGATACGAGGTTTAGGGTCGGCACGTGGAAGGTGCAGTCACTTAGAAAACCAGGAGCGTTGGAAGCTGACCTAATCACGTACATGGAGAAGTATCAGCTGGAACTCGTTGCTCTTCAAGAAACTCGCTGGCCTAAAAGTGGAGACCATGTGTCCTAAGGCTATACGTTGCTCAATAGTGGAGATGACCTCTGGAATTTTGGAGCTGGATTTTTTCTTGGGCCGCAGGTAAAGAACGCAGTTTTGGATTTCCAAGCAGTCTTTAACCGATTGTGTAAACTTCGCTTGCGCATGAAGTTAGCCAACCTGTCGATAATTTGAGTACATGCGCCCACAGAAGTCACTCATTTTACAATGACTTATGGACTTTATATATATACCGTTGCAATGAGGTGATTTTATTTACATTTTAATTTAAAATCACATCGATAAGTTTTTATAAACGAAGTATCATTTTAGTTCTAATTATGAAGAATCTGCTCAAAATAGTTTAAATTACAGAAGAAAATCGAATTAACGATTATATATTATTAAACATTTACGGGCATAATTAGGCACTTTCGTGTGCTTAAATAAATATAAATGTAAATATGATTATACTTAATTGCCTGTATTTAGCACATTTCCAAGATCATTAGCCTAATTTAAACTATAGCGCCCTATCCATACACAAACTATATTGTCCATTCCAAAACAAGACATTCATATAAAACTTATTTTATCGTCCATGTATAACGTCCATATTGTGTTAATTTAAATAAACAAATTAAAGTCGCGTGTCTTTTTAACACTTTCTGTGTTTAGGAAATAATTTGTCTCTTCTCATATTTTTATTTTTATTTTATTTTTCATAATATGTGAGGTTTGTATTTGTTATTCATAAATATTTTGTGTTGTGGTATGTTGAAATTCAAAAAGCATACGACAAAACACCATCGTGTACGAGTATATTATATCGTACATGTATGTTGAATAATATACACAACAGACAAAAAAAAACATAGAGCGGACGGAAAAAGTTAAAAAAAATTCTAATATTTAAATTTTAATGTGAATTTTATTGCTCTATTCATTATGTACTAAACAAGCATTAGACGAACGAACGAACAAAATGCATTTTAATGTTATTTTAAAAGAATCGTTCGATGATTGTAGTGTTGTTAAGATTGAAAGAATTTTTTTTTATGAATCCGTGTTAAATTATCATAAATTTTTATGTTAGGGGAAACGGAAGGAGTTTTAGAAAAAATAAAACGTAAAAACGTTGTTAATATTTTGTTAAATAATATATAATTTTTTCCAATTTTAACTAAATCTATGTACACGTATGATATCAATTTTGCATCTGTATGTATGTATGTGTCAGTAAAAATGTTCATTAAGCTTTTGGAATTTTTTTGCTAAGCCTACACACAACATATTATGTCCAACCACCGCCTATACTGGAAAATTATAATATGTTTGATTTAAGTCTAATGTAAAATTAATTATTGTTACATATTCCTACTTTTTATTCGCTCTCCATATAAATGACAATCAGAATGTGTGTAAAGTGCATATATAGACAATTAGTTTTTGTTTGCAAAAATTTTTTGCGGGGGTGGTTTGGTTTTCCATATACACATATTATGTATGCATATATATACATATTTACATACCAAAACGTAATCGTTGTTTTTTTTAAAATTCATCTATTTTCAGATAAAATTTAAATTTATTACTTTACTTTATATACTCGTATATGTACATATATGTGAATGACAGCTGGGAACTTTTGATTGCGCTTTAGAACGGAAAATGTTATGACCATGGATGAAGATATACATATGTATGTATATATATATACATAAAATCCGGTCTAGAAATTTTTCGTATATGAATCAATGTATACAAAATTTCATCACCTGTGTGGTGATGTCTGTATTCATAAATACTTTCGATTTCAATTAAAAATCAATTATATTTCATAATCATGTGTATGGTAACCACACCGCGCGAGCTCTCATAGCATATACATACATATGTATGTAAACTAAAAATAAAAAAGACACACAAAAATAATAATAATAATTAATCGAATCGCGAATAAGATTTCAATTGAATATTGTGTATATCGTATGTATACATATATGTACATATGTATGTATATGACTAACAAATTTCTATGTTTGACCCAAAAAAGTCAAAAAATTAACAAAAAATCTTTAAGAACCGCAAATTTGTTATTTTGATTTTGAATTGTTGTTGTTACCGAGTACATATACTATTTCGTATAAGTGTTGTTTTAAGAGTTTGATTGACGATTACAACAAAAACATATATTATTTTATATAAATAGACAAAACAAAACATTGTTGCTAATTTATTACTAATTTATAATTAATTTTGTTCTCTCTCACTCGATATATGTATGTATGTACAACGACCAAAATAAGAAATTAATTTTAATTATATTGTGTTGATGCGAGCTATGTTAAGCAATTTTTGTATATTTTTTTAAAAAATATATTAGAATGGTAAATGGTTTTATTTACTATATATACTCGTACAACTCTGAATTTTTAAATCTGAAACTAATTTGAATAGGTTTCGTTTTAATATTTGCTTTGTTTTCGGGCTGCAAATTGGTTCAATGTCGTCTTAGTAACCGGAACATCAACATTTAATTATGAATAGTTTCTAATTAATTGCTTGATAAAAAAAAATTGCCTAGGACTGTAAAAGTGGTACAAACGGTTTTTCCACTTCATTTTCACGAATATGTTTAATCCATATAGTGGAATTGTATTTTGTTTTTTAATTTTACGTTTGCTTGATTAATTTGAAAAGTGTACATATATACCTAAGTTGTTGGACAAAGTTACCTCCCACCTTCTCGGATAACAATAAATTGGGTGAGGTTAATAGTGAAGCTCCGCCAACACAATTGTATCGACTGTAAAAAAGAAATCGTGAATTGATTAATTTTCGATTTCGAATGCTTTACATTTTGTTAGAGCTGTGTTTCCCAAAGCAACTGGTATAAGCTAATCCTATAGCTGTGAAACGTAATTTCTAAAAATATAATTATAGTGAGGACCGAATTCGTAAAAATAGATAAATCAGCAAATCGACATGTTGATACATTAATAGGCATCTATTGACACTAATCAAGTTCGCATTAAATATTAATGTAATATGTATGCCATTTAGTGGGTATAGGTATATGTTTGCCGTATAGTGTAAACAAATATGGTGGCGGTCTGGTGTAATAAATTATTACAGGTGATAAAATCGACATTTCGGGATTTTTTTTGAATTTCTGTAGGTTTCTATTAAACTAAGTTGATTTTTACACCAAATAATTAAATTTTTTTTTGGCGTCTTACAATAGTGAACTTTACTTAAATTGTAATAAATTCTGGCCAAAGCTTAATCTCGATATCACAATTATATAAAAAGTTACAAAGTAGCGGTGAAGGTTCAATTAGAAGTTACTCTGCCCACGCTTTTCTCGCGAACCACAAGTGTAATAAAATTGGAGCCTGTGGCCCTATTCTGGTTTTCGCCGGGAATTGGGGAAAAATATTTCAATAATTCCCAACTTTTTATTCCATTTTCCCCAAAGTGTATTCTGCCAAATTGGGAATAATTTCCCCTTAAAGATGTCAGCAGTACAAATGTTTACCACTAAATTAGAATTTGCTGCTAATTATTATTATATATAAAAATAAAACTTGAAAAACCGGAAATTTGAATAAATTTTCTTTAATGTGTTACGATTAATTCGTCTTTTGGATGATAACTAAGAAAACCGGCGCTATAATTTACGCATTAGGCATTGTTATTTGCGGGATATTTCAAACCCCTTCGAGATCCACGAAGTGGAGTTTATTAATATATATAGGATGCCCTATAGCATTCGGTTTAGGTAATAAAATAAGAAATTGATTCTTTTATGGAGGTGTGAACTGTACCAAAAGAAATTTGCGTTCTAGTTGCGCTGAGTTTCTTAGCTCAAAGTAAACTGCTGTAGTAAACTAATTAAACTTTGTATCTATATATGTAAATATAATATCGGGTACTTTCCAAAGAGTGGATATGAATTACCTATAAATTGCGTATCGCAGAGTGTGGGAAGTCGATGTATAATCGAATTTTGTAAAATTGTCGATGAAAATTTAATACATAAAATTTTCACAATCAACAACGGAAATTAATAAAGTCAAAATACAGCAAGTTTAACTTTTTAACTTTTAACTTTTTAATAGGCAAGTTTTTTCGAACTCTAGTAACTTTTCCATTTCAGATTCTATGAAGAGTTCAATCTTGCCGGCTCGGTTGGATCGATTGTACTCATGCCTCGATGTTCAGACGAGCAACTAGAGTCGAACATGAATACGTTAATCGGCATTACTATATCATTCAAAGAATGTCCAATTCGTAAGAACACAGGTTCCATTACGTAAATTATTTGTTAAATACGATTATTCAAGATTAAAATTATTAGATTTTCGATTCTAATTTAAAAATTTTAAATGTTAATGATTCATATAATCATTGAAATATAATATTCAAAACTCCCATCTAATTTCCCCAAAAATATGCAGGGAAAAATAAACGTCAAAACTGCAATAATATGGAATTATTATATTTCCACATTGAAAAAAATTCCCAATCGCCAGAATTCACTTTGGGGAAAAATAATTCCAAACTACTAGAAAAACGTCAAAAATTACCAATTCCCAATCCCCAGGGGAAACCAGAATAGGGCCGCTGGTGTAATAAATTAGAATAAAAATGTAATAAATTATGATCTAGATATCATTGTAGCGGGCTGATTTGGCTTATGCAGAGTTTGAAAGTCACTCGCGGGACACCAATGGCTTGATAAGTCTTGATTTATGTACATTCAATTTTGTGTTTACATTTTTCCGAAGTTCAATTTGTAATTCTTAAGGTGGTAGATACGGCCGATTTACTAACAGGAAAGCTCTTATTTCTCTAGACTTATTAGATTAAACACTATCCCAAACAGGTGGCTTATGAATTTACTATATTTTCATAAAATTCGCTGTCGAATGATAATTTTGGAATATAGCCATCGTATAAAACTAACAAAATTATTAGAATTTCTAAAATTCGCTTTTGTAAAATAGTAAACTGAAATTCGTAAAAATAAATTTATTTTTAATTCAATTTAAATTTGAATAATGTTTTTAAATTTTCATCAGAGAGTATCAAAATTTTGGAATATTGAATATTAGTTTAATCACTTGATTAACTCCTAACTACGACAAGAAATGATTAGTTTTAAAATTTGGTAAAATTACAACGAATTTTGGGTATTTCAAAAGAACAAAAATGTTTAATATGAACATTTGAAATGAAATTTAATATTTAACATTATATTTAAATTGTAAATGATCAAAATTGATATTGAATTTTTATTTTTTTAAAACTACTGCAGGAATCCGGCCTCATCGCTCAAAGTTACGCTGATGACCTAGTTCTGATAGTTTCTGGTAAGCATTTGAATGTATTATCTGATTTAACGCAACACGCTCTTCTTATTGTACAGTGGTGACTTGATAAGGGTTTACATGTGAAACCCGCTGTTACTGAATTAGTTGTATTCACTAGACGTAGGAATACTGATGCACTTCATGTGCCATCTCTTTTTGGGTGTAAGATTAATAGCTCAGCCTAAGTCAAACACCTTGATATTATTTTAGATATAAAACCCTTTTGGAAGTATCTGGATTACAAACTACAAATATCTACAGCGATTTGTTAACTCTTGAGGCTTGTCACCCAAAATGATTTCTTTTATATAAAAATGAATGGTTCTACCAATGCTAACATATGCATATGTGGGTTGGTGGCCAGTAGTCAATTTAAAATCATCACTTGCTAAACTCAACAGCTTGCAAAATATCGCATGTAGGGCTGTTATACTGGAGCCATGTCTTCGACTCCGCTTCTAGCTATGGAGTCTATCTCTGCCCCAACTACAATCATTCGTTCTTAGCACAGCTTGCTCAGCGGCCTTTCGCTTGAAATGTGTTGGGGCGCGGAACGCATTCGGTACTATGTCAGGACATAGATTAATTCTTAGTGTATTTAAACCAGCTGTGCCAGAAATTAACACATTTAATGGCAGGCTGTTGCCTGAATTTTACTTTTACAAATCATTTGACGTGGTTTACCCATCAAGAGATATGTGGTTCTCACCAAACTTTCTCAAACGAATATCTGAATCGGTAGCATTTTTTCAGATGGCGCTTTCTGAAGAGGGTGCTGGGTTCGGTATCTGCTGCCCATCGCTGGGTCTGAGAACTTCTGGCAGTTTAGGTACTTACTGGCCTTTATTTAAAAAAATAATAAAAAATGCTGCTTTACTTCACTTAAAGCAGGCGTGGTCATCCACCCACACCTGCCGTAAGGCGAAATACTTTATTAGTGAGCTCATTTCGAAGCTGACTAAGTACGCTCTTTCTTAAAAAAGGATAACTTAAGAATACTAGCACCCATTCTTACTGGCGATGGCCGTTTCAAGGGTCACTTCCATCGCATAGGAGTAGCCAGTAATGCCGTATGCGATGAATGCCTTTTTTTTTTTTTTTTTTAAATAAATACCAACACATACATACATTATTTAGAGACTGTTCGGCTAGTGGATTTAATGTCCTTTGAAAGCTTCTGAACAGTATCCCTATTTGTACACGGCTACAGGTCCGTCTTTTAATTGGCCATCTGCACACTGCATAGCTCCATGCTAGCCTGTACTAACATGAACGATGGGTCGGCCCATGAGTTCTACATTCCAACAGAGGGTCATAGATGTTTTTTCAATTTAATCACCGATCGTAATCGGGAGATGAAAAACCCTTTTTGCATCCCGCCTCTGTTGGGATTTGAACCCGGTACCTCCCGATCCAAACGTCACAGCTTTAACCACTGCGCTATTTGCTCGGTATGCCTTGAAGATGATGTTGATAGCATACACTTAATCGGTAGCTGTCCTGCTTTCGACTGTATTAGATCTCATGTGTTTAATTCCAGGACAATTCCTGTGCATCTACTATCCTCTCTGCCTTGGTTTAAACTTCTCCAATTTGCTAAGGATGCATAACGCGTGTGCGTGATTTGATAGAATCCACGGTTTGCACCATGGGCCGTTTGTGGCATTTGGTGTGGAACCTTAATGGGTTCCAGCCAAATTTTAAAAAAATAAATAAATATTGAATTTCCAAATATAATTAAAATTAAAAACTTTAATAAAGAATTGAAAAATTCGGTTTCAAACTATTTGATTTCAAAATTTAAAATGTAGCTAAACTTCCACTTTAATTCATGAAATTTATTTGTATCATTTCCAAATATTTATCTGGGTTTCAAAATTCGTATGTATATGTCTAGGAGAAAGTAAATAATTGTTTGGGGCCTATAAGGACTATTTAAAATAATCAATAATAAGTAAATAAAAATTAGTACAAAGTCTAATATGTCATCCCCTTTTGAGTCACGCTCGCAACCAATAGTTTGAGAATAGTTACTATATATATAGATTATCAAGATTTGTTTCCCTCTCATTTTGTAAATTTTATTTACAATTTGAATTCAATTTAGGCTTACATTTTAAATTTGATCTTGTTGGAATTAGGCGTTCGTTCGAATGAGTTTTTGCAAGTATATTAAAAATGTATGTATGTATCACTGAAAAACTATTATGAACAATTTGTTGAATATTTTCACTTTTCAGTAAATCTTGGTAAAATATTTTAGACACGATAAAAAAAAATTGAATCAAAAATTTTTTTATGGGTTTATGCCCCTGTTATGGAATCTCTTAAAAATTTTGAAATTTCATCAAAATTCGTCCCAAATGTTCAAACGTTTCATTTCGTTTTAAATTTGGGTGGTTTTGAAGTAAGAAATTTTAACAAATTCATAGTAAGGTAAGCTCTTCAAATTCTAAAATTGGTCGAACTCTACGATATTATCAATCAACAAACTCTATAAAATAAGTCATCAAAACAAAAATTCTGATTCATATATTAAAGCCGCGAAATGAGCCACATACATAATATATTTTAAATAATTAAAATTCATGTCAGCGTGTACAAAAAAATAATCGTTTGTTTAAACTTCTTGCAACAATTAAGTTTATATACAATGTATATTGATCATCATTTAAAAATCAATAAAAAAATTAACGAATGACAAAAATACAATTAATATTAACAATAATAATATAATTTCAATATCGATTGTCTGTCAATCATCGTCGTTTCCATTATACATAATATGTACTCGTACGTCCACAATCAATATATACGTAAAAAATATTTTATTGACTATAGGTGACAAATGGCTGTGAAATTAGGCCAATGCTTAAGGATTCCAAAAACGTTATAAGATGCATATTATATGTGTAATTACCTATACATTCCATATATTTACATACTTCCTGAATTTTAATAACATCTCTCCAAAAACGAAAATGTTTTACCTGAAATGATAAAAAAAGCATAAATATTATAAACCTACATAAAATATAGTTATCATTTATTTATAAAAAATATAATTATTATTTTTTTCGAAATATCTAAATACCGTCTAGTGCCATGGTAAAATTTAAGCCAAACACACTAAATGTAATAAAACCAAAAATATACGTAAGTATTTTGTACATTGTATCCGGTTATAAAAATATACAAAAAAAAATACATTTAAAATGTATAACCTTAATCCTAAATAACATTAGCTCTATGTAATGTGTGTACACACGACGAAAAAGACATATTTCACAACTCTCTTATAAATACATACATATGTAGTTATAAAATGTTTTGTATATTATAGTGATCCATAACCAAAACTAAAATTTCAAAAATACCCTGGGGGCACGCGCACATTCAATTATTTGTCTCCTATAATTTTAATTGCCATTTGTATGCCAAATTTTTTTAAAGGTATGTATGTACATACTAACAATTTTTTATTTAGTGTATCGAATTTAAATTGTAAATCAAATATATCCTAAGGACGCAAAAACGATAAGTTGAAATTTGAGATATATGTACATATACACAAAATATATGCAACCAAAACTACTTATGTTTATATTATTATATATTGAGTCCTAAGCCACATGCAGTGTATGGTGTGTTTCGCAAATATCTACATAAATTATTTTTTGTTTGTGTTTTGATATAAATGACTAAAAATAAATTTTATATATATATAAATAAATAAAAATATAATATATATATTTTATGCTGTATGTGGTATTGGTGGTGGATATATATACGTATATAGTTAGATGAGAGGTATCGTGAACAATTCCAAGAATATATCAAGAAATTAAGAAAATATATATAAACGAAAATTTAAAATCATTATAAGGTGTCCAAATGGATTAAATCGCTTCATTAAACATAAAGTCGATATGGTGCATCGAAATTTTAATAATGGACTATGGTATGTGATGCATATGTAGCAAAAAAATGTCTGAGAAGAGTATTTATGTATGTATAACAACAGAGTTGGATTTTATGATAAATTATAAAAATTGATTTGATTTAAATTTTCAGTAAATCGCATTTCGCGAACTTCTACAATTTTTCATATCGAAATAATTACAAAATATAAGAAATCGCGCTAGAAAGTCTGATCTAAACCACAGAAACCCTGCTATAGTGAAGCCCCGACCAATCGACAGACAAATCAGGAATCATATAAATTACGAAGAAAAGAATCATATGCACAGGTGACCCAAAGTCAAGAGGCAAAAGCAAAAAATAGCAACGACGGCCAAATTTTGAGAGATGGCGTGAAATGCCTAGATGCTCTAAATAAAAACTTGATGAGCAGCCTAAGACCAATAAACTCATATTTGAACATTTCAAAAACTTGTCATTATCGTTACCCAACGCGACTAGAAAATAACAATAAAAATAAATTTACAAACGCGCAAGGCTGATCCAACACATACCCGAGCTGGAAATATTTCTATTTAAACAAAAAATTGATATATAGTATGTCTAATGTCTGAAACCTATTTCACTAACTCCTCATATGCCAGAATACGTGGGTACAGATTTTACCATGCCATCCATCCATCAGATAGAGCAAGAGGCGGATCTGCCATTCTTATTAAAGAGAATATAAAACACTACGAAGAATTAAAAATTGAAAGTGAATCTATGCAAGTTACAACTATCAAAACACGCACAAAGTACAAAGAAATAAATATATCAGCAATATACTGTCCATCACGACATAATCTGAAAAGAAATGATTATGAAGAACTTTTTAACTAAATGGGAGGTTATTTTATCATTGGTGGCGACTTCAATGCGAAAAATAAATACTAGGGCTCCAGAGTTACTACACCACCAAAAGGAAGAGAGTTGTTTGAAGCAGAAAAAAAATTAAAATGTGACTTTCATTCTAGTGGCTCACCAACTTACTGGCCAATAGATTTAGACAAAACACCGGATCTTATAAACTTTTATGTAACAAAACGTATGTACGAGTATATCAGAAAAAAATATCGAAATAATTTTACGAACTATACTAAAATTTGATTATAATTTTGAGTTCAAGGTTTCAATCAACATGTGAAATTTGAATGGTGTTTGGAAAGTTAATTGAATTATTAAGTTATTTCAACTACAGTGAAGTAAAATAATGTTGGTGGGATTTTTGTGTGGACATTTTTTAATAATTGGAGATGACAATTAGTTCCCCTCTAAAATCTAAATTATCTCATAATTTAAATTAGATACAAATATTATGTGTCAACAGGAATTTTGACTGTTTATTGGTGCATTATAATGAGGAGAGAATTTTGAAATTTTTATTAAATATAAAAAACACCAAAAAGGATTTTAAAAATTTTAGGAATTCTCTTAAAGCTTTAAGGTTATAGAAAATTACAAGAAATTGATAAGTCTAATTGATTCTAAAAATAAAAGTTTCAAGAATTCCAAGAATTATAAGAACTTTCAGAAAATCAAGAACTACCTGAACATTAAAAATTTAAACAAATTTAAGAATTTCAAGATCATCAATTGTTTTCAGAATTTTTAGAAATTCTGCAAAAATGTATTGTATAAAGCTTTCAAACTATCTGAAATTTGTAGAATTAAAAGAACTTCGAGAATTTCAGAAAATTCCAATTGCAGGATTATCAGGAATATCAATAATTTAAATAGTTTTATTGATCAAATCATTTACAGAACTATTAAATTTTCATGAACTTGGAGTATTTCCAGATGTCCTTAGATCACAATATTTGTAAAATCCAGGAATAAATGTTTTAGAGAATTTTAAGAATGCCAATGGCAAAGAGTTTACAAGAATCTAGATTCGATGCTCGGTACATATCTTTCATCAAATTCTAAAATATCAATAATTTTCAAAATTTGAACAATTTCAACAATTACAACAATTTTAAGAATTCCAATAATTGAAAAAACTTCTACAACTTAAGATCACAAATATTCTAGAATTTTAAGAATTTAAAAAAATTCTAAAATTTCATATTGTACGTATGTATGTTTAAAAAAAATTCAGAAGATTTCTAAAAATTCACAGAATTCATATCAAGAATTCGAGAGTTCCAGAAACTGTTAGAATTTCGAATATGTATTACAATTACCAGAGTCATCAATCTCCTGAATATCACATAAGGACAAGAATACCATAAATAGTTAAGAATTAAAAGGGAAATTTCAATGAGCTAATTGCGTCGAGAGATTGGAAATCAATTAGAATAGTCCATAAATGCACACCGCATAATGAATGATCTAAAGAAATTGCTCAAAATGGGATGTGTGTTTCCATGTTAAACTTTTGTTAGAATATTTTAAAGTGAAAATATTTTTCTTGTTGTCACTTACCACTGAAACTGGAAATCTGAAACATTGAACATTTTATTTTTCTCTGGTAATCGATTTTATAAGTAATCGAACTTCGGTGGTGTTCACTGTTCAGTAACTTTCATTTCATAAAATCAGTTTTTGAAAACAAGAAACAAGGACTTTATGGCGACGATCGCTCGAATCAAGCAAAAATTTGTATCATTGATACTATTTTCAGCCTGTGAGGATAAATTTGCACACAATCCCTTTTTCCTCACTTCACTAGCTATCGAAAATAAAAAACAAAGTGATACTTTATCGAATAAATAGAATCGAGCAGGCTTTGACTACATAATAGAATTGAGGAGTTGACGATTGGAGCATCACGGATTCCACGTAGCGGAAGTTTTCTAAAATAAAACTATCTATCCATTGACGTTTAAAATAAATCTATCTATCCATCGCCGTTTAAAAACACACAACCACCTAATTTCGATTACAAAAACAACACACAAACTTCAAATGGATCGTTCTTTTTAGTAATCATTTTTTCCGTGAGAGGAGCTTAGCCTACTTTTACAATCGTCAATTGAATACGAAATTGACGATAGTAAAAGTAGGCTAAGCCCCTCTCGCGGAAAACATGACCACCAATTTTTTATTTTTGAAAGCGAACAAATGAAGAAAAAGAGATGATCTGCAAATTTATTCTAACATGCCGAGATCGCAATAGAAAAAACATAATTGAATAAACGAAATAGCTCACAAATTTCTTCTTAATAAAAGAGATACAAAATTCTATCGAATATCGAAAATGGTGATGTAACAGCATCCCACCTCAGCACATGTTTGTAAAACATTTTACGATCTAATGTGAGGAGGGCAGGCTTCTGTGTACCGCGAAATTAGAACTAGAGTATTCTTTGTATGGAATTACATATGTAAATGTAATCTGTAATTCATATGCAGAATTCTGGAAGTTGTCTTTATTTATAATTTTGTTTTGCAGCGGCAGGCTACTCTAGATAAAATAAATACAATCTAGTACACTTCTAAATTTTTAATTTATTTTCGAAGAAATCTTCTTTTTTAAAAATACACTAAAATCGTTTGACAAAAACATGACATACATAACTCACAACACAATAATATTTTATATGGAAAAATTCTGCACATTTATTCCATCTGCATCTCCGTTTTCAACATAAACTATCCTCCTATAACTAAATAGATGAATAGATAGATGATGTGCCAAAAAGTTGTTTTTATTTTGTGATTGTCTGAACGTGTGAATCTAAACTGTGTCATTTATTTCCACACTGGAATAGCCGCCTTAAAAGAATAAACGAATTTTAGTTTTCCCTGGAAATAAGGAAATGGAAAAAATTGATGGTTTTGTAGCAGTTAGAAATTCTTTCCCTAATGTGAATTCATACGATAGCCAAAATATTTTTTTAAGAATTTATAAATTAAGGAACATCTTGCGTATCACTCAACATTTAGTCTAGGCTAAGAATCCACATTGACGGTGATGCCTTGCCTGAAAAGAAAATCTCTAGGGCGTATAGGAATTTACACCTCTAAGAGCGAAAAATATTAGCATTAAAAATGTTGAGAGATAGGCAAGGCTAGCGAATGTGTGAAGCGTAAAGAATGGTTAGAATCAGTACGGTTATAAGTTATTTGAGTTAATAACAAAAAATTAAATTATTGTTTTAATTATTTTTTTTATTTACAATTTAATCGTAGGAAAATCATATTCCAAAGCTTGAGTGGTATCCGAAAACGAAACAAATTGATCAACCTCATACCCATCAATAATTCTGCAAGACTCCGAAATACAGAATTCCTTAATTTATAAATTCTATTTATTCTACCGACAAAAACAAAATTTCATGCAAATCAATTGTTTCATTTAATTTCCGTGAGTGATTTAATACAGAATTGTTATGATAATTTAAAAATATGGAAAACATTGAACATCGTCCTGTGATTAAATTTCTTGTTAAGGAAAATAATACTTCTAAGGATATCAAATTAGAATGAAAAATGTTTACGGAGAATCTAGTCCGTCGTATAAAACAATAACGAAGTGGATCGGTCTATTCAAACAAGGCTGAGAATCGCTAGATAATGACCCCCGCAGTAGAAGACCGGCAGACGCTGTTACTCACAAAATGATCATTTTAACACAGGATCTTATATTGAAAGACAAGCCGATCACCACTTCAAAATTAAGTATAATATTAAACATATCTATTGGCATTGTTGGCACAATTTTACACAATCATCTTAAGCTGTCAAAAGTTTGTGCAAGATGGGTTCCCCGAATGTTGAACTATGGATCAAAAAAATATCAAGTGAGGATGATCCGGTTGAAATCATAAACCAAATAGTCACCGGTGATGAAACGTGGATTCATCACTATTATCCAGAGTCGAAACAGGAATCCATGCAATGGATAGTGCAGGGAAATCCACCACGGAAAACTTTAAGGTTAAAAATCTGCGGGTAAGATAATGGCAACAATTTTTTGGGATGCTGATGGAATTTTGATAATTGACTACTTATTTACCTCATAACACCACAATAACTGAGGCTTATTGTGCGGGGCTTTTGAATAAATTGGAAAATGCTATCAGGGAAAACAGAGTAGGTCAAGCAAAATATATTACTTTTACATGAGAATGCACCAGTTTATAACGCGAATGTTGCACATCAAGCCTTACGAGATTGCAAGCAATAAAATACCGCATTCACCTTACAGTGCAGATCCAAGTGATTATTGCATTTTTACAAATTTGAAGAAAAAATTAAGATTAAATTAAAGATTTTCAAATTACAGTGAGGTAATGTCCGGTGTAAAAGAATATTTTGAAGATCAAGAGGAATTTACAAAATAAATTAAATTTAATTATTCATTTTATTCTGATGGTTTGTAAAAATTAATTGACAGGTGTAATAAGTGCATTAGCGTGAGTGGAGATTTCGTTATTTCGACCACATGGTATGGCAATGGGTCAATTTATTCCTAGAGGATGGTCAGTGGCATACGGAGCGGAAGAGCCACGATGCGGAATTTAGAGGAAGAACCATAACCGGAAATCAGCCGAAGATGGTACATGGAATACAGGTGACACAAAAGCGCGCATAATGTACGGAAAAGGGCCCAATCTTCCATTGCCGTCCATCGAGCCATAGGTTGGAGAATAAGATTAGCACCGCTCATAGAGTGGACTGTTCGTTGAGCTAAGACGTTAAGGCTAAGTCGTTGAAGGTAAGTCGTGCAACCAATATATTTATATATTTATTTATAAAAATATTTTTACTCATCGTTCTCCTAAGCTTTGCAATATTAACAACTCTATGGGATTTATTTAGTTACCATTTCTTGGTCAAACTTTTCGAATAGGTGAGAAGCGAGCTAAGCGTACAGTAATATGTTCACCTATATGTAAATAAATTTCAATTTTCAAATAACTTGAAGAGATCTTGTCTTGGAAGACCAGTCTTCCAATTAAAATAAAATCCATATATCGATAAATTAAATTCAAAATTTAAAATTCTCTAAATTCGATTCTAACCAAAAATTTTTATATTCGGCCTAAAGTAATATTTACGTATATGGTTTAAAATAAATTTTAGATTTTTTATTCGCCACAAAATATGAATATATTTACATTGATCCGGCCAATATTGTTATAATAATAATTGTTCAATATATATATATGTATATCTCGCCAAAAAGTAAATCAAATAAAAACAGTTTATATTCGTATAAAGATAATGTCATTATTTATTCATTCCTTGTACATATTTGTGATCAAAATATATTACACAAGTCCATAGATCACGCCTTGTTCAATTTATCCAAAAAATTAATCACAATTCTATATAATATTTATTTATATGCCATATAACTTCAAAAAATTGTATAGCAAGTTTACACGAAAGTAAAACATTAAAAGTAACAAAACTATTAATATTGTATATTACTATATACTCGTAAATTTACGTACATACGTACATATATATAGATATATTATGTACTACTATATAGAGAGAAACGAAACTAGATATGGACTGAACAAACATTTTTTAGACCTATAAAATAAAATAAAAATTGATCTAATCACGCAGAACACAACACAAAAAGTAAAAGGTAATGTTATTGGAATCGAAATTAAAATGTTTTTGTATGGCAAGGCATTTTTATAATACATAATATCAATTGAATGATTACCACTCTATTATAATTCGCGAATGTTACACCGCGCGAATATCAATATATACAACCGTAAAATCAAAGGTGTATTAGGTTAAAGTTTATAAATTCATAGATCTATTTGAGCGCGAATTTGTTGAAATTGTGCGCCGCGCGCGCGATATTCGGTATTGATTAGAATAAAACAAAATTTATTATAAATGATTTTAAGATTTTGTCATTTTGTTGGACAGACATTTCGAGTTGAACTGTTGACGTTTAATTGATTAATTTATTTTGTAATTGATTTGTTTGGCACACTTTAAATTAATACATTTATATATACATATATGTATATAATATATATGTACGTATATATTATGTGTTTCGTATACTCTCCAGAATTCTATATTATAAAATTTTTTTGACGGGTTGATTTAAAACATATGTTTTTAATTTTAAACAACAACATTTTAACCTAAATTCTTCGACAAAATTATATGTTATGTATATTTATTATTATATCTTCTATACACAAAACTCATAAGTGTTTGTATCTTATTTAATTATATAAAAATATAAGATTTTGTAATAATTTGTTTGCTCGTTAATTTTGCGTTCGGCGATTATCAATGCTGATACTTATAGTAAAATAATCTAAACAGCATACGGTGATGGAATAACATAAATTTTGTATAAAATATCGATTAGGATACGAGTATAATTGTGGCGCAAAATTTCACTGACCGTTCTGCATAAAATACATATATGTAAATACATATATACAGATATACGCATAATATCCATGAAGCAAAATAATAATTAAATTCTTATAATTTTATTTTTTACTTGGAAAAAGTAAACGACGAAAACAACAACAATTCTTGTACATACATATCTATGGATACGTATATTTAAAAGTCGCGAAACGCGAATACAACAACAACAATGATAATTTAATTTTGTTATAAAGTAAACGAATCATAAATCGAGATTAATCGGTCAAGGATATTTTTATTTCGTGTTATTTTATGCTAAATTTATTTATTTTATTTTTTTTTTATATACATATATACGAATTGGATTGTATATATGCATCCATAATATTAATAATAAACAGACAACTAAAATAAAAAAAATGCATAATAAAAAAAATAATGCAAGATCGAGAATATATGGTGGGTTATTCGCAAAAAACAAAACAAAAAAAAATTAAAGATCATGTGAGGCATGTATGACTCTGATATGTTGTATCGTATGTATATGCTTGACATTCAAATTTATTGCAAAATATTAATATTACGTATGTATGTACATACGTATGTTTGGGTTTAGTATTGACGAGGATATATTTTTTTTAGGGGCTGGAAGGAATATCTTTCGTTAATCTATAACAAATCATGGTATGGATTTCTGATAAAATGGATGACTTTCTTAATAATTCATTTAATTACATACGGTTTGATTTTCAAAAACAAAGGGTTGACTTCTTTTGTTTGTTGTTTGTTAGGCATTCGGAAACATAATTATGAGCATATTGTCATAAGTACTAAACATAGGTAAGACAGTTAATAACTATGTAATGAAAATTATTACTATAGCAACGTTCAGCTTCAATAGTACATAACGACAAATGAAATTCACATTTTCCTAATTTATTTTTATTTTGTGAACTGGTTGAATTATTTGATGTCTCAGTTTTCACGTGGGAGTAATGTGTCCGAAGAGTGTCCTAAGTTTGTCCTAACAAAACAACAACATATTATTATACTAACACATATATGTAGTGTGAAGTCTCGGTATAACGCATTTCTAAGATTCGCAGTAAAATTAGGAAAATTGTATTTAAGTTAAGGAAAACCAAGGCAGAACTTCTTGGATTAGCTTCTGCGAAGAAATTAATAGTATCTACTTAATAGGTCCTTGGTTAGAAATGATTCCCGCCGATTCGATGTACTGCGAATTCCTGATGGCAGATTAACCACTTCCAGGAAGGAAATTGTCGAACTACTACTTGTTGTTCAATTCCCTGGGTGCAATGTTATCAATCATGATTATGTTGCTGATGCTCAGCCTAATGGTACTGATTATTCATCCCACTTGGACTTAGCCTGTAGGCTGGTCACTCTCAACACGTCTTTATATTAGAATTGTTCTCACATTATAAATCAGGTGGTCCAGATGGAGTTTTTCCTGATGAATTACAGGATGAATTTCCCCTAATTCAGGAACAATTACTTCGACTCTGTCAAGCGTGCTTTGCGTTTGGATATGTTCCGCAGTCCTGGAGCAGGAGTAGAGTTGTGTTCATCCCGAAACCTGGGAAGACGGATTATACCGATCCCAAGGCATTTCGCCCTATTAGTCTTTATATTAGAATTGTTGACAGCTATAAAGTTTTAAAAAAAAACATCAAAACCAGTGTAAAACCAAAGAAAACTTCAGGACACGATTTTATCACCGGGAAAATGATCAGAGAATTACCTGATAAATTCATAAAAGACATAACTTACATATATCTTTAATACGATCATGAAATCCCTATAAAAAATGGAAAATATCGCTAATTATAATGATTCCAAAGCCTGGAAAACACGAAACACTAGTTTCATCGTCAGAAAAATAAGTATAATTCCAATAATTTTGAAATTTTCTGAAAAGATGGTATTACAAAAATTGGATCCTATATTATCTGAAGGATACATTATACCAGCCATTCCACGCGAAATCAAACAAAAAAAAACATTTACGGGGGCAAGGTGTCCAATTTTTTTGAAATTCGGGGAGATGGTAGATATAGATAAAAAAAAAATAATTTGAGTAAAAACTCGGTGGGATCAAAATACGCGGAGTTCCGTTATAATTTGTTTTTGTCGGAAACTCAAATGTTCACATCTTTAAATCCGTGTATCTTAAGTATTCCTTGTCCGATTTTCACGTGTAATAGCTCGTTGGAAAGACCATTGTACATACTTTCAAGTAACCGTTTTAAACTTTGGTGTTAATGTACAATATATCGTTTAAATTTCAGTTTTAAATAGTCTTTTGCTGAAAAATCCAAATGCTCAGCCTTTTATTTTTATTTTTTTATCGTCAAGCACTTGACAATACCTTTCAAATAAGCCATCTTTCACGATGGAGACTCAACGCGTTTGAGTTTTATAGAACAAAACGTCATAACAAGTTACGGTGGAATTTAACATTTCAGTACAATTATTAATTCTAAACTACGAAATTCATGTTTTGGTTCTTACTTTTACAGTTTTATTGAATAAAGTTAATTTATTTACAAATTATTTTAATTTAAAATTATAAAAATTATCAGAATTGGAAAATCGACGCGCTGTCATATGGTTGTTACCACTGGGAACAAGGCACTGATAATCCTGAGTTTCTCTGATGGCTTTTACTGAATCAAATTTTTTTGGTAGTGATCGTGCCCGCCTTTTGTACTCTTGATTTGTACAAACTCTAAAAGTAATGTTTGATTCATTTTTTGTAGCCCAATCGAAAAGTTGTTGTGCTGTCGTTATTTGATCAGCGTAGGCTTTCGTGGCATTTTATTTGAAGGTACCCCCAATTTCGTCGTGTATGTATAATTTGCATTTCTGTATTGGTAATGCCCATGTGGAATTCTGTTCTTGGTAATGATGTATAAGATATCGCCGATGTTGGTTCTGCTAAATTTAATTTTCAGGCTGCCTTGGACTGGGATCTTGTAATACGGCGTTTCTCTTAAGGCAGAGGAGCTGGTGGAATGGCTCGGATGGCACTCATCAGACTAACTTCGGTTAATTCATCCAAATTCGGTAGCTGAATTAGATATACCATGAATTGGATTCATTAGAGTTAATTCTGCAGCGCTCAACCCATTTTAGAATAGGCATTCATCATACCAGTCCTTTATTCGGGCCAAAATAAACGTAGTCCAGGTACACTATCCATAATTCTGTTGATGGCTTTCTTAATCTCACTTACCAATACTCTTTAGCAGTTTTGATTAAATAATTTTTCGTTTGTGTTATGTAAGTTATTGTTTTGGATTTAAATAAATTTTAGGTAAGAAATTAAAATAAGCAAATAATAATAATTATAGGACTAATATTGGTAACAATCGTGAAAGAGTGAAGAAGCGTATATTCACATTTTACGTTAAGCAACTGCATACTTTGTTCTTTGAATAATTGTGAACTTGCAAAAGATTTCCTGTCAGAGAAATTTGTTTGAAATTTTGACCTTCTATCGAGCTTTTGTACAAGTTGTACCCAACAAAAATATTTTTTTTATAGAACCATACTTTATGTAATTTAAAGCTTTTAACAACCGTATACATTAAAGAGTTTTTCGATCAAGTTTGATTATACATAAAATGCCGTCCTTCCGCTATTTTATTAATAAAATATTTATTAATTAACTTTTAGGATACATTATTTCACCGTACCTTTATGGTATAATTACATATTTTTATACATTTTTAATCATTTCTATATCAGAAGAAGTTAAAAATCGAAACGAAATGCCACGAAAGCCAGCGTTCAGTGACCATACGCTGATCAAATAACGACAGCACAACAACTTTTCGATTGGGCTACAAAAAATGAATCAAACATTACTTTTAGAGTTTGTACAAATCAAGAGTACAAAAGGCGGGCACGATCACTACCAAAAAAATTTGATTCAGTAAAAGCCATCAGAGAAACTCAGGATTATCAGTGCCTTGTTCCCAGTGGTAACAACCATATGACAGCGCGTCGATTTTCCAATTCTGATAATTTTTATAATTTTAAATTAAAATAATTTGTAAATAAATTAACTTTATTCAATAAAACTGTAAAAGTAAGAACCAAAACATGAATTTCGTAGTTTAGAATTATTAATTGTACTGAAATGTTAAATTCCACCGTAACTTATTATGACGTTTTGTTCTATAAAACTCAAACGCGTTGAGTCTCCATCGTGAAAGATGGCTTATTTGAAAGGTATTGTCAAGTGCTTGACGATAAAAAAATAAAAATAAAAGGCTGAGCATTTCGATTTTTCAGCAAAAGACTATTTAAAACTGAATTTTAAACGATATATTGTACATTAACACCAAAGTTTAAAACGGTTACTTGAAAGTATGCCTTTCCAACGAGCTATTACACGGCATACTTAAGATACACGAATTTAAAGATGGGACCCTTTGAGTTTCCGACAAAAACAAATTATAACGGAACTCCGCGTATTTTGACCCCACCGAGTTTTTACTCAAATTATTTTTTTTTATCTATATCTACCATCTCCCCGAATTTCAAAAAAGTTGGACACCTTACCTCCGGATGGGTGTCTGATTTCGCGTGGAATGGCTGATACCAGAACAATTTGGTCTTCAAAATATATATATATCTTACTGTAGTGAAGGTGCACAGAGTTGTGGACAACACAACACACTCAAACTCGCCATAGCAGAAACTAAATATTATCGGCATTATGAAGGCTTTAAATATAAAATTAAAACTCGTGACAAAAAAAACACGAAGGACTGCTACTTGTTTCAAAGAAAATACCAGGTTAAACATAATGCAGCAATTACAGAACTAAATGACATTACCACAAGAGTTCCACAAGGCAGCGAACTTGACCAATATTGTATTTGTTGTATATACTGCCGATCTACCAACCACTGATAAGGTAATCACATTAACATTTGCAAATGACACAGCTGTTATGTTTCCACACAAAAATCCTCAAACTGCATCCAGAGAATTGCATAATCACTTATACAAAATTGAGAATTAGGAAAGAACGTGACGGGTAAAAGCGAGTGAAAACTAATAAACTAATATTTACGTTGAATAAACTTACATGTCCATCAGTATTAAACAATGCCACCATCCCTCAACAAATAAACGTGAAATACTTAAGTATTAATCTTGATAAAAGGCTGACATGGAGAAAGCACATTGAATCAAAGCACGCAATCAAATAAAAATAAAATTTTCAAAAATGTACTGGCGTATTGGAAGAAAATCAAAATTCAATCAAAATTACCTAGAATGTACGTAAGTAGAACCTAGCATTAAACCTTATATACAAAGCGAAACTGCCCTATATGGACATATGGAAATCAGGTGTGGGGACGATGTGTAAGTTTGTACTACAAGTGTCCTAACTTTTAATTTAGGGTTCATGTATTGGTGTAAATATAAATAAAATTGCATACATTTTGGCGGAACTATTTTATTTTATATTTTAATTAAGTAAATAAAACTCCGACTGTCCATTTAATAAATACAACAAAAAACTATTATATTAAATGAAACCTTAAATAATACAAAATAATTAAAATTTGGAAAGCATATCACACTTCAGAATATTTCATAAAAATCCATACAAAACCAACCCATAATAAGTACGAATTTCGTAAGAATTAGGCAGTTTATGGAATAATTTTTAATGAGATTGGCCGTGACCGCACTTGGGCTGATATTTTTTTTGTTAGGCCATTATATTCTCAAATTTCTGGCCGCACAACTGATTTTAACTTGGATATTTCATATCCAAATATGTATAAAAGTCCGAAAAAGTACGAATTTCGTAAGAAGAGAACAGTTTATGGAATAATTTTTAATGAAATTGGCCTTGACCGCACTAGAGCTGATATTTTTATGATAGGCCATTACGTTCTCAAATTTCTGGCCGCACAACAGATTTTGATCTAAGATATTTCATATCAAAATATGTAAATAAATCCGAAAAAGTACGAATTTCGTAAGAAGTGGGCAGTTTATGGAATAGTTTTTAATGAAATTGGAAGTGACCGCACTTGGGCTGATGTTTTGTTATTAGGCCATTGTCTTTTCCATTTTCTGGCAGCACAACAGATTTTTAACTTGGATATTTCATATCCAAATATGTAAAAAAGTCCGATAAAGTACGAATTTCGTAAGAAGTGGGCAGTTTATGGAATAGTTTTTAATGAAATTGGAAGTGACCGCACTTGGGCTGATACTTTTTTGTTAGGCCATTACGTTCTCAAATTTCTGGCTGCACAACAGATTTTGATCTAAGATATTTCATATCAAAATATGTAAATAAATCCGAAAAAGTACGAATTTCGTAAGAAGTGGGCAGTTTATGGAATAATTTTTAATGAAATTGGCCGTGACCGCACTAGAGCTGATATTTTTATGTTAGGCCATTACGTTGTCAAATTTCTGGCCGCACAACAGATTTTGATCTAAGATATTATATCAAAATATGTAAATAAATCCGAAAAAGTACGAATTTCGTAAGAAGTGGGCAGTTTATGGAATAGTTTTTAATGAAATTGGAATTGACCGCACTTGGGCTGATGTTTTGTTATTAGGCCATTGTCTTTTCCATTTTCTGGCCGGACAACAGATTTTTAACTTGGATATTTCATATCCAAATATGTAAAAAAGTTCAAAAACCTACAAATTTCGTAAGAATTGGGTAGTTTATGGAATAATTTTTAATGAAATTGGCCGTCACCGCACTTGAGCTGATATTTTGTTGTTAGGCCATTGTGTTTTCTGGCCGCACAACAGATTTTTAACTTGGATATTTCATATCCAAATATGTAAAAAATTCCGAAAAAGTACGAATTTCGTAAGAAGTGGGCAGTTTATGGAACAATTTTTAATGAAATTGGCCGTGACCGCACTTGAGCTGATATTTTTTTGTTAGGCCTTTACGTTCTCAAATATCTGGCCGCACAACAAATTTTAACTTGGATATTTCATATCCAATTATGTAAAAAGGTCCGATAAAGTACGAATTTCGTAAGAAGTGGGCAGTTTATGGAATAATTTTTAATGAAATTGGCCGTGACCGAACTTGAGCTGATATTTTTTTGTTAGGCCATTATGTTCTCAAATTTCTGGCCGCACAACAGATTTTTAACTTGGATATTACATATCCAATTATGTAAAAAAGTCCGATAAAGTACGAATTTCGTAAGAAGTGGGCAGTTTATGGAATAATTTTTAATGAAATTGGGAGTGACCGCACTAGAGCTGATATTTTTTTGTTAGGCCATTATGTTCTCAAATTTCTGGCCGCACAACAGATTTTTAACTTGGATATTTCATATCCAAATATGTAAAAAAGTCCAAAAAACTACAAATTTCGTAAGAATTGGGTAGTTTATGGAATAATCTTTAATCAAATTGGCCGTGACCGCATTTGGGAAGATATTTTTAAGTTAGGCCATTGTGTTTTCCATTTTCTGGCCGCACAACAGATTTTTAACTTGGATATTTCATATCCAAATATGTAAAAAAGTCCGAAAAATTACAAATTTCGTAAGAAATGGGCAGTTTATGAGATAATATTAATGAAATTGGCCGTGACTGCACTTGAGCTGATATTTTTTTGTTAGGCCATTGTGTTTTCCATTTTCTGGCCGCACAACAGATTTTGAACTTGGATATTTCATATCCGAATATTTAAAAAAATCCGAAAAAGTACGAATTTCGTAAGAATTGGGCAGTTTATGGAATAATTTTTAATGAAATTGGCCGTGACTGCACTTGAGCTGATACTTTTTTGTTAGGCCATTATGTTCTCAAATTTCTGGCCGCACAACAGATTTTTAACTTGGATATTTCATATTCAATTATGTAAAAAAGTCCGATAAAGTACGAATTTCGTAAGAAGTGGGCAGTTTATGGAATAATTTTTAATGAAATTGGACGTGACTGCCCTTGGGATGATATTTTTTTGTTAGGCCATTGTGTTACAAAAAAACGCAATGGAAGCACGGGCAATTTCATTAAAAATTATTCCATAAATTGCCCACTTCTTACTAAATTCGTACTTTTTGAACATTTTTACATATTTGGATATGAAATATCCAAGATAAAAATCTGTTGGGCGGCCATAAAACGGTGAACAAAATGGCCGCAAATGTCATCCTCACCGATGGGGCTGTACAAGCTCCTCAAATATAGATTTCTTGAAACTAACGCAACCAAAAACACTTCACTGTATAGAAATGATCCATGGTATATCCGAAATCATACCACCTATAGAAACCAAGGGAGTAAAACGGTCAAAGATATGATACAAGCACACAGTTTGATATATTGACAGCTTCGCAGAGTAGATCTACTAGATTTGATGTATTTATAAATCTAATCTTTGAGCTAACACATATTCAAATATATTAATTATTATTCTAACTATAACAATAAGTCTTTAACATATAGGTTAAGACTTAGATAACATATTTTTAGATTGTAAGCTTTACACACTTGTTAGTTTCGGGTAAAGAAAGATTCAAATATAAAGCATAAAATAAAAGCATAGAATAAAAAATAAAATAAAATAATAAATTTTATATTGGGCAAATTATAGCTGGGTTTTGTTTTGTTTGAGTTCTCAATTTAGTTCAAACTGAAATTCAATTTTTGAGATTGAAAGATTAATTCTTGTGCAGAAAATTAAACGTTTGCGCACACCAATATAATTTTATAATGTTTGTATGTATATATAATTCCTGCGTTATATTTTATTTATAAGAAAATATTATTAGAATTTCATGACACAACGACAAATTTATTAACTTGATCGTGAAGTCGCATTTTTTTTGTTTTATTGTACAAAAAATCAATTAAAATTGAAAAAATTACGCAACATATTTTTTATCGTTTGCAAAAGAAAGACATTCAGAATTGATCGTTGGATATTTTTTCCTTAAACGGTACTTGTCGCCCTTTCGCTTTTATTTTTTGTTTATTTATTTATGTACATAATATATAAATATATGTGTACGAATATAATACATAATATAATAAAAATTGTTTTGTATGTCACAACAATATTATTATTATTTTTATTTTACAATTAATTTAAACAATAATAAAAATATTTTATTAAATACATTACATGTTCATCAAAAAATTATGTAATCGTTATAAGAATTGTTTGTACGCGCGAATATGTAATCCTCGTATAACAAACAATAAAAGGTAAAAGATTTATGATATCTTCTGCCTTAAAATCCTTGGGTGTTAATTAAGTGATTGGTAAAAGGTGGGTCTCTTGCGAATTTGTATAAAAAAAATAATTTTAATATCGGTCGGAATATTTCCTGCGATATGGATATGAAAGTATTTATCAATATGTATGTGTGATAATTGTTATCGTTTTTGTTAATGTACATGTACGTGACATTTAAAATTTTATAAAAACAATCAACTGTCGCTTTACTCTGTACAAAACACATACTAATACAATATATAGCCAGAACATACATAAAAGTAATTTTATTTTTTACAAAATATATGAAAAATCAAATTCTGATTCATTCAGAACATTATGAGTCACTTAGCTTGGCGTAACATATATTATGTACTGTATGTATATGCGGTTAGTAAAAATAACATAAAAAAGTCTATTTTATATAACTGACAAAACTATGTACGAGTATACTGTCTAACAGAAATAAATTTAAATTTCCGATTTTTGTGTTTTTTTAAGACATGTAATATCCTTTCACCAAAGCGACATACTGTATACCCTAACCAATTACTCATCGGATTTTCCACATGCATAATATAAAGTAATTACAAAAAAATTAATTATAATAATAAATTTCATAAATAATCATCTTTAATCATTAATCAACTTTATTTTCACACTTGTTTTGTTGTACCAATATATGTAATATATGTATATTCTCAACTATACATACATATTTGTGTATTAAAATAAATAAAAAATAAAAAAAAAATTGTTTTTTTTTCGAATCGTTAAAAAAATACAATCCCAAGAAGAACATGTGTTTTCATGCCGCGTTTTCGCATTCTTGCACTCAAAATACTGTGCTGTTGTGTGTGCATCCATCCACACAGTGCGCGCATTCAGATAATGTAGACATTACTTAATCGTGCGCATAATAATATAAGGGAGGAAATATTTAGGTCATCTTCATCATATTGCTCACATACATATTTAACGGAATGAAATATAACTCCTAACAGGTGCTCCCCGCTTTTTATTTTATTTGAATTTAACTATTTTAAGTGACTTATTGTAATTAAAATTAAAATAAAATCCTTTTAAACGGAAATCATATTTATTTGAACCCTTTTAACCCGTTTTACAAAATATAATTTATTTGTGTCTAAATACACTTGTGGGAAATGATTAGAAATCACGTTTCAATTATTAACATACCATTTCGTTACCCATTTTTATAGATTTTCATGACGCGGAACATAGTGAGAGCTCTTCCTTTTTTATTGAACTAATCATCAAATTTTGGAAATATTAATAAAAAAATTCCTCTACCGAAACGAGGTTTCTAGAACAATGCAGATTTTGCATATTGTATTGTGCCAACTCATAATATGTGAGGTCTTTTTACGATTAAAATTAAAACCGCTCATTTGACACATCCATCAATTTAACCTTCAAAAAAAAAATTTTATTCATTGTTAATTGTGTTCATATGTACATATCCTTTGTTGATTCAGCCTGGCAAGCAACATACATAATATTCATATGTGCCATCACTCACCTATTTAATATTCATACCTTAATTAATACACCATCAATCATAAATTGATGCCCTTTTCATATACATACGTATAGCAGCGCGCAATTTTTATAAATTTCCATTAGCAAATTATGTGTACATATTTTTTTATGAATATGTACATACTTACAACAAACATATTATATACAAAATTAATAATCTTATTATTCTAAACATGCTCGTGGGACGCGAAAACCAAAAAAAAAAAAATTGAAACCACGAACAAAAAAACCAAATTCACTTTCAATTGTATAACACAACAAAGAGAAATAATTATTTTTGTGTTTAATTCAACTTGTGGTACTCTTACCTAAATATTTTAGGTGTCTTGTATACATATATTGCCAAAAAATAGTGAAAGTTATTTATTTTTAAAATATTGTATATAAGCAAAATACTACACAGTATTATTATTATTATTATTGTGAGACAAGTTTTTTTTTGGCGGATAATTGTTTGTTGTTGGAAGTAAATTTTTTTGAACGCGGTTTTCTTTTACGTTGTTTCGCGCGCGCGGTTTTCAAATGCGATTTTTTTTCGTTTTTTGGCTGATGGTTGTTTTGTAATAACAAATGTATAATTACATGCCGGTTGGAGGTGGTAATCTTGATTCTGTTTTAATAGGGCACACAGCTCAAGTGAGAGAGAGGAAGTATGCTCCATTCGCGACTCGTTTGAAGAGTTATTATTTTAAATTTTATTTTAGAGATTCATATCAATTTGATTTATCGCGTGTGCAATCGACTTAAAAAAATCGTTTACATACTTAGTTATTTAAATTTTATCGGTACGCGATCTACCGATATTTCCGAATACATATTTTTATGATAAATTTCATTGTCATAATATGAATTGGATTGGACTTACTCGTATGTCTATATGATTTAGTGTAAGCCACATAAATGTCACTTTCTATATATTCACCCGGCACATCGTTTTATTAGTTATAAGCACAAAACATGACATACATCTTTAAAAATGTTCTGCCTGAAGGATATATGTCCATTCACTATACATATAATGTATCAAACTCGTATGTATGAAACAAAAAGTAGATTTTTGCCATTATCCGAATTAAAATTCAATGCGCGAAGAGACCTGACATTTGATTTTAGGAGGCAGTACTGTTCCCAAATATGGCCCGAAACAAAAATTTTGCGGTTTGACCGTAGTTTTGGATAATATTTAAAACTGTATTCTTTCATTATTTTTTAACATGCACAGCCAAATGCCACATTCGGCGATGCATATATAATATAATATAAACCAGAAAGTGCTACATGTTGTATAAACAGGTATTTTCTTTGATGGAATTCTTCATAAAATTCTACGGCTGCAACTTCTTTAATTGTGTATATTAGTCCATATATGGTGTAACATAGCAGAATAATATTTCTTTTCATATAAAGAAAAAAAAAACACTTGCCTTTTGTCATACTGGTTTCGGATTAAATTAAGCTTATTCGAAGCTTGTGTGAAGCATGCTTATTGAACAATAAAACGAACTTTCTGTTTCATCATTTCAGGCTTATTATCATCGTCATATATCTTGCACTTTAAAAGAATTTATCAAGATCATATGTGATCACACTAAAGATGTGTGTTTGCACTTTGTCTGACAATTGTCTAATCATTTCCTAAGGCTATAGAGTCCAATTGATCACCAATTACTCTGGTAAAGACACGTTAGTTGATGTATTAAATGGAGTCGCATCAGGTTTCATGCGATTTCTTATAACTTTCCACAATGAGTATTTTGTGTTCTGTTGCCGAAAACTACCCTAATTCTGAACGCCTTGGTTTTTCTACTT
This sequence comes from Tipula unca, assembly GCA_951394425.1. Classification (NCBI taxonomy): domain Eukaryota; kingdom Metazoa; phylum Arthropoda; class Insecta; order Diptera; family Tipulidae; genus Tipula; species Tipula unca. The sequence goes on along the minus strand of OX596382.1, from coordinate 147,575,731 downwards.
TCTTTAGCAAAGCTAATCTCAGAGGCATTTTGTCAGGCGTATGTGTTTTTGGAACATCGGCCATTATCATCACTAATTCCCTATTATCGAACAACTCGTTGTTATAGCAATCGGTAAGCTTAGGTCGTGTGCCTTTAGTTACAGTTCACACAAAATGCATTTTCTTTTTGTAGACCAGTATGTAGAATGTCCCGCTGATAAATAATTCAAATACTGTACCAGATTTATATAGATGAATGCTTAATGTCATAGGTTTAGTAGTATGTGTCTGACATTAACAGTAAGTTAATATTCGCATGTATTTCCGCTTTGTGTGCACTAGGCTATTTACATACTGATCTGGCTAATTTGACGGCAGTCAATTTTGTTTTTTAGGCCATGTGTCAATTAGTTAAAAAACTAGTTAAAAATTAATATTTTAACAGGAAAATCTAATTTTCCGATTGTTTACTTTGTTGTGAACAAACAAAACTGAATTTGAGTTTTCGGTCAACATTTTAAGTGTTAACAATTTTTTGAACTATTCGACACATGGCCTTAACAGAAATTTCCATTATCGAGTTCCTGTTTGCATTATTATCAGGGCTTGCTGCTTAACCCGCCGTAGGCAGCTAGATCTATTGTTCAAGATACTCAATTTTGAAATTCAACCATATACACAAAAGTTATCATGGTATATCTAACCTATACTTGCGTAAACCTAAATTCCGAAACAAACTTTTGTGTACAAAATATTTACGTTTTAATTTATTTCGTATTTAAATTAAACGACTATTCTGGAAGCTTATCTTGTGGGTAGCAAATTATAGAGTACAGAATTCAAGTTGATTCATTCCAATAACTAAAACAGATAGACAAGACAAACTACCTAAAAATCTATATGTAGTATAAAAAACGATCGTTTTGTGCGGGCAAAATAGCAAACTTACTGGCCCTTCTCTTAGATTTTAATCTTTTTCGAAAACCAATTTATTTAAAATCGTGGAATTACACAAATCGATAGTCCAACAAAAATGTTCGTAAATGGTCTGGCCTTCAATACATTTCAAAATGTCCGTTTTCTGAAACTCCATTCATCCGATCGTAATGTGGTTTCATTAATAGTCGATGGACGTTATATCGTGGTGCCACATATTTACTATTTAGGTTGCGGACCAATTCACGGGTAAAAGTCGACGTTTACTTTAAATTTCGGTAAATTCATTTACCCTATTAAAAAGAAGGGTAAACCGAGTACACGAAACTAAATGGTTAACTAAATGTTTAAATGTTTAACATGTTTAAAATGTTTAGATTGTTAGTTTTTTAGTAATCTACGGATTAAGTATGCTGAAAATAAACAAAAACACGTATTTCAATAAAACAAAAATACTAAAAATCAAGTTTTATTTAAGTAATTGATTTACCCGACAATTGGTCCGCAGCCTTAAGCAGCGTACATAACATCGGGAGAATTTACCATAGTATAATTCCCGGTCTCTCGATCAATCAAATCGCTTAAAATGATATAAGCCCCTCCTACTTTTGCCATACTCGAGTTAAAGAAATTCTATTTTTGAGCAAAATGGGCCGCAGGGTTACCAACTAAAACATAATTATTTTTTAAATTATGAGCAATTTTTTGAATATTGACAAAAGAGCAAACTGTAATACGCAGTGTAACATAAATGTACTGCATATTATAGTTTGCTCTTTTTGAATTTTGACGTCTTATTTGATTTGATTTTTCTATTCCGTGTCACCGGTAATTTTTGTGTATATTGTTTTAATTATATTTCGTGTAGATATTTAAGTTTATTATAAAATTATGTAATATTATAATAAAATTAGATTTTTATATAATATAATTATTACATATTACCAATTAAAATAAATGATTTTCAGTAGGTACTCGCATTCATTCAAAGTTCATAATTTGTGAGTATCCAAAATAAACCGTAATAGAGATAATAATCCGTCATAGAGATGAGAATCGTTTTGTCCGACGGTATGCCGATCTACTAGAAATCACCCACCTTTCGTCATTTGAGTAATATTAATTATTATATTGATTGTTGTTAGTAAAAATTGCAATACAGTTCCAAAATGTCTCCGTTTAATTTGGAATTGTGTTTTGTTGTTGTGTAGTAAATCAGTGAATCAGTCCCAATACGGCCATATCAATATTTTAATCCATTTCGATAAATTTATTTGTTATTTAAAATGGCCGCTAGAACTAATAAATTAAAAAACTTAAAATAAGACATGTCTCTCAAAACGCACAATAATAAACAATTTGGTATTGACACAGCCAATCTCAAATTGATAATGAAAAATTTAGCAAATCTAACAAAATGGGCTAAATTTTGAGCGAAAACATCAGCGTCTAACTTCAACTCAATACTATGGTAAATTCTCCCGATGTTATGTACGCTGCTTTAGTGACAAATTTTCCAACAATGATGATTTATTTGATCATGCTTTGTAAATGATGTTTTATTCGAAAAAAATATTAATGATTGTAGACATTGTGTATTTTTTTGTTGTTGCGATTTTAGAAATCACTCTCTTGAAGTATCGAAGCAATATCATGTTTGTACCGACCGAGTATACACGGAAAACACTGGTTTACTGAGATTGCAATTACACCTTGCCGTGAAATTATACCTCTGTATTTGTAAAGTAATATTACTTTTCTGATTATGTTTGACAACGTCGAAATACATGTCCACTTATTCTAGAGCACTATTTCGATTGAATTATAAAATAAACGATCCACTTGAAACTTATAAACAGAATTGTCTGATGATTAAATGACACAAATTTTGTTTCTGAATTTCATCAAAGATTGCTAACTCTATGACTGCTCTGTTAAAATATTATAATACAGAACTTTTGTTTATTACGTTCTATAGGGTGGGTGTACTCGTTTTCACTGACTATAATGCCATCTATTTAAAAAAAAAAAAAAAAAAAAAAAATGCCATCTATGATTACACCGACAAGACGACGTTATTTTTTAGCACATTTCGCTTAAAACAATTTATATGATCTTTTCCGTGGAATACGACTTTTCGAGATATATTGCCAAATCCATTCTAATTGGCCAAGTAGACCACCCGATCCAAATATAATACAAAAATAAATAAGATTAAAAAATTGGTTTAGTCGATATATTTATATAAATATTATGAATGTTAGTATGTATTTCTTCTGGTCGCATTTCTGTTCTAACTAACAATTGTAATTTTAAAAACATTTCGGACTTAGTTGTTGATTTAGATTCAACGAAATGTTGCAGATTAGGTCATCTTGACGTAAGATAGCACAGATTAAAAATTATTATGCAGCAAGCGAGACAAAATAAATGTCTCCACGATTGTATAGCAGATTTTAGTAAAAATATACATCAACATATTTGAGGTTAGGTATAGTTCATGATTTTAAAACGGAGATAAATATATATGTACTTTTACATACTATAAAATTAAACAGTTTTGAACGTGCTCTTTTACATCTTTTCTAACAGAAATATGGAAGTCTTGTGCTAGAACAAGGTGATCTTTTTTGGGTATGTTTCTATGGTTTCATCTGTTGATTTTCAACAAGATGAAGTTTTTTCTCGTTTTTACTAATGTCTCCTGTCAACATGATGAAAGGAAAGTGATAATCAACGGGATCAAAAATCCGTCTTTAAGTTAGTATACATGTAAGTTTGGAAGGAAGTTGGTAAACTTTATCAACGAGATTCATAAATGCGTTTATATGAGTTAATATTCATCAATAGTTAATTTCACAGTCCTCCTCTTGAATATAGCCAACCTGAAATTGGCAATATATTTACAGATTCCCGTAAATATAATCACATGGCTCTAATCTAACAGTGACAATAAATGCTGATTTACGATATCCTTAAGAATTTCGCCAACTGCAATTTTTTTACTGTGGATAATCAGCTGCATTTTGTAACAGAATTCCAAATGCATTTGCTAACATAGTGTTTTAATTGTTTTAGACTTATCTTCACTCATCTGCAAGTGTTTTCTTTAGTTGAGCAGCTTTGCGTACCTCTTTATAGACTATATACAGTTTAGTGATAAAATTTATCGGACGCTTCAATATTAATATATGTAAATATATACGTTTAACGAAAGTAATCCTTAGAATTTGGAATTGTACTTTCAACTCATCACTATAAACGACTATTTTAATGTAAGCGTCATTATCGGAACAAAATTATCAAATTAATTTTTGTAATTTAATGAGAAATTAATTAAGTCGGTATATAATATGTACAAGTTCGAGGTCACCTCTGATTTAACATTCTATTTTTCGTTTGGCACGCACCAAACTCAGTATATACATACTTAATTGCCAATCAACAAACCACAATAATCATCATTTCCTCAACTATGTATATGTACTAATCAAATAAAAATCATCGCAAAGCTTGTTCAAAAAAAAAATTAAAATTAAAATTTGTTTTTCCATTTAAGTATGTCACAAAATTTTAATAATCTTCCAATTATAGAAATTCTAATCAACCAAAAATATTCTATAGCCAAATAAATTATATTAAATTAATTTTTTATTACAGTTCAATAATCTAATTAATAAACAACAAAAAATTAAATCAAACGCCAATTTAATTTAAATTATTTCCGATCATTAATTTTAATTTTAAATAGCAAAAACAAAACATTTCTTATTATGTAGTGTACAGAAAGACACATATATTCAAACACATACATTATCTAATTAATTTTCATATATAGATAGATACGTAAGTGTGTACGTTGTTTGTGTAACCGCGATTTTTTTCCAAATGGCGCTGATTTTTTTTACAAATTTAGTCAACTTAAAAAATTAAAAATTATTAATATTGAATATTTCATTTATGTATATGGATTTTTTAATTACAGTGTTCCGGAATATTTATTTAATTTGTGTTATTATTTAACTCGCGCTTTTTACACTTTTACTTATACACACTTAGGGTGTTCACATTTCCTTATTTCAAAGGATATTCTTATGTATTTTGTTTATCAAATGTCTGTGTTTTGAATACAAACGAATAGCTTTTGTTTTTTCTAAATACTTTACGGAAATTCCTTTTTAAATATGTACAGATAAATGTCTATTAAATGAAGAAACGACGGCACTACTACAACAAATATATATTATTGAATCGTTAATTCGACCGCACAGTAAAACGCATCAACAAATCAACCTTATGAATTTTGAATAAAATTTAAAAACAATTTTTTTTTGAATTGTCATTAATAATTTTAATTATATGTGAATTGAATATTGAGTAATAATGTAGGTATGTACATATGTGGCGTTATAATTTGGTTGTGTATAATTACAATTGGAACATACTGCCGTACGAATTAAAATTTGTGTGTGCAACATTATTAAGGTTGTGAGATAATTTTCTACTTCCGGTTCTTTTAAGAAAAATGATAATTCTTGTGTTATTTACAAATTACATTACTTTGTAATGCATACAGCCAACAAAAAAATAAAATCGTTATATTCGGAACAGAATGATTCTATGATGTTTCAGTGTTCAGTAGTAATGTAAAATTAAATAAGAAAATATTTAAAAACCCAATTTTATGTAGACACATAGGGTATGTAAAAGTCTTCAGTATCTCGAAATCGACGCAAGATATACGAAACTCTGATCTACCACTAAATCAAACCTATGAGCTACAAAGTAGTGAAAAAAATACGTACCTCACCGATTTTGCTTCTGAGATAAATAACCGTTAATGCTAGTTTTTGATAAGTTTTAGGGTTTCGTATACTCGTGTATGTGCATAAAATGTAAATCGGAACCACCATGACGTCACTCCGTTGTCCATCTGTCACAGGTTCAAAACTTTTGAACTATCGTTCGTAACGAGTGGAAATATACCTTCTGTAAACATAATTGAGATAATCGATGTTACGCTGTAAAATCAAGTATTTTTAGTTTGGTTCATAACTAAATATATTTTTACAAGCTGATTATTTCAAATAAAATTGGTTAGAACGCATATTCAAAAAGACTTATGCTTATTGTACGGAACCCTCGGCGTGAAACATAGTACATATTGCCTTAACAAACGCATTCATTTGTTTCTGTAAACACTTTTTATTGGTAAACAATTTAATTGAGTTTAAAGTTGGTTAATAAAAATAAACTAAAATAATCAATGAGTTAAATTATTGTTGGTAATAAATATTTTAAATATCCTTTTTATTCAGATTAGACTTTTAATTTAAAATTAGGAAGTCGATAGTCAGAAGCATTACGTTTGCATGTCAGTCACTGAAAAGTTAGTTTGAAAATTCAGATTGTAGCTAACTTTTACTTATTACTTATTCTTCTTTGTGCCCAGAATTAATAGCTTGATTGCCGATATCAGCACCTACGTTTTCGAAATATTTATTCATTTAAATTACAATTATCTGCTGATACCTATTATGTATTTTTTAAATTCAATTATCGCTGATTTTTTAAGAGAATGATTATTAGGTAAAATTTCGTTGACCATCTAATATATACGACCATTTTTAGAATTGAAATAAGAAATATTTGGTTTAAATTTTTCACTATAATAATTTATAAACTGCAGTTCCAACTCTATCAACCCTGACGAAGATCACAGTTTTCGAGCGATTTGGGAACAAAAATTTCGTTTTTCTTTTGTTTAGTTATCGTGGGGAAACGATTTTGCATGATGGTGTGAAGTTGGTCTACGACTGTGTCGCTGGTTGGTATGGGAGCTGATAATGAGCAGCATTAATAATTGCTCATCAAACAGTATTCAACATACATTTAGAATTCATATGTCATGTACAATTTTATGTTAATTTATTTTATTTTAATTATCCTAATTTCACCTCTGTTTATGTATAATTTAATTTCATTATATGTATACAATATTTATAATTTGCATGCATTATATACTTGCCAAACATTTTTAATACTCTCATTATGTACAATTAATGTTATATTTTTTAAGAAGTTTTTGTTGTTGCTTTTAATCTCTCTGAGATTATATTTTGTATTGGAAAAGTACATTCAAATTTGTAATAAATAAATTAGTCTTCTTACAACATTCAACAGATTTAGTGGTGGCCATCACATTGTTTTTATTTATCTGAATTACTAAACATTTTGAGATCGCGACAAGAGCGAATATTCATATTCATCATTATAAATCGCATCCGCATATAGCGCAACGAAATACATTCTACATTCTAAACTCATCTTATTCCACGAAACGGAAAACGCTCCGCTTCATTATCATTGGTGTCAGAAGTAGGATAGCGGATATTGATTCATCGTACGTACATTTTCCGCTATTCAATCTACAGGAATATTCGGCTAGTAACGCGACTTGCAGTTTACATTCAGCTAAGTATCACTTTATTATTATTTTTAATAAGAATTCTAAAGTTCTAATTCGCGGTGTTATTATTGATTGTAATTTTAATTATCTAAATCGTTTTAAAACGTGTGTAACATCGACGGTTTAAACAAACGTTATTTATAACTTCAAATATCTGTTATACCTCGTGGTTTGTTCTTTGTTGTTCTGAGTTTTCTTATTTTCAATATGGCTAACGAAACACAAATAAAACGATGCAAACAGTGTAATAAAAATTTTGAGGATTTTTTAAAAGAATTGTCAGAATTTGTTGATGCTAAATTAGATACAGCACCAAGGTCTCAAATTCAGCTTCGGCTTAATGATTTAATATTGAATTATGACAATTTTAAAAGAAATCAGACTCTGTTTGAATCGTTCGATGAAACACAATTTGAATCTAAAATCCGAACCACCATAGATCGTTTATATTATAACTTAAGACCGGCGTTAGAAGATAAGATTGCGGATCTTGCTAAAAAGAAGGTTTTTCCCGTTCTTAACGTAAATGAAGAGCTTTCATTCATTCCGAAATTGCCAGAGATTTTGTTGGATAATTTCACTGGTGAAATTACTAGATGGAAAGGATTCATCGAATCTTTCGATAGTCATGTGCATAATAACCCCAAATTAAACGATTTAACTAAATTTCAATATCTTAAAAATTCAGTTAAAGGCTCCGCTGGTAAATGTTTCGAGAACTTAGACTTTATTTCCGCCAACTATGATGAAGCTAGACGTTTATTGATTCAGCGTTTTGATAAACCTAATCAGATAGCTGAAGAACATATAAAGGCGCTGTTCTCAATGAAGCCAATTGATAAGCCAACGCCGATTAAATTGCTGAATTTATTAGATGATTTTAATTCTCATGTTCGCTCACTTAAGACTTTAGATCGTCCAGTTCAATACTGGGATGATTTACTTGTATATCTGATAGTTTCCAAGTTCGATTCACACACAAAATCCAAATGGAAAGAAGCAACACTACCAAACGTGCTTCCTTCATTCGAGGATGTTGTAAAGTTCATTCATGTTCGAAGTCATAAGATCAGTGAATATAAAACTGATTTATCATCTTCATCTGCATCAACCGTGTCACGGGAAATAAAAACTACAAAATCCAATCAATTGCAATCAAAGCCATATAAACGAATGGCGTTTTCTGCATTCAAAGGCTACAACTGTGTTGTTTGTAATCAAACAGGACATTCTATAAATCGATGTCATAAATTTATCGCAATGTCTGTTGATGAACGCAAAGAGGCTGCAACCAACTTAAAACTGTGTACAAATTGTTTGAGATCATCACATCTTATTGATCAATGTAACATCACTGATGTATGTCACATTTGTAAAATAAAACATCATACTCTCTTGCATTCAAGCAGCACAGCATCAGCAAATACTAGTCAAATTTCTCAAAAGAGCACTACATTGACTCAACCAAATTCTGGATCATCTACATTGACCAGTACAATATCACTTAACAAGCAGAATTCGACAACTTCAATAGGTTCATCTGCACCAAAAATCATATTTCTAGCTACGGCATTGGTTGAGATTCGTCATATAGATGGGCATTCAATTATAGCTCGAGCATTACTCGATTCAGGTTCACAATTGAATTTTATTACTCATTCATTAATTAATCGTTTAGGAGTTAAAACTCGATTTTCACATGTGAACATAAAGGGCATTGCTTGTGCTTCTACTTCATCATCAAGGGCTTCAACAATTACTATACACTCGCGTATAAATCAATTCTCTGCAAGACTTGACGTTCATATACTCAGCAGAATTTCAGATATGCAGCCATCAGTTCGAATTGATTCATCTAGATGGTTAATTCCTGCTAATGTCAGTCTAGCCGATCCATCATTCTGCGAGCCTCATGAAGTAGACTTACTTCTTGCAGCTGATATTTATTTCAAATTACAATCCATTGGTCAAATAAGACTAGGTGATGAATTACCTATTCTACAAAACACGGTATTGGGTTGGGTTGTAGCTGGAGGAACTTCAATTTCATCATCTGATCACAGTAATTGCAATTTAATTGCATGTTCTGAACCACAATTAGATGAATTATTAGAGCGATTTTGGAACATAGAGGAATGCCAAAATAACGATGAATCATTACTTAAGTCGTCCGATTGTGACAAACATTTCCAAGAGAATTTCTCTAGAGACATCGATGGCAAATTTATCGTTAAGCTTCCTTTCATTCACAGTCCAGAATTGCTAGGTGATTCATCATTTTTAGCAAGACGAAGATTTCTAATGCTCGAAAAACGACTCAATAACAATCCAGAAATTTGTATGCAAAATATAATTCTTTTATGAAGGAATATCAAACGCTTAATCATATGGAAATGGTAAAACATGTTGAACCTATGAATTATTATTTACCACACCACTATGTTATGAAACCCGATTCATCGACAACTAAGCTGAGAGTCGTTTTTGACGGCTCAGCAAAATCGTCGAGCGGTTACTCTATTAATGATTTATTGATGAATGGGCCCGTTGTTCAAAATGAATTATTTGCTGTTCTTCTTCGATTTCGTTCACACATTCATGCATTTACTGCTGACATATGTAAGATGTATAGGCAGATTCTACTTCACTCCAATGACCAACAATACCATTACATTTTCTGGCGATACAATTCATCTGATGAGCTCCAAACATATAAACTGAAGACTGTCACATATGGTACTACTTCGGCACCATATCTTGCAACACGCTGTTTATTACAGCTTGCTCTCGATTCTCAATCTAGTGAACCGACAGCCAGTTCAGTAATTCGTGATGATTTTTATGTGGACTACTTGTTGACTGGTTCTGATACCGTAGAAGAAGCAGCAATGTTGAAAACTGTTGTCACTTCAATTTTGCATGGTGCCAATTTACCTTTGCGTAAATGGTGTTGCAATAATCAGGAGCTTCTTAGTGATATTCCAGAAGACGATCGTGAATCGCAATATCTAATTAATGACAAAACTGGTATAAAAACTTTAGGGATGTACTGGCATCCAATTTCCGACCATTTTCGTGTAAACATCAATTTAGATTCTGCAATTACCTCAACTGCCACTAAACGAAAAATCATATCCCAAGTTGCAAAGATTTTTGATCCTCTTGGATTAGTGTCTTCAATAGTGGTAGTGGGTAAATTATTACTACAAAAGTTATGGTCATTGAAGGTTAGCTGGGATGAAGCTCTTCCAATGGCATACCATACTTATTGGGTTAATTTTCTAGGTGAGCTACCGAAATTAGCTCATTTAAACATTCCACGTCATTTATTTAATGGCAGCGCGAAGTATCCAGGAAGTCAATTGCATGGATTCGCTGATGCCAGCGAAAAGGCTTATGGTGCCGCCATCTATGTACGTTTTTTAGGTCAGGAAGGTTACACTGCTAATTTAATGTGTTCAAAATCTCGGGTTGCTCCTTTGAAGCACGTTACTTTGCCCCGACTTGAAATGTGTGCAGCACAACTCTTGGTCAAACTCATGCAAAAGGTTTTTAGTATTTTAAACTTCAGGGTTGATTCATGCTATTACTGGACGGATTCTATGATAACTCTTCATTGGATTAAATCGTCATCTTCCAAATGGAAAACCTACGTGGCACATCGTGTGTCCGATATTCAAGCAAGATCCGATTTTAATAAATGGCTGCACGTAGAGTCAAAATTAAACCCAGCCGATTTGATTTCAAGAGGGACTTTTCCTGAATTATTAATGAATTCTGAACTTTGGTGGTTTGGACCTAATTTTCTTCATTCATCTATTGAGGCTTGGGATAATTCAGAACAACTTACAAAAATAACTGAGGTCATCGAAGAAAAACACGTTACTGTTGTGACTGCAAGCGCTGAACTCAGCCATGATATTTTGGATCGAATACATGGTAAAAATTCTTTGGTGACAATACAAAATGCAATGGGTTATGCACTTCGTTTCATCCAGAATTGCCGTTTCAAAAACTCAAGAACAATTGGACTTCTGAATGCGGAAGAAATACAAAAAAGTTTGAATACAATTCTACGCCTGGTTCAATCCACCAGCTTTCCAATAGAATACAATGGATTACTAAAACCGGGTTTTCAAGTTCGACATCCATTACTTAAATCACTTTCATTATTTATGGATCAACAACACATAATTAGAGTTGGTGGTCGCTTAAAATTCGCTGCAATTTCTTATACATCGCGGCATCCAGCATTACTACCAAGCAATCATTATTTTACCACCACACTAATGAGTTTCATCCACAGAAAGCACTTACACGTTGGTCCACAAGCACTTTTAGCAGCCGTACGACAATCTTACTGGCCGATAAACGGAAAACAGCTTGCGAAAAAAGTTTACAGGTCATGTGTAATGTGTTGCCGTGTAAAACCAAAATTTCCTGAACAACTTATGGCAGATTTACCACCAGAACGAGTCAATCCAGCACCACCGTTTTATAACGTTGGCATAGATTATGCAGGACCGTTGTTCATTCATTGTCGTATACGCGGAAAGATTCCGACTAAGGCATATTTGGCAGTTTTTGTATGTCTTGCTACAAGAGCCGTGCATCTGGAATTGGCCTCAGACCTCACTTCTGCTTCATTCATCGGTGCATTTCGTCGTTTTATAGCTACAAGAGGACTATGCAAAACTGTTTTCTCAGATAATGGGACCAACTTTGTAGCCGCTAATTCTGATCTACACGATTTGTTTAAGATGCTTCAAGATGCAGATTTTCAACAGCAGCTCAAATCATGCACAGCAGAAGATCAAATTACCTGGAAGTTTTCACCACCTGGATCTCCACATTTCGGTGGTATTTATGAAGCTGTTGTAAAGTCAGCAAAATATCATATTCGTCGCACCATGAGAAACGCTAACTTAACCTATGAGGAGCTTAACACATTGATAAAGCAAGTTGAAGCTGTACTAAATTCCCGTCCCACCACTCCACTTACTACAGATGACAGTTTGGAAATATTAACTCCTGGTCATTTCCTGGTAGGTCGACCATTAACTGCAATACCTGAGCCAAACATAATCAACCATCATGACATAAAGTATGCTAAACGCTGGGAATTAGTAAACCTCTTATATAAACAATTCTGGTCAAGATGGTCAACTGATTATTTGCAGCAACTACAACACCGATATTATTGGAAGAATAAGCATAAAAACATCGCAGAGGGAACAATTGTAATCATCAAGGATCCAAATTTGCCACCTCTCAAATGGAAATTTGGGAAAATAACTGATCTTCATACTGGCCGAAATGGATTAGTGCGCGTTGATAAAAACTTCCACTGGAACAATCAAACGAGCCATCGTCAATCTCTGCCCTCTTCCAGTAAATGTTGAACCACAGAGTGTTCAAGATGGGGGAGAATGATAATGAGCAGCATTAATAATTGCTCATCAAACAGTATTCAACATACATTTAGAATTCATATGTCATGTACAATTTTATGTTAATTTATTTTATTTTAATTATCCTAATTTCACCTCTGTTTATGTATAATTTAATTTCATTATATACAATATTTATAATTTGCATGCATTATATACTTGCCAAACATTTTTAATACTCTCATTATGTACAATTAATGTTATATTTTTTAAGAAGTTTTTGTTGTTGCTTTTAATCTCTCTGAGATTATATTTTGTATTGGAAAAGTACATTCAAATTTGTAATAAATAAATTAGTCTTCGTACAACATTCAACAGATTTAGTGGTGGCCATCACATTGTTTTTATTTATCTGAATTACTAAACATTTTGAGATCGCGACAAGAGCGAATATTCATATTCATCATTATAAATCGCATCCGCATATAGCGCAACGAAATACATTCTACATTCTCAACTCATCTTATTCCACGAAACGGAAAACGCTCCGCTTCATTATCAGGAGCAATAGGATTTTTAACGAGGAACTTGCTCGTCAGGTTGATGGTTTAACTGTAAACTATTTTAACTGTTTATACTAGGCCATAATCAACGGGCAATGATCAATATACGAGTAGCACAGATATTCGGATTTGAAATGTTTTGTAAAATGTTGAAGATGGTTCGACGAAGTGATTCTGCGATGTATTGGGGCAATCGGTCCCAGTTGATGTTTCACAGACGATTTCCGAGGCCAGGTAGTTTGAAAAGCTTTAGTTTTATTGATGAACTAGCGTGACATATATGGAACCAGAAGGTAATATCTTTTGGTAAGAAAGTAGATTCTGCAGTTCCGAATCAAATTTTGGTGTTTTTATGATCATGTTGTAATCAAAGTAAGTCTCGACTGTGGTCGGTTTAAATTGTGAATTCCCGACCCTCAACCAAGTATCTGAAATGTTTCATTGCCAGATAAATTCCGAATAATTCCGATAGTTTCCTCGAAAAGAATCCCAATGGTTCCCAACAATCATTATTGTACTGTTATAGAACAGTCCCAATGGCCGTGATCGATACAGCAGTGATCACGCTAATTTTTCGTTGTTCATCAGAAGTACTAAACAGAGTTATGTTAGCCAATTCATGCTTGAGTATCGCAAGTGCGTTTTGATATTCTTCAGGCCAAGATAAATTCTTTGGCTTCTTGGGCCAAGTGAGCGTGAATTGGACCTTTAAAAATACATTTAGATAAGTTAAAGTCACACTTAATAAAATTGTTGTAAAAAAGCTGGGATAGAACATTATATACATATATGTAGTTATTTATTATGTAGTTATTTTAAGTAAGCAAATAAATAAAATTTCTGGTCCGAACAGATTTACGCCAACATGAAAATTTAAATTAGGTCAATGAAGTAAATATTACTACATTACACATCGGTGATAAACATTAACGCTGTAATTATATGTTTATCAGACAATAAATGCAACTTACGCACTTTGCAAGTCGTTATAGTCGTTATTTATTCTTATAACAAGGGACAAAGGGATCGATACTCGATTGTCGTATGCAAAGTAAGCAAGCAATTTTCATATGAAGGAACAAAATATTTTTGATTCAATTTTTATCGTTGGTATGCATTGGGCGTTTCCAGCGCATTGAGGTATCACTAAAAACAAATAAGAGTGCTCCTTTGTCGAAATTTGTGTTTATTTGTGGACTCAAAAAATTGTTAACAACTTTATCGAGCTTTCCGATACATTTAGAGCGCAAATACCACAGCTATTTTGATAGTGGATTTCTTATATACCATTAAGGCAATGATTAGACGAATGACTCAAAAATCATTTAAAGTTTGTCGACGATAATTTACATATGTTTTAATCAATGCACCGCCTGGAATTAAATTAATTTTCAAGAATACCGATTTTGACAAGACCATCATAAAACGTTTCAAATACGCACCAAAACAGGTTTACCAATTTCACATTTATTCTTTATAATTTTATATAATCAATATCATATTATCATTACAAATGGCCTTTCAAAAACAAGAGACAAAAATTCACTTTACCGGATTAATGTAGTGCGTTGTTAAGTGTAGAATCAAGAACACCATTCAAATTATAATTTTAGGCGGTACAAAGTTATTGCATAACAATTGAGTAGAAGCAATAATTTCAGTCATTGTCAGTATATTTTATCATTCAAGTTTTATCTTGCAACTCGGTAACGATTCTTCCATGTTGTTTTGCAATTTATTTGACTTTACAGTACACGATGGTTGCAGTTAGATAAGAGAATTCTTTTATTAAACCATATGTGTTGCATACAAGTGTACAATAGTCATATACGAAATGCACAATCAATTATTGTAGTATCCTTGCATGTACTCGTATGTATATCCAAATATAGACTCATTCTCAAATTTAACACTTTTGTTTAAATTGAAGCCCCACAAATACATCAAATATGGTCACTTTTAGCCTGGTATGAACCAAATAAGATCAAACTAAGTAGCCTTCAGTAGCCCCCTTCCGATATGTATTTTGATGTTATCCCAGAACTAAAAAAATCCCTGACATATTCGAGAGCACTAATTAACAATTTCATAAATAAGTCTAACATCCTCGCGGAACTTCCCGCAGCCAAATTGACAGTCGTCTTGCAGTTGAAGAAGAAAATATAGCCCATAATGAAGTGCAACAACGTCTCACAATCGCAAGGTAAAACAAGGCTGCTCTTGCAAGAAGGGCCGCTAAACGGATTTGTAGACGGAAGAAGCGAGAATGGTGGAAGGCCGAGGTTCTGAAAGTACAACAACTCAGCAATGAGCGCAGTTCACGTAATTTCTTTAAAGGAATTACTGGACTGCACCATACTTTCAGGCCTACGTCAACCGCCATTCGGGACCGGGATGGAAATCTCTGTGTCAACATCGACGCAATACTTGACGCATGGAGTAGACACTTACCAGACCTGCTTGATGTCCATCATGCGTCACAGACTGTTGTTGAGCCACCTCTAATACAGACTGCGGAGATTTGTACTGAGGAGCCATCCCATGAGGAATTCACTAAGGCCATGCAGAGATGGAAACGAAACCGCTCACCTGGAGTGGACTGCATTAATTCGGAGCTCTTGATATCCGGAGGGGATACTTTGTGGAACTGTCTTTTCGACCTTATTGGATTAGTATGGCGAACCGAAGTTATGCCTTGACTTATGACAGTGACGCAGTCTCAATGCTGTGTTAAAGTTGAGAACAGGCTATCGACAATTTTTGTAGTTAACTCGGGTGTTCCGCAGGGAGATGCTCTGTCCCCGATACTCTTTAATCTCATGTTGGAGTACATCTTTCGTAAAACTGAAACACCAAAGCGCAACATCTTATATCGCCAGTCCAATCAGGTGCTTGCATATGCAGATGCCATATGCGTGACTGGACTGAATAGCTACGGAGTGAAAGAAATACTTGATCCGCTTGTAGAGTTTTCAGCTTCAGTTGGACTTCAGATCAATAAGTCCAAAACGAAATACCTGATCTTTGGTTTTAGGGACAATGGAACACCAGATTTTAGTAGTGGCCACCACACGTTTGAGGGAGTGAGGAGGTTCAAATATTTGGGTTCTCTTATCACTCACGATAACAGTGTGGGTGAGGATATTAAAGTGCGGCTGGCAGCTGGCAGTCGTTCTTTGTATCCTCTAAGATCACTGCTAAAATCTAAACACTTATCAAGTGCCGTGAAGCTGAAGCTTTACAAAGCGTTGATCAGGCCCGTTGTTATGTTTGGATGTGAAAGATGGGCGCTGACGGATGAGTACGAGAGATGGCTCCTAACATTTGAGAGAAGAGTCATGCGTGTGATTTACGGCCCAAAACGCGAAATAGATGGTACCTACCGACCTCTGTACAATATCGAGATCAGAGATCTGATGAAGATCCCCGATATTGTACATGAAGTAAGATCTCAGCGAGTACGCTGGCTCGGTCACGTTCTGCGTGCTGATCCGGAACGAGGTCGTTGCAAGCGACGATGGCTCCACGGCGTAGAGAACGACTTGGCCTCTTCAGATTGTCTTGTCGTTGAAGCCAAATTGTTGATTCAGTAAGGGGCCACTAATGGCCTTTAAAACTGTTTAAATTCTAACATTTTAGAGCTATCTTTAGAAATTTACTAATCTGTGGAAATTTTAGGATTTACTATTATATTTAGTAATTTCAAAATTTAATAATGCGCTAATATGATGAGAAATAGGATTAGGAATGGGATTAAGAATGGGATTAGGAACAGGATTAGAAGTAGGATTAATTGGATTATGTAAATGGCAGTGAAATGTCATTTGGAATAGAAGTAGGAATAGGGTTAGAGACAGGATTAGGAATGGAATTAGCAATAGAATTAGTAATAGGATATTAGAAATAGGAATATACAAATGTAGAGTTATCCGATTTTCGACAACACAATAACTTTCGGAAAACATGTTCCTATAGATTCAATAAAAACCGTGGTGTAAACGCAAAGTAAAATACTTTAATATTTTATCGCATACTTTTGTGCTATCCCAGGATTCTAGGTATCAAAAAAGTATTGATACAAAATAAATAACCACGAAATGTTATTTATAATTGTAATGGTATAATTGGATTTTGATTTTAAATTTCTTTAATTTTTAATTGAATTTGAAATTTTATTTCAGTTTAATTTTACAATAATTAGTTTTTGTATTGCATGTTTATGGATCGAACAGTATTTTGAACAATTTCTACTTGAGAGTTTATGGCGTTAAAAAATTTGTTCATATCTTGAATGTTGGATAGTTCTAAATTGAAAGGCGATTCGTCAGCAACATCGTTGATGTCTACTAGGGAGTGGTTTTTTCCTATAACTAAAGTAGTGAGACATGCAACATGCAATAAACAATCACCACGTGTTTAAAATAATGTTTTGTTAGTATGTATTCCATATTGAAGTATATTTGCAATTACATGTACCATTGGATTGAATTCTTTATTTTTCTTAATGGGCTTCAGGGGATTTTTAACTTTCCTACGATTTGTTTCCTACGACTCTTAAACCCAAACTAAACCCAAACGAATACCAAATAACTTTTTTACTTTGGTTTTACACCGCAAATAGCAAAATTTGGTGTAAACCGAACAGGAAAACGCAGATTTACTTTTTGCTATTTATACAGTTACACCATTGCTAAATAGATGCCGCAGTCAGTTTAATAAACATAATTTTAAATAATAATAGATTAGAGTGGCTGCTTCGGCACACTTAGACCGGTGACGATTCATTGTTATATCACAGAACATTACTTCCCTTGAACCATCTACAGGGCTACTTAAGTGGCGTGAGATATATCTCGCATTTTAAAGTTTTCGTGATCAGAGAGATTGTCCTTACATGTACTTACTCAAGAGTTTTATGTTTTTTTTTGTAATATGCTAATACCGTGCATGAGCATTGGAAGTGAACTAAAGACTCTTCTCTCGTCCAAACAGTTTCTGCAGAAGTCATTTGTTTCCAGACCCAGCCTTCTCGGATGTTCTGCATAAAGGCCGTGTCCTATAAGTCCCCCACGACCGTTCTTAATTCTCGCCTACGCAGGGAGATCAATGTTACAGTGTTAGTTTATGCGTACTAAATTTTATAGTCTCTAGACGATGTCAGATCGCCTTCGTCTATTAAACTATTTTATAATTACTAAAATTAGGAATTTAACCATCACGATGATGTTGTTTGCCAAAGTTGTTTGACATTGTAGGAATAGTTAAACAAGCTCAGAACAATCACCATTAGTAACTTTCGATTTTAACTTGCTTGCGCGGATTATCAAGTTAGAATTATATTTAGATTCCTGCATTAAATTTATGTATATCTAAATAGATTACTGAATTGCATTTATGGTTCGATGTACACATCATATCGAACGGAAAGTGAAACAGGTTGACCTTCTCAACTGATTTGTTTTATTGAGAATAACAAAATTTAATGAAACTGTATGCGGGGTTTCAGAACAGTATTTCGGACCCTGGGTGCCGAACACTTTGAAATATTAATAGAAAGTGTAGTCACCGGAAATAAGAAAGTGTAGAAATCTTTCGACTCCTAATTTTAGTCTCTTATAGACATTTTCAAATCCTTTTCTCAAAAAAATTAATTTGTATGGGATTCCCTTAATCCCTTAAGGTGCAATCATTTTAGTAGAAACCGTTACCAATTTTTTAAACCCCATGTTTCCGACATTTTGGAAAAATCTTTATTTGTAATACCGTATATATGACCAAAAGTTCATAATTTTGAACGTATTAGATTTTTACATAAAATACAGACATCCGTAACATACAGACATTTTCAGAAACAGTAAATTTGAATTCAGCTTTGGTCAAGAATTAATAATATTTAATAGGCAGGATTTTTGAGAAATGATCGATGAGACAAATAAATTACCATAATGATTCAGAGTGAAATCAAGATATAATTACTGTAGAGTTGTTGTTACCAATAAGTTATACCTAAATCACGAGAGTTGCATAATTTAATTATAATAATTTTAATCAAATATAGACGATGTATACGGGTACGGGTTTAAATAATGAAACACATTAAAAATAAACAGACTTTAATGTAAAGCTAAATAAATATAAATAAATACTTATATGGTACGGTCTTTAACTTCTCATTACACCACACCACCAGAATTTATAATCAGTTTCATAAATTTTATGTTAGCCTATTTACCTTCACAAAACACTTTTGTGCAATCCATTCTTTCATCAAGAATACAAGAAATTTGATAGTTAGACTGTGTCCGAATCGTGTGATAAAAAATCGTGAATTAATTTTTTGATATTTACTTGAAAATACCGAACACACCCAAATTATTCGAGTCTATTACCATGATAATTTGTGACAGCTATCGAATAATTTGTGTACGCATGTGCAACTTGTGATTTATATATACATAATAATTTAATCTAAAATTATTAATACTTATAATAATAATAACGTGAGATTAAAAGGATTATCGGATGCATAATTTTAATTTTTAAAATTTTCAGATTAACAGAGCATCATAAAAAATTCCATACAGTGGGTGATCTTAAGAATTTCGAAATCATTAGTGAAACAGGTGAAGATAAAGCTGGTACAGCGCAATATGGAGATATTATAGTGAAATTGTTTAAAACCAATGAATAAAATAAACACAATTTAAAATTTATGTTATTTTGTTAAAATCGATAATGCTCTGTTGGAATTAATCAAACCAAACATACACGTTTCTCTTGAACAAAAAAAATACTATTTTTGGTGCAAAAATCATATTGAATACCAACGTCTTCATTTAGATTAGATGTTAAACCGCAGATAAACAATACACACAAAGAAAAACTACTAGTTTTATTACAAAAAAGAATGATTTAATTCAATAAAATATAAAAATGCAATAAAATATCCATATAACCTTCAAATGATACAACTAAGCAAAGATCTAAATGAGCATTGATATCACCTTGTTGTAGTTGATTACAAACAGGGCAAACAGTTCCCAAATTTGCAGCTCATCATTTGAATCATCCTCAATCACAGCGTCAATTTTAACTGGTTTATTTTTATAAAATGGTGATTTTCGTGGTACATTATATTTAACTAGTCTGACCTCGACTTTTATGCCCATACAGCCCTCGAGATGGATCGCTAAATCGTTACGTGATAGACGATCTTGACATAATGGACAATGAATTATATTATTTTCCGTTAGCATATCAAGTCAGTGTTTCGGGATGTTGACGTAGTTTGATATCGATTCAAAAGTGTGTCCTCACCAAATAAATAAAACTTCTTTATCGATTAGATCACATCGGTATCGTCTTCATCAGCGCTGAAATTATGTGTCTTTCTTGGATCGTTTGGTCAGTGAGAGCTCTTATGGTGCCGCGTCTCTCGACTTCTTCATCACTGTCCAATAATTCGACAGTTGGGTGTTTTTCTTCAATTAGGATTAAATCATCCTCAATATTTTCTTCGACCAATCAAGGTCGTTTTAAATCTGGAACATCTTTCAAACCACTACTACCGTACCGTTTTGCCCACAGATCACGAACTGTATGATTAACATTTCCATTCGGTTTAGCGGGTGGAATATCAGAAAGGTATCTACCTCGGCCAGTCAATGGTTCAATTGATTTGTTATTGGAATGTGAGGGAGATTCGTCATCACTGATCGGTAAATCTTTAAATCCAACTACATTTTATAGGTTACCGCTTGATCGATCATTGCTTGGTCATTTCGTGCTGTAACACAAATTGTGGAGGTTAGTATAAAGTTATACAAAATACCAAATACCAAAAGCGATTCAATCAAATTTTTCCGTGATCTCAATTTTAAAAGTGGTTCACTTAATCGTATCGTGCACTGCATACCTATTCCCGCACAGTTGTACATGCGTTTACTCCATTCCAACGCGACACACTGTAGTTTCCCTTGAAAGAATTTCAAATCAATTGCACCAAACAACGTATGAATATCTGGCGTTGGATCGATTGTTTCCCAATCCGGATAGCTAAATTGTCCGTAATATTTATATCTTTTAGTTTAAATTTAAATTAAAATCCAATAACAATCCATTATTTTCATAAGTTGTCACAGAAAATTTGAGGTTATGAAAACTAAAATTGACATATATGACGTGGGGAAAAACTTATCGGGTGGGGAGATTAATTACACATTTCGGACAGCATAATAAAAAATCGTGAATGTAGGGGAATAAATATCAAGCAAATGTCAAAAAATTAATTCACCATTTTTTATCACACGATTCGGACACAGTCTTAGTACGTACTTTAACGCATCATAAAAAATCCAGTGCGCACTTTATATAATTTATTCGTATTCTGATGCTTACAAACGGAAAAGATTTCAAACTTTATTTTTTAATGATGGGAATTTATTGTACACATACTTACATATACATATATGTATACATCAAAAGAATCTTGATCGGATTAAAAAACAAGTAGTATGGTTTGCATGTTTTGTTTATTGTCTAAACCATGAATTAGTTTACTGAACTTAGTGCGGAGCAAGAACAAAAAACAAAAACTACTAACCTTATTACTTTCCGGTATATTAAATTTGTTTATGCAACTTTTGGGGCAGCCAATACAACAACGTTTTGAAGGATAATATACAATTTAAAAATAATAATTCAATTACCTACCTCCAGTTCCATGCTTTTATATAAAACTAAGTGCAATTACGATATACCATAAATTTACCAAAAAAAAAAATGCAAACTGTTGCAATCAAATTAGCAAGCAACAGTGAAAATATAATATAATATCAAGATCATATGACTAATTTTTCTGTAATTCTACCGCGGAGATTAACCCTCGATTTGCTACACTAAAACGAGTATGTGTACCACCACACAACCAGACAAAATTATCAAAATTATAATTAAACAGAAAATAAAGCAGCATTAACAAAACTACAACAAAGTAATTTAAAACAAATACAACAAACAAAACTGCTTTATAAGAGTATACGAGTGTTAATTGAATTTACAACAACACCAACAAAATAAGTGATGGGAATTCTTCTATGTAATAATATAAAATACATCGTCTGCAAGATATGTACATATATATAAAATATACAACAACAATAAAAACTATAAGTCTGTATAAGTATATTATATAGACATATCTTACGTAATTATTTTAGATTACTTTGAAGCAAAAAAATATGATTTTTTTTCTGCAATACCGGAACGTGACGTTATTGTTAATTTAGGTCAAAATAATACACCTTAATTTTTTGTTGTTGCTTTTTGATGAATTGAATTTTAGTTTTATGTTTTGTTAAAGTTTGATTGATAAAATTTAAATAATCGTATACAGCACGAGAAATAAATGGTAAACAATAATATGTAATTCAAGACCATGACAAATGATTGTGTGCAATTAAGAATTAATTTAATAATACAACTTAATTCGAATAGATAAGGGGCCAATGTTTATATCGAGATATGATGATGATAAGAATATAATTATAACCTAGATACAGGTGGGGGAAATCGTGCGTTCAGACTGGGCCGCAAAAGTATACCGGGAATACAAACTAGTAGGCTAGTAATTTATGCAGCGATGAGAATTGCTTTAAATTTTTTTAAAACTTAGCTACATATTTAAATTTATGAAGCTTGTCTCAAGCGATTGCCTATGGCGACAAATTAAGAGAGGCGCCAAACTGTGTTAGATAGTACATTCTTATTTTATTTAAAATATAGTTTCAGTCTCATTACTACGAAAAAGACGAATGAATATATTATAGTTATATTTTAGCGTTTAAGGCAAACCATGTTTTGAAATAATATTGTGACATGCTTTGTGCGTTTTCTAATCCGAACATCTTCAAATTTAGGCTCTAAACCAATTGTAACTGCTATAATTCACGAAAATAGTACTGTGAAAATAACAAGAAAGATATTGAAAAGAGCTTCTACTCATCTTTTAACGCGAAGTGTCTGACATCTGGTGAAATATTTTCACTCTAGAACGAAATATGATCGAGCCATATAAAAAAAAAATTTCCTATGCGATTTCATAGATTAACTCGCTTCAATTACCTTTCGCTCGTATGAATTACTAGCGCCACTAGCCACACTTAAAAGACCAATAGTCAATTTAATTTCACTGTCAGATGTACCAAATGACATATTAAAATAAAGGGTGTTCCATCTGCTGATTTTTTAAGCCCTAAAAAAATATTTATTCACCGCACAGGTGGCAACCCGACATTTATTTGACGAACCCAAATATTTGAACCGCCTCACTCCCTCAAATGTGTTGTGGCCACTACTAAAATCTGGTGTGCCACTACTAAAATCTGGTGTATTTTGTTTTGGACTCATTGAATTGAAGCTGAAAACTCTACAAGCGGATCAAGTATTTCCTTCACTCCGTTGCTATTCAGTCCAATCACGCATATGTCATCTGCATATGCAAGCACCTGATTGGACTGGCGATGTAAGATGTTGCGCTGAGGTGTCTCAGTTTTACGAAAGATGTACTCCAACATGAGATTAAAGAGTATCGGAGACAGAGCATGTCCCTGCCGAACACCCGAGTTAACTGTAAAAATTGTCGATAGCCTTATCTCAACTTTAACACATTGTGACTGCGTCACTGTCATCCTACACAGTCGTACCAATTTTGCTGCCATTCCTTGAAACTCCAGGGCAGACCAAAAACTCTCTCGATTGATCGAGTCATAGGCCTGCCGGAAATCAAGGAACACCTGATGTACGGAGATGGATGTCTCATAATATTTAAATAGAATCATTCGCAGCGAAAAGACCTGATCAGTGACTGATCGATTCGGACGAAATCCTCCTTGATAGTCACCAACCAAGCCCTCCGCTAGAGGAGTGATTCTCTCCAATATAATGTATGACAGTAACTTATATGCTGTGCAAAGGAGAGCTATACCGCGATAATTCTCACACTTCAAGCGATCTCCCTTCTTGAAGATGGGGCATATCGCGGCCACTTTCCATTCGTCAGGCATAACTTCGGTTCGACATACTAATCGAATAAGGTCGAAAAGACAGTTCCACAAAGTATCCCCTCCGAATATCAAGAGCTCCGAATTAATGCAGTCCACTCCAGGTGAGCGGTTTCGTTTCAATCTCTGCATCGCCTTAGTGAATTCCTCAGTGAAAATCTCCGCAGTCTGTATTAGAGATGGCTCAACAACAGTCTGTGACACATGATTAACATCAAGCAGCTCAGTAAAGTGTCCACTCCATGCGTCAAGTACTGCGTCGATGTTGACACAGAGGTTTCCATCCCGGTCCCGAATGGCGGTTGACGTAGACCTGAAAGTATGGTGCAGTCCAGTAATTCCTTTAAAGAAATTACGCGAACTGCACTCATTGCTGAGTTGTTGTACTTTCAGAACCTCGGCCTTCCACCATTCTCGCTTCTTCCGTCTACAAATCCGTTTAGCTGCCCTTCTTGCAAGAGCAGCCTTGTTTTTCCTTGCGATTGTGAGACGTTGTTGCACTTCGCTATGGGCTATATTTTGTTGCTCAACTGCAGGACGACTCTCGTCATCAAACCAATCATTCTTGGGTCTGACTTTCACTATACCTAAAGTCTGTTGAGCAGCACTGACAACCAAAGTTTTCAGTACCTCCCAGACAGAGTTCACGCAGTCAGACTGGTAATTAGCTTCATTAATGTTGTCGCTGACAAGATCCTGATATCGTTTCTTTTGATCTTCATTTATCAGACCTTCACAGTCGAAACGTACCATGGGTTTCGCTGTGTTCCCAGACTTGTACGGAAACTTCCATCGTAGCTTTGCAGAGACCAAATGATGTTCGCTGCCTATACGTATTTGTTTGCTGACCGATAAGTTCTCACATCCTGCACAACCCGAGCCCGTCCTTTAGAAACTAACACATGGTCAATTTGGCTGAGTTAATTTCCGCGAGGATTTGTCCATGTCTCTAGATGTATCTGTTTGTGAGGGAAGAAAGTACTTTCTACTTTAAGATCATGAGAAATTGCAAAGTACATCATTCTCTCACCATTATCGGTCGCAGTTTCGTGTCGAGCGTACGGACCTATGTTTTCACACAAGTCGGTCTGATTTCTGCCAGCTCTAGCATTAAAGTCTCCAATTACCTGTTAGAATGGTATCGTGTTCGGGTATAGATCCAATCGGATCGTCCAAATCATTGTAAAATGAGTCTTTATCTTGGGGCTGCCTGACTTCTGTGGGCGCATGTACACAAATTATCGACAGGTTGGCTAACTTCATGCGCAAGCGAAGCTTACACAATCGGTTATTGATTGCTTGGAAATCCAAAACAGCCTTCTTTACCTGCGGCCCAAGAAGAAATCTAGCTCCAAGATTTCCGAGGGCATCTCCACTGTAGAGCAACGTATAGCCCTGGGACACATGGTCTCCACTTTTAGGCCAGCGAGTTTCTTGAAGAGAAATAATTAAAACTAGAGCCAATAGTGGTTATCCCGCATACAAATCAAATGTTGACCACCTTGCCGACATAATCCGAAATAGTTTCTAGCTTGTTTATTATAAATGTCAGGTATTGTTCCAAAAATTGGTTGGGATGGTTTTGAATAGAGTGAAGGGGTGCCAAAACATATTTTGCCTGTGGCGTTGAAGAGTCTCGGTCATATTCCTGGTTAACCAACCCAAATGTTTAATACAAATCTAATCGAGGAATTTGTCTGAACGAAAATTATAAATTCAGGTAAGTTTTCTAACGGTTCTACTTAAATATCTTAAAATAGCAAAGGAATACATAATTGTTACCTACAGCTTTAAGAAATTTTATAAGATTGACTACTAATTTCAGTTGAAGTTTATATCTTTCCGAACTGTCTTAATGTTATGTTAAGAAAAGTGTGGTGTGAAAAATTAGTTATCTGTTAAGTAACAGAATTATTACGTAAAGTTATAGTAGTAGTTCCTTTAGTCTTAGTGTAGGTAAAAAAAGTTAGAACTGATTTTGAAGATGAATATAATGATGCCTTGAAAGGTGTAACACGCCCAAAACGTATGATATTGCAAAAAATTCGTATGAACAGTCATTTACAATGTTCCTAAACGGGGACTGCCGCCTCCGAAAATTTTCGAAAATTCCCCAGTAGATGTTGGTACATCTGATTATGTTATTCTATTTTCTATTATTTTCTAAACGAATAGTACATGGTTTCAAATTTATATTGACAATTTGAGGTAACAATTATAAAAAATTCGCCTTTTAACGCAGGAAATATTTTTAAACTAGAACAAAGTTCTTAGGCAATTTCACATATAAATAAATTGCAACCGCCTTCGACCCGTATGTACTACTAGTGCTACTGGCAGTACTTTAAAGCGGATTATTTATTTTCGATTTCGTTAATGTTGGCTTATAAGTGATAATAAATGTTTAGAAAGTGGGGATGCGAAGACGGCAGGCCCCGTTTAGGAACATTTTATGTAGTATTATAGTAATACACATACTAAATTGATATTTAGATCGAAGTCTGATTCTTCCGATCCCAAATTATTTCGTTACATTCAAAATATCTCGGCCCTCAGGGTAATGTATAAGATTTTTATTCTGAAAATGTAAATAAAGTTTGGTTCAAGAACGTATTATCCCAATCCAGAAATACCCAAAACTATATCGTTATTTATACCTGTCATCATCTATATGGTTGGTATAGCCTATGTACACACACGACATGACTTGGATTATATTTTTCTTTAGATTTTTGGTACGTACATATAAAATCATAGTAATAATTGATTATTTGGCACATATAGATTGTATACACGTATGCTCATCGGTACATTTCAGACATGGACAACAATGCGCTAAAAACACAATTTATCGCACTAATTTGTAAACAGCAGCTGAGGGTTCGTTGACGAAAACAAGTCTATTTTTAATTTTATTTAAAGAGAAAAACAAAAGAAAATGCGAGAAAAACCAAGTTCAAAAAAAAGAAAAACCCGATGAAGCTGTAGTAAAAAACTCGATGATCGGAAGGTGCGCTAAAAGCAAGTAAAACTTCTACAGCCGCTCAACCTCCACCAGACCAGCACGAATGATCAAACATCATTAGGCTGAAATGAATTATTAGTTTCCCACTAAGCAAGCAAAAAGAACAGCGACAGACATCCGAATTCGAGAATATTTATAGAGGCCGTAGAGTTGTAATAAGCAGTTTAACGCTAACTGTACAGTCATTGTTTACTCGAGGACTTTGAAAAAAATTGACCGCTAATGAAATGCGGCTCATATATCCTACGACTACGACTAGTTGTACATCTGAATCGTACAACTCAGTTGGACGATACACACAAACGCTCTAAATGAATTCACAGACTCGATGACAGATGACATGACCACTTTTTCGTGAATAGTAATTTCGATGCTGCAGTTGTTACAGTTGTCACAGGATATGGTATACCAGAATTACTTTTCATAGTTCTCAAGGTAAATTCTCATATCGAAATTTCCAAACTTTTAACGTCATATTACAAGTATTCTGGTTTTTAAATTGCTTCATTTAGCTGTAGCTAGCGGGATTCAACAGATAACAGATATTTAAAACTTTGATAGACTAATGAAACAATTTTTTTTAAATCGATGCACAGATTAAAAAATAGACATATTACAAAAATATCTCAATCTACAAAGACTAAGTTCGAAGTTTGAGTTCTCCAATTCATTTGTGAAACTCGTCGTTTCTTAGTAACGTCGTTTTATGATGATAGAAAACACATATTCAAATTGGTGGTGGCAGATCAAGATTACTGCACATTCTGGAGTATTGGAGGCTCTCATCTGCTGGATATGGATTTTCATCGTTTTCATAAATAATATAACAAATGTTGTCCAAAACTCAAGAATATTAAAATATTCAAAGTAATCAGAAACCAAGATGATTTAGATGGAGTTAGTAACTGGTGCGAATCCAATCGATTAAGACTAAATATAAGCAAGTGCGAAATTACATTATTCTTTCGAAAGAAGAAGCCCTTGTGATTCGAGTATCATATTAACAACGCAATTCTATATTTGCAGTCAATTTAACATTCAATTATCACATCGACATAGTAATTGTCAAAGCCAACTCTATATTGGGGTTTATAAAGCGGTGGTCATGAGAGATAACGGACATTAAATGCCTATTCATTCTCCATTTTGCCTATACATCAGATTCCAAAATTAAATTCGTGGTTACAGTGTCGTCTCCATATCATCAAACTCATAACAGTCGCATCGAAAGCCATAAGAAAAAGTTTTTATTATAAATCGCTCGGAAAGATGGCTGCAATTATGACAAAAATCAAAAATATTTCTCGGCTACCACCGTACATTAAAAGATGTCATAAATATCAAATTGCAACACCGAATAACATTCTGCTGGAAAACATCTTCTTTCATCTTTCAACCAAGATTACTCGTCAGATTAATTTGATTCAGTTGGACCAACATCGCGCTATGTATGGTGAGACTGAATCTATCAACTGAATAGAACAACAGTTGAACAAAATAAGCAATGCTTTCGTCTTCGGATTTTTTCAGGGCCTCTTAAAGCATCATACGGATTTTAAAGTAATACTTTAACCCATGTGTATTCTTCTAAATTTTGAGATGGATTCAATTTTAATTCTGCGCTCCAGTACCCGTCCTACACCGTTGAAACGAAAGAAGCGGTATGCCCATATCACCCGCATCTCAGCTCTTTTGTATTCGTAAATAAATAGAAATCCGCTTTAGGCACTTTAATTTTCATTTGCGTCTTTTAATTATTTCAACATTCAAACTTTTTCGTCATAACGTCTATAGAATTCTAGACAAATTCACGGAAACGAGGCATCAACAAATTATATTCTCAGAATAAAAACAAAATAACCTTGAATTCATTTACCAAATTTATCAATATGTGTGGCGTCAAGATATATATGTACATATAAGGGCAACAATTGAGTGTTACCTACCCCATTAATGTTAATTAATAGAAAGAATCAGATCGGCAACAAGAAAATAATTATTTTTTGATGGAATTACATGAAATGTAATGTATTACTTTAACCAGACGTATTAAGAAAACTCAAAACAATACACTTGGTAGAAAATACGATAACAGCAGGTACCACACCAATTGGAATTCTATTCGAATTTATCTATAAACAACTTTAGTAAATTGCTCTTTCTTCGAGATATTTTAGACCTCAACATTGCATAACTCCGTAAATATTCTGTGTCTTTTATTTTTTGCTAATCTTATCCCAATATATTGCATATCGTGTTAGATATAAACATTGATTAAGTATTTGAAACTTAAACTCTACTCCACATTTTGTATAGACAATTAGCTACACATACGGGACGAATTAAGCAAAAATAAATTTGAACCATTTATTGTTAGTCCCACAATATTTAAAACAATATGTACGTAGATTTCCATCACCGTACACTCAACTATTTATGTATTATTTATTATTATTAGATTTATAAATATAGTAACAGAAGATTTAAATATGAAATTCTATTTAGAAAGGTGAAATAAAATAAAATTCAAAACCTTGAATTTATGAATAAATAATTTATTTGAAATTAATAAGCGCAAAAAAATTGATTTTATAGTTTATTGGATCAATTACATGTTACGAGATAATTGTGTCAAATTAAAAAAAAATTAATAGCATTAACGAAAATGTATACATAACTTACGAAAATCGTATTATATATTCATCAGCATCACAACACATACCTGAAACGATAAAAAAAGTAGTTATATATCATTATAAAATGCAAACACTTGATTTATCGAGGGTTAACACAAAATTTAAAATACCAAAAAAATATTTTTGGCGTTAAATTTCAAAACACTTATCACATACATAATATTATGTATATATACATAATAATATCATTAAAAAGGACACACAAACTATATAAAGTATGTAACAGTATCGAATTACTATGTTGTGTTTATGTCGAGTGGGTTAAAACTAAAAAAACAACAAAAAAAAACACAAACCGATATAGTATTGCCACCTGTTCAAATTTCTTCTTTATAATTCTCTTATGATGGTGTTTCAAGTGCTAAAAACTACTTATTATAAAATTAAGGTTTAGCCGACACAGACGCATGAGTCGAAGAAATCCCAAATGTATACATGCATATACAAAAAATAATAATATCGAGATGTGAATATTACCCTTCATTACCAGAAATATCCATATTATGTATTATACATATATTAAGTGCGTGGTAATTTGATTTTTATTCATATCTACAAAAAAGGGATGATGTGTGTTTGGGTTTAGTAATTATCAAATTCTTTAACGAATGTATCCTGTTTAAAGGGATTTATTTAAGGAGTAGTATACCGTTGTGTAATAAGATGTATGTATATATGTTTAAGGAAAATACACTAAATATGTAATGAAATTTCAAAACAAAATATGTCCTTATCCTTATCAATTAAACTATATTAATGTAATCAAGTATATACTTAATCCGGATCGACAATTAATTACATACATAATATCGAATAATGAACAATTTATCGACAATTTTAAATTAAAGCACATTTGTTATACGGAATATCGAACGACTTGCGAGCAATTATACCATTGTTATACAATTGAGTCATAACTGGATAGCAGAACACAATGTGACATTTAATATTATTTAAAATGTCGAATTTTGTATATTTATTAAGTAAGTATTGGCGCTGAGGCCCCTGTCGTCGGGGGCCACTCACATGTTTCGTAAATCAGAAGTGCACGAACATGTTTTCCAAGAATACCATCACAGGGCCCTTATTATGAAATTTTTCGATTTCGGATTTTATCGATATCTAAAAAATTCAATCCGCCGCGGATTTGCCTTATTATGAAACTTGTTATCGAATTTTTCCGGAATCGAATTTGCACAACAAATCACAACAACTAGTGTTGCAGACATTTGACAGCAGATGTTTTTTATTTTCCGATGGGTTGCATTGATTAGTATTATACGTTGCTTAAAGCGTCTCGTGTGGATTAAAAATTATTTTATAATAAATATACGTATAACATTAATAATTTTAAATAAAAATAAATTTAAAATTATCGTCTTTAAATGGCCAGTATTGGTTTTTTTGCCCGTTCGAGTGATGAGGATTCTCAAGATGAAGTAACGCCGATGACCATAAGAAAGCGTTATTCACATGAAAATAATTTATTAAAACAATTTAATTTTAATTTTTATTTTATTTTGATCTTAAAAATTGCAAACATATGTTTAAATATATACATAAATATATGTATTTATAATAAAACTTGCATTGAAAAAGTTTTTATTTCACGATAGCATTAACTAAACAACGATCGAATTTGAAATTCGTCAACTAAATAGCAGTCGAATTTTCCATGTGCTTTCGGAAAAATTCGATTTGATGTATTTTTGTAGTTTCATAATATGGCGGATTTTTTCGATAACATGTGCGTTCGAAAAAATACACGTCGAATTTTTTTTTTTTAGTTTCATAATGAGGCGAAATTTTTAGATATCGAAAAAATTCGAAATCGAAAAATTTCATAATAAGGGCCTCGTATCCTTTGCTTGTCGTAGGATGCGGCTAAACGGTTGGATCGCTGGACTGACGACGCGCATCCATAGAAAACCACAATCTGTTTATAAAGTCAACAAAAAGAAAATTGGATACCGCCAAAAAAATACCGCACCCCCGCTCAAGTAGTCTCTTAGAAAACCAGGGGCGTTGGAGGGCCTAATCATGTGCATGAAGAAGTATCGGCTGGAACTCGTTGCTCTTCAATAAACGCGCTGGCCTAAAAGTGCAGACCATGTGTCACTGGGCTATACGTTGCTCTATAGACCTCGGATGACTGACATGGACACATTCTCGCGGAACTTCCTGCAGCTAAATTGACCATGTGTTAGTTTCTAAAGGACGGGCTCGGGTTGTTCAGGATGTAAGAACTTGTCGATCTTGATTTGATCGCTGCAAAGCTACGATGGAAGTTTTCGTACATATCTGAGAATACAGCGAAACGCATGGAACGTTTCAACTGTGAAGGTCTGATAAATGAAGATCATGAGAAACGATATCAGAGTCAGCGACAACATTGACGAAGATAATTGCCAGTCTGGTTCGACTGTGTGAACTCTGTCTGGAAGGTACTGCAAAGTTCGGTTGTTAGTGTTACTCAACAAAATTTAGGTATATATAGTGAAAGTCAAACCCAAGAATGATTGGTTTGATGACGTCGAGTGTCGTCTTGCAGTCGATCAACAAAATATAGCCCACTGTGAAGTGAAACAACGTCTCACAATCGCGAGGGAAAACAAGGCTGCTCTTATTAGGAGGGCAGCTATAAGCGAATTTGTAGACGGAAGAACCGGGAATGGTGGCAATCCACGGTTCTGAAAGTACAACAACTCAGCAATGAGCGCTATTCCCGTAATTTCTTTAAAGAAATTACTGGATTGCACCATACTTTCAGTCCTGCGTCAATCGCCATTCGGGACCGGGATGGAAACCTCTATATCAACATCGACGCAGTACTTGACGCATGGAGTGGGCACTTTACCGACCTGCTTGTTGTTCATCATGCTTCACAGACTGTTGTACAGCCACCTCTAATACAGACTGCGGAGATTTGCCCTGAGGATCCATCCCACAGCTCCACCTTGTGGAGCTGTGTTTTCGACCTTATTCGATTAGTTTGGTGAACCGAAGTACTGCTTGACGAATGGAAAGTGGCGGCGATGTGCCCCATCATCAAGAAGGGCGACCGCTTGAAGTGTGGAATTATCGCGGTATAACCTTTGCACAGCATACCAGTTATTGTCCTACATTATATTGGCTAGAATCACGCTTCTAGCGGAGGGCATGGTTGGTGACTATAAAGGAGAATTTCGTCCGAATCGATCAGTCACTGATCAGGTCTTTTCACTGCAGATGATTGTCCCTAAATATTATGAGACATCCATCCCCGTATATAGGGGATGGATGTATCATAATATTTAGTATTTTTTACCTTTAGTTTTTCATGAAACTATAGTGAACTGCAAAAACATAATTATTAGAAAGACGCATTCATAAATATTCATTGAATTTATTCATATTCTAGTGATGTGCACCTTCACAAGAATATTTAACCGATTTCAAGGTCATCTGACGCATATAGGGCCTACAATACCAGACAAAATCTCAATAATTTTTGAGCTTCAATACCGGTATTCTGACACATTACCGGTATTTCATATTTTGAAAACTAGTTAATATGAATGCTTACGAGGTCTCAAGATCTAACGACTCCAGAATTTAATTCCCGAATGTATCTGAAGTAAAAACAGTATGTCGATAAGTCGCCACTTTTGAACAGTATCAAAACACACTAAAGCCGACATATGGGCAGTTTTCACGTGTACTATAGTCAATAGTTTCTATATAGTTAACGGTGTAAAATGAGTTAAAAAGATAAATTTTACAAACGCGATTACATAAATTCGTGCTGTTTGTTGATTTTAATAATTCGTGCTCTATGTTTAAACAAAAAACTATAGACGATTCAACCTCATTCAAAAACCCCTATTGAATTTGGAATAAGATTACGAAGCAAAATAAGCTCTGCATTTAGTGCTATATCTAATTTGAACCCTGCCCATCTTACATGATGATTCTGGGAAGATTTCTGAATACCGTGAGTGTTATGTTGCCGAAATTTAAAATTATCGTCTTTAAATGGCCAGTATTGGTTTTTTTGCCCGTTCGAGTGATGAGGATTCTCAAGATGAAGTAACGCCGATGACCATAAGAAAGCGTTATTCACATGAAAATAATTTATTAAAACAATTTAATTTTAATTTTTATTTTATTTTGATCTTAAAAATTGCAAACATATGTTTAAATATATACATAAATATATGTATTTATAATAAAACTTGCATTGAAAAAGTTTTTATTTCACGATAGCATTAACTAAACAACGATCGAATTTGAAATTCGTCAACTAAATAGCAGTCGAATTTTCCATGTGCTTTCGGAAAAATTCGATTTGATGTATTTTTGTAGTTTCATAATATGGCGGATTTTTTCGATAACATGTGCGTTCGAAAAAATACACGTCGAATTTTTTTTTTTTAGTTTCATAATGAGGCGAAATTTTTAGATATCGAAAAAATTCGAAATCGAAAAATTTCATAATAAGGGCCTCGTATCCTTTGCTTGTCGTAGGATGCGGCTAAACGGTTGGATCGCTGGACTGACGACGCGCATCCATAGAAAACCACAATCTGTTTATAAAGTCAACAAAAAGAAAATTGGATACCGCCAAAAAAATACCGCACCCCCGCTCAAGTAGTCTCTTAGAAAACCAGGGGCGTTGGAGGGCCTAATCATGTGCATGAAGAAGTATCGGCTGGAACTCGTTGCTCTTCAATAAACGCGCTGGCCTAAAAGTGCAGACCATGTGTCACTGGGCTATACGTTGCTCTATAGACCTCGGATGACTGACATGGACACATTCTCGCGGAACTTCCTGCAGCTAAATTGACCATGTGTTAGTTTCTAAAGGACGGGCTCGGGTTGTTCAGGATGTAAGAACTTGTCGATCTTGATTTGATCGCTGCAAAGCTACGATGGAAGTTTTCGTACATATCTGAGAATACAGCGAAACGCATGGAACGTTTCAACTGTGAAGGTCTGATAAATGAAGATCATGAGAAACGATATCAGAGTCAGCGACAACATTGACGAAGATAATTGCCAGTCTGGTCCGACTGTGTGAACTCTGTCTGGAAGGTACTGCAAAGTTCGGTTGTTAGTGTTACTCAACAAAATTTAGGTATATATAGTGAAAGTCAAACCCAAGAATGATTGGTTTGATGACGTCGAGTGTCGTCTTGCAGTCGATCAACAAAATATAGCCCACTGTGAAGTGAAACAACGTCTCACAATCGCGAGGGAAAACAAGGCTGCTCTTATTAGGAGGGCAGCTATAAGCGAATTTGTAGACGGAAGAACCGGGAATGGTGGCAATCCACGGTTCTGAAAGTACAACAACTCAGCAATGAGCGCTATTCCCGTAATTTCTTTAAAGAAATTACTGGATTGCACCATACTTTCAGTCCTGCGTCAATCGCCATTCGGGACCGGGATGGAAACCTCTATATCAACATCGACGCAGTACTTGACGCATGGAGTGGGCACTTTACCGACCTGCTTGTTGTTCATCATGCTTCACAGACTGTTGTACAGCCACCTCTAATACAGACTGCGGAGATTTGCCCTGAGGATCCATCCCACAGCTCCACCTTGTGGAGCTGTGTTTTCGACCTTATTCGATTAGTTTGGTGAACCGAAGTACTGCTTGACGAATGGAAAGTGGCGGCGATGTGCCCCATCATCAAGAAGGGCGACCGCTTGAAGTGTGGAATTATCGCGGTATAACCTTTGCACAGCATACCAGTTATTGTCCTACATTATATTGGCTAGAATCACGCTTCTAGCGGAGGGCATGGTTGGTGACTATAAAGGAGAATTTCGTCCGAATCGATCAGTCACTGATCAGGTCTTTTCACTGCAGATGATTGTCCCTAAATATTATGAGACATCCATCCCCGTATATAGGGGATGGATGTATCATAATATTTAGTATTTTTTACCTTTAGTTTTTCATGAAACTATAGTGAACTGCAAAAACATAATTATTAGAAAGACGCATTCATAAATATTCATTGAATTTATTCATATTCTAGTGATATGCACCTTCACAAGAATATTTAACCGATTTCAAGGTCATCTGACGCATATAGGGCCTACAATACCAGACAAAATCTCAATAATTTTTGAGCTTCAATACCGGTATTCTGACACATTACCGGTATTTCATATTTTGAAAACTAGTTAATATGAATGCTTACGAGGTCTCAAGATCTAACGACTCCAGAATTTAATTCCCGAATGTATCTGAAGTAAAAACAGTATGTCGATAAGTCGCCACTTTTGAACAGTATCAAAACACACTAAAGCCGACATATGGGCAATTTTCACGTGTACTATAGTCAATAGTTTCTATATAGTTAACGGTGTAAAATGAGTTAAAAAGATAAATTTTACAAACGCGATTACATAAATTCGTGCTGTTTGTTGATTTTAATAATTCGTGCTCTATGTTTAAACAAAAAACTATAGACGATTCAACCTCATTCAAAAACCCCTATTGAATTTGGAATAAGATTACGAAGCAAAATAAGCTCTGCATTTAGTGCTATATCTAATTTGAACCCTGCCCATCTTACATGATGATTCTGGGAAGATTTCTGAATACCGTGAGTGT
This sequence comes from Tipula unca, assembly GCA_951394425.1. NCBI lineage: Eukaryota > Metazoa > Arthropoda > Insecta > Diptera > Tipulidae > Tipula > Tipula unca. The sequence continues at coordinate 147,539,002 of OX596382.1, read as the reverse complement.
TATGTTGCCGAAACAGTGTGAAATTTAAGCAGAATCTTCAGTCGAAATTGATGAATTGGACTTGGAGAGCTCTGGTTCCAGCAAGATGGCTCTACGTGATATACAAGCTGTGCAACAGTATATTTTTAGCACACTTTATTCAATAATCGTGTAATTATCGAGCTAGCGGTATGTCAATTTCGAACCTGATTGGTGAGATGAGATATGTTGTGTCTTGACGGATAAGTTCATCTGCTTTTATATTCGCCGCAATATTGAAATGTCTTGGCACCCACGTCAAGCGGATGTTGAACTGATCAGCCATCTCATTTAAAGATGACATACAATTCTGAGGTACTTTCGACGTAAAGAAGTATGATTGTATCGTTTTGTTCGGAGAAAACAAATAAGGGCTGACAAAATTTTTTACTAATTTTTATCATCTTGATTTATCGATTATTTTTGAAGTACTGAGCAAAGTGAACATTTTTATTTTAAACTAAGCCTACTCATATCATCAGCCTCTGTTTCGCATTATTTCTATCAAATTATTTAATTTATTTATTTTAAAAAAATCAAAAAATCAAGTGGTGATATGCATAGTTATGAAACGAGTATGTACATACAAATGATTGTGTTCGAATTTGAGTTGGATTGAAAAGCTAGCCCTATAATGAGTTCAAGTAGTGTTAATCAAGCAAATCTATATTTTGATTTTTATTATCACTAAATTTGCGCTTGATTCCTATGCAGCTTAATAAAAAACTATCGGTTGAATAAAGAAGCATTTAAATAGGTCATTGAGTTGGAAAAAAATTAAAAATTAATTTTTAAATAACAGAATCAGGCTGCATTTTGTTGTCCATAATAGTTGAAAAGCCGGATTATTTATATGGATGCGTGTGGATTGGACGGGAAAGGGTATTACAGCATGAATTTATAATACTTGGAAGTAGAGATAAAATTTCCACTTAACCGGAATTAAAGACAGAGATAAAAATGTTCCTATTTGATTTCAGTGAGGAAACACCCAAATAAAACAGCCTGTAAAAAATCACAAAACTAAAAGGTCCTGTCGTAATTAGTTGTGTAAGGTTCACCAAGGGACCAACTGTAGTAGATTATATTGAGCTAAACTAAATTATCCTGAAACTTATTGCCAAATATAAAAATAACCCAAACCTTAGGTTAGGGCACGGAGATTTAATGTCGGCAAGTAAAAAATAAACTAAATTTTCGATATAACAAAAATTGAATTTGGAGCATTACTAAAGGCCTCTCCTAAATAAATCAGACCATGCAGATAAATTTAATATTATCTATAATGCTACCGAGTGTTAAATTCCTATAAAGCCTATTGATAACAAAAACGAAAAGCTGAAGTTCGGGAGCAAATAAATAATTTTATTAATAATTTAAAGGCTACTTAGCCTACAATAACATATAACAAATTATTTTACAATCAATAAAATATTGAGATAACTTAGAATATTTAATATTTTCGTATATTAGACTACGTCACATATTTTATCATACATATATGTATATGCGTCTGTGCAGTAACATTATATGCAATTTCTATTGTGACTTTAAATTTAAAAAAAATCAAGAATGAAAATGAATCTGGGTGAAACCTTGAATTTCAAGGCGTGAAATAAAAGGCGTTAATCTGAAAGAACTGCAAATTGAAGACATTAAAATTTACATAAAATATTTTAGAATGGATGACAACCTCTTTTGCTTTCATTGAATTGAAATTTTCATTTATGATTAAAAGGTAGGAAACGCATGACATCCAATAAATGTGGTCTGGTGTGGAAGATCACAGCTCAGTGGTGGCAATTCACGTTTAGCCAGAGGAAAAATCTGTATATTTACAATACTTAGTTTTCTTGCGAAATGTTATTAATTGTACATCCCACCTGATTCACTTGATTGTGATGCTTGGCTATTCGCATCGCGCACATTCACAAATTAATCATTTTCAATGTTCAACATCAAACGGTATGAAAACAAAACATAATTGAAGTAGCAATAAGTCTATCTGTTGACGCAGGGCGAAAATCTAATTGTTAGTTAGTCAGATATACAATGATAACTTTCGCTATTAAAATCTCCCTTTGAAAATACCCTTTCTAACCATTATACCTAGACCAACAGCAGATGAAAATTGAACGGCAACATATGAAGTGGATGATCATAATATACAACCTTAAAATTTCAAAATTTTAACCGAATCCGAAACGACAAGCACTAATAAGAAGGCAAAGAGATCCGTTATATAGCGCAAAACCTTAATTGTATGGTCAAACAGTGGTTTTTATTTATTTAAAAAAACGACATGAGCTAAAACTGTATCACTAAGAAGTGCAAAATTACTCGATTTGCTTCAAATTCTGCTATTTCCAAGTCAAAAATTAAATCGAAGTTTCGCTGCAAAATCAAGTATTTTGAATTTAATTCATAACTTAAACCATTTCTCCGGAATTAATTAAATAAAATGTTAACAAGCTGATTAAATCAAATAAAATTTGATATCATAAAAAAATGTATGAATTACTGTTCCTTTCTTATTATGGTGGAATAGACTTAACATTTTAGAACAGTAAAATAACGGGTAATTCATATAAATGAATATGAGAATTAATGAGGGAGCTATTTGGACCACTGAGGTAGTGATATCAGCATGAAAATGCTCCTACTCATCCAGCGTGAACAATAAAAAGCTTAATTAGCGATCAAAATGTGAAATTGCATTCATAGCCTGAAAAAATGTTTGACGCCATCTCCCGCGTACAATTTACGAGGATGGACGTCAATATGAAGATGTCGGCCCAGTTTTTACTAGGGCAGTTTTTTTAAACTACACCAATACCTCAGTTTGCGTCGATGTTTAGCTCTGAAAAAATTGCACTCAAAGTGAAACGATGCAAAACGAAACAAATATGTTCATACAAATGTATGGAAAATGCAAGATCAGTAGTGAATTTAATAAATTAATTCCTATCTTGTACTAGCGGAAATATATTTTTCTAATGTAGCTTGAACAACCGGCTTATTACGAAGGTGCATTTCTTCATACCTTTGGAGATTAACAGAAATATATCTGCGAAACTTTGAAAATTCGTTACCGTCAACCTCAGCAAAAATAGCTCTATTGATAAGTTTCAGATCCAGTCAGACCCTCCTTTTTGGAAATTGCCAACTATTCCTCTGCTACTACCTCTACACTATCTTTCTCGCCATCTTCATTTACTACAATCCTCATTTCTGGCAGTTCAATCAAATCCTCGTTAGATATTTCTTCGGGTCTTTAAATTATATCTTCGATGTCCGTAATTTCCATGCCTGCAAAATTCGCAGCAGAAGCCAGTTCAGCCACATCTGAACAAACATCGTAACTTTTATCATTATCCATTTATGGTACACTCTTATTCCGATAATCTGGCCATAACGTTTTCCAAACGCCGTTCATACATGAAGGCGTTACTTCATCCCAAGAAGAGGATATATTTTGAACAGCATTCGCGACATTATAGCTTTTCCATAACGCCTTCATTGTCATTTTATCATCTGAATCGGTGATATCAAGAAGTTGTTTCAATGTTCACCTTAAATAATAACTGTTGAACGTGGAAATTGCGCCTTGATCCATTGGTTGTATTAAGGAGGTTGTATTCGGTGACATAAATACGAATTTCACTTTGTCTGATATTTCATTGATGTACAATGAGATGATCGGGAGTATTATCGACCAATAATAATAAGCAGTATTTAAAGGCCATTACTGGCCCCTTCCTGAGTCAGAAATTTGGCTCCAACGGTTTCGATCCTGGGCTTGGTCTTCATACTGTCCTAGACAACCTGAAGAAGCCAAGTCATTCTCTACACCGTGAAGCCATCGTCGCCTGCAACGACCTCTGTGCCTACCATATGGTGGCTCTCTTTTCAGAGATCGCTGCACAATTCGTTCCGGATCAGCACGCAGAACGTAACCGAGCCAGCGTACTCGCTGAGATCTTACTTCATGTACAATATCGGGGATCTTCATCAGATCTCTGATCTCGATATAGTACAGAGGTCGGTATGTACCATCTATCTCGCGTTTTGGGCCGTAAATCACACGCATGACTATTCTCTCAAATGTAAGGAGCCATCTCTCGTACTCACTCGTCTGCGCCCAACTTTCACATCCAAACATAACAACGGGCCTGATCAACGCTTTGTAAAGCTTCAGCTTCACGGCACTTGATAAGTGTTTAGATTTTAGCAGTGGCCTTAGAGGATATACAAAGCACGGCTGCCAGCCACACTGTAATATCCTCACCCACACTGTTATCGTGAGTGATAAGAGAACCCAAATATTTGAACCTCCTCACTCCCTCAAACGTGTGGTGGCCACTACTAAAATCTGGTGTGCCATTGTCCCTAAAACCAGAGATCAGCTTTTTCATTTTGGACTCTTTGATCTGAAGTCCAACTGAAGCTGAAAACTCTACAAGCGGTTCAAGTATTTCTTTCACTCCGTAGCTATTCAGTCCAATCACGCATATGTCATCTGCATATGCAAGCACCTGATTGGACTGGCGATATAAGATGTTGCACTGAGGTGTTTCAGTTTTACGAAAGATGTACTCCAATATGAGATTAAAGAGTATCGGGGACAAAGCATCTCCCTGCCGAACACCCGAGTTAACTGCAAAAATTGTCGATAGCCTGTTCCCAACTTTAACACAGCATTGAGACTGCGTCATTGTCATCCTACACAGTCGTACCAATTTTGTTGGCATTCCTAGGTATTCCAGGGCAGACCACAAACTCTCAGGCCTGCCGGAAATCCAGGAACACCTGATGTACGGGAATGGATGTCTCATAATAGTCACCAACCAAGCCCTCCGCTAGAGGAGTAATTCTATCCAATACAATGTATGACAGTAACTTGTATGCTGTGCAAAGGAGAGCTATACCGCGATAATTCTCACACTTCAAGCATCGACCAATACTGAGGCATTAAAGCATCAACCAATACTGAGGCATTAAAATTTAGAGTTTCCTTCATACAATACCTCTTTATCTCTGGAATGCAGCAGTTTTTAGCCTAATCGTCGAATAAAGTAGCTGTCATCTATGCTTTTTTCTTCGTTTGCCTATAAACCGGAAGTCGTTTTCCGACATATTTTTCAAGGATCCATATGTACAACACCCCCAATTTTCACTCTTTAAAATAAAAGTCCTATAGTTGGTAGTAGGTTCCAGCACAAAGTTTTGAACCATTGAAATCATCCTCGACTTGCCTCGAATTTTTCGAATTTGGACACAGGATTAGTTTTCATTGCACGTTAAATTTTTAACCAAGTCTTAATATAAACTTTAAGCTTTTGCTTGTAAAATGGTTTGACTTAAAGGCATTGTCTTTGAGTATGAATTTCAAACCAGTTATGGTAAGTAGAAATGTCATTTTCATTAACAAAGGATTTCAGATACTAGTTAATGTTTTAAAACCAGAACTTGATGAGGCACTCACAACAGCTTTACTTTTTTCAACCTCCTGTTCACAAATGTCACAGTCAGCGGGGCCTAAATTAATTGTTTTTCTTATGAAATCCAACTTGTCACCAATACGAAATCGTTTAAGTAATTCGAGTTTAAGTAAAAATCAAGTGAAAAAAAAACAGATTTTTTTTACAAAATTATCGCAAATCGAATCAGAAAAAACGCAAACTGAAAATTGTACCATGAACGTAAACTGAAACATCGCAAATCGAAACCGCGCAAAACGGGGTATTCACTAAACTTAAACTACTTCGCTTATTGACCACATTTTAGAAGTTATTAACTGTTGCTGGTAATGTTGGTAATATTATTAAAATGTTGTTGGTAATGTTGGTAATATTATTAAAATGTATGTCTTTACGAATAGCCCGATTCAGTTGATTTTCAGGTATTTTGATATTTTATTCAAATTAAAACATAGGCAATAAACCAACTATAGATTTTTTTCTTCATCTTTAGTTCAAAGGTAGAGAAAAAAGGTATTTAATCTTAAAAAGTCATCGAGTTTATCCAAATAATGCGAGGTGCAAGAGAAATGATACGTAAGACGCCATCAACAAAACGCATACCTATATACGTGACGTCGTATCTTGGACAATCGAAACAAGACGGGTTCATACAAAAAACCTTTATATCTAGGCGAGCCTGATTATGGTTAAATTAACCTTAAATTACTATAAAGGCTGCGGACCAATCCACGGGTAAACCAATTACTAAGGTAAAAGTCGAGTTTTCGTAATTTTATTTTATTGAAATTAAAAAAAAATTTATAAATTAATTTTTACCAAAAATTAATGTAAAAGTCAACTTTTACCCGTGAATTGGTCCGCAGCCTAAATATACAAATTCATCATTCTCAACGAGTTTGTATATAATCTGAATAATGGAAAATCTCATCGAAATGCCGGATCTATTTTTCAAATAACAAATTTAGCAAACACCGAAAACACATATAATAAGACGCATAGTTCATCAATTAATTATTGATTATAATTAATAAACATGTTGTTGTTTCGGATAAGATTATTTTCAACATAAAATTTGGAAATTTAAAATTCAATATCCAATTATCGTCTATAATGTAGGCACAGATCAAGAGATTTTCTCGCTCTGACCGCTTCTTTTGTAGAACCATTTACATAGTCTGAACAAAAAACATAACAATTATTTCACTTGTTATACAATTTTGCCTGGAGCTGCTTTCTAGTTGGTTGACTGAACCCAAAAAGAATTCTAGATGGTTAGATTATGGATACCTTTACCTTTCTAAATTTTTGATTGAAACGCAGTCTAAAAGGACCAACAACTTATAGAAAGCAACTTTCGTTTGGGACTAGTTTCGAATATGGAATTGCTGTAGTTCTACAAATATCGCAATTATGTCATCAAAATATCAGCACAAATAAAATATGTGTATACATTTACATTACACATCTTTTGTTATTATAGAGAGCCTAATATAGCGTCATTATTCTGTAAAAAAAAAACATAATTTGTATAATAGTAAACAACTTTTAGAATTTAAAATTCTATACAAAATAAACAAATAAAATTGAATAAAATTGCGACGTACAGGTAGTTTATGGCAAAATGCGCTTAAATTAAAATTTGCTGTATCACATTATATACAGCCTACAAAAAGCAACAACAAAAAATTGCATAACGCAGTAATTAACTTGCACACAATATATGTACGCGTATATATGTATATAAAACGCGCCAATATAAAAATTAATTCGGCCTTATAAATTCCCAAGGACTATATAGTCCGATCACCTGTAAATCTAATATGAAAAACAAAAAATGACGATATAGATACTTTCTAGAAGTATCGCCGAGCTAAAACTATTATATACGAAAATAACAAAAAACTAATAATAATTTAACGCGAGAGAATAGACATGATATCCATGACCTAGTCAAAAACATTGTTACGTTTTTAATTATCATTAATTTTTTTTTTTTTTAGTTTTAATTAAATTAAATTAGAATCTTTATTTGTCTTATATACGAGTATGTACTATATAATTATATTATGTATTATAAAGAGATATATGACAAATTACATTACGTATACATGTACACATACTATTTACGGTGACATTGATCAAATCTATTACCTCAAATTATTTATCAGCGCTTTTTGTTGTTGTTTCATTTATAATATTGGCATCGAGTTTTACAAATAAACGCACTTAAATTATGTACTGTGATAGGTATGTGTTGTGTTAGTTAGTTTACCTTCAAATTGTTTTCGTTAGAATTTTTAATGACTATGCGTATTTATAATTAAAACTTTTTTCAATAAAGTCTACTGAACTTTGAAAATTATCATAATCGTGTAGTGTCGGGACACCGGCTTCAATTTTGGCGCTGTGATTTAACCAACAACCTGCAAGCAATTCTTAAATTTAAGACCGGAATCCACCGTCTTATTAATGAAATTAAGGACAAAAAGTCCTAGAAAATTACATCTAAAGGATTAGTGAGTATGCGAACAGAATCGTGGAAGTCATTTGAATAACCATCTTTGCCATTTAATTAATGGAAATATGTGTAATTTAATAATCAATTAAAATCTTATTGGACCCAATCCTGTGATTTGAAATTCAAAATTTAAGCCGGATGCACGAATGCGAAAAAAACTGTGGATTTTTCATCCGCATCAATTTTATACGAAAAAGTAGAAAAATGGATGTATTTTTTAGCATTTAAGTGATTTAATTGGCTGAGTAGTGTGAATAATAAATCATCGGATTTTTAGTCGCATTCATGCATCCGGCTGTAACGCTAATAATTATTTTTGTCTTGAATAAGTTGGCTCCTGAGAAGATAAAAATCGAGACGCGTACACTGACAAGGAAACATTTTACAATTGACGATTGTAAAAGTAGAGAAAGCGCGTCTCGCGGAAAAAACTAAAATAAATTTAGCTATCCTACCTATTCCGCCCTCGTTGGCACAGTAAGTAGCGTCATTGCTTTGTTATTCGAGGGTCTCGGGTTCGATTCCCGGTGGTGCCCAAAAATTACGGTTGAAAATTCTGGGATTTTTGTCCTTTAATTGGCATATGCAACCATATTTTTTTAGCGTTACATTAATGCAGCAATTTCGCGGTACGATTTTCCTTCATTTCGCAAATTTAAAATTAACTGTCTCTCTTCCGGCGAACAATAAACCCCACGTCCCATTTTTAAAAAGATATTTTAAACAAATGTTTTTTATTAATAAATATTAATAAAAAACAATATTACGGATTTAATGAATGTGAATTTTATATTTTAAACACTCAAAATTTAAGAACATTTGCAGAAATACAACGTGTCCCTAATTATTTGTCCACTACTAGTTAACAATAGGTTCCAGTTGAATAAGATAAAGGGCAGCTTTAAGCAGAGAGCTATAGTTATATTATAGCCGCTGTCCCTAATTTTTAATCCACCGTGGGCCGGTTAGTGGCATTGAGTACTGGAGTAATCCGCCCAACTTTAATTTTTTTTAGCTATCCTAAATGGCAGAACGACTAAGTCATCAGCATAACTCTGAGCAGTGAAGCCGGATTACTCGTTAAACTACAGCAATCCGGCTTCACTGCTCAGAGTTATGCTGATGACTTAGTCGTTCTGGTTCAGGGTAAATACCTTAATGTACTATCAGACTTAACGCAATGCGCTCTCCAAGTTGTAGAAATGTGGTGTATGGAGAAGGGGCTGTACGTTAATGCATCGAAAACTAGTCTGATAGTTTTCACCAGACGTAGGAATACCGGAGAGCTGCCTGCTCCTTCTCTTTTTGGAGAAACGATCGCTAAATCCGACATAGTAAAGCATCTGGGTGTCATTCTGGACAGTAAACTCTCCTGGAAATCTCATATTGAAACAAAACTGCAAAAGGTCACTTCCATTTTCTGGCAGTGTAGAAGAGCATATGGGAAGTCGTGGGGTCTGACCCCCAAAATGCTGATGTTTATTTACAAATCTCTATAGCTTTACCTATGCTATCTTACGCGTCTGTTGTTTGGTGGCCTGTGGTTCAGTCAGTTTCTGTCATTGCGAAGCTTAATAGCATACAAGGTATGGCTTGTCGAGCTATTACGGGTGCTATGTCCTCTTCCTCTATACTTGCTTTGCAGGCAATTTTATTTCTGCCCCCACTGCAGTGGGTCATCCTAGGCTCGGCATGCTCCGCTGCCTTTCGCCTGCGGTGTATTGGTGCATGGAACGCTCTAGGTCTGATAACAGGGCATAGACTAATCTACAATTTATTCAGCTCATATATACCAGAAATTAATATGGTTAATGACAAATTGTTGTTGTTGAACTCGTGGTCGTCTCAAGAATTCAAGGACTGGGTGGCTTAGTCGCTAGTGTTTTTTGCTGACGGGTCTCACTCTAATTTTGGTGCAGATTTTGGAACCTATTGTCCTGAACATGACCTACAATCATGTGGGAGTCTAGGCCGGAACTGCACTGTATTCCAAGCGGAGCTGATTGCACTCACACGTTGTGCGATTGACGCTTCTAACCTCGCTGTTTCCGGAAAAGACATTATTCTATGCAGTGATAGTAAACCTGTGCTCAATTCATTACGAAATCCTATGATCACTTCCAAACTGGTCAAGGACTGTAAACATTTTATTAACGTCCTTTGTTCTAATAACTGTGTCAGAATTATGTGGGTTCCGGCTCATTGTGGCATTGAAGGTAATCTGATAGCTGATGTTTTAGCTAAAACAGGTTCAAGGATGGAATTCATTGGACCTGAACCGGCAGTGCCCTGACCTTTAATTGTGGTGAGGAAGCTATTAAAAACTATATGTTTTTGCAGGCTAAGCGTAATTGGCTAGATTCTACTACTTGCCGAGTGGCTAAGTACTTCATTTGTGAACCTAATCTGAGACTCACAAAGTTTGCTCTAGCCTTGAAGAAAGACCAACTGAGAGTTCTGGTCGCTATTCTGACCGGCCATGATCGTTTTAAACTCCATTTAAAAAGAATGGGACTTGACCAAGATTCCTTGTGTGACAACTGTCTTGACGATGACAATGACAGCATTCACTTTGTCTGTGGCTGTCCCGCTTTCGAGATAGTTAGGTCCCGATTTCTTAATTATAGATCTTTAAATGCAGGTCAATTGTCCTCCCTGCCATGGTTTAAGCTGTTACAGTTTGCCAGAGCAGCCGAGCGCATTTGCGAATTATGATAGAATCCTCGGTTTGCACCATGGGCCCAGAGTGGCATTGAGTACGGAACCTGCTTAGGTTCCAGCCAACTTTAATAATAATAATAAAAAATCCTAAATGGCATTTCGCACAAAATAATATTATTAGTAATCATGTCTATTCAGTACCCGGTTGGAAAATTTCCACTGGAAAAAAAATTCCGTTGGAAATTAATTTGCTGCTCTGTGTGCAGATTGAAAATTTCTGTTGGAAATTTTGCTTGTCAAAAACATTAATGTCAAATAGAGAAATAAAATGACATTTGATATTTTTTATTTATAAAACAGATTATAGTTTTGAATCGTTTTATTGTTGTTTTATAACAAAAAAAATATTTAATGTGATATATACCATGTTAAAAAATAATCTACATGTATTTTAGTAAAGTTTTCGTTTTAGGGTTATTTCGTATATCCTTGGGCAAGGTCATGATTATCCGACAGCACATCCAACTATTTTTCTTGTTGTATTATATTTGTTATTTTTGACATAATAAGCTTTTGGTAGCAAAATAGCTGTATTACATAGTACTAAGACAGTGGTCCAATTCACGACTTATTTTGTGTAGACTGACTTATTTAAATTTCTCTATTAAGTCTGTTCGGGAGAAGATTAATTTGACTGGAATTTGAGCAAAATTGACCCTTATTTTTCCATTTTAATAATTATTTCAAAACTCCCAATACACAAAAACTAAACGAAACGATAAATATTTAAAGCTGTGAACTGTTAATTAATCAAATATTGAGATTTTACGTTGAAATAGTTTGAATTGGACCGGCAAATTAATTATTTTACTCCGCCATATTGTACAAGACTCATTTCAAATATATCATGAATTGGACTAAAGTGTGTAAGATTACGCAAATTTCAAATAAAACAAAAGAATTTACATTTTTCATACATGCAATTCCTGTTAAGTTTATTGTACCTGAGTCAGCTGTGATTAGTATACTTATCCAAAAAAAAATACTATTGGCCGACCACCTTTCATTTTCAACGAACAGCTCCAAAATTTTCCTGTACAAATTTCTCATTTTTATTCATAAATTACTATCTATCACTTGTGGGTCAAGCCTATAAAAAAATATAATAAAAGAACTAAACTACCGTCTATTGTTTAATGGAGAATTCATCGAGACTAAATTGGTACCTCACAAACTTTTAATTGTTGTAATCTAGTTTTAGCCCGTCCAATTTTTATGTATGTTTGCAAACATAAAAAAAATTAACAAAATGAAAGGAGTAAAAAGATGAGTTGTGATCAACGGCTAACAAACTTTTCTCGATGAATTCACAATGAGCAAATAACTGTCTATTGGCGACTGGTAATGTCGTTTGGCGGCCAATTTTTAATATTCGTATAAACACGTTTAAAACATTTCCGCTAGATCATTTTTATTGTCCCTGTAATCTTTCAAAATATTGAAAACTGCAATTTTTCTACAATAATTCCAATGGAATCGAGTTATGGGGAATAGCAAAATTCCGATAAAATAAAATTCGGAGTTAAAATTCCAACGCGTTGAAATTTTTCCAAGGAAACGCGATACAGAATTGTCCAGTGAATTTTTTTTCCAGTGGAATCGAGTTACAGAATAGACATGATTATGTCGAGAGAAATAAGAAAACAGTAAGGTAAAATTAGGATAGCTCACTCAAATAAACATTTTCCGCAAGATGGAATATGTATATATAATGCTTCAACCGTTAATTATATTATGTAGAAAAATAATATCCAATCATACGTGCGTCGTAGCCTCGCGCTTTTGGGACCTCGCTAAATTGAACTTATTGAATATTCGTTTTTCTTTTTTTTTTGTTTGGTTATAATACATAGCAAAACTTATTTACTCCCTTTGGTTAATTTTGTCATATACCGAATTAAAATCATTTATGTAGTGAATGTTTGTTTGGTTATATATTTTATTAATGGGTTGTGTACACTTCATAATAAGAACCAATGACTGGCGTAGGATACGTACCAAACCATGATGTTTTTTTGTATTTAATGTATTATTTAATAATATTTCAATATGTTACTAGATGTATCCGCACTGGTTATATATCTGGATCATTTTCAATGTTAATCCCAATCGATAATCCATGAAAATTCAAACTTACCGGTTTGCTTATTTTTTAAATCCACATTTAAGCCACAATTCATTTTGTTATTTTAATACAGCATTAGCTAAAAAGAACGTCCTAATTTTTATCTTCCTCCATTTGAAAGTATCTAGCGCTAAAATCTAGCGCCTGTCATCTTTTCTTTCAGAAAAATTTACTATAATTAGATACTATCTAATTGGTCAAGGCATGAAGGGATGTTATTATTTTTGGCCATATGAGATGCATTCAAATTTTGAGAATTCATCCATTTCAAGTTTTAGATATTTCTGATACTCTAGTAGATAGAAAATTTGGAAATAGGCAGATCAGAAGCTAATGCAACAGGCGCATTCTGGTCTCTAATCACGCCAGCGTTGAAACAGAATTTACTGTTTTATCATAAGCATTCATAACTCAACATGTTGCCAGCAGTTGCCGGACATGAATGCGCCTAATGTAATACTATTTCTATATTGATGACAAACCATCCGATGATTTTAATAAGGATTATGCAAAAGGACTTCACAAATGTAAAGAAAACAACAACTGTATTTGAAAAAGCAGTCAATGCCAATAACGAAGAGATTAATTTTCTTCAAATAGCCAACGCGTCAAAGCTTTACGTTTTTTTTGTTCACTTTTATTCAATAAAATATTGTCCTTTAACTGTCAATTGTTGCTGATTTAATGAGTTCTTCATCAGTTCTCTGTTCTTCAAACAGAAAATATTTCAGATAAAATAATTGTCGTTCCTGGATGCAATCCTTGAAAATTTAAATTTATCTTCCCTCTGGCATTCTCGTGATCAGCAGCAATATAGACTTCACTTGGTGCATTTCATTGTCTTACTGGCACTGCTCTATCATTTAGAGAATAAGTGTTCTCAAATCTATTCAGATATGTCCGTATGTATTATTAAAAGTTATGACTATATATTACAAGTTAGAACATGTGCCTCTAAATATACGTCAACACATGTGAATTCAGAATAGCGGAGCGCCACCTCAGCGCCCATTTTATTGAGCTTTGTGTGGCCTACATTATATTCTTTTATGGATCTAAAGAGTTCAGTCCGAGATAGAACTGGTGGCCAGAATTCTCGTTACATCTAACTTCATTCCGACAATACCAGACATTTTTCGCAGGAACAACATTAACATGTTATACCTTCGTTGTAATAAATATTAGGTCGCTTCGTACCTTCGAGCAGCTCCTGTAGTGACAGTCAAATTTAAATTTTAGTCATTTTCTAATAAATTAATTATAGGCTTCTAGTTTTAAGTCACATTGTCGCTCTACATATGTAGTGTACCCTATCCATCTACTGTTAAGTATCGAAAGCTTACTGGGTCCATATTTATACTTTAGTAAAGTGTGTATACTCTAACTTACGTCATACATACATAACTAGAAGTTCAGTGACATGTACTAGTAGTCTGTCATCTATAAATACGCTCGTGCATACCGTACTATTCAAACAAAATCAACATTCGTCTAAAAAAAAAAAATTATTGACCTATTTGTTTTATTTTACTTTAATTTAAATTATTAAATAAAATCACGAATTTTGATTTGTTTTTTCATTCTAAATTCTGATAAAACACAAATGTCGCGAGCACACTCGCGCTGCTTACTCATTAAAATAAAAATAAAAATTAAATAACACATCGTACAGTAATTCATTCCACTTAATTGTTTGTATGCGATTTTTTCCACAAATATACAATTTTCATTGCGTATGTAAATTAAATGCGCGATCAGCTTAACATATTTGGCTTAACTCATTTATACAATTATATAAATAAAAACACCCTGAAATATTATGATAATTCGCGCGGTATTAGACATACATTACTATTATTATCATTACTACTACTATTATTGTTTCTAATTTCTAAAAGATTTGTCATTAAAATTGATGAATGAGCAGAAAACTATAAGAGCGCGCAAAAAAAGTGTAAGTTAAGTTTAATGTTCTCGCTTAGCCTTGTACGAGTTAGACTTAGACAAATGTATGTACGTATGTATGTACTAAAAAAAATCACAACAACAAAATTGATTGTAGTAAATGAATATCAATTTTAGCGATTTTTTTTTGTGTACATATACATACATGCATATACGTATATTATACTCGAATATAGTAAACAAAGATCTTAAACTTTAAGAAAATATATAATGTACAATCGACAGGTTAATTGTTCAATTATATCATATTTTTTTATAGACTGTGTGTGTAGTATTTTCTTTGGTTTATTTTTTTAGTTCAAATCACGGATGCTGTTTGTTTAAATTTTTATAGTATACATATTACGTTATTATGGTACGTGTAATTATTACATACATTTAGTTATTTACTATATCACTACTACTATTATTTTGTCCTAAATTTTTTATTCTCGCAATTACACAAAAAAAAAATCAATTTAATTTACATACTTACATTTACATATTATTTATTCGCGATCGTTTGACAACAAAATTTTGGTCATGGAAAAGACGTATAAAAAAATATGTGTGCGTGTATAAGCGCGATTGTTACTTATTGGTGCTATAAACCAAGAGAACCAATTTTTAGAAAAGATTTAATTAATAATTCTAAACATTTGTTTCACCTTGTTTCCTAATCCTGTATGATAATGTTCCAGTCACGATAATAGCTGAATTATTTAGTAAATACTCATTAATCTAGCAATTTGCGAGTCGGTAAATATATCGGGTACTACATCAATTTTATTATGCAAATTTCATTATTATTTTTTTAATTTTTGTTTTGGGTTTGCGATTGTACAGCAAAAAACACGATAAAGTTGTTAACAATTTGAGTTCACAAACAAAACTAGCAAGTCCTGATAATCTTAATATTTGCAAACGATAAAATATGAATAATTTGTCGCATTTGTCCCATGACTTAAACATTTAAAATATGTACGTCTTTCTGCCAACCATGGAAAAAGCGTTATATTTTTGTATAACATAATCGATCGATAAGATCATATTTGAAATCAACATTTAGTATAATATTAATTTGTAATCAACATTTAGGACAAAATTAAAATTGGAAACAATATGAAAAAGAAAATTTAAGATTGTCCTAAATGTTAATTACCTATAAGAATACATATATGAAAAGGTATTTAATTAATAAATAGATGAAGATAAAAGTTAAGGCGTTGATTTTTATATCATCAAAATGAACTAATATTGAAAAAATAATTTGAAATAATTACATCTAAAGCGATATCATCGGTTAATTCTGCAAACATTTTATTACGCAGAACGATCATCGGAATAAAAAGCTTAAAGACGCCACAAATTCTAACAATTTGGTTATCTCACCAGCAACAATGTTATATCAGACTACACATACGTTTATAGTGTAATATAGTGTAATATATTTACACATATGTACATATGTGTAAATATATGTACTGCGATATACCGAAAACTCGATAATTAAAGTATTCAATTTCAATTAATCTGTAAATTACTTTTATAATTCTTAACGTATATTTGTCAACTTCTTACTAAAAAGTGGATTTTTTTTTAGTAATTCAGCTAAGATCAGGTAAGCATGTATAGATAAAAAAGCGCGAACCACAGAAGGCTAAAATGTTCAGTACAACAACTTTTTCAATATCAGGAAAACCTTATTCGAAACCGGCTTTCAAAATGCTAGAACTATTGCACCATAGCACTCCATTATGCATCATACAAAACTATCCAAATTACTTTATTGTATTATCTTGGAACAATCATTAATCAATCGATTGCAGAACCCACATTTCTTGTTGAAATACATTATTCGTAAAAGTGGAATATCTCAGAACAACATCTTAGCAACCTACGAATGCGCTCTAAATCCACTTGGCAGTAATTCCAAAATTGCGTTGGACTGGGAATAAATAAGCCTAGAGTTTAGAATAACAATACTCGTATCTGATCTTTGCTAACAATTTAACAAAGTTTAGTACTGGTTTACTTATTTTAATTATTTTCAACTTTGAAATAAGATCACAACGAATACGGTGGCTCGATCACATTCAAAGTCTTTGTTGACAACGACAAGAAATTGTAGTGTTCAAAACGAGGAGGGTCAGTTGCGTGTACCCTTTTTAATCTGATCGTCTGAAATTTAAAATTCGAAAATTTAAAAAATATAATAAAAACAATTCTAAAATGTACAAATCACGAACTTCTAGAGGCATTTAATCACGATTTAAGAATATATATATCCTTGAATTGATATTTTTAATTAATCATTTTATTTTTTATAATTATGCTCTACATCAAGCTAACCAGCATATATATATATTCCACACATGACTGTCTCTATCGAAAATTTCATGTAAATACAAATAAAATACATTTGTATAGTTCTAATTAATCTAAATAAAAATTCTAAACTAACATTTATAACGATTTACAGCTTAGCTGTCATCTAGCGTGAACTAGTAAAACTACTACAAATTTAAATAAAACAAAAAATAATTTATACTGCCATCTATTGTTAGTAATTCTCGTAAACAAAAAATATCACTTGTTTTTTTAATGTTTGATTCTTAGATTCTCTCCGCTCTATATTTTGCTTTTTCAATTTCAACTCTCATTATTGTTTTGCTTCACTTCAATCTTGTGCAGTATTTTGTAAAGAAAGGTTGTTTAATTCAATTGATTTTAATAGTGTTTTAGTGTTTACTGTTACTGTTTATAACGATTGGAGGTGTGTGTATACTAGTGTAGTATGGTGAATTAAATAATTTTTTTCTGTCTAGTAAAAGTAATTAAACTAATAATAATTTTATCGGAATTAGATAAAAAATAATTGTGTAAATTACATTAAAATAAAAATGTTACCTCACGAACTAAAAAATCATAATTATAACAAACTGAAAGACATTTTTGTAGCTAAATTCAAAAATGTAAATTTAGTTAAGAATTTAATGTACTATTTAATGTACGATCACAATGTGAATAGTTTGTATAAATATAGTGATAATGATAATATCACTAGTTTTCAAGATCTAATTGATCTATTGGAACAGAGGAATGTACTGAATGCCGAAAATGTATTGATACTACGTAATATCACCAGAATTCTGAACGATGTACAGTTGACAATCTATTATGAGCGATACGAGGATTTTTTGCACCGATACCAGCATGACAGTTTGTGTGGCAGGAGTGATCTTCTAATAACAGGTACCACTACCGCAATATGTTTGAAAATTTAATTGATTTTTATCGATCGACCGCATGCGATACATTGGATAAATATTAGTATTTTTTATAAATAACATCTTAAAGTCTCTATTTATATGCAATTTATATGTGAAGATAAGACATTGATTTCCGAGAAATTATTTATTTTCTATATTTATATAACTTATACAAGTGTATATACATACATACATTCATATGTATGTATCTACTATATAGTTATTTACATCATCATATTTTTTTGTTTGGTTTGCTTAATTTGAAATGTTGTGATAAGAATTATTGACACTTTATATTTTAATTTAATTACAGAAGATGCGTTATCACGTATATCTGAAATAAATCAATCCCACCAATTCCAACAAACACCGTATCCAGAATCAAATAGATTGACGACGGAAACGATTATTATCGATGACGAGGAAATGGAATTGTGCAGCGATCAAATCGACGATCAACTATTAGAGACAGACTCACATAGCCTCGAATTTCCGTATGAGGGATATTTGTTTTCTGTTGAATACCTAAGAAACGATAGTCCGTTTTTTAGTTTCAGTAATGATTTGACTGTTTAATTATTATGTTATTTAATATATATAAAAAAAAAAAAAAAAAAATGAAGTTTAGTTGTAGAATTTTTATTTGAAATAAATTAATCCACTCACAAACTGCTAAAAAAATGTATTTTGTTTTAAATTCGCATACAATTTATTTTTTTTGGTGACTCACTAACTCTTAACGACTGTGCGCTACAAAACGATGATATGCACGATTATCGCGAGTTTTCTAGGAAATAATAAAACATTCTATTTATAAAATGTTGATGGTTTGTTCTTGGTGAAAGAAAATATTTTTTGAACACGTGACGATTTACACTTACGGCAAGATTCGCGTGTAAATAATGGCTTTAAAGATATTTGTTTTCAATATGCACTCGAAATGATTTCATATCCAAATTTAAATGTACAACGATCAACCACTATACTTTATCCGTTTAAACCACAGAATCTACGATTAAACGATAACTACACGTATTTGGATTGGTTGGTTGAACCAGAAAAAAAAACAGAAAATGTTAATGTTTATTTAATTCCTTTATTTACAAAGTGATAAGATAGGCTTTATTTTTACAAATATGCGGAAATATCGTCTCGGCCAAGCTTTAAGAGCGCCACGAATCAGTTCAGTGTAAATCTTATATTTATGGCTATTATGAAAGTTTTAAAATGGTTTACAAGACTCATCTGTGTTAGTACGTCATTTACCGATTTGTTAATTAGAGTAACGGCCTTTCCCATTTCCCTTACTAGTATTCCTTAGAAATGGTAATTTATCATACCTTGATTTTTTAAACACAAGTACTACGGATAAACTCACTGCAGGGCTTTTCTGAATACGATACCAATTCTTACTTGGTTTTGAATACGAATCGCACGAATCTGATTCAAATCAGTTTTTGTGGCGATACTACCTTTGGAAACAAAATTTTTGATATTTGCAAGAGTTGTTTAGCGACATATGAATGTAATTAATTTGGTTTGGGATAATATTATTTACAGTTAAATACAATGGCGATTTTGTGCATGTTAAAATTATTACATTAGTTAAATTTAGTGGGCATTTTGTTTCGAATTTTTTATCATTGCGATAAGGTAATTGGCGAATTGCACAGTGAAATCAAATCAATTAATTGGCTGTGGACTCAACATTAATAATTTGAAATTTTTTTTGTTTAGAAACTTACAGTTAATATAAATATTCAAATGCTCAATTTTAATTTAAGTCTTGATGTATACCATTCTCTTGTGTTTTTCATCTGGTTTGAACTGATGTTATCAGCAACACTTACGCACAATTGGTTCTGCTGTGCGCTAATCCATTTCTTTATACATAAATTAATTTCATACTATGGCTGTGGTCAGGTCGGTCAACAATTCAAATTTGCACCCAATACAGTGCATTCTAGCGGATTAAAAAGTACCGAGCAAATGGTTCACTGGTTAAATACCGGGGTCATTAAATTGAAAACATCTATCACCCTTTGTTGGAATGTAGAACTGATCGGCCTACTCATCGTTCATGATAGTACATGCTAGCAGAAGTGGTTTGCAGATGGCCAATTAAGAGACGGACCTGTAGCCGTGTACAAAAATTACGCTACTTATCATCCACTAGCCGAACAATCTCTAATAAGTTTGTGTTGGTATTTTGTATTAAAAATAAAAACAGAAAAATAAATTAACTGCTGCTCATTTTTCGCATACATATTAAATAGGCGGCGAGTACTGTAAAAAATGTCATTTTAATGTTTTGTAGCCGTGTACAAAATAGGGCTTATCTATAGTCAAAATGGATGAAATCGAGTGAATATTTTAATAAAATAATTTAATATTTAATATTATTACTGTTTTTGTAAATTTGCCATTATAATTTATAAATTTTATTTTAGCTTTGCGCACACCGGCTGCCAGTGAGTATTTTGTGCGGCACAGAATGTATGTACTTCAATATTTAGGAGTAATAGGCCCAGTATGGACTTATAGTCAGTATCGGCCCAGCTTCATCGTGTGCACTCGTGTTACAGCTTAGTATTTGAATATTAAAAATAAAAAATTATATAAAGTGCGTCGTAAATATAAGCCGATGGAAGAAGCTGAAACATTAATTGAAAAGACAGCAATTCACTTCCGAAAAACCAGGCTATATGACACGAATATTCCTTTAAAATGATTTTTACAATTTTTAATCAAATTGCAACATAATGGTATAAAATGAATAATTCTGGTTAAAATAAGTATCGCGATTTTTTTAAAATCTTTACCGCTGTTACGCCGATTATTTTGCCAATTACTTAATACATTTTTTTGTATCATTCGATTAAGAAATGTCTGTTATTTTAAATTCTTGTTAAGACAATACTAACTTTGACAGAAAAATTCAAAATGTTAGCAGACAAAGTGAAAATAACGAAGTCTGAAAAAATAACGTTCACTATTATTTTTATCTCAAAGTCGTCGAGGTATTTATTTTCGCATTGCCCTTGTGGGGTTGCTTACAGCTTAGTAGATCATAATTTTGTAACTTACCAGTGGAAACATCGGTATTAATATAATTTCTACGACGCCGATCCATTCTGTTGATATCTTATTGGGTTAAAATACTCCATTCTGATTTAACAGCTTCAATTAACTTTTTAGAACATCCCACAAGGGACTATTAGTCGGACACCTTATGACGTAGGTCATGGGCAATGTTTGATGTGAGAGATCATATTATATTACCTTCAACCTTGCATGAAAATAAATTCATACTTCTCTGCTAAATCAAGTAGTATAAAAACTATTCCGAATTGATTCGCTTGGTTACAAAATGCTAAACATTCTTCGGAAAATACCCCTGTACGCTGATAGAGCGGATGCAATACGTACTTGGCCATCTCTCTAAATAGGCCAGCATCTGCGGACTAAACGCATCGACAGAAAACTGAGTTGATCCTCATTACTAGGAGGCAGACACTGAGTTGATCCTCTTTACTAGAAGATCAGCCTGATCTTTACAGACAAAGCGAAATATCTCGAGCTTATTTTGGACAGCAAACACTCCTAACTAAACCAAACATTTTAGAAAGAGTAAAGAAAGCTACTATAGCGCTCTAATCCAGTAAATATTCCATTGGAAAGAGGTGGGGATTGGAGCCCCACATTGTACACTGGCTCTATGTTGCAGTAGTCAGAGCCATACTACTGTATGGCCCTGTCATCGTGGCCAGCTTTAAGTCATGGTCACCTTGGAACTTGGTGAAAGTTCAAAGAACGGCCTGCATGTGTATAAGTTATAAGCACACCTACTCCAGCTCTGCAATTTCTCTTCCATCTCACCAATTTGGATCTTGCTGTCAAACAGCTTGCAGCATTCACAGCCATACTGCTCAAATCCATCTCTATGTGGACATAGAGAAACATCCCTGATACTATCGACTACGCTGTCCTATCGCCTTCGTTCGAGGTGAAGTTCCTAACTGAAATTCCCACTAGAGAGGACTGGGTGAGTGAAGCAGTTATGAGCGGTTAGAAAAGGAATGGAGGGGTCGGATGTGGCGTTTTCTGTGATGCACTGATTGTAATCCACTCTTTTCGTGCCAGAGCACTTCAGCATCACGAGGAATGTCAAAACAGTTAAGCTTGTCCGTCTGGGTACAACTGGTCTCATCTCAACAAGCAGATTAAACATTGAAATACCGCTCGCTACAAGTAAACTGCTGCTTCAGGAGGAAGCGAGTGGGAACAACGAACTCGTGCGTAATAACTAGGCAATCTGGCCAAAACTGGACTGGTCAAAATTCGGTCAGCAGATATAGCTTTGGCGGCATCATATTAGCATGGTTGTGGTAGTTATAACGGGTCACTGTATCATAGGTAAACATGCGGGCAGACTGGGAGGCTCCGCCTATGATTTTACTGTCGTAGCTGGGAACATGAGGAGGAGGAAGACACAATACTCCGCCTGCTTTGCACCTGTCCACGTCTAGCGCAAAGCAGAATGAAATTTATAGAAGCTTGTTATCTGGATGACCTGACGGATCTTGGTGAAACCGACGTCAGGGATATTCAACGCTTCGTAGAAACCTCAAGATGATTCAATGAGTAGTGAAGAAATTTTTTTATATGTGATACAGCTACGGACCAGTCTACGTCTATGCTAGTCCTTTGGGGTGGCCACTCTTACCTAACCTAACATAATTGAAATATTATATAATTTTTTTAAAGCCGCAAAATTCTATAGTGGCATATTTGTTTAATTTGTTATTTAAACAGTTATTAGTTCATTAATAAATTTGATCGATCTGTCAAAAAATTGCACTGACATTTTAGATTAATATTTAATTAATTTTTCCTTAAATCGATTTATATTAGTGATTATAATACCAAAATTGATAAAGCCGGAATTCCGGGGGATTTTACAAATTTAAAAATCTGGATTGATTATGATCTTGCAAATCCAGAATTCAAAATACTGTTTAGTATAATAAATTCAATACCAATTAAAAAAAAAATCTATTACATATTTAACAAAATAGAACGAATGTAATCTTTATGTCTGAGAAGATACAGGAAAGATAGATATAGGAACACAAAAAAACGGCGAATTCGATTACAAAATTGCAACGTTTAGCAATAAAACTACTATAAAAGAAAAGTAAAACCATGCAAAACTTGGTATTGTTACTTTTGACATTTTGTCAAATAGAATGCACAATTTTTATGTACGAACGAAGGCAATTAGTTACTGTGAAATTGTGATTTTATTGCTGTGGTGATAAATCAATTAATTTAAGCCAGCGATGGCAAACCTCTTTATGCATACGTGCCAAAAAATTAAACAAATGTTATATAAAATCTGTGGCGAGCCAACTTATGGGGCAGGAATGTAATGACGACGGTTCGAGAAGCGTTGCAGCATAAACCCCAGACGCAAGAGTATAGCATTTTGACTACACTCGCCAATATCATCAACATATCAAATGCATCTGCGTGTCAATATAACATTTTGGACCGGACTAAAAACTATCAACGACTAACAGCTTCAAATAATAAACAGAAAACAAAGAAAAAACAAAAAAAGAGGCATTTCAAAAAGGTACCTCAAAACAACAGATTAATATTGTTTCGAATACTGTTAACTGGCTGTATTAAAATTTGCCGGTAACTAAAAAACCAAGATGACTAAACGTCACCCTAGGACATCAAACAAATTTTTGTTCTCGCTCCGATAACTTTAATTAAAAATTGTTTTTTCTCTAGCATTGGGCGCATTCAGATTTTTACTGATGGAAAAACTGACATTTCAGTGTCGATATATCAGATGCATTCAGAACTCAATATGTTACATTTACTCAACATGTTGCCAACAGTTGATGGACCTGCATCCACCCATTATTTGCCAGAGAAACGAACTGATCTTCTAAATTGACTCACTCTTTATAAAGCTTATTAAAAACTGTGACAGTTAAAATTAAATAAACTTTTTCGATAGTTTTTTCCAATTCTTTCGCGTGCCAAAAAATATTTCCCGTCTGCCACAGTTAGCACGCGTGCCATAGATTCGCCATCACATCCAAAAAATCCGAAAACTAATTCCGAATATCCAGAGTTAAGGATTTTGAAAGCCGGAAATCCGAATTTGAAATTTACCAAATCCGTGCAATCAGATTTATGCTGCTATAGCCAGAGAAAACATTGAATTTTTGAAGATCCTGATAATGAGCGATGAAGCATATTTTCATTTAAATGTTAATGTTTGAATTGGGGTACATAGAATTTCACGTTATTTGTCCATGTGACTTCGAAAATGAGGATGAAAACCCAGAAACATGCCAACGGGGCCCTGTATAAGACGATGATTGGTAATTGTTTAGGCCCGGTACTAGAGGATAGTGCAAAAATATTGGGTTCCAGTAAGATGGCACCACTGCTCACACAGCTAGAGCGACAATAGATCCCCCTATGCAATTTTTGATGATCGACTTATTTAGATTTTGCTTGATTCCTTACAAGGATCTGGCGTACGCCAACAAATTAGCAACAGTTAAAGTGGAATGAACTTTATCTCTGAAGGCTACAACACAACTCTAAAAACGATCAAGTCAGTAAATAAGAATGCATTTTCGTACATTAGCAATAATCGCAAAATCAACAAAAAAGATAATAAACTACATATTTTTGTTTATAAAAAAAATACTTCAATTTATGATTTTATGACTAATCTAGCTACATAGCAGCCTGGCCGTTATCATTATTTATTTACATATGTATTATTGTATGTATTGTGTCGATGAGAATAAAAATAATACGTAAAAATAAAAAATCTAGAAAGTTTAAGTTTACATATTATACGAGTATTGTATAAATGGATATTGATAAAGTTTGATAAATGGATTGATGTTCAGTCAAAAAGCAATATTTAATAGATTTGGATAAAATAATAATTTTTTGAGAAATTTGTATAATTTGGCTGAAATATGGTAAGTACCATTGTATGGCACCATTTTATTGGTTAAAATATTAAATTATACATAATTAGGTATTTTAATTATGATAAAAAAGCTTTTACTTATAATAACATTATAATTAGTAGATTTTAAAAAAAATGTAATTGGTTTAAATTGGGCCAAATACAGATACTTCAAAATCACAAATAACTAAAATACTATTGCTTAAATTATCTTAACGATTTCATTTAAATTTTTAATTTTGTCTTAGGAACAGCAAGAGTATCTAGGGAGCTGAACCACTAACTCATGAAGCACTATTTATTTATAAATAAATTAAAATGTGCTTAAATAGCTTTTTAAAACAACATGTACATTTTTTCGTCGATACCCGTTGGCGTGGCGTACCGCTACCAAACAAAAACTAGGGCTGCTTTTCCAAGACTTCGGATGAAGCATTCGACAATATAGAGCATCGGTATGTTTAGACTTGTAATCTTGAGTATTGAACTCAACTGCGGTTGGAGGAATATCGCGTGTGAAGCATCTTTACTACACAGAACAAAAAAAAATTTTTATAACAAAGAAAACGGTTTCTTTAATTTATAAAACGTACTTTTTCTTACGTACCCATTTTTCTAGTATGGTAAATTTTATTCCCTTACATAAAACGAAAAATTTCTTAATGAAAAGTATTACGAGTTTCTTAAATTAAAATATGAAAAATTATTTCTTGAATTTGATTGAAAGAAAATCATTAAATTTTCACAAATTTTCTTGAATTATTACATTTCAAAACTGCAAACGTCGCTCTCTCATTTGTAAGAATAATAATTTCTCTATCTTACAAATTCATACTATGGAAATATTAAATAACGGAATTAGTTAAAAATTTCAGAATCTGATTGTGTATCTTGTTTAGCACATCATTTTGGTAAATCATCCAAGACACAAACCAAAAATTATGTATAAATTGCATCCAGCGCATATAAGGTGAAAGTAATCTACATTTGAGATCTAAGTTGTAGACTGCATACAAATTGAATAATGATGTATATGATATTGGTGGTATTACCGCAATCACATCAATAATGTAAGTAATCAGCGTATTGCATTTGACAATACTTATTACGTATTTAGTATAGTATACCGGGTGTTTTTTTTTAACTGAGACGATCAAATATCTCGAAAAATAGCCACTCTACGGAAAAAATGTCCATAATCAAAATTTAATCATACCGCGGGGGAAATACATTAGTGCAAAAAAAAAAGTCCCCCCACCCCCGCTTTGTAGGGGCGGGGGTAACTTTTAAACTAAGATAGGAAGCCATATTTTTTATTGCAGATACGGATTCTACGACTAAAAGTACGTATGATTTGAATAAAATATTTTGTTCGGTTCATGATAGATGGCGTTGCAATCGACGAAATTCAATTTTTCAATTTCTCCTTCTTAGAACACACGCATTCGATTCTGCAATACGTTTGAAATAAAAAACATCACGTTTTCATTGGAAATACTCGAAATTCGTCATCAAAACAATTTATTCAGTTTTGTAAATCTAAATAAGTGTTCAAAATTAATTTCAAGTTTTATTATTAAATTTCAAAAATACAAAATTCAGGCCATCATTTTGAACACTTATTTTAGATCTACAAAACTGAGTAAATTATTTTGATGACGAATTTCGAGTATTTCCAATGAAAACGTGATGTTTTTTATTTCAAACGTATTGCAGAATCGAATGCGTGTGTTCTAAGAAGGAGAAATTGAAAAATTGAATTTCGTCGATTGCAACGCCATCTATCATGAACCGAACAAAATATTTTATTCAAATCATACGTACTTTTAGTCGTAGAATCCGTATCTGCAATAAAAAATATGGCTTCCTATCTTAGTTTAAAAGTTACCCCCGCCCCACCTACAGAGCGGGGGTGGGGGGACTTTTTTTTTTGCACTAATGTATTTCCCCCGCGGTATGATTAAATTTTGATTATGGACATTTTTTCCGTAGAGTGGATATTTTTCGAGATATTTGATCGTCTCAGTTTAAAAAAAACACCCGGTATATAGAACAATTAATTAAGAGAGACGATCTATTAGCATTTACATTTTGCATACCGTCATTATAGGATTGTCATTTTAATCAAATTAATTTAAAACTCCAGAAATTTGATGGTGCTTTGAGCACAGTAGAAACGAATAACATTAATGTACATAAATATTGTAACGAAAAAGTGTCACTAAAATAAAAGTATGGTTAACAACTTATGTTGTGTTTCTTTACTGTACTATACACTACACCGTTTATCCAGTGTAAGTCGAATTTAGTTAAGCCAAATTCAACTAATGTTCAATTTATGGATTAGATAATGTAGATTGAGTGATTTTCTAGATTTAATAAAAACGTGATCCTATATAAAATATAGCATTAGAGAGATTATTTATAGAGTAAAGGTTGGTTCGCGAGGACGGATGTTTTTTCAAGCTATTTACATCCGAGCTCTAAACCAATAAAATCACCAAAATAATTCATCCATTTCCCCTATTTGAAGAAAATATTTTTATCGTATGGCCGGATGTGAATAGCTCGGGTAAATATCCGACCTCTGGAACCAACCTTAAGGGCATAACATAAAAATACTCTAGGAAATATGGATAAAGAACGACGAAATTATTAAACATAAGACAATTAGCCACAATTTCATATGGCATTAATATGTCAATCGACTCCATTAGAACATAATTTGTTTGCCACAGCAAAGGTTGGTGGCAATTACTTAAAGGGAAGTATAAGGAAGTCACTCGTACAATAATTAGTCCAGATATACGAGTGTTTTCAGTAGGTCTACTGTGTATTCCGAGCTGATATTAAAATCTTACTGCGTAATCAGGCTGTTGGAAATTGATGCCTAGAAATATTTGTTCGCACTCGATTTTCGGAGTAAAACCGACATCAAATTAAGAAGCAAAACAGTTATCTTATCAGAAGTGTATGTTAAAGTGCGTAGCAAAAAACCTATATAAGTAATTTTAAGTATTTATACATAAATACGAATAGGCAGATAAAAATTAAGTTTATTTATGTAAATGTATGATGATTGACGACCAGAAAATTAAAATATATGCATTTGAATGTATATAATGAATTATCACACTCTACAATGTCTTCAGATAATAATACAATGTATGCTGCAAAAATAATGTACAATGCACAGCAAACGCTAAAAATGGTAAGTTTAGTTAGTTTTCCGTTTGAATGGCATTTTAGATTTGTAAAAAATTAGTTAATAAAACAATCGTCGACGGATTTATGTAATTATGGTCACATATCTCAAAAATAAAAACTAGGTACTTTTATTATACTGCATGCCCTTAGATCTACAAATACTTGAAGTTAATATGCGTTTGACTGCGTGAACTCTGTCTGGGAGGTACTGAAAACTCCGGTTGTCAGTGCTGCTCAACAGACTTTAGGTATAGTGAAAGTCAGACCCAAGAATGATTGGTTTGATGACGAGTGTCGTCTTGCAGTTGAGCAACAAAATATAGCCCATAATGAAGTGCAACAACGTCTCACAATCGCAAGGAAAAACAAGGCAGCTCTTGCAAGAAGGGCAGCTAAGCGGATTTGTAGACGGAAGAAGCGAGAATGGTGGAAGGCCGAGGTTCTGAAAGTACAACAACTCAGCAATGAGCGTAGTTCACGTAATTTCTTTAAAGGAATTACTGGATTGCACCATACTTTCAGGCCTTCGTCAACCGCCATTCGGGACCGGGATGGAAACCTCTGTGTCAACATCGACGCAGTACTTGACGCATGGAGTGGACACTTTACTAAGCTGCTTGATGTTCATCATGCGTCACAGACTGTTGTTGAGCCACCTCTAAAACAGTCTGCGGAGATTTGCACTGAGGAGCCATCCCATGAGGAATTCACTAAGGCCATGCAGAGAATGAAACGAAACCGCTCACCTGGAGTGGACTGCATTAATTCGGAGCTCTTGATATTCGGAGGGGATACTTTGTGGAACTGTCTTTTCGACCTTATTCGATTAGTATGGCGAACCGAAGTTATGCCTGATGAATGGAAAGTGGCCGCGATATGCCCCATCTTCAAGAAGGGAGACC
Source organism: Tipula unca (assembly GCA_951394425.1). Classification (NCBI taxonomy): domain Eukaryota; kingdom Metazoa; phylum Arthropoda; class Insecta; order Diptera; family Tipulidae; genus Tipula; species Tipula unca. The sequence goes on along the minus strand of OX596382.1, from coordinate 147,509,800 downwards.
GCTTGAAGTGTGAGAATTATCGTGGTATAGCTCTCCTTTGCACAGCATACAAGTTACTGTCATACATTTTATAGGACAGAATCACTCCTCTGGCGGAGGGCTTGGTTGGTGACTATCAGGGAGGATTTCGTCCGAATCGATCAGTCACTGATCAGGTCTTTTCGCTGCGGATGATTCTATCTAAATATTATGAGACATCCATCTCCGTACATCAGGTTTTCCTGGATTTCCGGCAGGCCTACGACTCGATCAATCGAGAGAGTTTGTGGTCTGCCCTGGAATACCTAGGAATGCCAACAAAATTGGTACGACTGTGTAGGATGACAGTGACGCAGTCTCAATGCTGTGTTAAAGTTGAGAACAGGCTATCGACAATTTTTGCAGTTAACTCGGGTGTTCGGCAGGGAGATGCTCTGTCCCCGATACTCTTTAATCTCATGTTGGAGTACATCTTTCGTAAAACTGAAACACCTCAGCGCAACATCTTATATCGCCAGTCCAATCAAGTGCTTGCATATGCAGATGACATATGCGTGATTGGACTGAATAGCAACGGAGTGAAAGAAATACTTGATCCGCTTGTAGAGTTTTCAGCTTCTGTTGGACTCCAGATCAATGAGTCCAAAACGAAATACCTGATCTCTGGTTTTAGAGACAATGGCACACCAGATTTTAGTAGTGGCCACCACGCGTTTGAGGGAGTGAGGAGGTTCAAATATTTGGGTTCTCTTATCACTCACGATAACAGTGTGGGTGAGGATATTAAAGTGCGGCTGGCAGCTGGCAGTCGTTCTTTGTATCCTCTAAGGCCACTGCTAAAATCTAAACACTTATCAAGTGCCGTGAAGCTTAAGCTTTACAAAGCGTTGATCAGGCCCGTTGTTATGTTTGGATGTGAAAGTTGGGCGCTGACGGATGAGTACGAGAGATGGGTCCTTACATTTGAGAGAAGAATCATGCGTGTGATTTACGGCCCTAAACGCGAAATAGATGGTACATACCGAGCTCTGTACAATTTCGAGATCAGAGATCTGATGAAGATCCCCGATGTTGTACATGAAGTTAGATCTCAGCGAGTACGCTGGCTCGGTCACGTTCTGCGTGCTGATCCGGAACGAATTGTGCAGCGATCTCTGAAAGGAGAGCCACCATATGGTAGGCGCAGAGGTCGTTGCAGGCGACGATGGCTCCACGATGTAGAGAACGACTTGGCCTCTTCAGATTGTCTAAGACAGTATGAAGACCAAGCTCAGGATCGAAACCGTTGGAGCCAGATTGTTGATTCAGTAAGGGGCCAGTAATGGCCTTTAACACTGTTATTATTATTATTAATATGCGACAGATCATATACAGATGATCAAAATTGAATATTATTATATAAGATGTAGTATGAGTGCTCAATACTTACTATCTTTTAACAAATATTAAATGTTGAAAATAGAAAAGAAACTTTAAATCGGCCAAAGTTTAGAGGTCTGATTATTAAGAGACTAAATATGTATGCATTTGTAAGTTGAAACAAATATTGGATGTATCGTATTTTAGACTTTTTGACAGAAATTGTAATATTTTGATTGGATTGCCAAACACCTCTAAACGAAGAACCATATAAGAATTACCAGACTGCAACAGTAAATTTGTATAAAAAATTGACGGTTTGGCTATGTATCCAAAAATTACTGGTAACGTAAAATATCTCACATTCAAAAATAATAAAACTGGAAACCAACAAATTAAAATCACAGCAACAATCATGTAATATGAATATTGAAAACTAATAAGTTTCTATGTAATAATGATTTAAAAAAAAAAATCTCGAGCACGAGGTAGTGATATTGTCTACATTTAATGTAAAATTCAATTATTCGAAATTTATTCAGTTGATTGAATTTGTTAGTCGGCTTTACAAGCCTCCTCTCTTTTTATATCTTTTATAATCTGGTTAAGAACAGAATTTTTCCTCAAACTATGAAGTTGGATTAGCTACAAGCCAAATAATTGTGAAACCTGAAAAATATAAAAATATGAATTTAAAATCTAAAAATTGGGTTGGAGTTTTTAATTTTTAGAAAATTTTGACCATAATATACGAATGAAATTTTAAAATCACAATCTAAAATTAAGTGCTTGCATTTATGTTAAACATGAAAATGTGTAGCTTTTAGAATTTTGAAAATACGGCCAAGACCAGAACCTCTTCATATGACATTATTATATAGACATGTAAATATACAGGAATTAATTTCTCGGGATATAATTACACTCTGTCGACAATATTTTTAATCTCTATAGAAAACCTTCTTGTTGGGCCTAACCATCTAACAGCTAATATTATCTAGTTAAAATTTCAATTTAATCATCTAATATAAAAACACCAAACAAATAATAATTCACAAAATGGCGTGCCACACTTAAATGCTTATAAAAATACCTTTCATTTGATACATCACATATGTTCCATATTGTAATTTACGTCTATCATTTATGGATAGTCCAGATAATTCTTAAATGGGTATAATTATACCTATTTGTTTTCCTGTTCCTTTTTCCAATCTAGACTGATAGTTTTTTTTTATTTTTTTTTTAGAAAGGACGTGGCATAGACACTTTTTTGGTCCATAGCCTTACCTTGCATTCACACAACATTCATTTAACCCATTCATTCGACCAATTAACCATTCACACAAGTACAGTATACCACCTGCGCATTGCATAGCTCCATGTCACCCTGTACAGTGACACGGAAGATGGGTCGGCCCATGACTTCTACATTCCAACAGAGGGTCAATTTAATCACCGATCGTAATCGGGAGATGAAAAATCCTCTGTTGGGATTCGAAACCGGTACCTCCCGATCCAAACGTCGCAGCTCTAACCAATGCGCTATTTGCTCGGTAGACTGCTAGTTAGTTGTCTTCGTCAGTTTACAACTCCGCTCACTAACGGCCTTTTCCAAACTCTCCATATTAAAATTGTAATTAATTTCTATGCCCGAGTAATAAATGTGATTTTGTCTTGTAAGTCTTGTATATGTTGCGTGTTTTTTTTATTTTTTGAAATTATTTTTATAAATTGCGTAAACACACACAAAGCAAGATTCTTATGAGGGAAATAATTATTTTTATTATGTTTTTAATTATGTCCATGGCGTCGATTTAATGTAAATCTTATATCTGCTTTTCCTTGGTATCTTTTATTTGTGTCAACAATTTGGCTCCAACAGATTTGATCCTGAGCATGGTCTTATATTGTGTTGGACAATATGAAGAAGCCAAGGCGTTCTTTACATCGTAGCCATCGTCGCCTGCAACGACTTCTGTGCCTACCATATGGTGGCTCTCCTTTCAGAGATCGCTACAAAATTCATTCCGGAAAATCTCTGATCTTGTTCAGAGTTCGATATGTACCATCTACTTCGCGTTTTGGGCCGTAAATCACACGCATGATTTTTCTCTCAAATGTAAGAAGCAATCTTTTGTACTCATTTGTCAGTGTCTAACTTGCACATCCATACATAACCACGGATCTGATCAACGCTTTGTAAAGCTTCAGCTTCACGGGAGTTGATAGCTGTTTAGATTTTAGCAGTGGTCTTAGAGTATAAAAAACATGACTGCCTGCTGCCATTCACACTTTAATATCCTCACTCACATTGTTATCGTGATTGATAAGAGTGCCTAAACATGCTCACTTCCTCAAACGTGTATTGGCCACTACTAAAATCTGGTGTGTCATTATCCCTATAACCAGAGATCATGTATTTCGTTTTGGACTTATTGATCTGGAGTCTAACAGGAACGGAAAACTCTACGAGCGGATCAAGTATTTCCTTCACTCCGTTGCTATTCAGTCCAATCACGCATACAACATCTGCATACGGAAGCACCTGATTCGACTGGCGATATAAGATGTTGCGTTGAGGTGTTTCAGTTTTAAGAAAGATGTGCGCCAACATGAGATTAAAGAGTATCGGGGACAGAGCATCGCCCTGCCGAACACCCTAGATGATTGTAAAAATTCTCGATAGCCTATTCTCAACTTTAAGACAGTATTGAGACTGCGTCACTGTCATTTTACACAATCGTACCAATTTCGTTGACATTCCTAGGTATTCATGGGCATCTAATATTTTGATTGAATCATCCGCAGTGAAAACACTTGATCAGTGACTGATCGATTCGGACGAAATCCTCCTTGATAGTCACCAATCAAGCCCTCCACTAGAGAGATGATTTTACCAAATATAATGTAGGACAGTAGATTGTATGCTGTGCAAAGGAGAGCTACACCGAGCTACAGTTATTGACTGCTTGGAAATCCAAAACCGTCTTCTTTACCTGCAGCCCACGAAGAAATCCAGTTGCAAGATTTCTAAGGTCATATCGACTGTAGAGCAACGTATAGCTCTGGGACACATGGTCTCCACTGTTACTCCAGCGAGTTTCTTGAAGAGCAACGAGTTCCAGCCGATGCTGCTTCATGCACGTGATTAGGCCTTCCAATACTTAGTATCCGGGTACATGAGCCGGTGTTTTTATAGCGGTATCCATTTTTCTTTTTGTTGACATTATAAACAGGTTATTTTTTACGGATGCGGGTCGACAGCCAGCGATCCAACCATTTAGTCGCCTCCAACCATTTACGACAAGCAAAGGATACTGTGGTAGTATTCTTAGAAAACATGTTGGTGCAAATTAGATTTACGAGTCTTGTATAAGTTGAGCATGGGAGTGTCCGACAACAGGGGCCAATTTCCGTTAATATTAGGATTAATTATACTTTTGACTCTTGCTAATTATTATATCAGTTTATAAAGGCCATTACTGGCCCCTTACTGAGTTAACAATAAAGCTCCACCGGGTTCGATCTCAACATGGTTTTATATAACCTCAACAATTTAGAAAAAATAATTCAAATTTCCTTACACTCCTATTCCCTTAGTCATGTGACTTCATTCGACATGACAGTCTACTGTCACATCACTTCAAATATAATTTAGTATTCTCTTAGCCGCTCAAAGTGGCGTAACACGACAAATAGAATTATCTGGCAGCCCCAATAATTTCCTGATTTTGTTGTATTATTTATGTGGTGTGTTAATGCTTATTTAAACTATTGAGAAATTCAAAATTAATTTATAAATTTATTATAATAAATTTATAATTTATATATAATAATTTGTTGAAAATTTTAGAATTAAATACGAGTTGTAATTATTCAGAAACATAAATTAACAGATAAAAAATATTTAAAAAAATTAAAATTTTACGTTTTGCTATCCTCCATTTCCTGCAATTTTGCTTCTGTCGCTTAAATATTTTACGCGTCTAGAACTGTCATTTCATGTTAAGGCTGATTTACATTCTGTTTTTCTCTATTCCATAAAATGGGCGTAGAGAAACAAGTTCATTCATATATGCATGAAGAAATAAAGTAGGCATAGTCAAATAAACTTTGTCTTTTTCAAAAAGAAGATGAACGGGTTCGTCTTTTTTTCATTATTTTGGTATCTTTTTTTATTTACATATTTGATTTAGGAATAGAATTGGAAAAAAGATTAAAGATTGAATGTAAACCAGCCATTACTCGAAACTTGTATAACGACTACTAGAATACGATGTCACTCCAATCGACGACTGTCGCATCAATCGACTAAGAGAATAGTAAAAATTAAGTGTCGAAAGAAACACGACAGGTGGCACGACTAAGAGAATAAGGGGCTTAAAAACTTTTAAATCGGACTCAAGTTCTATACATATTGATTTCACTCAAGTGATAAAATTTGACTTCATTTTTATTTCCGGTTCAAGTATGCAAATATTTAAAAAAATGGTTTTAAATAGGACAAATCATTTGAAAATTTAAGTCTAAAGTATCAACGAAATTTGTGACAGATCTAATTTTGAATATTTGTATATTTCGATCAATTTTGTGTTCTGCAAGCTGCTTTACATATAAATTGAATATTCCTAATGAAGAACATAATAATAATAATTATTTTTCGATATTTGTTCAGCCAAAATTAACGGCACATGGCAAGATTTAGACCAACGAGAAAGCAATATTTTGTAGAACTAACGATTCTTCAGTTAACGTTAACCGGCCGATTTTTTAGAGTTAATTATTTAACTAACTGTTAATATTGTGATTTTAATTTTTTATTGTATCGATAGATAATAAATATTAATAGTGAAAAGGCTGGTTTCATATACTAATCCAACTAATACTTTATGTAATAAAATATTAAAAGCTCTCACTATTAACAGTTGAAAAATTGAAAATAAATTTGGCACTAAAATAGAGCTCGTTTCAAAATTTCTATACTGAAAGTATATTATATTTTTGTAATATTCATTTTAAAAAAATTATTTGAGCAAATGAGAAATCATAACAGTGCGAACCTTACATAAACCAATAGGAATTCAATAGGATTCTGTAATATTCTATGATTTGTATACATAAATATATTTGGGAAATATCTGTAGAATATGTACTTCACGGTTTCAATGTTTTTGTCATTATTCAGTTTTACTGGCAATTGCCAAACTCATTTAAAGTAATAAACGCAAAGTAATAAACCAATTAAAATGTAAATTAAAAATTCTTTATTACACTTCAGAATTAGCTTATTTAAAAAGGTCAAAGTGACATTACATTCCGAGGATGACTGAGATGACGCGAGTGTTGCGGTACCTGGACTCTACAAATTGAAATACATGTAAATTTTCTAGACTTGCTTCTTAAAGTGACCGAAAGGATTTGATTGAAGAATAGCCGGTGCCTATACACTCATGAGCGCTCTATTATCTCGGCAATCTCTGAGTGTAACGTCGTTGACAGGCGCCTTGTGTTGTACTCTCATTCTACACAATTTTAACACATTTTACAAATAATATAGCAGTCGCCCTCAGTTTCCGCAAGAACTTTGCAGGTAACTGTATGGTCATGCCAAATAATTAACGACAGCCGGGCCACATTTGTTCAAGGGATTCAACGTTTATCACGATCAGACAAAAATTTAAACAGTATTTCTGTTTTATTATATAGAAATATTAAGCTCATAAAGTTCATAAAACCCCAGGCGAAAGGGTTAAACAATGTATGAAATCAGGCCGAACCAATAAACAGTGACGCGCAACCTATTTTATACATATATACGAAGAAAAGAGAAGAATGATGGATTAGTTTATCCTCTCGCGCATTCGTGCGTGGTTTCGCATCCATATTGTTAATAAAAAACATTTTTGTTTCTGATCATGTTAGGCCCCTTCTGGTAAAAAATACGGCACACTCGAGACGTTTTAAATTCCAAGTATTGAGTAAACCTGTTTGTACAATATTGAAAGTTTTGCATATAATATAACATCAAAAAATATTTCGAGACCGAGAACGCCAACAACATCTATATATAACATAACAATCGTACACAGGGCATGCAAACAAACTTTTTAAACGCAAAAAGAAGTATATATGTACTATAGTTAATTACACTAACGTGAGCCTCATTTTAGATACATTTTGAATAATATATTTTAGTTTAATTTTATTGTTTATCTTATATCTTGATCCTCTTTTAGTACAACGTGATGATGTATAGCCTATGTTACTCGGGTAAGTGAAACGGATACATAGGTGCAAGTTTTATGTAAATCGGAAACGTTGTTTCGGAGATTATCGTTCGGAAACAAAGAAAAAATACAAACTTTCCCTTGTAGTATATGGATATAAATGACTGGTAATTATACATAATATCCGGATTTATCCACTTTGGCCAAAACATATAAATACATAAATTAATGTTTAATGAATTGACTATATTATGTTTAATCCAAATAAATATTTCATTTGATAAATTAAATACATCATTCATATGCATTTTTAAATTTAGGTTATTCTGTGACAATGCCAGCTATAATAGCTTCCGATGTGATACATGTGAGAACATTGTCATTCCACTAACAGAAATTCATCAATATGTCATTCTTTAAAATTGAAAACCACTTATTTCTGTGTCTTGTTATCTTTTTCAAACGATGGTAATGCAAGCGTTTAAAGTATAATCTTATAACACTGCGGCAGGATCTATATGCGTTCATAAGGGGCGCTTAAATAAATCATACCATCAACACTGTAGGTTAAACGTTCTATGAGTTTAGATATCTCTATAATTGCCTAATGCCTGTAATTTATGACACTGCATTAAAACTCCTTTTTGCATCCTGCCTCTAATTTGAATCAAAATGGAATAAATTACATATACATATACATAATATTATAATAATCAGCTTTATAATATGAAATCATCCATTACGTTATCTCGTAATTATTTAATGAAATTCTATAAAAGATGATGATTATATAAAGGGTTTTCCAATAAGGACTTGACAACTTTATTTTTAAATAAAACGCAAACCATTTGAGATATCTCGAAAATTTTATTATTGACTTGAAGTAAATTCAAAACATTTATGTATTTGACATCGTTCACGGGTACGTTTGCAGGTGTCGATTCATTGAACCCAATTTTTGATGACTCGGCCACACATTTCAACGGAAACGGCCGCTATCTCTCGTTCAATATTGGGCTCTGAGCTTCTCTAACGACGCCGGATTGTAGGCATAGACCATGATTTAACGTAGTCTCATAAAAAAAAGTCTAGATGTGTTAAATCACACGATCTAGGCGGCCAATCGACAGGACCATTTCTGGATATAACACATTCATCGAATTTAGAATTCAATAAATCGATTGTTAGACCTGAAAAAGTGTTTCTTGAATCACATAAGGGGGTTCACTTGACCAATAACGCATATTCTGTTTGTTGACGAAGCCTCTTGACTAAAAATTGGAATTAACGCTCTTGAAGTCGACTCGGAATTTTTGTAGTAAATTTTAATTATTTGTAAACGTTGTTCGTTCGTGTACTTTACCATGATGAAAATGTTGTCTTTGCTGAATGTTTCGACACGGACAGTTTGGTTATTTGTTTAAGGCTGCGTTCAGAGTGAAAGTTCAAAGTTGTCAAGTCCCAAATGGAAAATCCGATAGTTCAGGTTTTTATATAATATTCGTGCCCTTTACTGCCCAAATAATTGTAATTGTAATAATCTATCTCTTAATTGAAATCAGTCGCAGACATGAAATCAAGTTCTTAGAAAGAAATGGTAAGACAAACAACACCGGAACAATCGAAATTACAAATTACACAGCAAATATACATATACATAATACATACAATACATATGAAAAAAATCGCAAAACTATTTATTTATGAATATAATTTCGCATAAAGAATTATTAGTATTCAAAAAACGATACGAATCTTATCCACATAGTATTTGTTGATTAAGAATTATACAACTGTATTGATAGTACGATACACATTATATATAAATATACATAATATGTATGCATGCAGATACGCGATAAAGTATAGCTTCGCATACTATCTCACATTAATCTATAAATAAATTTGACATATTCAACACATTCATATTATGTACAATACACAATAACTAAAATATTTAGATAAGTTTCAAGCTAGTATATTGTTGTGTATATCTTAACTTAAACAAATTTATATACTCGCACTTGACCAAAACGAAGGGTTATAGTATTTACGATATTTTATCAAATTATGAAAGATTAAAACAAATCTATTTGTTTATACCAAAAATTTGAACTCTGCTACATTTAAAGAATAATGGTACGCTTTGTTTAATGATAACCAATTTGTTGTATATGTACATATATGTGTAAAAAAAAATCTTAAATCAATTATGAATCACAATAAAAAATTTCCGTCAACAGTTTTTAAATCTTAATGTTATGCATACATATTCATGAATCATAAATACATACATACATATATACATATGCATTAATACGGCTAAACTCACATTTTGAACACTTACTTGTATACATAATGATAATTAAATTAATCGAACATTTATACATACACAGCAGTACAAATATCACATTGCCTAAATATAAGACGTGACTTTTCAAGAAACAAAGAGACATTAATGCATATGTACATATTTAGAAGTATAATCAAATGGTAACGTAAGAATTTATGTTTGTTATTGTAAAATGTAAACCATTCATTTTCTATGGCCCTGTGATCCAGGAAGTTGGGTACAGTATATCGAAGGGAGAAACTGGATTCACTAGAATCCCGTTTATCTCGCGCTACATACACCTTAAATTTATGTTAATATGTTTATTATTTATGTATGCCAATTAAAAACAAGTGTAGAACCAATTGTAGAAATGTATAGTGACTCACTACAAATGCTTTTGAATCAAAACGTTATTCACAAGTAATTGCAGATTACTATGTATTTATTAATAACTTTTTAACCTTACTGATACCATTTTTTATGTACACAAGAATATTCGAGAGACACTAATCGATTATTTGTCGTTACTACTACTATCGTTACGTTATTGCGTTTCGATGGTGTGTATTTAGCTTTTGAATAAACTATATCTATTTAACTAACATTTTGTGTCTTATTTCTGTTAAAAATGTACAGACTCAGTGAAAATGTATGTATGTGCTAAATCAATACACAAAAAAACTTCACATATTTGAACACCAATTCAGCCTAATTATAATATCAATAGGAAGTGCAACCAACGAGCGACATATAGGTGTCTTAATTCAATCCACATGAAATCTTGTTCATGGAAAGAATGACAAGCCGCACTGCAAAACTTTTTCATTAGGGTTGTGAAACTCGCATAATAGCGATTTCTAACCAAATGTTTCATTCGATCGAAGTCATTTTGTTTTATTGGTTGTTTTACAGTTTTCGACTATAGCGACTGAAGTAAATTACGGGACTTAACATTCCTGCTGAAGAGCGATTTGACATAGCGATCTCCAGTTTACGCAACTCCAATTCAGAACGCTTAAAGCTGGATTGACACATACAAAGATAATATCCACCAGCATTTCGAACAATGAATGCGTAATCACATATCGTCCAGTTATTTCTGCGTCTACTAACATGACAGAGTGGAATCTCTATGACGGATAACAAGTCTAGAATGAGCCTATGTTTATTACCGCATTACCGATTTTTATGGCTTAAAAACGTAGCATAAATTTTAACATTTAACTGACTCTGTGATCACAACATTTCAACCTAGTTCACACTCAGTTAGTTCGAATGAAGATCAACAGTGTAACAGAATGTTGATATTTTATTATTTATATTTTACTCAAACTTCGCTCACACATAGCGAAATCATAATATTTGATATGATACATCTTATAGTGAATATTGCATTAAGTTTCATTCGTTTTATAATTTCATATTTTTCTGGTTTGGTCGAATTGCGCCATAATAAAGGTTGTGCCATTATCAGGACTTCTAATCCATTTCTAATCAAAATACGTTTCAAATTAATTTTGAAATTTCTTTGTGAAATCCAAATAGTATTCACCCCGTCTCACAGGTGGCATAATTGGTAAAAATTGGTTGGATTTAAATTCAATTGTTATCGAAGAAGCGATAGTTTTACGTTATAAAATTCAATAATTTTCATTTAGTATTCGAGATAAATTTATCGATATTACATTTTGTTTTTTCAGTTGGCTTAAATTCAATTACAAACATGGCGTTGTGTCGACCAAAAAAAATATCCCGCAACACATAAACGTTTGAAAAACTATTTTAAAACATCGGCTTTTATTATTCGGGATAATTTAAATTAAAAATCAGACAATATATCAGAAAATATAATGAAACCAAGGCGACATTTCTCTCTGTAATTCATACAGATATTTGTTTAATTCAGGAACCATACCTTCTTGATGGTGCTGTTTCTGAATTGGATTGTAACAATGGCAGACTTTTCTATCAGAATTCTGTCGATAAAACTGGGGCGTGCATTTTTATTGGTAACAACATTAATGCTTCCCTCATTCATTAGTGTCGCTCGGCATTAGTTTATTTGCCGTATGACTTACCTCCTCCCTCAGAGGAGCTGGCTCTATGTATATTATTGATTTAATTTTTGATTGGAGGGTGACGGATGATGTTCTCACCTCTGATCACAGCTGTATCTTGTTTAACATTAACCTTAAACGACCACCTATAAAGCCATATCGCAACAGAAAATTATCCAATTGGGGACTTTACTCTCTCGAGCTGGCTTTTTTACTTACCCTACCGAGAGTAATCCGGTCGAATAATGCCTGCTTCTTTATTTACCCTACCGAGAGCAATCCGGTCGAGTAACGACTTTGAGGTTCATGCATCTTCACTTGAGACGGCAATTTCGACTGCTTTTGATAATTCTTGCCCTCTAATTATGAACCAAAAGACTAATAACAATTCCTTTTAGAATTCTGATCTTAAAAGGTTAAGGAAATCCGCTAGGAAACTTAAAAATAAAGCAAAAAACTTCAATCGTCAGATTAATTGGGATAATTTCCTAGCGGCACACAAAAAGAATATAACCGTAGTTTAAGATCCGCTCACAGAGTTTCGTGGTTAAACTAAATAAAGCCATGGCTAAGAATGGCGTTTGTAGACCTGCTAGACTAAATAAAGCCATGGCTAAAAATGGTGTTTGTAGACCTGATACCCTTCATCTTTTCGACCTGTTAGTTTGTCTTCAACTTTTCTTAAAGCCTTAGATAGAATCGACAAGCACCTAATTAACTTCCCACTCAGTAACATGCAACATGCTTACAGAGTTGATAAGTCCTGTGAAACTGCCCTACATGTACTTGTAACCAGGATTGAAAGATTCCTCTTTAATAATGAGTTTCTTGTAGGTACTTTCCTCGATATAGCGGGAACTTTTGATAGTACCTCGTTTATCTCGATTACCAATGCCTGTAATAATTTTGGTATTAATCACACCATTGCCAAATGGATTGAATCCATGCTCAAGTCTCATACTGTCGAGCCTGAATTAGATGGCGTCTCAGTTTCTGTCAAGGTTGCCAAAGGCTGTCCCTAGGGGGGTATGCTCTCTCCCCTGCTGTGGCTTTTGGTTATTGACGGATTACTTGTTAAGTTGCAGCAATCTGGCTTCATTGGACAGAGTTTGATCTTGTCTTAACAGTTTCAGACAAACACCTGAATATCTTATCCGACTTAATGCAGCATGCCTTAGATATTATGGAGGCATGGTGCATTGACAAGGGTCTACACATATAAGACAGATTTAATTGTTTTTACTAGGCGTAGGAGTGGTCTGGATCTATTCGTTCCTTCTCTTTATGGGAGACCCATTACCAGTAACGATTAGACGTAACCAAGTCAAGCACCTTGGTGTTATCTTAGATAGCAAACTTTCCTGGAAGTCTTATCTTGATTCCAAATTACAAAAACCTACTGCCATATTTTAGCAATATAGAAGGGCTTGTGGGAAATCCTGGAGTCTAACACCCACGATGTTGTTTTTCATTTATAAATCGCTGGTCTTACCGTTATTATCGTACGCTTCTGTTGCGTGGAGGCCAGTTGTTAATCTAAAGGCTTCTACTGCTAAACTTAATAGTCTTCAAAACACGGCTTGTCGGGCTGTTTTACTGGAGCTATTTCTTCGACTCCACTTCTTGCTATGAAGTTTATTCTTTCTTTGCCTCAGTTGCACACGTTTATTCTTGGCACTGCTTGTTCTGCAGCGATTCGGTTTAGGTGCATTGGGGTTTGGAATGTTCTCGGTTCTATCGTGGGACATAGACAAATTTTTAAAAACTACACATTTTTATCAGAAATCGATATGGCAAAGCTGTGCTCAATTCATTGAATAATCCCTTAATTGTCTCCAAACTTGCCAAGGATTGCAAACACTTCATTAATCTTGTTTGCTCCAATAATACCGTTACGGTAATGTGGGTGCCAGCACATTGTCTGACATCGTAGGAAATGATAACGCGGACTGTTCATCCTAATCCGGTTCCCAGCTAAGTCTAATTGGAACTGAACCCGCGGCTCCCGTATCTTTTAACTACGTTAAGAAAGTTATAAAGAACTACGCTTTCAAAGATCTAAGACTACAGTGGCTTGCTACTTTTAATTTGTCGTATGGCGACGAACTTCATTAGCGAGCCCAATTTGAAATCAACTAAATATGCTCTATCTTTGAAAAAGGACCAATTAAGAATTTTGGTTGCGATTCTTACGGGTCATGGTCGATTTAAGGGGCATCTCCGTCGAATGGGTTTACCTCAGGATGTTATTTGTGATGACTACCTTGAGGAAGATGATGACTGCTTGCACTTTGTGTTAAGTTGTCCAGCTTTCAATATTACTCGGTTTCAGATTTTCAACTGTAGATCTATTAATGTAGATCAGTTGTCCTCCATACCTTGGTTCAAGTCTAATCTGAATTTTAGAATATTTGTGTAAGTTAAATACCAAAAAGTAACGATTAAAATTCGCAGGAGAAAGCAGGACGTATAAGTAATGCCAAACACCTAGATCGCATATAAAGGTATGGGAATTTCTTTTCAGTTTTATAAATCAAATATATATTATTGGTTTTAAGTTTAACGAAATTTGAAAAATATGCTTGTGGACTAGGTAATTCGTTCAATTTCTTATCAATACGCGAAATGTTATATTTTTATGCGGTATTTTGATTTTATGAAACCTAAATTCCTTCATGAGATTAACAGATAAGGGAATAATGGAATTTAGTAGTGCGGTAATTCTTATTTAAAAGAGTGGAAAATTCAAATTTAACGATAATTATTTAAAAAATTATTATTCATAAATTATTGTTCTCCTGGGTGGCGTTAAATTGTTTCTATTAATTATTTGTCCAGAAAATAAACAGAATAAATGTATGTCTCTATAATAAAATAAATGTTACTGTTCCAAATATTTACTAATGCTCGATAAAATCACATTTGAGATGGACTTTTTTTCTGGTATTTTCTATCTAGAAGATGAATGCTTCAATTAATTAACATTGTCCAATAATTGTGAAATTCGTGCCATTTTACTTTAAATCACATATTTATAAGGAATTAGTCATTTAGATTTTCAGCACATTTACAAAGTAAAACAAATAAAACATACTCGTAGCTGATTATTAATGAAATTTTCATGATTAAAACGCTAATTTTTCATGATCGTTGCTGTCTTCACCGTTATGCTTGCTTCTTTTTCCATTATTAAGCTTTACACTTATGTACAAATACCAGAAATTTCGTCACCTCACCATTCTAAATTAGTTTAGGGTTGTAGGGCGAAAGTGTCTTTCTTTCCTACAACCTACAAAATAAGCATG